>CM043367.1:0-597500 GCA_023718395.1 Leucaspius delineatus | reverse complement strand
GTGGCGAGCAGGACGAGGCTGAGGGGCGCGGGAGAACGGCGCGAGGCCGGTGGCGTGATTACTGACGACCGACACCTGTGAGGCACTGTTCTCGTATCTCGCACGGAGGAGCAGGTATTTTCTTAGCAATGGTAAAACACACATCAACCGATCACGCCACCGGCCTCGTGTCTTTCAACCGATCACGCCACCGGCCTCGCGTCTTTCAACCGATCACGCCACCGGCCTCGCGTCTTTCAACCGATCACGCCACCGGCCTCGTGTCTTTCAACCGATCACGCCACCGGCCTCGCGTCTTTCTCCCGCGGCGCTAGCCTCGTCCTGCTCCCTGTATTACTGTGATTACTGATGAGCGCGCCTGTGAGATGCACCGGTCTCATGGGCTATCTCTCATGGAGGTGCGGGTATTTTCTTAGCAATGTTAAAACGCAAATCAACCGTTTAGCATTCATGTAAACATTACATTCAGATTCACCAATCGGGGTGAATTCAGTTAGATTGAAACAAAAGGTGAGCATGTAAACAATGAATGGCGACCGCAGAAAGCAAAAGCTGAATCCCGGACATTTTTGTCGATCTCGACGGCCGGACATGTCCGGGAAATAGAGTATGGTAACCCCTACTACTCAGCTTTCTTCGTCCCTGTTTTCTGCAGGTTTCTGCCGTTGAAATCAAACGCACTCGCACTGATCTGTGATAGGTCTGTTAGCGCATTAGGTCCAACCCCCTATGGGCGGGTTTGAAAGGGTGGGAACTAGTGCTTGTAGTCTTAACAGAAATCCCCCCCTCTTACACTTCCTCCTACAATGACGCAAAATTACGATTTTTACGTCATTGTAGGAGGAAGTGTAAAGAGGTAAATACAGATTTCTCTCGTCTCGGGGGAAAATGAAAAAATGTTGCATGACCATTCAATAGTATGACTGGGTTTCTAACAATGCAAAGCTTAATGCAAATGGGTGAAGTGTCCCTTTAAACACTAAAACATATTTAATATTTAACTGCACTTTGCTGGAAACTGCATTTAAAACAGCTTTAAATAGGCATTAGTGAGGTTATCATTTGAGGTGTTCAGGTCAAGCTTTTCTCAACAGAAGACCTCTTGTCTCTCTTACATGGAGAGCTGCAAATTTGCCTTGAATGTAAATGTGATTTGAATGTGTACGCTAAGCTTGCAGAACTGTGAAGATAAGACCTCATGGTCACTGTCCTGAACCAGCTCAAAGATCTGACAACACAAAGGAAACCACACATAATTAAGAATTGGTGCAGCTTAAGAGTCCATCCTAACTGGTCAAATGTACAATATGCTCAAAAGACCAGCTCATTTTAAACATCCAAAAGCGTCCATTCCTTTTCTACACCTGCTATTTTCCCTCTACAGAACTAAAGACAGAGAACATGTTATTTTCATGTGTGATTAGGATGTGATCAGTGTTCGGTGGAGGAGGAAGCCAGATAATGAACTCAGACTGAGCAGCCGAGGTCTGTGTGAGCAGGAAGTTGCTTGTGACACCCATCAACTCATCAAACGTGTGAGTGTGTGTGTGTGTGTGTGTGAGTGAGTGAGCGAGTGAGTGAGTGTGTGTGTGTGTGGGTGTGTGTTCTTGTTTAACCATATTCGTGGGGTCCAAAAACCGGAAGTTCAGTATACTTGTGGGGTCCCGACAGCTTTGTGGGGCCAAAATGCCACAACTTTAAAAGGCTGTTTGAGGGTTAAGGCTTGGTTTTAGTATTAGGGTTAGAATTAGGTTATGGTTAGGGTGAGGGTAAGGGTTCAGGTTAGGCATTTAGTTGTGATGGTTAATGTTAAGGTAAGGGGCTAGGAAATGCATTATGTCAAAGACGTGTCCCCACAAAGGTAGTGCCACCCACTAAGTGTGTGTGTGTGTGTGTGTGTGTGTGTGTGTGTGTGTGTGTCACATGCTCTTGTTTTCTTATTTAGATGGCAGTGATGCAAATTGAATGCAAACCGGAAGTTGTAATGTGTGAGTCCGTAAGTCCGTATTATTATTATTTTTGCACAGATCCCCTCAGGGGCTCCGTATTAATGCAATGACAAAATCAAAGTGGATTTTTTTAATCTATTTGATTAATTGTTTTAATAGTAATATGATACATCTAATACTTGAGCACAGAGTTGTGTCTCCATATTTACAGTATGTACACTGAAACAAGTGTGATAATGGCAACATTTTGAAAAACAACTGCAAGATTGGGGTAATTCAGCTGAGTAAAGTTGGCCATAAATTCAGATTTGAACTTCCTGGATTAATAACTCGAGAGCTAAACGTTGTTACTACACAATAACACCTCTTTTTAATTGTAGTAACGTAAACAATCAGCTACAACCTAGTTCTCTTACGAGAGGTCTCTCGTACTGTGTAAGTATCTTATGCTAGGGGAAAACCTCTTTTCCACGAGATATTGAAGCCAAAAAGTTATCCTATAATTTTGTATTAATGCAAAACGCGTTGCAGCAGCAAGCAGACATGGGCGAGACAGCTCGCGCGCCCATTGGCTGCTCTGCGGCAACCTGCGCTCGCTGAGAGCAGTGCACGTGCCTGGGCTGCAGAATTTGGGGCCAGACAGACTGTCCAGGAACAACATTCCAGCGAGCGAATGGTCTCTACACCCGCAAACAATCCAGCTGTTGTGGGAGAGATTCGGCAGAGCGGAAGTAGACCTGTTCGCGTCTCACGAAAACGCTCACTGCCCTGTGCTCTTTTCCAAGAGCGAGAGCGCGCTGGCCCAAATGTGGCCGCACTGCCCGCTCTATGCTTTTCCCCCCGTCTCTCTCCTGCCTCAGGTGATAGAACGGATCAGGGAAGTAAGATGCTCAGTGCTGCTTGTAGCACCGCTCTGGAACAACCAGCCATGGTTCCCAGTTCTGATGCAGTTAGCAGACACTGTCCCGTGGCCAGTGGCCAGTGCCCTTGAGGAGGGACCTCCTCTCTCAGGCCAGGGGTTCGATTTGGCATCCTCACCCAGAGCTGTGGTCCATCCACGTGTGGGCGCTCATCGGGTACTCACTCAGGCTAGAGCCCCGTCTACCAGACGGCTCTATTCCTCAAAGTGGTCGGTATTCTCCGGCTGGTGCACAGCTCGGGGTTTCTCACCCTTCGACTGTGGGGTGACGGAGGTTCTCTCCTTCCTACAAGAGCTGCTAGATAAGGGCAGGGCCCCCTCCACGCTCAAAGTCTATGTGGCGGCTATAGCAGCGTTTTCTAAATCAACGCTTGGTCAGTCAATAGGAGGGAACGATTTAGTCATCCGCTTCCTCAGGGGAGCTAGGAGGCTGAATCCTCCCAGACCTCCCTCAGTCCCTATGTGGGACCTTTCTACGGTGTTGGAAGCCATGAAAGGTGACCCATTCAAGCCTATCCAAACGATTAGCCTCAAACATCTGTCTTTCAAAACAGTGTTTTTGTTGGCTCTCGCTTCACTCTCGGTGAGCGCGGCATGCTTAGAGTTTGGGCCAGGTGACTCAAGAGTTATACTCAAACCTAGGCATGGCTACGTTCCAAAATCCCTCAACACACCGTTTCGGGCTCAGGTCATTTCCCTGTCAGCCCTACCGGTGTCGGGCGAGGAAGGGGACGCAAGCTTTCTTTGTCCAGTAAGGGCGCTAAGAGCTTATGTGTCTCGCTCGTCTGGTTTCAGACAGACTGAGCAGCTGTTTGTCTCGTTCAGTGGATGTTCCAAGGGACTGGCTGTTACGAAACAGAGCCTATCCAGATGGATAGTTGACGCCATAGCGCTGGCGTACACTGCCAAGGGCTTGCAGTGCCCGTTGGGTGTCAGAGCGCACTCCACGAGAGGCGTGGCCTCTTTGTGGGCTTGGTCTAGTGGGATTTACTTGCAAGACATATGTATGGCGGCAGGCTGGGCCTCACCGTCTGCATTTATAAGGTTTTATAACCTAGAGGTTCCCACCTTGCAGGCTAAGCTGCTGTCGGTATAGACGAATCAGTGCTGTCTGTTTCGCTGATTCAGGACACTGAGGTCGCTGAGCGCTGCGCGCTGCCGACTGTATCTGTTATGGGCAGTATTGCGTAAGACCCGCATCTTCCCACATCAGTTCAGGCCAGTTCCGTCCTGTCTGTGTGATGTCACAATAAACACTTGCGTCTATGAACGCTGCTGTATATGGATAGAGTGGTTCCCCCTCCTCTTTCCAGGACTCTCTTTGAGTTCCCTTGGTGATTATGCACTGTAAATCCTGGGCTTCGCCTTCAGGTTTATTAGTGTTAGATCCCAGCACGCACGGCGCTTTACATTGGGTCCCCTAGCGTAAGATACTTACGCAGTACGAGAGACCTCTCGTAAGAGAACGTACTCGGTTACTAACGTAACCTCGGTTCTCTCTAGAAGAGGGAACGAGTACTGTGTATCTTGCCGTGCAACACACTCTGGTTCGCTTCGGCGATGAAAAACCAGGGATCAGCTGTCCCGAGCCTTCCTTTATAGGACTAAGCCACGCCCGTTTCGGCGGGACGTGACGCAGAGGGCCCGAAGTGCACTCATTGGTCTGACGTCACCTCAGGCCTCGCTCGGTAGGCTGGTGCCATTGCCACAGAGCAGCCAATGGGCGCGCGAGCCGTCTCGCCCATGTCTGCTTGCTGCTGCAACGCGTTTTGCAATAATACAAAATTATAGGATAATTTTTTGGCTTCAATATCTCGTGGAAAAGAGAGAGGGGTGTTTTCCCCTAGCGTAAGATACTTACGCAGTACGAGAGACCTCTTCTAGAGAGAACTGAGGTTACGTTAGCAACCGAGTACGTTTTCCTCGAAACGATTCAGTTCACACACCACTGCTGTCCTGATGGTTATACTACACCACTTATTTTGGAAATATATTTTTATTTGTATATACAATTTTAAATGTATAATTTTGATGATTTTTATTATGAAAAATATTCAATAACTTCACTGTAATTCACTGTACTGTCGCCAAATTCAGTTCACACACCACTGCTGTCCTGATGGTTATACTACAACACTTATTTTGGATAAATGTATTTTTACATAATTTTTATGATTTGTATTAAACCCCGCGGGCTGGGTCGGGCCGATATTTCCCGCCACTATCCTCGAGCCGGGCCCTTGATCAAGCACTTGTGTTACAGAATGCATCACGTCACATGTAACGCTCAGCGTCTCCTCCGCTCACACGCATACACCAGGGCCCGGGATAGTAGGCTTTAAAAATACTTATTTTGTTTTAAAAATATTCTAGGGGGGCGCTATGGCACATGGTGAAGAGCAGACGTGTCCTCCACTAGCTCCGAGGGAAATTGACTTTTATACTCTTTTTGTTGTACCTTTTTTCGATTTAACTTTTTGTGACTGCTTTTACTGTAGTTAGAAGACAGTCTATTCCAATTATTTCCAACTTGGGCATTGCAAGATGTACAATACTCGACAGAAACAGGACATCCAAAAAGGAGGCCATAAAACACCGCCTCCTCCTGATCCCGTAACACCGGACCCAGAGAGCAGCGTGGCTAGCACTCTGGATGCTAGGATACAAGCTTTAATTTCATTTCATTTCATTTTATTGTCCACAATCTGGAAATTTGCCTTCGGTCTCATAAAAACAACAATCAAACCAACAACAACAAAAACAACAAGAACAACAAGACTAACACACAGACATCTTCAGGGCAAAATGCAGCACAGCAATAGCAATTACATTACAATACATCAACGGGACGTGTTATTCAACGTCCGAATTGCATTAGGAATATTTTGATGGACGTGCTTAAGAATGGACACTGTTGCTGTTGGATTGCACTCTGAGATCTCGTCTGTTAGAGGGGAACTGAAAGCCTCAATTGAACCACTTCATCGGTTAGTGGACTCTCATGAAGCGACTGTGCGGGACCTCGAGCAGGCCGCAAACGGACATAGCTCCCGTATACGGCTACTGTTAGTAAGCTAACCGCTCGGGTGAATAATCTGGATGATAAGTGCGAAGACTTGGAAAGTAGATCTCGAAGAGATCTACCAGTTGTTAATGCTTAAAAAGTAAAAGCAATGTTGTTTTGGTTTCATTTGGCGAATAGAGCAATTCACCTGCCTTAATTTGGATTTGGTGGCCTTTACAAACTCTGTAGGTGCATTTGTTTAGGTTTTTTTAGCCAATGTTCTCTCAGATAGCACTATTCTTTCTAGCTTAGAGCTATTACGGAGCGTTCTGTGCTTTTAGGTAGGTTTGGGTTTGTGTGCATCTCAGTTGGGGGGATGCTATCAATGGGGGGATGGGGGGGCTTGTGTTTTCTAGGTTTTATTGCATTGGTTTTATAACTGTTTTACCAATTTACGCTGCTGTGGTGACGGATTATTTGTCATTGTCCTTGATATTTTTTCCTGCCTTATCTTCGGGGAATGGCCCAATCAAGTGTAAACCTAAGCACTGATGGAGGTGACCTCAAGCTGGTGTCCTGGAATTGTAAGGCCTGAACTCCACTGTGAAACGTACTAAGGTATTAAATCAGGGCCTGTGCTTAGTGACGTCACTAAAGCTGCATTCTGAAAACAGGTCGTTGGGAGACACTGCTGATGATTTACGGGGATTAATAAAAAAGGAGTGAGTGGATTTTTATCACTATTGACTGGTTGTGTACACACACTGCCAACACACATTTATGTCCAAACAGCATGCAAAAGTGAATTTTGCATTATAGGGGACCTTTAATACGCGCTTATTGTCAGATGAAAAATTTGTTGATATGATCTCAGGCCAAATTGATTTGTTTTTGAGTACTAACAGGACCCCTGATGTAAGCTGAAAGCTTACATTAGAGGTCAAATTATCTCTTACGTGAATCAAGATAAAAGGCTGAAGAGGGAGAGATTGATCACGCTAACCAATCGTATTGCCCAATTGGAGGCCGGGTATGCTACTTCTCCAACTCCTGAGTTGTATAAAGAATGCCTTACAGCACAGTCAGAATTTAACACATTGGCGGCGGACCGTGCTGTTGAGCTGTTACTTAAGACTAGCAGTGCATACTTTGAACAGGGGGACAAAGCTGGCAGAATGTTGGCACATCAGTTACGGCACACTATCTCCTCTCATCAGATTCCGGAGATTGCCACATCTTTAGGCACTACGATAGACCCAGAAAACATAAATGATGAATTTAGAAGAGCTTATTATGCTTCATTATATACATCAGAGACAATTGTGGAAAAGTGTGATTTTGTGTTTAAATATTTTTATTCGGTATTTCACCAGAAGATCATTTGTAACTACACTTTTTTGCAAACAAATAAAACTGATAACTTGACAAAAATGCATAAAAAAAAAAAAAAAACACATCTCTAACCCCACCCAAAAGTGCTATCCAGTGGTAAAGGCAGGTAATGAAGGCATAGTAAAAATTAATCACTAGCTTGCAGAAAAGAAATAAAAAGGGACCACATTTTTTCAAATAACAAAATCTTGTTTTTTAGAGCATACCTAATTCTTTCTAAATGTAGTGTGTGCCAGTCAACTCTGTCAGCCATAGTTTAAGCATTGGAACTTCCTTTTTCTTCCAAAACAAAAGAATACTTTTTTTAGCAGAAATTAAACCGTACGAAACAAAATGTTGTTGTACCCGTGTAAGTCTCAAAAACTCTTCAGAAACTCCAAGTATAATTAAAATAGGATCTGGTTCAAAAGGTATGTCCAATGTATCTGAATAAACTTGGAAAACCTTATTCCAGAAACTTTGTAATTTTGGACACATAGCAATGAGATAGGCTGGCATCTAAAATTTGACATTTGTCACATAAAGGAGACACTTAGAACAGTTTACCCTTAGCATAATGAAGCCTATGTAGCACTTTAAACCGAATAAGACAATGCCTTACATTAATGGAACACCTGTGGACAAGTTCAAGACTGCTTTCCACATTTCACTAGGAATTTTTACCGCAAGTTCCTCTTCCCAGGCAGATTTAATTTCTCCATCGAAAGACTTTTCCCCTGTTCTAAAGCCTTGTACAGAAAGAGATGTTATTACCATCTCTATGATGTCTTTCCAAGATGCATCCAGATACATAGGTGTGGCAGTGACACGTAGGAATGTAGGAAAAGTGTGATTTTGATGGCTTCTTCTCCCATTTAGAAATCCCTCAGGTTAATTTGGATATGGCAGACCAATTAGTGTTGAAGATGGATTTTATTATTGAGAAAATAAGTAATTTAACTATTTTTTGAACACTTATTTCCTTTCTGTCTGTGTATGACTTTGGCTGACTTTGGAACCCGAGAGCACAAGGTGTTTTTACAGCAGAGAATTCTATATCAGTAAGGTCACATGGTACAAACAATTTCTCAAAATAATCTGTAGAATGCATTACCATATTTGGGAGAAGGATATAGGTATATACGTTTGCTGGACAATCTTACAGGAGGCGTCTTTCTGCAGAAGGGCACTCGGCTTTGTTTGTTAATAAAGTCTAATAGTTCTGGTGTCCAAAAATCTCTGAAGTCATTTCCCTGAAAAGAATTAAAAACTACAGCATTAGAAACCCCACACTGATAAAAACAACCTGTAGGATTTACTTGATAAAATCTTTGTAACAATTTGCACTCAGTTTTTCTTAAAGGTCCCGTTCTTCGTGACCCCATGTTTCAAACTTTAGTTAGTGTGTAATGTTGCTGTTAGAGTATAAATAATATCTGTAAAATTATAAAGCTCAAAGTTCAATGCCAAGCGAGATATTTTATTTAACAGAAGTCGACTACAGTGAACGGCTCGATTGGACTACACCCCTCTACATCCTGCATTAGTGACATCACCAGAACCGTTTCTTGACTAACCTCCGCCCACAGGAATGCTCCCTCAACTCTACTGGCTACTTGCGCACTTCTTATAACTTAGCCTACTGTGTTTACTCAGCTCTTACGGTGATTTTCTGAAGTAAAACTGACGCTTCATCTTTTGTGTGATGTACAATAAACTTTATTAAACTCATCAGTACATGTTTGATCATCATTCAGACAGCAGACTTGTAGGCTATTAATAAATAATGGATACATACAAGCAGATGACAAATACGTTATAATAACAGTGGCGTGGCGTGGGGAAAATTTCTGAGGAAGCCAATAAGACACAACTTCTAAGCTGTGTGTTTTAAGGGATGGGGGCAGAAAATCATACGTTACCATTTATATGTTGCTATTTGGGTGAACTATTAGAGCGCCCAGCGTCATCTTACCGGGACTTACGCTTGTTACAATCCAACACTTTGAGCACAGACTCTCTCTCTCTCTCTCTCTCTCTCTCTCTCTCTCTCTCTCTCTCTCTCTCTCTCTCTCTCTCTCTCTCTCTCTCTCACACACACACACACACACACACACACACACACAGTCCTCTAAAAAACATGGTGTTTTTATTAAAACATTCGCAGATAGGAAACGCCAACGGTAAGCAACAAGAAGATAACCTTTTTCATTTAATACACCCTTAAATCGGTGTGACGCTCATGTAAGGATATACAATAGCGGTTATTCACAAACAATCACAACAATAAACAACAAAGTGCACTCACATGCTGCTTAATCAAAGCACGCAAGAAACAGTAAGAAGAACTATAATCACATTAAAAAAATAACACATCGCTAAATGGGCAGTTCAGACCAGACGCGCGCTCGCTCTCTCTCTCTCGCTCTCTCTCACACACTGCTGCTGTAGAGGCAGTTTAGTAAAAGATTTTTTTTATCAAATACTCCAAATCTCCAGCCTCCATAATTACAATTAATAATTTTAGCTAACTAGCTAAACAAGATGTCAACACAAATCCACAAATCTTCCGCTATTTCATTCATTGACGATGATAACGTGATGTGATTGGCCTGATGCCAACAAGTTCATGGCTTCCCTTGACAGTGTCCTGACCAATCACAGGGGAGCAGTGTCGTGACAATAGCGTCACCTGATTGGTTAATCATTCTTTTTTTTTCTATCAAGGGATGCCAACTCAGCCTGGCCTCCTCACAGTAAACTGTGAAAACAAAAGTGTTTATTAAATGATGATTATATTCTGAAAAAGCGATGAAGCCTGGCTTCCCTTGGCCTCAGCAAGAAAACGCCACTGTATAATAACCGTAATTAAACTACTAAACCATACCTGTTTCATCTCTATACAGCACTCTGACTCTGTAGGCATTATTGTCCGACTCGAAATGAACGCCGTTACTGAGAGTTTCTGATATTATCATCATTCCGTGAGATGTTATTGTCCTGACAGACTGAGCGCGAGCTCATGAAGCTCCGCCCCCTGTGTCGTCCAGCAGCAGCTCATTTGCATTTAAAGGGCACACACTGAAACAGCTCGTTTTTCTGAGCCCCAAAAAATGACTATTTAAACATGCTGTAAAAAATGATCTGTTGGGTATTTTGTGCTGAAACTTCACATACACACTCTGGGGACATCAGAGACTTATTTTACATCTTGTGAAAAGGGGCATAATACGGGACCTTTAATATTTTTTACTGCTGTGATATCAATTACAACTTACTTGCCAGTATCAAGTAAAATGTACTTAACTCTAAATGTAACATTTGTGAAGACATTAAGTAAATGTTGCTTAATTATATTTAACTTAGCAGGTTGTATTTATTAAAAGTAATTAAGTAAATTTAATTTTAAAAGGAACATCACTGTTGTGAAAATATCAAGTAAATTTGATAAATCTGAAATATTTACTGTTATGAAGTAATTAAGTAGATTTTATAATGCCTGTCCATTTCACATTTTTATTTACTTAGTTTAATTAATTTATATTACTCACTATTATTATGTAAATGTTGCTTTTTTTAAGTGTTACCAAATAAATGTAGTAACATTAAATCAGTAATCTTCACATCAACTGTTTAGTAGTTAAGGTACATTCAGTAACCTCTCTGATCACTTCACTTCACTTATCCCGTAGTCTTCTGGACCGTAGGGGCACCACTGAAGACTTGGCAACCAGCTTCTTCCATTCCTCCCGGTTCTCTGCTTTCCGCACTGTGTCACTCAGCTCTAGACCTGTCCACTCTCTGATGTTGTCTTCCCATCTCTTCCTCTGTCTGCCTCTTCATCTGCTTCCCTGTACTGTACCTTGTAATATTATGTGGGCAAGTCCTGATGATCTTGTGACGTGCCCGTACCAATTCAGCTTGCGTTTTTTTACTGAAGATAGGAGGTCTTCATATGACCCAATGGCACTCTCAATTCGGGCTTTCACTTCTACATTAGTGATGTGCTCTCTGTAGGAGATGCCAAGAAGTCTGCAGAAGCATCTCATCTCCACCGCCTGAATCCTCTTAATATCGGCTGTCAACGTCCATGACTCGCATGCGTATAGAAATATTGACATGACCAGGGAACGCATCAACCTGATCTTTGAGCCAATGGCGATGTTACTGTCGTTCCAGATGACCTTCAGTTTGGTCATGGCGGCTGTGGTCTGTGCTATCCTGGAGAGTATTTCTGGCTTAGATCCTTCATCCGAAACGATGGCTCCCAGGTACTTAAGCTGTTAACAGTCTCAAGCTTCTTATTGTTAATCTTGATCTCAGTTCTGATTCCATTGGGGTTGTTGGTCATCAGCTTGGTTTTCTCTGCATTAATCTGCATATTAAATGCTGCCGAGGCCTCGTTAAGATGTTTCACAAGATTGACGAGTTCCTGTTCTTTTCCAGCTAATCCATCGATGTCATCGGCAAAACCCAAGATTGTAATCGTCCTGCCTCCGATGCTGACTGTACCTTCATGATCTTCCAACCTCTCTGATAATTTACAATAACTGTAGAGTTAAACTTGTACGGTTTGGCTAAACCTCAGCAGCCAACAGTGGCATAACTAACATTAATGCCGAGCACATGCATAGTCCAGCTGAAACAGAATGGTCACTTTTCCTTAATGCACATTCAAGCATCTGCTGTTCTATAAAAAAAAAATTATAATAATAAAATAGAAAATAAAATAAAAAATTCTCCTAAAAGGAAAATCCATTCTACTCCATCCAACACAGATCTGGAATGATATTTTTCAAATACCCAATTAGAATCTTACAATTCACTGAAACAATGCAATAACAGCATTCAAATCGACAGTAAGTGCTCTTAAAACCGTAACACATTAAAACATTTCAAAAGTTAAAAGTAGTCAACAGTTCTGGATAGTTGACTAATAGTTGTCTAATTCCTTTGGCCTTTGCCTATAATAAACATTAACAGAAAGATCAGGTGTTAATTGTTGGCAGTGAGCAAGACAACATCACTAAAGTCACTATATCTTATTCAACATCACTAAACTATTTTTTTTTTATCTAGTGACTTGCTTATTAATGTGGTCAAGTGTTCTGAAATGGATATTTATATTCACACTTTAATCTTTATTCTACAGTGCCCTTTTTTATATCTAACACCAGCAAAATACAGTCAACAACAAATGCATCTAACAATGTATCTAACAAGCAGTCGTGAACAAATTAAACCACATTAAACAGTACAGCACGTGCCATGTCGATAGCATTTAGGAGAGCAACTTCAACTTTAGAGATTGCACTTTTGGGGACATCTTAACACCATCCAGGTCCAGGAACAGTTTCTGGAACACCTCAAAGGTGTAACGCAGTGTTGGAGGGTATGCCAGGTTGAGGGCATAAATAAGCCCCATCAGCAGTGTGCAAGCTTTAGCAGTACTGCCACATCCTGAAACATCTCCCTGCCTTCCAAAAGGATGGACACATCGACTGGATCCTCTCGATCAGCACCATGGACGACCAGTATCTTAAGGATATGTTCAGCGGCATCACTGAGAGTGTCCTCCTGCATACAGTTTATAAGAAAGAAAGAACACAATTCTATCGAGAAACAAATACAAAAGAGATTCATTATCAGTGCAGAACGAACATGCTTTCTAAAAATTACTAAACATAACTCACATTATTTTAAATTCAGTATAATGTGTTTTGCAGTGAGTCAACATAAGTCAAAAAAATAGTAGAACATTGCACAAGACAACTGCAGTTCACAGATTGTACCCATAAAATGAACGTTGTTCGAAACCATGCATTGTGTGCCTCTGCACCTTTACAGTGCCAGGAAACCCTATGACTGTGTAATATCCAGACTACGTTTAAGTATTGACTGCACATAATTTGGACCATTGCTGAGTGGAAAATCGTCATGTTTGTGTCTTATTTTTTCACTTGCACTTAAAAATGATTTTTATGACACAAAAAGAAAATCATGCTTTACTGGGCAATCTTCAAATAGCTCTTCTTCTTTCTCGCCGAGGTACAGGATAAGGCTGCGGATGACAGTTTCACGTCTCAATGCTTTGATTCTTTGAACAAATTGATAATGTGTCAATACTGTGTGAATTACAAGCAGTAGGAGTTGACCTGCATATATACCTGCATGTAGTTTTTGTGTGTTTTCTGCAGTTCTCTGCAGATTGTAACAAGATACATTTAAGTTTTTAAAAATTATATATATATATATATATATATATATATATATATATATATATATATATATATATATATATATATATTAGGGCTGGGAATCGATAAAACAAATTAACTAATTAATCACACAATTTGCTGTGATTAATCGCATTTCCCCCAAACTTGTAATCATCAATATTGAAATGTAGAATCACTAATTAAATTAAACAACATACAAAAAAAGGTGACAAAAGAAAAATGTCCACACAAATTGGACAGAAAATAGCCCTATATTAAAATATTAAACATCGATATATCAATACATTATTCTTTATTCAGTTAAATAGATTTAATAAATAAAAATAAAAAAGATTTAATAAATACTCAGATTTATTTTTTATCAAAATTATCCAAATATATTCATACAAAGCTATTATTACCAGAGCATGTGATCAGAGCAGGGGTGCATTCTCCGATAACATTGTCTCTTAGCGCGCTACGAAGACTCAAAAGGTACACCTTAACTACAGGTATACCTTTCCTACGTGTGTTCTCCGAACTATACCTTAGGATGTTGCTTAAAGGGACACTTCACCCATTTGCATTAAGCTTTGCATTGTTAGAAACCCAGTCATACTATTGAATGGTCGTGCAACACTCTTTCATTTTCCCCTGAGACGGGAGAAATCTTTTATTTTATTTGAGTCATTGTAGGAGGAAGTGTAAGAGGGGGGGATTTCTGTTGAGACTACAAGCACTCATTCCTCATCTTTCCCAGGGGGCGGGACCCGCTCACGCTACAGACCTATTACAGATCAGTGGGTGGGACTTTACTCTCTGAAACTGAAAGCAATATCCTCCATCTTGTTTGAAGCTAAGCTAACAGGCGCTGTGGAGACAGATGTACAGTTATGACAATAGCGGAGGAGAGTGCTCAATATGATATAGACTAGAGGAAGAGGATTTCGGAAGTCGGATGCTTGAATCAGGTGTTTGTGGCTACCTTTACAAGCCGCATTATAGCGAAGAGCAGCCGAGGCAGAAGACCTGCCTGCCGCGGACGAGGAGCCCGGACTGGCTCGAGTGAGGGCGGACTGGTGGCGCCGGTGATCTCACTATGCAGCTACGAACCGCTACGAACACAGAGATAGAGTCCGTCTGCGGCAAAGAATTTCAACGATGACAATTTCTCCTGGACGAAATCTCTGAATCAGACGAGGACACGGACGTTTGTGTTGTGAACTAGTTTCCTAGTTTCGCACCGCATATGTTCTGACTGAACATCCAGGTACCATGCAATAATTCACCTTTTCGAAAGAAATACAAACGAGGAGTAATGCACTAATGAGTTCGCCAACTAACTAGACATTTTGTGTGAATGTGAAATGAATTTCAAGCTCTGGTGGTAGCTAGCCTTGTAGACAGAAGAGTGATTTCACTATAATAGATAGGCAGATATGCGCTGTTCTGGATTAGTGGGAGTGGCTTGCGGAGCTGTGCAATGTGGTGCATTGTGGGAGTTGTTGTCTTTCATACAAATGCGTCCTTAAGTTATTTTTTGTCTTTTCTCGGTCACAAAGGCACCAAATTCAAAATTTCTTTTACATTTCGACTACATATATGACCCACTTTAAATAAAAAACAATGTTCAAATGGGTGAAATGCCCCTTTAAGGTAAACCTTCTTAAGTTCGACCTTAGCAGGCGCTGTCCATGGTGGAGGCGCTGAAGGGGTTGATATCGATGCCTCGATGATCGATTGTGCGCTCTTTCCTTCACAGCGGTAGCCTATAGGTAAAGTATTGAGAAAACAATGTTCTTTATACAGAAGCCAGGGCTCTCAAGTTTTACCAAAAGCTTGGAGTGAGATCACATGCGGTTAGGGGAGGAGCCCTAATGGAGCCCCGCCCCCACCTGTCCCCGCCCCCCAATTTTACCCATTGTTCATAATTAACCAGCCCAAATTGAAATTATAACAATTGGTAAATCTGATAAATGACAGAGCAATTCATCACATCAAATATACTCTTTAATGTTATATTTCAAAATTACAAATAAGTTATACAAAAATTACAAAAATATAACAAATTGCTCCAAACAGTTTGGAAAAACAAATGTTTTTGCATTTTGAATGTGTCTAGTCGAAATGGTATAATTATTTATTGTGTGGTGCATGGGACATTGTGAACAAATTACATATTAGAGTATTATTAAGGTGTGTGTGTGTGTGTGTGTGTGTGTGTGTGTGTGTACACAAGAGTACACACTCCAGCTTATGAAATGTGTTTTGTGTTTGAAAAATACAAATGCAATGGCAATGATTAATGTATGTTTTGACAGGATATAAAATATTACCCAGAGCACTCTGCTTTAATACATGTAGCCTTAATGTAACTAGAAAGACTATTAATACAGTATAATATATCATTTAAAATAAAATAAAATAAACAAATTTAAATGTATTTGAAATAAAATGAAGAAATACATCTTCATTCCTTCCCATACCCACTAACATTCCCTTAGTTTCAGATAATGTAAGCTAGCCAAACTGAGCCAAAGCTTCTGGCCTGGTTGCAGAGTAGTTGTAGAGTTTTTGACTGCATCAATAATAATGTAAACGATCGGCTATATATTAAATGTTCTAGCTTCTAGCCTAAAAATGTTAGACGAGCTTTCGTCCAACTTACCTTCTCCATCACGACGTGTGTTCACGCGATGTTGTTGGTTACCTAGTAACGAACGTACGGTGGCCGAGAATGTTCCGTCATCTTCCGTGTGTTCGCGCATCTGTGTTGACTTGTAACGAGCGCAATCTGGCTGAGATACGCAGTGCTGGTGGCAGGAAACTTCACTTTGTGTGCCTGCGCCTCGTAATATACAACGTTATATATAAAGCTCGCAGGACAACTTGGTTGGCATTGCCTTTTCAGCGTAAGAAATACACAGTGTGGCGTGTGAGCGTGTGAACTGGTTGAATTGCGTGTGTCTCACGGCCAATGCATGAGACTTGAGAACCCTGCAGAAGCGTTTTAGAAATAGTACAAACTGCATTTATTGGGGCTCATTGAAATATGTACATGCAGAAATAAATATGAGTATGTGTTTATAATTTAGCAAGTGTGCAATCCCAAACCCTCACGGCCATAAGTGTGTTAATGTTCTCCACAACGTATGCTGATTATCCACCAGCCATGTAGTTGACATACACTAACTGGCTCCGCGGACGGCGCCGTCTTTGATTTAAAACAAGTACTCGCTGTCTCGCTGCCATAGCTATAAAGTTTGTGTAAACTCATCTTTCTTTATATAGACTCCTAAGCCTTTTCTGTCAAATGGTTCGCCAGCTGATGTGCCTTAGGATAGTAATTAAAAAAGCTAACAACCATTAGTGTATGGAAACTTTATTAATGAAAACACTTCCATACACTGGGTGTAGGCTATAACAACTTAAGTATTTTATGTTTAAAATTTTAAAGTAAAGTAAAAATGTAATTTTAATACTAAATCAGATTTTATATTAAATGTTCATATAAAATTTTCTATGTGTAATTAAACTGCGATGTAAAAAATCTTTTTGCGTAGTGGTGGCCACTAGCGGTATGAACCGTCAGCAGCGATAAGGTTTAGCTAAGAGCGCTCCAGACCAACCTTACGAACGTATGACTTACAGAAGGTATACTTAACTAAGAAGGTTTCGGAAACCACGTATTAACGATAAGGTACTTCTTAAGGTACAACTTAAGAACGACGTAGCGTTAAGGTAGTTTCGGAGAACGCACCCCAGGTCATTTACCATTGTTGCCCAGCATGGCTATACCAGTTCAGCAAACAGAAGTCTACTACTCAGAAATGTCACGTTATCTGAGCGGACTTTGCTTTTCCAGCGCATGATCAGGACATGACTGGAGCGTTTGGGCCGTTAACGACAGAGCAGAACACACAGCGCAAACACTGAGCTGAACATTGAGCGGAGAGCACAGCGCTGACACACACACACACAGAACGGAGAGCACGGCGCACACACAGAGCAGAAAAGTCCCGCTCGTGAAGTTACTAAACAAGATGCGCGAGAATGAAACCAGATCGCCAAACATGGTGGGATGGGACGGCATAATTTGGGCCTTTCCAATAGCAGCCGCAACAGGAACCCATTATAACTAGGCAAAAAAAAAAGGTGCTGCGTCAATTGCATTATTATTTTTTATGCGTTAAACATCTCTAATTAATCACAAAGATTAACGCGTTAATTCCCCCAGCCCAAATATATATATATATTAGTGGTGGGCCGTTATCGGCGTTAACGCGAGACTCTTATCACGCGATAAAAAAAATATCGCCGTTAATCTATTCTCCAAGTTGGGTTGGGAGCTGGCTCAAGCTACACAAGCTATGATGACGCAATCTACCCGCGGCCGCGAGGAACACCCGGCTGCAACGCATCATATTCGCCGTCATCTTAAGTAAACACGGCTGAAAGTGAAAGCTGGTGTAAAAGATCGGTGCAACATCCATTATTTGGACTTGGTTCGGATTTAAGCCGTCCGACGTAGACTGTGTGGTGTAACAGTTCGGTAAGTTAACACACGACTAATCCGTTCTACCACCTCAAATTCAAAACGAAACATATCACTGAATACCAGCGCGCGCGTATTATTCCCAATATAGCCTATCTGAGTGGTGTAGAACATAATCTCTGTCTGCGCCCGATTTAAAGAATCGTTGTTGTGTTTCTTTTTAACTGAAAAGACATCAGTTAGAATATTCTAATTTTAAATTTGGGGTTTCATAAGCTCCAAGCCATAATAAACATTAGACCTACTTAAGTCTCTGCAGCTAGTGTACTTAAATTTTATTTATCTGCAAAATTATGTTGTATACTTACAGTTTTGCACAATATATGTTCTAAAAACTACATACACCCTTTAAAAAAAAAAACATTTAGCAGTTGTTTAGCAGGGTCTGTGTAACCTGTTCTGAAATGGTTTTATTATAATATACTGTATATCGTTATCGCAAGAGGCTGCAATGTATATCACAATATGGATTTTAGGCCATATCGCCCATCCCTAATTGATAGCCTATAGTAGTTGATAATAACATAGGCCTATGTTGCCTACGGACGGTAACAGTACAGTAGTAACTTTTTTACAGTCTATGAGTAGAACAGCTTTCTCAAGCAGTTTGTGATGCATTTTGGAAACAGGAGATGAGCCCCTGGTCTAATGCGCCACCTGGCTTGAGAAACCCATTCTCAAAGACTTACTTTTATAGTCATTATTTGGGTAGCACACACAATCTGAATGCCTTCGGCAGAATTCAAATGAGCCATTTTAATCTAGATTAATCTAGATTAAAAAAATTATCTATGCCCACCTCTAATATATATATATATATCCCAATCCAATAAAGTTTTATGACCTGTCAAAAACACGTGCATTTACTTATCTATAAGTGGATTTTAGACTTTTTTTTTAAGATTACCTGGTGTGTAAGTGTGAGAGTGTGTGAGAGAGAAGAAAGAGTGAGAGACTTTCTCCCTGCAAACCTACCCGGCGCAGTCTGTCCATAAACGGCCTCAGCTTGGTCCCGATGACACCTCCCTTGGCCATCAGCAGGGCAATAAGTTTTGTTGTGTAGTGGTCAAGTTTATACATAAAGCTCTGCTCCAGTGAAACTGTAGTAATTCTCCTGAATTCCTCCTTGATCTGAATTGAAAAAAAAAAAATACAAAAGTACAAAATTAGGAACTAGGCCAAATAGTCTGATGCCGAATTGAAATCCTGTAGATACGAATAATAATGTATACTTTATTAATCCTGCAATTTTTAAAGGGTTTATAGAGGTTCCAGGCTCTTTTAGGCATGGATGCTTTTTTAGCAGAGCTTCTACAACTGCCAGTATTTGAAGGCCAGAGGGATAGGCAGAGTAGTGGAATATTGCTCCAGCAACTTTCAAAGATAGTTGGCCACGGTTCAGATCGAAACTCTGGGGGCCTTGGTAAAATGATGGTGTCGGATGAACTAACCGAGGAACCGTCTTCCTGGAATGACAGACCAAGTGGCACTGAAGGAGAGGAGGCAGCATCCTCATTAATGGGAGTCAATGTGAGAATAACGGAAGAAGGATCATTTCTAACAAAAATCTAAGTATCGGTATCGGACTCTTTCTGCAAAAAGTGGTATCGGGATATCCCTAATTTTTAAAACAAATTTAAATCTGGAAAAAAAGAAAGAAATTGGTCCTGACAAGTTATTGAATAATGATAATAATAATAATAAGGCACAAGTCGGTTGCAAAAAATTATACTTTACCTAGGTTGACAAGCAGATGTGGTGTTTTAGAGATACCATGCGATTGCCTTCCACTGAATACAGTAGGTAGCCAGTGGGTATGAGTCAGTGAGTTGTGGCTGCTCAAGTACTTTGACTAAGCTTGTGGACTTGAAACATCTCAAATGCTCACAGTACCATGCACTTTGCAGTTTCACTACAAACTAGAGATGCGCGGTTGGCGGTTATAGCCGCGGACTCCGCGGATAAACCGCGGATCGGGCGGATGACGTGATGAAAAATAATATTTTAATTAAATTCGGGCGGTTGGCGGGCGGTTGAACTAATCAAATCAAAAATATATGTATACATTGTTAGATATTGTTATCTGACTATACATCCAAAAAAATCGCTTTTGGAATTTTTTGCAAAGCACACTTTGAAATAGTCAGATTTTCTCGCCTATGCAGAGTCTATGCAGACTGCTTGTTATTATCAGAGATGGTAACACCGGCGAAGGAGGTACGTGACAAACTCAAAAAAGGAGAATTAAAAACAAAGGAAATAGAAGGTTATCCATACTTTTTTTTTTTTTTTTTTTTACCAAAACGCTATAATTCCATACATTTTTTCCAAAAATGGATGGTTTGTCTTTTTTTAAAAGTTTTTTGTCATTTATTTTTCGTGTTTGCATTTATGAGGAAAAAACAATGTTACGTGACAGTTCTCCATTACGGACGCGACCGTAAAGAGCGGCACTAAAAGACATTCAAACTTTCATAGAGACCTCAAACAGAAAGCACAAAGTCCTTCTTTAAAGCGAATTTCGTTTGGTATTAATTGTATCTTAATTTTAATCCATGTTTCATTAACTAACCATGTTCTGGATTTAATATTTTAAAAAGTAAATAGGCTATCTTGATTGTATAGGCTATTTTTTCATTATAAGTGTAAAATATTAGGCTGTGTATACCGACATGGATCAATTATTAATATTAGATTTCATCTGTCTTTTGTAGGCATAAGCCTAGCTGATGGCGCACCAACGAAAAAGCCTAAATGATGTGCCAAAATGCGTTTTCTATTAGGCTACAATGAAAATAATGTACAGTAGCCTATCAGATAAGGTCAGTTTTGCCGAAACACGTTTAATTTGGGCTATTTATTTATTTAAATTATTTATTTATTTTTGTCCCTGTGCGCCGATCGGAGACGGAGATGGAGTTCACTTCTGATATTCTGAAGTAAGAGCTAGTCTCGCGGCTGTCATCAGCAGCGCCTTGCATCTCCCAATCAGCGGATGTGGGCGGTTGCGGTTTTGAAAATTGGTCTAAAACATTGGTGCGGATGGATGGCGGACGGATGATGAGTTTTGTGATGCGGTTGCGGATGAAATAATAGCCCATCCGCGCATCTCTACTACAAACACCAAGCTGTCACGAACAATGATGATTTGTAGTATTTCAGCAAAATCATGCAACCCACCAGTGGAGCCATATACCAACATCATGCCAATGCCATAACTGGTTCCCTGAAAGTCTACCCTCTTTGTCAAATGAACAACTGTCTCTCCAGGAAATTTCTGTGATACAAATTCTTGTATGTTCTCATTTACAACCTCTAATGGAACTGTTGACATCTTTGATACAGAGATATCAGGTTTTTTGACATTTGAACCATGGAGATGGTATGCAATTATGGTGTTTTTTTGCCATTGACTTCAAAATGTTACGGAGGTGGTCTCAAACCGGTTCCACGGAGGGCCTAGTGTATGCAGGTTTTCTCTTTTACCTTGAACCAAACTAATTGAGTAGGTCACTAATTGGTTAAGATCTCCCCTCACCTGGTAGTCTAGGTCTTAATTGGGCACTAATTGAAGGGAAAGACCAAAAACCTGCATACACTAGGCCCTCCGTGGAACCGGTTTGAGAACTCGTCTCACTATCCTCTTAAAGAAGCAGTGCTTGGCTTCAAACCTCATCGTCCATAAGGACACAAGTGGGCCGAATGCTTTAATGAGCTGCGGGTAATGCTCTAAAAAATGGTGCTTTAGAATCAGTTTCCCTTGTGAAAAAACACTGAAAAATCTGTGTCTATGCTCAGCAATAAGACTAGCTAGGTGACCAATGCTTTCATCCGTGTGGGTAGGTGACATAACCAACTCAACAACATCAACAACTGCCATGCCTGTTCCTCTTCCTGTACTTTCCAGCCAACCATGAGTGGAAGCAGCCTCTGTAGGCACCAATTTACATGTGCTTTACCACCGGTGGTTTTACGGGAGGCAAAGGTTGCTGGTGTACTTTGGGTACAATTTGTCTCGTCTTTCCACTTATACGGGAACTGTTTTATGACTCTGTTGAGCTCTTCAAGGGAAAAATATTTTTTTCTTTATCAAGACATCTAAACACTGTGCCAACTCTACAGGTACAATGCCCTCAAGTAAATCATGCAGAATATCGGGAGGATAGCCTGTTGTCACTTGAAGATGATTTAATCTTTGAGTGATCGCACAATGCCTTTTTACTCCGTGGCTAAGGGTGTTGCTATCCAGCGCTACTTCAACGTCCAACTAGTGCTTTGTCCTACCAGGGAATGCTCCTGTCCTGACTTCAAGTTCCTGAAATAACCCACTGAAACTTTCAACAAACCCTCCAACTGAGTGGGCACTAAGATTATCTGCAATCACAGAAAATACAGTGCCCTTTATGATTTTTCCCAAACAGGGCACATAAACACCATCCTCTTCCAAGCTTTTCAAATCACTTAATAATGGCTCAAGGACTCAAGGAGGGATAGCCAAATGTCTTAACATCATCAGCCTTGCACAAAACAGCTAGGAAAATTGATGATAATGTAGATCTTAATACAGTCGGAATATCAGCCAACACCCAATAGACACCTGTTACCTTGTGCTTCTTACGAGAGATTCCTAAAGGATTGCATATTTCGGGTAGTAAATCATCAGAGTAGAGTAGAAGTGAAAGTCTTAACTCCTCTCCAGATAGAAATGTGTTTTCCTTGAAATGGGAACCATCATGAAAACTACTATGCTGACCGGAAGAAACACAATGTCTTGAACTCTTCAACACTTTCTCCTGAATGTCACTATTTTTAAGAATTTGTGACAAGGATTGCAAAATTGGTACATATTGGAAAGTCCTTCCCTCTTTTGCATCAAGTATATACTCCAACGGTTCAACAATAGAGAAATGTTCCTTTAAGTACTGATTTCTCCTATATGCTGTGCCAAGAGGACCTTCTTCACTAAAGGCTGCTCTAATAGGATTTAACTGGCAAATGCGTTTTACCAAATCTGTGATTACAAATTCTTCAACAGCGCGGTTATGGTTTTCAAATGTGTCATGGACAATGCGTTTGATAATGGGTGCAGATGATGAACTAGTAATAAATTGAAGCTCCTCTACAATCTCATTTATACATCTACTGGGCACATTGAAGATGCAATCTAATTTAAGTAATAAGGAAAAAAGCTCATCAAAAATGGCTTTACCTAAATCTTCTCCCTCTTTCACAAGTGTTTCATCAGAAGACACTTCACTTTCTTCTAACAACCAGCTGTTATCTGCTGTTTCCTGACTTGAATGTGTCTGAAATAGGGTATGTTTAAAATCTTCAAGGAAGTGAGGATTGTGCTTCCTACTTTTATGTGAGGCAAAATTTGAATATATATTAGTATTGTAGTCACAATCTTTAAAAACACAATGAACTGTTTTGTGCTTTTTTAATGAACTCAGAGGTGTTCAGAATATTGACTCTCGGTGTGATAACTACATGAATTACACACAAGACATGAAAATGACACAACTTGCCCTGACTGTTCAGTTTGAAAAAGGACAAGGACCCTTTTAGTTGCTCTTCGTATAGACCAATTAGTTTATTAAATGTTGATTTCAAAATTTTATCTAAAATGCTTGCTCTTCGTTTGGAAACTGCTCTTCCAGATATCATCTCTCCTGATCAAACGGGGTTTGTTAAAAATAGGCACTCCTTTTTTAATTTGAGAAGGCTCTTTAATACTATTTATAATCTTCCGTCAACAACCTTACCTCGAGCAATTATATCGTTAGACGCGGAGAAGGCCGTCGACCGCGTGGAGTGGGCATACTTATTGTATACTTTGGGGAAATTCGGCTTTAAGGAAAATTTCATTTCTTGGGTGAAGCTTTTATACTCGTCGCCTTTAGCTTCAGTTAGGACAAATTCCTCTTTATCGCTTAACGCGCCAAGGGTGCCCTTTAAGTCCTCTTTTATTCGCTGTGGCAATAAAGGCATTGTGAGTTGTGGGCAAGAACAGAAAGTATCTCTATATGCTGACGATCTTCTTTTATTCATTACTGACTTCTCTGTGTCAGTCCCAGCTGCACTCTCTGTTCTTCGTTCATTTGGGCTGCATTTACACTGCAGGTCTTGATGCCCAATTCCGATTTGCTGACTATATCCGATTTTTTTGACGACCTGCTCACATCATCTTTTAAAAAGTGACCCGTATCCGATATTTGCAATAGTAATTTGACCATCGGGTACGGATACTTAAATCAGATAGAGTTATCGGTGTGGGTACAAGTGGCGGGTGGATGATTTGTTTTTGGCTGCGGATTCGGGTGACGTTGGAGCTCATCCACGCATCTCTAATTATCCAGTGTTTTGCTTTCCGCACTATTTTCAAAGGTCACCAAAACATTGCTCTCGTAAGGCGGAGAAAAAATTACTCCACTGTGTTGAGCCTTCGACCTCCATCGCGCCTATAATAAGTCATGTGATCGCAGTTGGTGTCCACCAGAGTTGACGTCACTTTTTTAATGACGTACGACTTGCATTTACTGGGGAATATATTCGATTTGTCTGCTTACATGGCACACGCAAATGCACGTATCCGATTCAAATCCGATTTATTACCACATATGAGGCCTGAATCCGATCTGAGAAAATCGGAATCCATGCGTTTTTTTCCTGCTTACACGTTCACCGGTCATATTCGATCAGTGCCACATTAGAGGAAAAAATCGGAATTGGGTCACTTGAACCATGCAGTGTAAATGGGGCCTTGGATCCATATCTGGTTACAAGCTAAATTTAGGTAAGAGTGAGCTTCTTCCTCTTAATAAGGCAGCACATGAATACCCACTTCACACCCTGTCGTTTAAAGTTGCTCAGAGAGTTAAAATATCTTGGGATTCAGGTTACTGCTAAATTCAAGGATCTTTATCGCGCTAATTTCACTACTCTTCTGTCTCAAGTACAAAGAAGTTTTAAGCGTTGGTCAGTGCTGAACTTGTCTCTAGCTGCTCGCATTAATAGCATCAAAATTAATGTTCTTCCCAGGTTTTTATATTTGCTTCAATGTGTACCGATTTTCCTTCCGCAAATCTTTTTTCTTAAATTAGACACTACTATTTCGGATTTTGTTTGGAACGGGAAGCCACCAAGATTACGCAAACAGTATTTGCAGAGCCCGAAGAAGCTAGGAGGAATGGCCCTACCCAACTTTAAGTTTTATTACTGGCGACTCACCTTAAAATAATTCAGTTTTGGCTACATTATGATTCACAGTTATTATCATCAGTCTGGTTGGGAATGAAACAATCTTCCTGTACGCCTGTTTCACTTTCAGCTTTGGCTTATTCGCCTGTTAAATCACTTTCACGAGTTACACCAAAAATGTCATTATTAAGACAACTATGACGATCTGGAATCAGTTTAGACATTGCTTTGGTCTTCAAACATATTCTATTTGGGCACCAATAACAGCTAATCACTCCTTCCCTCCATCGTTAATTGATCGTGCATTTGAGGTTTGGTCCAATAATGGTATTAAAACATTTAAGGATCTCTACATTGACAACACTTTCTCCTCATTTGAACAGTTGTCCAAAAAATTCTCCCTCTCAAATCAACACTTTTTTAGGTACTTGCAGATCCGTCATTTTGTTTTTCATAGGTTCCCTCAGTTTCCTTCTATACCCTCTGACACACCCCTTGATACTTTTTTAAAACCAGATCCTGCTTTGAAGGGTATGATTTCACTCATTTACGCTCAGATCCACTCACTCACTCACACTGGTTTCTTTGTCGTCAATTAAAGCGCTATGGGGGGAAGATCTGGGGATGGGGTTCACTGAAGATATGTGGGGGAATGTTCTTGACAAAGTACACCACTCTTCAATTTGTGCCAAACATGGATTGATCCCGTGTAAAATTTTACACCATACTCATTTGTCTAAGACCAGGCTCTCTAAGATGTACATTGACCTCTATTCAGCAGCAACACATATACATATGTTTTGGTCTGGTCCTGTCCAACAACTTACTGGCAAAATATTTTCGATTCTTTGAGTGAGGTCGCAGGGAAGAGAATAGTGCCTGATGCTGTCACTGCACTTTTCGAGGTAATTCCGGTCACATTGTCGTTGTCTGCAGAGTCCAAGATGTTCATAGCCTTTGTTACTTTGTTAGCAAGGCGTTTGATACTTTTGAAGTGGAAGTCTCCTACACCTCCATCGCACATTCACTGGATTAGGGATGTCCTTTACTTGCCAAACTGGAAAGAATTAGGAATTTGTTAAGGGGCTCCCAGGCTAAATTTTCAAAGACGTGATAATTCTATTAATAATTCTATTTTACAAAATAATTCTATTTATGTGATAATTCAATTGTTCATTTTTTATTTTATTTATTTTTTTGTTAGAAATGTGAATGGGTAATTTCAACAAAAACTAATTAACAAGGGATCAGAAAGAAGTTCAACAGGTTTATATTTATTTAACATCCTACCAGTCACAACCTCCCAATAAACAGCTTCGGGCATGTCAACGTTTTTAACATATTTTAGTGTTTTGATTAAAAACAGTTTAAGTCTAAACATGTATTTTTAACTGTTTATTTAATGGCTGCTTATGTTGCAGCTCAATAAAACCATGAAGCTTCATCAAGAACATCAGAGCTTCACACACTGACTCTATGAACAGTCCAGCAGATTATTAACTACAGTAACACTACAACAACAATAGAGACAAACACCACGTAAACAAAGGCCATTAAACGTAAAAACTAAAAAACAAACTTATAAGAAGAAGAAAAAATATATATATTTAGGCAAAACCAAAAGTAGGGGACTGGAGAATGCCTGACTCGAAGAGTCGTGCAAAGGCAGCCTCAGTGTGACGTCACGTGTGTCGGCTTCAGGGAAGATTCGCACACCGTTGTCTTCAGGATGGAGGAACTGGATTGTGGGTTGTTACATCCCTGCCCCTGTTTTTTTTATCTCTTATCTTTTGTGAGAGTTCTAGGACTGACTCCTCCTTGGTGGGCGGGATTGCCCTAATGAAGACCAGCTGCTCCTGTGGAAATCTATTTAAGGAGCTCCTGGATTTTGCCTAGTTCTCTCTCATTAGTGTTTTGTGACTTTGTTTGAAGAGTGGGTTCTTGAGTTTGTGTTCCCATATGATTTCCACAACTCTATCAACCTCATTTCCAACTGTTTATTGATTGGATTTTGTGTTGATATTTACTATAATTATCTTGTGTTTGAACCCTAGACATTATTTGTTTAACTTTAAATAAACTTACAATTTCTTTATTTGAATTCATCTTGTCAGTTGTCCTCTGTATGTTATGACTTTGAGCCGGGTCGTAACATGGGTTTGTGTGGAAATCCCCAAGGTGGTGTGTTGTCAGCAGCTGAGGTGAAAATTAGGATTTGATGAAGACTCACAGGCCTGCTCTTCCTAAGAAAAAAAAAGAAAAATATTGATGGGACATTAAAAATTCATTTGATAATATAACTAACCTAAAATTGAAGACTATTTGAAAGAAACAAATTAAATTTAAAAAACTAAGAAACCTACATTGGATTTAAAAAATGCACTGGTCGAGCGGCGATAAATCAGAACCAGATGTTTTTGGTTCACAACACAAGACCGGCAACTGGCTGTTTTATTTTGGCTAATCTCTATTCCGGACTTGCACACAGATTGTATTGCAATCCCTTCCTAAACTGATCTCTTTGCACAGTCTGTGTTGATGTTTCTTCTTCATGCTAATAAGTGTGAAAACCCCACATTAAAAGGAACACTGAACTCCAGTAATGTATCGCAATTTGATAAGAAAGTATACTCTGCAGGCACCCTTTCATATGCATGCTTTTTGTGTTGATGCATTGAGTTATGCCAGCAAAAGAAGAGGCGATTTAATCAATGTCATGTATTTGACCTTTTACACGCCCCCACGGTTTTTAATCAGTCGGTGCAATGTGTTGAACTACGGAGCCTGAAAACTCACCTACATGAGAAAGAAAGAAAATCCATGGCCATAGTTTTATAGTTCGACCAATAGTTCCCTTTCTTTTAAACTTTAAACCGCACTCAGAGATTCTTAAATTGTTCCTTTGGTTTAACAAATCCCGGCCACGGATCAATAAACCGTACCCACAAATGTCCAATCCGTGCGCTCAGATTTGTAAACCGTACCTTTGTTTTGTCCTCAAACCATACCCACACTTTCACAATCAGTTCCCATGGGTTTGTAAAGTGCACTTGTACAAAGAGCAGAACGAGCTCCCAGTTAGCGTCTGTGGTTAATTAATATTACTGTATATTGTTTTTGTGTAATATATAATATGATTTATTGTATGTAGGCCTATGTCTGGGTTAAAAATGCTGAAAAAATGTTTTGTTCATGGTTAGTTTATGTTAGTTAATGCATGAACTAATGTTAACAAATAAGAAGTTATTGTAAAGTGTTGTCAATACTTTTATGATGCAACTATTAGTTCTTAAGTAAACATATTTATAGTTATAATAAAAAAAAAAAAAATAATAATAGGCCTAATAATAACAACAACAAATAAACAGATGGAGAAAAATAAGCTACATCACAGGTTGATGCACTCCACTTAATAATACACAAAAACTATAAGATTCGTGAACAACATGGGCTACCCGTAAGCTTTTTCTGTCCTTCTGTGAGTAAAGTTTGCAAACCCATGGGAACATATTATCAATTTGTGGGTACAGATTGAAAAACCAAACATAATTAGCTCATTTGTGAGCACAGATTAGGAAATTTACAGTTTATTAATCCGAGGATAAAATTATTAAGATTTTGTGAGTATGAATTATAAATGTAAAAAAAAAAAAAAAAATCATTAGGTAAAGTAGGTAATTTATCGCCGCTCCTCCCCATCTCTTGCTCATGGTAAACTAGCAATCGGAGGGGAGTTTTGATGATAAAAAATAAAATGATCAGAATCAGCCAGTTTGCTTATTAAAACATCGGAATCGGCCATGAAAAAGCATGAACATGCATCCCTAAATGGACTGAAATATATTTTTACACATAACACAAGGATGCCAGTACCATTAGAATGCATCGTTAAAACACAAACCCCCAACTTCTATCAGTCAGTCCCTCCAGAACATCACTGTCTGGTTCTCAAGTCTTCGCCTGTTACTGGACGACTGAAGCTAACTCTGAAGAGTCCCAAATGTCCTCTCCCTCAAGTGGCTTCGAACCCCTGATGAACAGTGGCTTCATGACCTCGGGGTATGCCTTATGGCATCAGCTAGATCAAGGGTCTTCAACCCCTCAGTCCGACCTAAAACAGATAAAGAGGAACATTTTATATTGTAACCGTTTTCTTTTTTTGAAACCGAAAATCTAAAGTACCTATTAATAACAACATTTGTTTCACCACGTTTCCCAAGTGATAACTTTATATTTTCTGCGTTTCTCATTTAAGCTGCACAACGCGGACATCAGTTTATCAGTTTGGATCAATAATAGAAAATGCAGCGATCTCTTTCACGCCACACAGTTACTGCACAGCCAGGGCCGGAGTGGGGCCACTTTTCAGCCCTGGAGTTCATGCCCAAGACCGGCCCACTTTTTCCACGGTGGAATTCCAAATTAGCACTTTTTCCAATTTGGAAAAATGAAGCAACAGTTCAGTTGTTACTATTGTGTAGTTGGTATTAATACCATCAGGGGTGTAATTTAGATAACCTCCCCAATATTTAAATCTATGCATTACAACCCCCCCAGTATTTATACCATGATCACATGAAAAATATGCAGACCCAAACTTCAACCCCCCCAATGTTCAAACCAAATCTACGCCCTTGAATACCATAGTTCAACAAATAATGTAAAGGTTAAATAATAATTCACTTAGACTTTATAAGAAGCAATTGCGATTTTATATCACACAATTCAGACTATATCTCGCAATTCTGTATTTTCTGACTTTAAAAGAAGCAATTGCAACTTTATTTCACGCAGTTCTGACTTTATATCTTGCAATTTCTGACTATAAGAAGCAATCGACTTTAATTCACACAATGCTGACTTTATAACACGCAATTGCGACTTTATATCTCACAATTTTGACCATCTCGCAATGCTGACTTTATAACACGCAATTGAGACTTTATTTCACGCAATTCTGATGTATTCCGAAATGTAAACTCGCAAGTGTGAGATAAAAAGTCGCAATTATCTTTTAAAATGTTTTATTCTGTGACGCAAACAAGCTTCCATACCTCCTGGCCTCTTCCTCCCAGCCATCCTCCCTGACGCGTACCGTTACGGTAGGGCCGGCCAGGCGCGGTAGGCGCCGGCGATGCCGCGGACCTGCGGCCGCAGTAGCCTACCTAAAACGTTTTGGAAAAGACTGGCTGTGGACCCAACCAACTCTATAGTAGGGGAGGGGAGAACTCCCTCACATGGTACAACCCATGCAGAGGCTGCGCGCTGCAGTGTCAGAAGGCGGAACGTGTAATGTTACTAACGTGACATTGAAATGTGAAACAAAAAACAAACAAACAAAAAAAAAACAAAAAAAAAAATCCTCGACCGGCCCAAAAGTGAAGCGGCCCACCGGGAATTCTCCCGATTCTCCCGATTACCCAATCCGGGCCTGTGCACAGCGCTGGGAGATCCAGTTTGAAAGCGCTTGAATTCAGCATTAATAACATCATGGAGAATTCTCTGTTATAACCCATAGATATTAGATCATACAGCACTGACGTGGAAACCAAGAGAAACACCATGAATGACACAAGTTAAGGAAGGCTTCCCTGTCCACAAATCACCAACATTCACCATGGATTTAATGTAGTGACGCCAACTGCAACCATGGTATTGTGACAGAAATAGTCAAATGCTTTTTAATATTATTCAGGGTTCATGCAAACCTTTGAGAGTGAAATTTAAGCACTTTTCAAGAGTTTAAGTGCTTCACATGTTTCCAGCTCCTCAAAGCTCTAAATATTATCCAATTTTAATGTTATTTTTATTATGATTTTTAAAACTAAATGTTTAAAGATTAAGCAAAACTAACAATTCGTAACACTTTTATAAAACAAAGACATGAAATTTCCACTGTGACCAGTAGATGGTGGCCGAGGAGCACTTATTGGCTTTTTAGCCATTTCCACTCTCTAATATAAAAAAAGTAGGAAAAGTCACATGAAAAACAATAACTTTTCATCTTCAAATTGTGACTGAGTTACACAGAAAGCAAGTAAAGCGCACTTTTATATCAACTGAAACTGGCAGTCATTTCAGTACTTGTAGCAACTCATAATGCATTAACTGCACATAATGTAATACGTATTACATTATTTTTGTAATAAAATGTTTATAATTTATAATAATTTTTTCAGAATGTATTACAGTCTTGAGCTCATGATGTAATGTATTTTTTTCATGAGGAATTTATTACATAAACTCACCAAAAACGTGTCAAATTTTCATTACTGTAATAGCTTACAGTAACTAAAAAAATGTGTAGTCCCTTACAGTACATTTTAAAAATCTCAATCCTGTTTTAACCTGCCTTCAAAATCCACCAGATCACTGATAGTAGTAGTAGAAGGTGCAAACCTTCAGATTTTATTTATTCACCTGAATTTAGTGTACTTTAAGGGACGATTTAAAAACACAAAGGGATTCAGCTTGCCCAATCTCAGCTGGCAGGGAATACCAGAGTTCAGGAGAAAAAGCCCCATCACCCATGGGTTTTAAACGAGTCAGTGAAACTAATAAAAGGCAAGCTTGCGAGGAGCGGAGATCACGTGCTGGTGTGTACGGGGTTAAAAGCTCAGAGAGATAATGATGTGCCAGGTCATGCAAAACCTTATAAGCAAAAGCACGAGGATTTTGGTGAAGCACCTTCGCTATCACATTCATTCACAATTACTCTTTCCCTGTTACTCTGTGATAAAGGTTTAGTTTTATAAATACACGTGCTCTTCTGCATGCATGCCCGACTTACCAGTCCGCTGACGTGTTTATCGTCTTCCGGTGTCGCTCGTTGTGCATGTCGCACATGGTCACGATGCGGCTCACCGGGTGCTTCACCGCGGCCGGCGTGTGGCAATGGGGCGTCACAGCGTAGAGCTGCACAAAGCTGACCTTGACGTCTTCGCGCCGGAGCACCCCCATGAGCCTCGGGTCCACGTCCATGGGCAGGTGGTCGAGGTTGCTTTGGTGGTTCGCCGTCTCGGTCATGGAATAAGAGGGGAACAGGGTCCCCCGCTGACCCACCACCTCCTGCAGCCCACAGCGTGACCACAGGAGGGCGACAGACGCGTCGCTAGAGGGGTGAGTGTTGACGGCCATGTGACGGCCAGTAGATGTCGGCGACTCCCCGCGTGTCGACCAGCCTCCTCAGGACTAACCACCCTCTGTCCCTCTGCCCGAACTTTGTCAGCGTCAGGTATATGGCCATGTCCACGTCGACGTTCAGGTCTTTCACAGAGCTCATGAAGAGGTCCAGCAGGAACCTCTGGTCGCCGGCCAGGACGTTCATCCTCGTCAGGTTGCCGAGGTCGTTCTTCATCACACTGCGTCTGGCCAAGTCGTGCGGTGGCAGGCCCTTCAGCCGGGCGGTGAAGTTTTTGAAGACGCCGTTGATCATTCCTATGGCGTGCGCCTCTGCCGTAAGGTCGCTCCGGAACATGGGGTGGCAGTTGTTCGGGTCGACCGGGACGCAACTGATGTTAAGGAAGTAGCCGCCGTCGACGAAGGCCAAAACGCTGCGCATCGCCCTGAGGAAGGACTTGATGCCCTCCGCAGTGTAGACGGTCAAGTCCAGGTGCTTTCTCAATATGTGCCAGTGGTTGACCACCTTCGATGGGTCAACTTTGGCCACGAAGAGGTAGTGGAGCCCAGCTTTCAGGCAGCTCACATCGTCTAGGTGGATGACGACCCCTTCGGAATCGTAGGAGTACGTCACTACCAACCGGGCTTCGTCCAATACGGTGGCAAAGACGGGGATCCGCACTTAAAAACTCCGGCACCTTCGGGATTTTCTTGAACTCTGTCACAAGGCCGCGGGTGTTCTCCACGCATGCTACGTCGAACGGCTCAAATTCCTCACTGAAAAACCCCAAGAAAAAACGCAGATAAACTACATGGTTTAACACAATAACACTATTACACGTCACAGATTAAATATATAAACACTCACATGTCCATTTTTGAAACTTTTCGTCTCTGGAGTGTAGCGTCTGGACCAATCAGACACACACTAATTATGCATTATATTTAATCAATCCAGCAAACTCACTCTTCCAACAAAGGCCTGTGAAACTTCCCCCAAAACTAACATCACAAGTGAAGCGAACACACTGACTGTCACGGTTCATGGATCCGTATGCTCGTCTCTGTGTGTGTGTGTGTATGTCTGTGTGTGTAGGTCCACTCGTTGGGCTTGTTAGGGTTAATTAATCACTGCGCACCTGATGAGTTAATCAGAGTGGGCACAGGTGTAACTCATCTGCACTGTCTTTATCTGTTATCGGATCGTTGTTGCTCATGTCTGGTCTTGCTCTCTGTCAGCTCTTCTAGTGACTCGAGTCTGTATTCAACTGCTTGCTGTTCTCTCATTCTCTGGATGGTGAGGACTGGATGAAGTTATTCCTTGTCTTTGCTGAAGACTTGGAGTTGTATAATAAAGACTTAATTTGACTCGCAATTCAATCTTGAGTTTCTGTTTCGTGACACTGGCAGAACGTGGAGTCCTGTTACAGGACACACTGAGACTGATGAGAGTTTTACGACCCCAAAAGGGAATTTGCAGAGGGCTGTGACACTCACTTAATTCTTGCTGAGGATTTTAAATAAACCATGTTGATCCTATATTTTCTGAATGTGGCGGGGCGGTGCAATTTAAGACACAAGCCCAAGTTGTTTACTAATAAGAAAGTCCGACTACGCCACCCTAGGAGTTAACCCCAGGGAAAATACTCAAACATTGCGCAAAGCACACAGGTTCGGTTCCCTCATATAATTAGACAAGAGACGCGAGTACAAAAATACAAATGTTTATTGATACAATAATTAAAATGTTGGACACTAAAAACGACAAGACACTGAAACCCACTTCAAACTAAACGATAAGAAAAACATGCAAAACAGAAACTAAATACCGGCAGGCCTGAGGCTCCCAACGGCAGGAAGCAGCATGGAGTTTGATTTTACGGAGCACACTTCCACACGCACACACACCCCTGTGTCACTTAATCACACAATCACACACTCAACAGTGTACACTGCACACGATAAAAGACCACCACCAGGAGGAGGAAGAGCAATCCACCCGTGGGACCCCAGCGCCTGCAAAATAAAGATAAAAAACTATAACAATGTTCATAAAAATGACCAGATGGACATCAATAAAGCAAATCTTCACAACAATAAATGTCAATGACAAAAATAAAAAAATAAACATTCAAGCGTCAATTAGTCAATTAGTTGGTCACCTGGGCCCAGTTTTTCAAAAGTAATCCAGTGGGATTTCGGATCACGGATTGGATCAAATCTTGGAAATGGGTTTTTCAAAAGCAAAAGAGGGATTCTGAACTAAGATCAGATCATGTAATCCGATCTTAAATTTGATCTGGATCAAACCTGCCCTTTAGGTTTTTCAGAACTTTGAACTCGGTTTGGGATCTATTTGATCCAAAAAAACAGGATTATCCTGATCCCATGAGAAGGGTGGATTCAGTTGTGATTTTTCGAACCAAATAAAACCAGAGAGGTTTTTTTTTTAAGTGAATGATCACAAAATCAATGTTTACTGATGATATATACATTTCTTCATATTTGAAGCATATATGAAGCATGTCACATCTAATGAGATATGGTAAAACAACAAAATCTACAATTTAACATTATAAAAAAAATAAGGAAAGTAAAATGTTTCTGTTTATTAAAGTGTTTCTGTTTCTTAAAATTAAAATAAACAATGGTTATTTGTGGCCACCGGTATTTTGCCAACTGTTGTTCTTTGCTAAGCCAGTAGGCGACACTGTTGGTTCCTTTTAAGGCTCTAGTAAACAGGATTTGGTGATCCTGAAAAGTTCCTATCCGGATCAGATTGATCCAATCCGATGTTGCTTTGAAAAACTGGCTCAAAAGTAAGCTGGATTACGTGATCACGGATCGCAAAAAAAAGGATTACTAAATCCGTATCAATTTTATCCGGATTAAACCTTTTGAAAAACCGGGCCCTGGTTAATACCAGACAATTTTAACTCAGTAGAGGTTCACACACACACACACACACACACACACAAGTAGAATTGTACTGATAGATGGTTGATCACATGAACCAAGCAATTAAATAAATATTCCACGCAGTTAAATGGCTTTACAATAGTAAAGATGAAATGAAAATAAAATAAAAATCAAGTTAACTAAACAAACTATACTTCCAAAAGATTAGAAGTAAGTTAACAGGAAACAAACAAAAAGAGGTTTCAAATCAAACAAAGACACAGAGGGCAGCTAGCTCCCCTACAAGTGGAAGGAACCAACTAGTCCCCCACACAATCCAGGAATATGAAGCAGGTCAAATATAACGCCACGATAAGAACCAAACGAGCAGTCCCCTTCTCTTTAGTGATGATCGCGTCAGCGCGGCCGTATTAACCGCATCACTTTAATAGTGCGAAGACAGTAGCAACAATCACGGCATAGAACGAGAGGGAGAATCCTATAACAAACAAACGGAGATGTTACCAATCATAATACTATCCCCACTCCCAGTCATAGTAACGTATAAACACTTACCATCAGGAGATCACGCTAGATAGCACGCTTAGACACGGATTGGTCAGTCATGCCCACCGGTAACACAATAGAATACAGGGAATCACGCCTATTTGATATCCGAAAAGAATGTTAAACCACACAGCCATTTCAGCCCCATATCACGAGCTCTTAACAAACATTACCTGTGAGGTGAACAGTCATCAGACCCACTAAGCAGCACGAAGGGCACCGCACCAAAGCTGCACTAATTGATAAAAATGATTTAAAAAATTGCATAGGAAAACTCCAAAAATGATCACCCATTAAAACACAGCTCGCTTACCTACAACCACCATCGACACTAGCAAACCAAACGGGGAAATCGGACGTGACGCATCCCAGGTAACAGCCAATCAGACTTAAATGCAAGGTACTACTTGCTGATAGGCTGACACGGCTGTCAATCACCTGATGCCGTCACATATATATCAGGGCCGTGCAGAGACCTCTGGAGGGGCAGGTGCTCAAAGTGTAAAAGGGGGCACATGGAGCAGGGCTTTAAATAGGGCTGTGTTCAAAATATCAATACAGCAATATATCAATACGATATGATGATTCTGTATCGATACGGCAGCAAATGCATTGATGCAGTTCTGAAAAAGAAACAGAACAGAAAAGTTTAAATTTTAAGTTTAAAAGTTAAAAAAATAATTTGTGCACCTGTTAATAACTCTGGGATTAGAAACTGAAGTATCTTAAGTTGTCCCAACCTGATGGCTTTTTCTTCTCTGTTATACAGAATAATAAAGAACAGCTGTTATAGTAAACTGTGTAGGAGAAAATCAATGTGGCCCATGTTTCGTACAGTACAGTATAGTTTTATTTAATGTAGAGCTGGGCGATATATCGCATGACATTATGCGCATCTCGTCAGTAAAGCCGGTTCCTTGATTAGGAGTAAATCGCCATCGCCTGCTTTCAGATTGAGCGGCATTCACTACACAGAGCCGTAGTTCACTGACAAGCTGAGCCATATCGCGTTAATTATCACAGGCGATACGTCCGTGAAATTTAGGCCCCATTTACACGTACATGGTTATTTTGAAAAACGGAGACATTTCCCTTCGTTTGCGCCCTTCGTTTACACGCAAACGGAGGATTCGCCAATGAAACCGATTCTTTCTAAAAACTCCGGCCAGAGTGGAGATTTTGAGAATCTTCGTTTGCACATTTGCATGTAAACAGAGAAAGCCGGAGTTTTAGGCAGCGACGTCACAGAATGTGACTATTTTCGGGATTCTGATTGGCTAAGGTGGGCTTGAGCTTCTCGTTACACTGCCACCTACAGGTTTGGCATGCTCTTGACAGCATATACACAGGTTCGTGTGCACGATGTTATTTTTGAAAACGAAGAGGGGTGAAATGTCCGTTTATGAAAATAGCCACCTACGTGTAAACGTAGCCTTAGTTAAATGTTTTTCAAGATCATGTCATATGACTTTATTTTGATTAGACTCTAAAATGCTACTGATGTTTAGTCATCATCCATTCAGTCTTTTGTTTCTATTGTTTTGTGGTGCAAACGAGCCCCATTCAGTCTCAGTCTCCCCCTGCACACATTCACTCCTCTCCAGCCTGGGTATGGCTCTAAATATGCTATTCATAGGGTTTCAATCCCTAATTTCTGTTATCAAAGTTCTCACTTCACATTTGAAACTGTATCAAATGCCCTTCTGGAATAAATAAACATTTCAGTAAGCATTCCTATTTAGAAAAAAAAATCATAAAAGAATAACGGCTATGTGGCAGGTGCACCCAGGGCTAGCATGTTAGCTTAGCACACCATCAATAAACGACAATATATAAGATTAAAACCATGTTTGTGCTCCAAACTTACTTTATAACGCAAGTCGAGTGTTTTTAATAATCTTCTGTGATCTAATTTGGCTTCAGATAAAAAAATCAGACAGAAAATATATTATGTTATAGTGTTCTGCACGATGATAAAGTCTATATAGATTAGCATTACATTATAAATATAATCTATTATTATGAAAATACCTGACATGGCTCGAAGAACACAGGTAACTCAAATATCATTGCAATCATGTTTATTGTCTTCAAAACATCTATATCTGCATGTTACAGCGCGATCTCTGTAGCTTTGTGTGTGTCAGTGACGTCCTGGAATGTCACATGATCATGGCTCTTCTTCATGTTCCATATATGGACTATTATTGTGCATATAGCGCCCTCAGGCTTTTTATTTGAATTCCTTTTTAATAAATTTCAAGTCACCTTTATTTATACAGCGCTTTTTACAATACAGAGTGTTTCAAAGCAGCTTTACAGAGATAACAGGAAAATAATTTGTTTCCAGAAGAAAATAGCTTCACAGTCCAGCTTAAGTCAGTTCAGTGGCGATTCATTTTGTTGTAAAAATAAATAAATAAATGTAAATGTATATATATATAGCCACTTTGGAGTAAACCGTGATATCATCGTCCAGCTCAGTTCAGATCTCATATAATAGTGTCAGCGCAGGAGATCAATAATAGTGTTGAATATTAAATCAAATGTCCCCAACTGAGCAAGCTAAAAGCCTATTGTGGAAAAGGTGACAAATGTTGTTTTCTGCAATTTGTAAAACTTCACAATAAAATTTGAGATATTCTGAAATGTTTGGTTCATTTTTCTTTATTTGTTCCATTAAATTCCTTTGTTTATTTCATTAAATATTCAGATGTTTCTGTGAACGTATATGTTCAGACTGGGTGTTTATTTTGTCCTGTTTTTATAAAAAATATTTGATTAAGAGACTCTTTTTCATGCAGTGGTTTTAAGGCCCTGACACAGGCGACGTGAGCCAGCCCTAGAGTCGGCTTCAGTCATCGCTAGTTCTGACGTCGGTTTTGTGTTTCAGGGCCTTAAGAATTTATTTATTTTTCTGTACAGTAAGCTTGTTTGCTGTAGCCTGTAGTAATCCAGAGATGATGCTCAATCCTCAGTCCTCCTCTGAGAACAGCCAGCACTGTGTTAGTGTCAGTCATTAACATAAGAAAGTCTTCTTCACCCCTAACAGTCGTCAGTCCTCTCACACCCAGCAGGCTTTACGTCCGTGAACTTTCACAGATTCCTGTGTATGACCGCATATGTGAGGTTTCCGGGTTTGTCTGGAAATATACTGTCCCACGTTACTCTGATCCGCTTTTCCCACATACATCCGGCAAACATCAAATCACACAGGAGTTTACCAAGCCCGTAGTTAGCCGGATTTGAGTCTTTTCATGCAGTGTTTTTCAAGCCAACTTAAAGTTTGCCTACCCTTTTTTTTATCTACTTATGTAATTCTTGTAATTATATATATGAATTATGCTTGTGCAAAATTCAGATTTTTTGTTTGTTTTTTTATTATACATTTTTTTACATTTATTTATTTATCAATAAAATAAATGTATACATTTAAAAAAAATATGTCATCTGCAAATAAGACAAATTTAAGAAATTCTGATGTTTTACACAAGTAATAGAGAATAAAAAGAATTGGCCCCAACACTGACCCCTGGTGGACACCTCAGTAATACAACTAAATACAACTAAATACAATTACATTAATTCTGTAATTTAATAGCATAGTTTCATTACACGTGACTCATCTATCCTCAACCCTGCATACATTTTTTATTTCTAAAATATAGATAATGATCAAATACAGATAATGATCAAGTTCTTGAAATAAATTACACCCTCAATGTTGCTTAATTAGTTTTGTTCTAAAGTTATTTTCATTTCAAAGTAATCAAATGACACACAGTTGTTGTAAATGCAGTGACCGCTGACATATACTGTAGAGCAGAGGTCTCCGACCCCGCTCCTGGAGGGCCACTGTCCTGCAGAGTTTAGTTCATACCCTAATCTAACACACCTGAGTCAGCTCATCAGGATCAATCGAGAACACAACGGCATGTGTGCACAGACTGGACAGGACAGGACTGAAGACCTCTGCTGGAAAGCTTCACTGTTAAACACTTCACTTAAAATATGTAGAGGATTTTGTTTAAATATTCATTGATTGATTGCAATTCTGCATTTTGGCCGCTAGAGGGAGGGAGAGCAACCTTTACAAAACTGATGCTTTTCTGTTCATCATTTCACTATAAATGCATTGATCTAGTTGATTTATGTAAATATCGTGTACTGACAGTATTGTTTTATACAAATATGTACATAGAATCTGTGAAATTATTATGGATTATCAAAAGTTATAGCATTTATAAATATGTATATAAATCCGTTTATAATGAATGCAAGTTATATATATATATATATATATATACATATACATTTTACAATTAAGGAAGGGTAAAGGATCCACACAGGGTTGGTAATCAAAAATTTGAAAAAAAATAATGATTTTGAAAAATACAAATCCAGGTAGTGCATTAAACAAATATAAATATACAATAAAAAAAAAATGTAACTTTCAAAATAAATATATTGGATAAAAACGTGCACTACCTTACGCTGGAAACATAACAAAAAAACATTAGAAAAAAAAAAAAAAAAAGGGCTATTTTCTAAGAAAAAAAAAAGAAAAAACTCTTGGGCTAGAGGCCTATTGGCCGAGCCGTTCCCGTTCCAGGCCTTCTCCGCGGAACGACTCGCGCTTCACCAAGCTCTGTGTCCACGGGGATGTCGAACATTGCCCTGAACAGAATGACGTCACTGTCTCTGCCGTCAAGCTTCATAACGCACCGAAAGGGCTTGAGGTTTGCAGACTTGCTGGAGTGGTTGATCCGATGGCCAAACGTGTCTGAGTCAGGGTGGCACGCGCAGGGGAGCGCTTGTGCGTCCACATCTTTCCTCCGGCCAACTCCAAAAAGAAGAGGTAGCCTGCCTCGTCACGAAGGCGGCTCAGAACGGATTTCTGGTACAGAAAGCTGTTAAAATGTACAATTATATTTGTATTTTCTGGCCTTAAAAAAAAGAAGAAAAAAAAAAAAAAAGAAGCTGAAAGTAGGGATGCACCGATACCGATATACATTCATAAATAAACGTATCTAATTAGTGAAATGTCAAACGTAATATAGTAATGCCTCTATAGCTGTGGTGTGCGAGCTGAAACATTAGAAGCACTCGCAGACTGAGGGAGACAGCGCACTTCTGTTGCTGCTCTTGAGTGTTGCTGATGCTTCACTCAGCACAGAGTCATTTGGATTAAAACTAAACTGAATATGTCAGTAAAACATGAACTGTTACCTGATTATTACAGGACGTTTTCTGTCCACAAACGTCCGAAGCGCTGCCTGAAAACACGCGTCTCTGACTGCGCGCCGATACTGAACTGAACGGTCTTTCACGTCTCGCGCTGTACGGACGAACTCACACAAGTTTATGTAAAAACGCCCGTCTTGGCGAGTCTCCCAGCACACAGAGTCAGCTATATCTCCAGTGAACGTAGACAGTGTTCATATTGTACATGGCCTTAAAAGGACAGCATTATTATTTGTGCAATTTATTTGATTGTTTCTCCTTGTTTTATTACTGACTGCTTACTTGTATTTAATAATATTTTAAGTTTACATTAATTAGGATAGTAGTTTTGCAGTAGTATCAAAATTGGAATAGAAATATAAAATGGAATAGGAATACAAAATTTGTTGAACGAATTAAGCCAGCTAATGCAATTCGTATTCCTTTGGTTTCCCTACCCAATGCATTTAAAAATTACTAATGCATGAAAATACAGGTATCGGTTACAGGTATCGGCGAGTACCAACGATGAAAGTATCGTATCGGACTCGGTCTGGACAAAAGTGGTATCGGTGCATCCCTAACTAAAAGGTTTCCTTCCCAAACCCTTTCGGCGGGCCAAAGTCCTCTATGGCGATGCCTGTCCAAGACTGCTCGGTGACGTGCCGGATCACACAAGGGTCGTCACCACCCGGCTTCTCCAGGGCGCTTTCCACGCCTCCACGATCTCATCAGGTTACAGGCAATTGCCTCGCCACCCCTCCGGGCAAATGAGCCGCGCTACTTTTCCGGCCGAAGGTCTGTGCTGGCTAAGGTATCCTGAAAGACAGAATGACTTTACTCGTGCATGTCGTTTGTCACTGTGAGTTAATGTACAGGTAACGGGTGCCAGCGCTGTATTGGCGGTGTTGGAGACTTACCGGGAAGATGCTCTCTCCTGAGGGCATGCTGGGAGAGGCGCCGCTTGTCGTAATGGTCTCCCGGGAAAGGGCGGTCGGTGCGCTGCAGCTTCGACAGAGACTGGCCCTGCAGAGACACCGCAAACATCTCCAGGAACTGGGCGAAAGGCCACCGCGTGCCGCTTTTGGGAAACGCCAAAAGGAATACAAAGTTTACAGTGATATAAGATAAACGTGGACAGGTTGCTAATCCGCTGCACAAGTGGTTTGTGCTACGTCCTAGTAAACGAAGAGACACACACGGCCGAGGAGTGCAACAGCTGGTCCACCAGGTCCTCGTCGTGGTCCTCACCATCGCAGCGGCCCAGGTAGGCGTCCCTCGTCGTGGTCCTCACCGCCGCTACGACCCAGGTAGGCGTCCCTCGTCGTGGTCCTCACCGCCGCTACGACCCAGGTAGGCGTCCCTCGTCGTGGTCCTCACCGCCGCTACGACCCAGGTAGGCGTCCCTCGTCGTGGTCCTCACCGCCGCTACGACCCAGGTAGGCGTCCCTCGTCGTGGTCCTCACCGCCGCTACGACCCAGGTAGGCGTCCCTCGTCGTGGTCCTCACCGCCGCTACGACCCAGGTAGGCGTCCCTCGTCGTGGTCCTCACCGCCGCTACGACCCAGGTAGGCGTCGAGGATGCGCTGCTGCCGTGCGGTGAGCTGCTTTGCTTCCTCTCCGACGGCCCTCCACACGTCCATGCTCCTCCACGTCTCCAGTTTGTACCTGTAAAAATACAATATAAAAGGAAACTTTAATCATGAAATGACTGTGACTGATGTAACCCCATCATCTCACAAGGGATGAGGAGAACTCAGAAAGGGCCACAACCACAGTGTGTTTCGTTGCAAATATAGCAAAATTTATTATACAAGATTCACAAGAAACACATGGGGTAATCAGAGATGGCAAAGAGAATAAAAAAAACAAACAAACAAAATTGTAACCATTACAGACAACAGGGTTCCCAATCCTATCCAATGGAAATTGCTCTGAAACTATGTGCACACTCACAAGTTCAATAAACACACTTTCACTCCAAACTCCACAAGTGTAAAGTAAATCAAAGCACTACCATCTGTTCCCAAAACCTTACAGAGTAAACCACATACAAGAAAATGGAAACCCCACCGTCAGTTGTAGGTCCACAACAAACAAAACAAGAACAAAATAAAACAAAACAAAACAAAACAAACAAAGACAATTTCACAAATTAAATCAATCCCTTTGCCACTTCCATACACAAGACCCAATTCAGCATTAAAGTCATCTCTTCAGACACCCAATAAGCCACCAATGCTTTCACTAAAGTAAACGGCAATCATGCATCATCTGTAAAGAAAACAAAGAAAGAATACGCATTGATGATTGCCCTATAAAATATTTACAAGGATTAAAAAAAACCTCAATCATTAAAACATAACACAAATATAAAATAAAATAAAACTTAAAACTAAATCTCCCTATTAAATAATTCAATTAATATCAGTACCTGTATTCTCAAATATATCTGCTTAATTCTCTGAGGCACCAATCAACACCATTCCCATAAGAACACTAAAACAGAAAACAAATACAAACATGTTAAAACTAGACAAACTCACTATGGTCTCATAAATCAACAACCCTTACCTTCCCACTTCAGTTCTATAATCAACTTGGTTTTTCATCTGCTATTACACAGCCTTGAAAGACACCAAACAGCTTTTTCCTGTTTGCCACATGGTACCACAAAGAGGAAGTCTAAACAGTTCGGTTTCCCTTTATAGTATCTTAATTCATGGGATTTGTAGTCCATCCAATTTGTAGTCCTTCCCCTTCTACCCCATTACACTGACAAGATGTAACCGAGAGCATGTATTAGCACATGTGCGAGTGGAGGTGTCTGTGCGGGTATTTACATGGCGTGAAAGTTGTGCATGTCCTGGGAGACGCTGTGCACGGCCTGACCGGACCCGGAGATGAACAGCCGGTTGGAGCCTTCCTCTGGTCGGAGACTCTCGGTATGGAGCGAATTATGTGTCATAATTAAACAAACAAATCCAGCATTTTGCAAACAAACTCGATCTGCTTTGCAAAGGAAAACTCGACTCGCAAACAAACGGAAAGCAATGTTCAAATACAAAGGTCAATTTGAGTGAAAACGCAGTGGAGTAATATTGTGTTTTACAAATATAAATAAATGAGCCTACAAATAAATACAAACCATCCTACAAATTGCATGTAACCTTTGAACAAATATCAAATCTAGTGCATACAAATGCATACCTGTCTGTTACGATTGTGTGACACTTGGCTTTTTATGAGATCTCTCGGCTCAATTTTCTCACAAATGCAGTTGAGCGACTTCCTCTTCTAAAACAGTAGATGGCGCTAAGATAGGGATTAATTTAGCGCTAGTCTGTCATCTACAGCCTTGGCCTTCTTCCAGCAGTCCATTTCCACGGAGGTATTTTAATAAACAACTAAAACAATAATATTTGCATCAACATCTAAATATGAAATACATACATGCATACATAGGTGTTATATATATATACACACACATGTGTGTATCAAGTGGAAAATGTAAAGTTTAAATGTAGAGGAACACTCACATGTGTGTACTGTATGAGTGTGTGTCTTTAGTTTTTCTGTTAACCTGCTAATTCTAGCATTAAACAGTACTGAGCTGAACTCCACATGCTGCAGTTTTCCATTTTATTTGGGTGTCTAAATAAAACCTCCATGCATGACCTTAAAGGGTTAGTTCACCCACAAATGATCATTTAGTCATCATTTACTCAGCCTCATATCTTTCCAAACTGTATCACTTACTCTCTTCTGTGGAATATAAACAATGTGTTACTAATAAAACAGTTCCGATTCCCATTTATGGACCAAAAAGTCAATGGAAATCAATGGGAATTTCAACTGTTTTCTTACTGACATTCTTCAAGATTCTTCTTTTGTATTCCACAGAAGACAGACAGTCATGCAGGCTTTTAACAACATAAGGGTGAGTAAACGATGAAAGAATATAATTTTGGGGTTAACTATCCTGACTATTCTTATATGAAGCAACATAAAAAAGGCTTCGATAGGGAATTGTTGTAAATTGTTATTTTTAGCATGATTACCGTTGATCAATTCTTCTTCAGAGTAAGAGGTGACCGTGGCGTAGAGAACGTCGACCGAGCACGCCTGATGTTCACCGTGCGGGCCGCAGGAAGGTCCAGCTTTATTGCTGGAAAGAGTGTCCACAATCAGAGGCTGGTAGTTTTTCTCTTCTCCTCAAATGTATTATGGTCTTTTTTGTTGCTTTAGATGTTTGTAGGACTTGTCTATAGGCAAGGCAAGGCAAGGCAAGTTTATTTATATAGCACATTTCATACACAACGGTAATTCAAAGTGCTTTACATACTATTAAAAATAATCAGAAGAAATAAGAATATACAAAACAGTTTAAAATAAAGAAACAAGAAAGAACTAAAAATAATTAAAACAGTTTAGAATAAAGAACAGTTTAAAATAAAGAAACGAGAAAGAACTTAAAATAATTAAAACAGTTTAGAATAAAGACTAAAATAAGACACAGTATAAACAGTCGGACAAACAGTGACACAGTGCTCATTCATTAAATGCAAAGTTAAAAAGATGTGTTTTGAGTCTGGATTTGAATGTGACTAATGTAGGAGCACGTCTGATCTCCTCTGGAAGCTGGTTCCAGCTGCGGCTGGCATAATAGCTAAAAGCAGACTCTCCTTGCTTAGAGTGAACTCTTGGAACTTCTAGCTGATGTGATCCTAGTGATCTGAGTGATCTGTTGGGTTTATATTCCGTGAGCATATCTGCAATGTATTGAGGTCCTAGGCCATTGAATGATTTATATACCAGCAATAATACTTTAAAATCAATCCTAAATCTAACTGGGAGCCAGTGTAAAGACCTGAGGACTGGTGTGATATGTTCATATTTTCTGGTTCTGCTAAGAATCCTGGCGGCAGTGTTTTGTATGAGCTGCAACTGTCTTATGGTCTTTTTGGGAAGGCCAGTGAGGAGTCCATTACAATAATCCACCCTGCTGGTGATGAAAGCATGCACTAGTTTTTCTAAGTCTTGACTGGAAGCAAAGCATCTAATTCTTGCAATATTTTTCAGATGATAGTATGCTGATTTAGTTATTGCTTTGACATGACTATTGAAACTAAGGTCTGACTCTAAAGACACACCAAGATTCTTGACCTGATTTGTAGTTGTTTGACCTTTAGAGTGAAGGTATGCGTTCACCTTGAGAACTTCATCTTTGTTTCCAAACACAATGATTTCAGTTTTGTCTTTGTTTAACTGTAGAAAGTTTTGGCACATCCAGCTGTTGACTTCATCAATGCATTGAAGCAGAGAGTCAATGGGGCTGTAATCATTAGGCGATAGGGCTAAGTAGAGCTGTGTGTCGTCTGCATAGCTGTGGTAAGAGATTTGGTTCTTTCTCATTATTTGGCTCATTGGGAGCATGTACAGGTTGAACAGGAGTGGCGCAAGAATTGAGCCTTGAGGGACTCCGCATGTCATGGGCGTCCACTCAGACTTATGGTCACCTATACTCACATAATAACCTCTCCCATCTAAGTATGACCTGAACCATTTTAGAACTGTCCCAGAAAACCCCACCCAGTTTTCCAGCCTGTCAGGAAGTATGTTATGATCGACAGTGTCAAATGCAGCACTGAGGTCGAGTAGAACCAGAACTGATAATTTGCCTGAATCAGTATTTAAGCGAAGATCGTTTATTATCTTTATGAGCGCCGTCTCTGTGCTGTGATGCGATCGGAAGCCAGATTGAAAATTATCAAAGTATCCACTTGAGTTTAAGAATTTGTTCAGCTGGTTGAAGACAACTTTTTCAATGATTTTGCCTGTGAAAGGAAGATTTGAGATCGGTCTATAGTTGCTTAATATAGTCTTATCCAGATTGCTCTTTTTCAGGAGGGGCTTGACAACAGCAGTTTTAAGGGAGTTTGGAAAACTTCCATAGAAAAGTGAGGCATTTACCACTTCTAGGAGATCTGCTTCTAAACAGTCTAACACACTTTTAAAAAAAGATGTGGGAAGTGTGTCAAGGGCGCAGGTTGATGTTTTAAGGTGCTGAACGGTTTCTTTCAGAATTTTGCCATCAATTTCTTCAAAATCAGACATAGTAACTACTTTCTCAGGTTGTAGTCTGATCTGTCTGACCTCAGTGCAACTCAAGGATGTGCTGATCACCTTTCTAAAATTATTGATTTTCTCAGAGAAAAAGGTAGCAAACTCACTACACTTGCTGTCGGAGAGCATTTCACTGGGAATCTGGCTTGGGGGATTTGTTAGTCTGTCGACAGTAGCGAAGAGATTTCGAGTATTATTTAGGTTTCTGTTTATGATATTGGAGAAGAAAGTCTGTCTAGCTTTCCCTAGTTCCATATTGAAAGCACGAATGGTGTCTCTATAGATGTTATAGTGGATTACAAGTTTTATCTTTCGCCACATGCGCTCTGATTTTCTGCATTGTCTTTTCATAATTTGCACTGCTGTTGAGTTTCTCCAAGGTGCTTTTTGTTTACCATTCTTCCTGACTTTCACAGGAGCAATATCATCAATTACATTTTTAACCTTCGAGTTAAAAGAATCAAGGAGAGAATCAACCGAGTCAGCAGATATGCTCGGTCTTAGGGATATGGCCTTCATAAATAGTACACTAGTGTTCTCATTTAAGCATCTCTTCTTGACAGACACAGATCTAACTTCAATGGCAGGAGAGATCAATAAATCAAAGAAAATACAGTAATGATCAGAGAGTGCGACATCCTTAATATCATTCAATGAAATGTTTAGACCCTTACTGATAAGTAAATCTAGAGTGTGTCCACGATTGTGTGTGGGCCCATGTACATGTTGAATCAGATCAAAAGTTTTTAAAACAGTATTGATTTCTTTTGCCATATTATTTTCTGCATTATCTATGTGAATGTTAAAATCTCCAGCAATAGTGAAACTGTCAAACTCTGAGGAAATTATTGATAACAGTTCTGTAAAGTCTTCAGCAAAGGCTGAAGAGTATTTTGGAGGCCTGTAAATAGTGATAAGTAAAATCCGTGGAGCACCTTTTAACACAATACCCAGATATTCGAAAGACGGGTAATTACCAAATGATATTTGCTTACATTGATAGACATCTTTAAAAAGAGCAGCTACACCCCCACCTCTCCTTCCAGCTCTGGAGACACTCATAAAGGTAAAGTTCGGAGGAGATGTTTCATTGAGGATTGTTGCACTGCAGCTGGCTTCTAGCCAAGTTTCATTTAGAAATATAAAGTCCAGGTTGTATGTGCTTATAAAGTCATTGACTAGAAGTGATTTATTTTTAAGTGAGCGGATGTTTAAAAGTGCTAACTTAACAGTCTTGCTTTTTGTGTCCACAATCTTAGTTTGTCGTGTGATAGGCACCAGATTAGATGGGTTTGCTGTACGGCTTTTAAAGGCCTTAGACTTTCTAACATGTGAATGAACAGATGATACAGGAACACTGGGTTCCCGCTTGTTCTGTAAACATTTGAGAAAGTTACTGTTATCACAGCGGGGACCCGGCACAAATCACTTGGAGCTGGTATCGGTTGATTTTGTAACACCTCGAGCAGACGGTGGAAGTTGTGGGCCCTGGCGTTGTGGAAGGGGCCTTAATGCTCGAGGAGGAGGAAGAGGGGGAGGGGGGAGAGGGCGAGCTGCGCCCATAGACTTTGGTGGTAGTGATGTTTTTCTGGTTGATATCTGGGGGCTTCCAGCGAATTGGGTTCCAGCATACACTAGTTTTTCCATTTTCTCTGAGAAACACATCAATGGGGATGTAGGAGATAGTGATAGCGGTGAGAGTGGCTGTGGTGTTAATGGAGGCTGTAATATGCTGTCTTGGCTTTCCTGGTCGTGTTTGGGTGCTGAATCTGTTGTTACTGGTGGCTGAAATGTACTGTCCTTGCTTCCCTGGTCATTCTTGGGTGCTGAATCTGTTGTTATTGGAGGCTGTAATATGCTGTCCTGGCTTCCCTGGTCATTCTTGGGTGCTGAATCTGTTGTTATTCGAGGCTGTAATATGCTGTCCTTGGGCGCTGAATCTTGTGACATTTCTAATATGTCACAGTCTGACTCTGGTGAGCTCAGTGGGCAGGGCTCAGCTGAAGTTGTGTCCGTGAGCAGAAGTTGTTTTGGCTGCATGGTGTTATCATTGTCTTTGTGAGATGTGTCAGCCGCATGTCCATTCAAGTCCTGAAGTGAAGTCCTGTGGTCATTCAAACTGTGTCCAGGTGAGTGTGTGCCATTCTGGTTGATTGGATTGGCAGAAGGATGATGAAGGGAGAAAAGGATATTGTCCTTTAGCACTCTTGAACCCAGTTTGTTTGGAAGATGGCCATTTTGTTGAAACAGTGGCCTCTGATTCCAGAAAAGGTTAAAGTTGTCTATGAAGTTCACTCCTTTTATATTACAGGTTTTTTGCAGCCATGAATTAAGCCCAAGAAACCGTGAGAACCTGTTACTTCCTCTAGCTGGAAGTGGTCCACTGATGAATGTTTGTACTTTCAGTCTTTTGAGTGTTTCAAAAAGTTCATTGAAATCCTTCTTAAGCTGTTCTGACTGCTCTTTATGGATATCATTCTTCCCCACATGTATGATGAGTCGATTTGCTGTCTTATGTTTCATCAAAATGTTTTGAATTTCTCTGTTTACGTCAGAGGTTGTTGCTTGTGGAAGGCAGCATGTAGTTGTATCTTTCGAGCTGATATCTCTGATCGTAGAGTCCCCAACTATCAATGTTTTGACCTCGGCTGCGCTCTGAGCTGAGTGCCGCTGTCTGCTTGACCTTGAGCGCCTGTTAGTATCAGAGTGAGCTCCTGGCTGTCTGTGTTCATCCACATTTAACAAATTTGAGCATTCCTCATTCAATAATACTTCAAATCTGTTCTTAAGATGAATAGGTTGTGGAAGACGACCAGTGTTTGTAATCCTTGTAGCTGTGTATGGTGTAGATGAAACTATTTTTGCCTGAGAGAGTCTAATGTCTCTATTTTTGGGTTTTGCCCCCTCTTTGAACCAACGGTTTGTAGGTCGATCGGCTTGTTTCTCTGCACTAGGTATGTTCTGTTGAGGAGCATTAAATTCATGACACTCACCGGCTGTGCGCTGTATTTGTCCTTGATGAAACTCTGTTGTGGGTTCCGTCTGGTTTGATCCTACCATTAGCTTTGTTTCAAGAACTGTAATCCTTTGTAAAAGTTTTTGGCAGTTAGTACAGCAAGTAGAATCAAAAGGACGCATTTTCTCTTATCCTTGTGAATGTTTTCTCTTCCGCCGGAATGTAAGCAGTTCAGTTTTCTCTTCCTCGGAATGTAAGCTTCAGTGAATTCTGAAGGAATGAAACTAATTCTGCTTTTTTATAGTAATCCAAGCGTTCTGAGCACTGTGCTGATTCACTGAAGTTAAAATTAGGTGATAAAATGTAATAATAACGAAAGCGATAGAGCAAAGTGCGGAGCAGTAGGCAAAAGCGTCCGAACAGTAGCAAAGCAGGAAGTAGAATCCTATATAGGAAACTTTTGGTTTAAATATCCATTATTTTTAAATGGCAGATGTATCAGATGTATTGTGTTTCCTAACATTAGATTAGTGTTAAATCATAATTCTAATGAGAATAGTAAAAGTATATTTGTACTTTTTTCACTGTTAATCACTTTTTAAAAAAAATGATAGTGGCCCTCTAAAACCTGTGCTGTTGATTATTTGCCATTGCTTTTTTTGTTTTTTTATTAATGATGCATCTACATAAAACAAAATGTTTGAAATAAGACTAACTTCATTTAAAAAATGTATACATTGAAAATAATATTTATAAAATATCACTTTTTCAGGACTGAGAGGCTGTGGAGAGACGTGAGCTGTAACCACCATATGCTATAGTGTGCTGCACTCACTGGAAGACGATGGTGGGTTCTCTGACCTGTCTAACAACATGCATCTCTTTAGTTGCCATTATGTGTTCTTGCCCAGAATACAAGCTAGCCTGGAGGCATTTCATGATGGATGGGATAATCACCCAATTTGAACCGAGGGGAACATGACACCCAATCAGCTCTGGGAGATGGGACACATTCAGCATGCGGTGGCAGAGCCAGAGTTTGGAAACACTGAGGTAAGAAAATGTCATCAAACAAATCACTGCAACAACATTAGGAAGTGTGAGCTTTCTTTTGTTGAAGACAGAAATGTGACCTTGCTGACCCAGCTGTTATTAAAATATTTATTGAAGCTATGTTATATAACTTGCTGATATAAAGAAAGCATATAACTTTAAAGGATAAAGTAATTTAATAGTAGAATTTATAAATAAAATACTGATTAATCCATTTTAGGAACTGTACCTTCAGCATCTTGACTGGGAAGATTGTGGCCTGGCTTATGATCCACACCATGGAGTCATTGTTCCCACAGCGGACGGCCTGTTGAGCCCAGAGGAGCTCGCAAGACCTCAGGCAGCCACTGATCCCATGGGACCCTCAACGTTATTCTAATGATATCAGATATCTATCTGGCAACCACTCACTACATACTGCACATACTGGGCAAGCAGTGAAGAACAGTTTTATTTTTATTCTTTTCGACCTCTTGTCCACGTTGAACTTTAAGTAAGCAAAAGGAAAAGACTGGCTGTATGTACAAATACAAACACTTCAGTTACATTATATGAACAGGTTGTTTAGCACATATCTCTGCATAAACAGTGAAGAACAGTTTGGTTTTTATTCTTTTCAACCTCTGTAGTGCTTTTATTTTATTCAGTGCCTAACTTTTGTCTCCTTCAGTGTCTGCCAATTTTGCAGGTCAGTGTATCAAATACTTGTTCTCCCCACTGTATATCATGCTGTGTTTTATTATTGAACTTAAAAACATCCTTGTGTTGTACATGATTATACATTTAGCATTGAAAGGTTGCCTAGCTGTTTATAGTTCATATTTCAACATCTTTCTGTCTATTTCATACATTTTAGTCTATCTCATACAATGAAGGGGATTTGTTTAATCAACAGAAACTCATACTATTATGTTATCTGAACCACATATATTAATAAGTTGATTTGACAAAGGAAAAAATGTTGTGATAAGGCATGAAAATATTTTTTTTTTACAGTGTAGTTAATTGTTCTGAGTGAAGAATCAGTTGGAAATATTTTTCTTATACATATGAGAACTGATTATAATCAAAATATCAGTTTTTGTTTGACATTCGTGCACTAAAAGTATAGTCGTATGATTCTGTTTATACTTTGATTCCCCCCTCCATTTTCAGTGTCTGCGTCACAGGAGAGGACATGTTCAACCGAAGCTTTACACAGTGGAAGCGGCAGAAGAAGTTCAAGTAACCTTGTGATAAGTAATCACAGAAACAGAGTTAGCTTGTGCCAGTGACAGAGGAAAAGGTTGGGGCTTTTGAACCAATTAACCAATCATATTGAAGGTGACATGTTAGTCTTATTTGTTTTCCCGATTCTATAAAAACTGTTGTATTCGTGTTTTCTGGTGGGATTCTCAATGGAAATTGTCTGAGATCCTCCAGCCTTGCTTCTTGGGAGAGATTCCCTGAGAACTGCTCGGGAAGATCTCCTGGCAGTGATTAAAGCATTTAAAGGACATTTGCTTGAGTCTGTTTGTCGATTATTCCTGCGGAGGAAGCTAGTTTAGAAAGCTAGTTTAGGGGAACAATTTAGTTGTTAGGTGACTATAATTGAAAGGGGACGTCGATTTGTAGACGAGACCCAGATAGTTAGGTTTATGGAAAAATCTACCACAGTACACAGAATAGCTCCACTCAGAACCTTTTGGACAAAAATGTCCCCATTGAAAACCATTAAAACTACAATTTTTGATCCCAGGGCCATTTAACCCTCTGGGGACCAGAAACACGCCAGCGCGTTTTGCTTGGTTTTTTTTTTTTTTTTTTTGCAATGAAAATAAACACTAAATGCTCTGTTAACTATAAAATGATGCCATCTTTCTTAATAGGCTTTCATTTTGTTGGCAAGGAATTTTTTGGCAAAAGCTTTTTGTTGCTTTTTTTTTATTACCAGATGGCACCATTCTCTCATGTTTGGCCTATGAAGAAAATACTCGCTTTATTCCCGTTTTCTGCTTCTGCATATTATAGAGCCAATTGGATAAATTGTGCAGCTATAATTGTGTGGTTGTGTTAGTGTGGAAGTCAGATTGTGGTTTGTATGTTTGTAATATAAAAAATTGTGTGTGTGTCTGTGTGCTTGTAATATGTGAGAGAGGAAAAACTCTACTGCAAATCCCAAATCCAGCCACTGTGTTCACCAGTGGAGTTTTCTGGCATCCAAGGGGTAGATCTGTTACTGCGGCCACACAAAATCTTACCAAAAGCTCATTTTCTGAGATCTCAACCTCAAATTTGGAACATGACTTGACATGACACCCCTACTCTTTTTTGAAGGACATCCTGGGATTTATAATGACCACAGAGAGTCAGAGAGAGAAATAATACATTTCCAGACATAAAATTCAAATGCGTTTACTTTACTGTACTCACCTAGATGGTGCTTCAGAGAAGTGTGTGTGCTGTCGATGCCCGGTTGTTAGTTGCTGCATTCAAGTACAGGACCTGCAAATACAAGATGCCACAGTAAGTAAATATAGGTAGCAGAAAATATAACATACATTGGAAATGAATGTATTACATGCTAATTTTCAATAAACAAGAATATTTTTATGACTTTGCATTCCCATTTTGCTCTATTTCTTTAAAATATTTTAATGCAAATAACAAAAATCATAGTGCTATAAATATAAAATGTCAAAAATCATAAACGTTCTGGTAGATTTACAATGCGAATAACCATGGAAATGTGTCATCACAGTCTGTAAATATCTCTTAACAACACAATAATGCAATCACTAGTACCGCTAAGACTAGTGTAGTATCTAGTAAGAGTCTATTCTATACTAACAATTCATTAATTCACATTACACATTACTAAACAACAATAAATAAATGAAGTGATTACTCACATGCATCTGCTCCGTTGATGAAGCCATGTCTCAAGCCAAGTGAATTACGGGTCATCTTATAACAGGCGTCCAATCACAACTGACTTCCGGGAAAGGGGAAGTAACCAATGACATTTGAGGTTATAAAACAGTAAGCCCCGCCCCTCGACTGCCAAGAAATAAAAGTGTTGGAGCGAGCAGAAGCAGCCGGCGAGAGCAGATCGAGCGCGTGGGGAACGGTCATGTCCGAGCATTTGTCATTAATTTTCCGCCATAGAAACGCACCTCAAGCTGTTTGCCAACCGCCAATAAAGCACAGAAGAAGAAGAAGGGCTAGGGTCTGTGTGATGCTGCCCCACGGCTGTCCGAAACCTTTCTTCCAGTCCTGTCTGAGAAACTGTTTATTGCTCAAACACAAGTTTAGTGTTTTTATGCGTTGCTCTGCTGAACTTAAATGGAATTTGTTTAGTTTAATTGGTGTGTTTGAGGTTTTCTCTTGTAGAGGATTTGTTTATGATGTAGCTTTTGCTCATCAGCTGTGGCTAACGCTACGTGTTTACATTGCTGAAGCAACTCTCTCGGTTCGTGTGCTGTGAAACACTGCGATTGACCATCCAAGCGTAGGACAACAATCTACTACATCATCATCAACCTTCAGATAAGACTGGGTTCCCTCATTTTCTGAACTGTTTATGCTCTCACACAGCAGTGGACTGTGCTGGATATTTCGGTTCACCACACACACACACACACACACACACGGCAAAGTCATTGGAATGCATATATTTGTGTATGACATGCAATATATGTGGTTTGTGTCAAATGAATGTGTTAGTTTGAATACATGCTGAAAGAAACACCGCTCTTGTTTGTTAAAGAATGTATTAATAGACTACTTTCATCTTCGATCAACTGAAGTATTTGCACAAAAGGCCGAAGAGAGAGCCGACCCAGGCCAGCACAGCTGCACCTCTCTCCCGATGAGGAGGAATGTGTGAGCTACTCCCAGATAATGTGGAGACACTACAGCACACGTCATGTTCAGAGGGAGACACTAGACTTCAGGAATGAGAGGAAACTCAAACACTGAGGCATTCTGGGCTGGAGTGGAGAAACACAGGGATTCAGCGGCATCAGGCCAAATAAAGCCTTGGCTTCTGCTGCGGTTTCTGTCCTCTCCCTCACACAGTCAAACATTGATGTAAAAAGCCATTAAAAACACACTCAGGAGCCAAATGTCCCTGCAGACCCTCAGCTCAGCTCTGTAGATTGATGTGGTTTGGTGTTCTGGAGATGTTACGAGCACACACTGCAGATGAAGCTCGTTCTCTTCACTCCTGTCCTGGTGTCGGCCGCAGGAGGAGAGCACTGAGGGTACGAGGAGTTCAGCCTCAGCATCTGAGGTCACAATCACACATTCACAATCACTAACAGGTTTACAATACTGTTTTCCCCCCATATAATACATTTGCTTCGACGTTGTTAGGCAGGCTAAAATATATATACAACTCCTTTTGTATCTTTTTTCTTTGCTATATGCATATTTGTGGCACTCATGTCTGCCAAATTATCACACATACATGTATTGTAATGTTTTCCCACACTCGTTATGGGGTGCCAGACAAGATTTATTTCATTAATTTAAGTTTCAGTTAAAGAAAAGGTACAAAGATCTTGTGTGGTCTGATTTCTCTTTCACTAAACCCATCACTTAATGAGATAAGGATTTACAACACAAACCCTTCAATACGACAGGACACATTTAATTGCAATCAATTATGTATATTCACAAGATGCATAATTTCAAGTGTTTCAAAACTGGCTTTTTTTGGTTACAGAGGAAAGAAGAAAAACTAAAATCTAGCTATTCAAAAATAGGCAACAAAAATTTACAAACGTAGTCCAGTTCAAAAAAGACAATCAGTTTTCCCAACAGTAATCCACAGCAAAAATAGCTCAAATACTCAGTAGGAGAAAGAGATGTTAAAAGAAAAATGTCCCTATCACGAGTCAACAGTCATCCAGTGCAGGCTAAATCGTACTCATGACTCCTTTTATTAGTCTGGTCCACATTGTCCGGTACTTCTTAGACGTGAGTATATAGGCTGGAGACTCCCAATCCTTCTTTCCAGTTCAGGTTTTGGAACCACCCACTCGCATTGTTCTCCCTGCAGAGTCCTTTCTTTCCTTTTCGTAATCTGGAGCGCGACCCATTAGAACGGCGACGATAAACACTCGCGGATAAAACAGTAAATCGCCGCGGGAGTCTTCTAGAGGAGCTCAACGCCTCCCGACAGCCGCCGCCATCTTTCCGTGAGCGACGCGCCTCATCCACATAAAGGTAACTAGGGGCTGGACTACAGACGTCGCCATCTTGATTTGGGCACTTATCTTATGATGACTGTAGATTCATATAATATAGACATTTTTTATATTTGTGGATAAAGATCTCAGGATTTATTTTACAGATGAATGATGACTGATAAATGCAGGACAAATAAACATTTCATTGTTTCACAGGTTTCTCCACTAGGGGGCGGATGATCCTCATCATCCCTGAGTTCTCCCTGGATGTATTAAAGGGTTCGTTCACCCAAAAATGAAAACTCTGTCAGTAATTACTCTGCCTCATGTTGTTCCGATCCCGTAATACTTTCATTCATCTTCGGAACACAAAATAAGATATTTTTGATGAGATCTGAGAGCTGTCTCACTGCAAGGCTGCAAGGTAGTTTCATTCTGCCGGCCAAGAAAAGTTAGTAAAAATATTGTTAAAATAGTCCAAGTGACTATCAATCTGGTAGTGTGCTAGATCAGTGGTTCTTAAACCCTTTAGAGGCGTACCTTTACAAATACCTTTATAAAATATTGCTTTCAATAAAAAAATTTCTATAGAGAAATATGCAATGATGGTAAAAAACAAAGTGATGCTTTTAAATATTAAATTAAAACCACCAGTAGGTGGCGGCAGGTCACTGTCTTTATGAGTGAGTCGTCGAGCCATTCGTTCATTCAGTAATGAAGCAGGAGGCTGTGATTCACAAAGTTCACAAACACTGCTGTGTGCTGCAGTTCTGCTGTGGCTGTCGTTGGAGCTGTTGTTTTGATGCAAAAAATACTGACAATACTTGTTTAAAATGAACATCACTTAATATGATTACCAATATGATTAATATGATTCATTTGTTGAGCTGTTGGATAAAGCAGTGTCACATTCGCAGTCGTGTGGATATTCGTATAATATGATCAACATTAAACACAGGACCTCACACAGGGTCTTAACATCTTAAAACACATTTCTGCATAGTCTTGTGTCTATATGTGTTCTTCATGCTAGTAAGTGCTAAATCTCCACGCTGCTGGTGTGAGTGCAGTCGGAGTCGACCGCTGAAGATGAGGTCGTCTGATCAGATGTATTTACAGCACTGACGCAATCACAGTCTTGCTCATCCCGATTTAAACCCTAATGTTTGACATGATCGGGGCGGGCCGATTAGTGTGAGAGCAGATCGAGAGGGGAAAGATTCGGTCTGTGAACGCCTCACATTACCAGATAATCTGTGCCGAACATCGGAACCGATCGAGGTCCTCGACAAGACTTTTTCTCCGACTCTCGGGAGGGAAAAAACGAGGTTAAATGGGCCTAAAGCTCCTGTAGTGTGAGCCAGGCAGAGAGTGTGAGACACGTGTACCTGGCAGAGACACACAGTGGTGTGAGTGTTTAACACACGGGGGTTCTGGGTACATAGCAGCAGGTAAATACAGATACAATGTAAAAAAAACCCAACCTTACCTTAATATCACTGAAATGAAATAGAAAGCTGCGCTTACAGATGCTCACATCCACACATGTAAACACACCACTGACGTCTTCACTTCCAGGTGAAGAAGCTGTCATTCAAAAACTCATTAGCCAATGAGAACACACTGCCACTAGCCCCGCCCCAACGAGAGAAATGTGTCAGAACGGCGAACGAAAACTCTGGGAGCGTAAACGAAAACTTCAGAAGTGCAAATGAAAACTCTAGAAGCGCATTTGTAAGTTCAGATCAGCGACTGAAATATGAGAAATAGTTAGCAAAACATGCAGTGTATTAAAAACGAAGTCAAAAAATTTGCCTGCGATTTATTCTTTTTTAGTTTCAAAGATATTTTATTCAGTTTCAATTTATATTTTCATTAGTTTCTTGAAAAGCTACGTTCATTATTATTGGCACAAGAATAATTCCATATATTTGCCCAAAAATCCAGAATCTTGCTAAATATTATATTTGTAATAAATAGGCAAGAATAAACCAGGGGCTCGTTCTTCGTACGTCGCTAACTCAGTTAGCTGGATTAGGTTGTTGGCGATTTGGCATGATCTTGGATTGTTTGGTTCTTCGAAGCTCATCCAGGACTTGCTGTCATAGCAACAGATGCGCAAGCTCAAACCTGATCGCGAGCAGAGGCTTATTTCATGTAAACAGGATTAGATCCCGGCTTCATAAGCGGAGCTGATACGGGAAGTCCAGCGCAGCGCGATAGTGCACTTTCTGATATATATATTTTTTCTCGTGACTCGTGAGATTGTCGTTTACATTATTCATTTGTTGGAAACGCACATTTATTTTCGACTTGTCGGAGTCGGGCTTTAACTACAGCACAAACTGTTTGCATTGCCCTAAGATTATTTGCGAGTGTCTCTTTCCTTTACACTATTGGAGATGTGGAGAACTTGATGGCAAGTGCTGTCTGTCGTGTCATTCGGAGTTTACCGGCGCTTTTAGGTTTAAAAACAGTTTTAGTTTTTTTGTGGTATTTCCAAGCCACTGAAGACCCAATGCTGTTTTTTTTAAAGCAGTTTTTTTTAGACTATCATAATTTTTTATGAAGATCATGCAATCATGACCATGCTGCCGATTACAGTATATGTCACTCAGACTTCACTAACGTGATTGGTACCATAAACTATAGGCTTAGACCATAGACTGCCATCAAGGTCTCAATGAAGGGGATTATGTGAACAGAAAGGGGGTTCACAATGTAAATGTGCAGCCCAGTTACTATTGTGATTCTTAATATTCCAGATTAGTAATATTATATCAAATTAAAAAAAGGCAGTTGACTAAAATCTTCCATATCACAAATGTGAAAGCAAAATGGCCAGGATCTGTGCATGACTTAAGCATTTTCAGAGATTCACATTTATGCACATTATTTGAAAGATGTAAGGAAAGTTCCACAATTAAATATCAAGCTCACTGTATTACACACACTTATGCTGATCCTTACAGAACTGCATTTCTTCATAGGTGATTATGACATGTTCCTGCAGACAGGTGTTTTATGACCCCATTCCCTGACCCAAACCAGTTACAATGCAGCTCTAGCCAGGACAAGGGCACACAATGAGATGAACTTTGGCTAAAGGGAAGAGTTCAGTGTCTGAGAAGTCTGAGGGTTGCACACCTGACAGGGCCTGTGACATTGTTGCATGTGCCATATTACACAACACTGCCAAAAAAACCCACTTTTCATTAAATGTTTAATAAAAGACATATATGCTTAGTTCCTTGAGTTTTATTTCAATTGTTCTTTGTAAAGAAAAGCCAGTGGTCAAGTGCCTGCAACAAGAGATATTAGACACATGCCTCATGCAACAAATAAAAGGAGAAGTTGTCTATACACTGCCCACCTGTAGGCCTATGTCTCCTCTGTCTGTGCAGACTCTTCTGTAGGCCTTTCTGGAGATGTGGAATCCTGAAACTTATATTGCAGCCATAAAGCAGACAAGTATAAATGAAGTAAAGTTATTTATGCACTTGCAGGTAGGCTAGTTCCTCCATATGACAGTTATCTGAGAGGGTTTATTCACTGTCCAGTGCAATGGAAACAAATAGACATTACAAAGTCTTATACTTTCTTTCCTTTGGAAAGTTAGAAAATGTCCACTTACTGCACATATTTCAGCTCCACTTTCTTGGGAACAGATACAAGTGTTGGTGTATTGTGTAAAAGTGCACAAAAGAGGAAAACACAATGTCATTACAATGAACTACACTCGGGAAAAATGTGATCTATAACTGAATGTGATAACATTACAAAATATGTGTACATTAACATAAGTTTATCAGTTTTCACTTTCACAAGTCAAAGCAATTCATCATTACTCAAGATTTAACAGTTGAAATGACTATACGGCCTTAATTTAATGCAGCAGAAAATATTTTAAAGTGTAGGCTACTAAGATCTTTTCTTTTTTTCTCAGCCTTTTTCTTGGTTGCTTTTATAAACAGACAACCATTTATTTAACAGTGCCTTTTATAAAAGAGACTATAATATAACTAAAAATGACTATTATGTAGAATATTACTTAGTACTTCACTTTTATTAGTTCCCATGTTCTAGTGTGGTGACTCTGACATTACAATGAACAAAGTAATTATGATTAACAAATAGTAATTATTAAAATACAAAAAGATAGGCTATTAAGTGATAAAAACATCTAACATGGCCACTTCTAACAGATTTAAATTGTTTGCTTCTTTTTGCCAGCCCTCTCTCCTGGCTTTTGCAGACTTTGTGTTCCCTGGCGTTTTGATTAAACATTAAAATTCCGAATAAACTTCGACTATTAGTTCTTGCTCTGCTGAGGAGAAAAACTGAGCGCGCTCTTTGGCCACACTGAGCAGCCAAAAGTTGCTGATCAATGTTTCTACTATCGATACATATCCCCTTTTAACCAGCGCATGAACGCGCAGTTATCTCAGATAACTCAATCCAGCGATACTAATCATATCCGGCAAGTGTGTTCGAAGAACCTAATTAGCCGGATCATGATTAGCACGATGATATCATCTTGGATGTCTCATTTGATCTCGGATGTTTTAAGCAACGTACGAAGAACGAGCCCCTGGTGTCCTCCATGATTTCTGTTCTTTCCGACAACAAATCACTTGAACACGACACGTTCCTAATAACAACAACAGACATGGGAAGTAGGACATTCCCAATAGCAGCATAAGTGTGTCAGATAAGGGAGACATTCATCACATGCTGAGCGTGGGTTCCCAGGACCAGGACTGAAGACCAGTGCTGTAGATCATCAGCTGGAAGAGGAGTGGGAGAGGGTGATGACGAGATAAGGAGAGTTTCCCAGAGCCACGACCACGCTTCCCCTAAAATACCCAATATCAGTCTCAGGGAACTTTGAGACACTTACATCAGTGCTTTCAGCAAGAAGGGTTTGCTTTCTCCAATATCAGCCATCAGTCTTTCTAGAAAATATGCTGCCCACAACCCATTGATTATTATACACATAACTGGCTGTTGCCCACAAGCCACCAGATAGACGTTAAATGTCTTCTCTGTCTTCAGTGTAAATACTGCATTAGTTGAAAAATAGTGTTTTGTATAAATTATTCTAATATTTTCACTGTTTTAAATGGAAATAAATGGTGCATAATTTAGAGAAATATTGCTTAGTACAATGAAATCCCCCTCAAAATACAAAATATTAAAAAAGTATAAATATAACAGAAATAAATATTGAATATTAATTTAATTAAAACCTTACACTTTTTGTAAATAATGTTTTAAATCACTAAATTATAAACAAAGAAAAACAAAAGCTCAATCAAATGATGCACATTCAGAACACAGTAACGTTATTGTCATTCATTTTAATAATCACATTATAACCTATTAAAGTTATCATTTCAATATCGTTTCTTGCATAAATCTTATAACACATGAAAATGGTATTTTCTAAATGATTGTGCTTATTTCTGTTGAATTGTCTGTTTCACACATATCTTTGAAGTTTGAAGGCGATTCCCTTTAGAGAAATGTAAGCGAGTAATCTAAGTTATATGCTTTTAAACAAATAGGCATATTCTGTTGTTTTCAGTGACGTTACTCAGATTCCTTCTGGAGCTTGGCAGGGTGTGGATTATGTTCATGGCCACAAACACGGCTCTCTCCTTTGTGAAGTGTGGGAAAATGTTATTGGTGCAGAATCTTGCCGCTGTAGATGAGTTCATCCTCTGTGTTTGACCGGTCCAGTGCGGGTTAGAAATCCTGCTAGCCTTATTTAGCCATTCATTTTACATGGTCTTTCATTTGTGAGTGTTGGCAACACTGCTCATTCAAGTTCTCGGTTCATACGTGCACATATAGCTGTGTCCGATTGACAGGTCCCTTTACACACGAGTGCTAACTTCTAAAGCTGAACACTCCATCATCACGACGAGCACAACATGACACTGCTTACTAACACATATTAATGTCATGCTCATTTCAGCAGCAGAATATAGCAGAGTAAATTTAATCAAATAAAACACCTGATTTATAACCCTGAATAAAACACCTGATCAGAGAGGGCTGTTTAGTGTGAAGTGACCAAGTGTCGTAACAGTGACCAGCGTGGGCCTGCCAAATGAACATAACAGAATATTCTTTTTTTAGAAAATTAGTTTTACATGAATTCAGTGCATATCAAGAAATAGCTCATCATCATAGCATTCGGAAGCTTGTTTCTGCTACAGAATAAAGCATTTTAAAAGATAATTGCGACATTTTATCTCACAATTGTGAATTTATATCTCACAATTCTGACTTTATAACATACAATTGCGACTTTAAGGGATGCACCGAGGCAGGCTCCGATACTGCTTTTCTTGGCCGGATCGGGGATCGGTTAGAAGAGGCCGATCCAAATCCGATATTGTGCGTATACTGTTATTGTTAAGCCCCACAAAAGGCACACCAACATTATAAAGCACCGTAAAGTTTTCGTGCACTATATCATTAGTGTTCTGAAGCCATTCTATAGTATAATGTGAGGTAGAGATGAATATTTAAGTCGTTAAATTCAAGTTCACGGAAACTCTTCCCTGCGCTGCGGCTGTCAGTCATTCTCCATTCAGCATCAGACGGTATTAAATTCCACTGTTACGCTGATGATACACAGCTGGTATCTACAAACCCTGATTCCCTTCTCCCCCTGCCTGTCTTATCAGCTGCCTTCACGAAATACAGGTCTGGTTTCTGCCAACTTCCTCTAACTCAATGGCAGTAAGACTGAAGTACTCCTCATTGGCACTGATTCTACTCTCTCTAGGTCCTGCAGTTTTTCTTTATCCATTGACGCTTCTTCCATTTCTCCTTCCCGCCAGGTTAGGAATTCGGGGGTCATCTTCTACAGCATTATCACATTAATAACATAACCAGGTCTTGTCATTTTCATCTCCGCAATGTTGCTTGCCCCCATCCGTTCCTCTATTCTTGTTCATTCGCTTGTCGCCTCCTGCATTGATTACTGTAATTCTCTTTTATCTGGTTTACCACACAAATCTCTGCATAAACTCCAGCTGATTCAGAATTCTGCAGCTCGTATCATAACCCGGACACCATCTATTCAACATATTACCCCATCACTCCAACAGCTACATTGGCTTCCTATCAAATTCCGGATTGAATTTAAAATTATCCTCCTCACTTATAAATCTCTTCATAACCTTGCTCCACCTCTCAGATCTCCTACAGCCCTACACCCCTTCTGGAGCTCTCCGTTCCTCTTCATTGGGTCTCCTCCATACACCTTCTGCTCGCCTAACCACCATGGGCCATTGGGCCTTTAGCCGTGCTTCTCCTCGCCTTTGGAATTCTCTCCCAGTCAACATGTAATTTAACATCTCAATTTAAAGTCAAACTTAAAACTAATTTATTCAGAATTGCTTATCCTCCATGATTTTGTGCACTCAAATCTAGTACTTTTTTATTTTATTTATTTATTTTTTAGTTGTCATGTTTGTAATTGTTGCTCTCCCCTTATTTATTGTTTATTTTATTGCCATTGTTGCTGCTACATGATGTATGGTGACCTTGAGGGATTTGAAAGGTGCCTTAAATAAAATGCATTATTATTATTATTATTATTATTATCATTATTATGAAAATGTTACAAGTAACATTAAAAAGCTCAAACGTCGGAGCATGTCAGAACACCTCCAGGGCCCAGAAAACACCTCAGACCCTCTGGGGTCGACAAACGCGCCGGCTCAATTTGCTGGATTTTTTTCACATAGCAGCAAAATAGACTTAAAATGCTCCGTCATTTATGGTTATACAGACATAAAATACATGAAAGAAATAAACTGTTAGATGTCTTCTTTATTATGTGTCCACTTACAATCGAAACAAAACATTGGACTTTTGTAAAATAAACAGGGTGTGCTTTCTGCCTCGCTGTCTCTGTGAATGTTTTTTCTGGAGCACGTCTCTAAACTTAAACAAAACTCAGCGAATACTAGTCACACAGACATGAGCAATATATCTTTATAAACTTTTAATTGTCTACTTTTAAATGTTTAGGTTCTTATTAACCCTCTGGTGTCTAAGGTGTTTTTGGGGTCCTTGATGTTCTGACATGCCCTGACATTTGTGCTTTTTTCAGTTGCTTATAAACATATTAATGGCAAAGGTGTAATTACACTCTATAAAGCACAAACAGGGCTACCATAATATGTGAGCAACATGTATGTACAGGTTTGTATTTTTGAGAGAATAATGTTTATGCATGGTTATTGAAAAAACTAAAGTTTCTGAAATAAGGCCACAAAACACATACTAAATATGTGTCCACAAGACTTCTGAATAATGGATGTTGTCGCCTAGAGTTTTTTTCTTCAAAATGATCTGAAAATCATCCTGCCTAATCATTCACATAAAACAATACATTGATTTATCGTTAGGTCATGTTCCAAGAATATTCAAGTTGGCAGTTATAAAACCTCTCATTAAGAAACCTCAATTAGATCATAATAACCTAACAAATTACAGACCCATTTCAAATCTTCCATTTATGTCTAAAATACTAGAAAAAGTTGTGTCCACTCAACTGGGCTCTTTCTTGCAAGAAAATGACATCTATAAAAAATTTCAGTCAGGATTCAGGCCGCATCATAGCACTGAAACTGCGCTCGTTAAATTACAAATGATTTACTTCTAGCTTCTGACCAAGGCTGTATCTCAATACTAGTTTTACTTGATCTTAGCGCTGCGTTCGACACTATAGATCATAAAATACTCCTAGATCGACTACAAAATTACACTGGTGTTCAAGGACAAGCATTAAACTGGTTTAGGTCGTACTTATCAGACCGCTACCATTTTGTCTATTTAAATGGAGAAAAATCGATCATAACTCCAGTAAACTATGGAGTGCTGTATTCTCAATATATATGCTGCCACTTGGTAATATTATAAGAAAACATGGAATTAATTTCCACTGTTATGCTGATAACACTCAATTATATATTTCATCACAACCAGATGAAAACGCTAAATTATCTAAATTAACAGAGTGTGTTAAAGATATAAAATACTGGATGACGTGTAATTTTCTGCTATTAAATTCAGATAAAACGGAGGTATTTCTTATTGGTCCAAAAAACTGCCCACAAAACCTCTTGCAATACAACTTTAATTTAGAAGGATGTCCTGTTACTTTATCCTCTACAGTAAAAGACCTGGGTGTTATACTCGACTGCAACTTGTCTTTTGAAAATCATATTTCATATGTTACAAGAACAGCCTTTTTCCACCTTAGAAACATTGCTAAGCTACGTAATATGCTATCTGTTTCTGATGCAGAAAAGCTAGTTCATGCATTCATGACCTCGAGACTAGATTACTGTAATGCTTTATTAGCTGGTTGTCCTGCATCCTCAATAAACAAGCTACAGTTAGTCCAAAATGCCGCCGTTAGAGTTCTAACTAGGTCAAGAAAATATGTTCATATAACACCAATTTTATCACTACATTGGTTACCTATTAAGTTCCGTATCAATTACAAAGTATTGCTACTGACTTATTAAGCCCTAAATGGTTTAGCTCCAGTCTATTTAACGGATCTTCTATCGCCCTACAATCCATCGTGCTCTTTAAGATCACTAAATTCAAGGCTTCTGGTCATTCCTAGGATATCTAAGTCCACTAAAGGAGGGAGGGCATTTTCACATTTAGCTCCTAAACTCTGGAATAGTCTTCCTGATATTGTTCGAGGTTCAGACTCGCTGTCCCAATTTAAAACTAGATTAACCCTAAAACAGGCAACGTGACTCACGAGTCACATAGATTTTATTGTCTTTTTTGGGGCCTAAGAACGATATTTTCATCAAATCCTTTTATCATTTATCACAGCCTGGTCTGGCTTGAGTAGTCAAGTCAAGTCATCTTCATTTATATAGCACTTTTAACAATGTAGATTGTTTCAAAGCAGCTTTACATAGATAAGTGTATAATTTAAGGTAACAGAGATTGTTTTGGCTTTATAGCGGTTCTTTAATAAAGTTATTTTCCAGCTAAAGTTAGTTTTGATTGATTTGCTTCCGTCGCAACGATCATTTGTTATTAAATTAGGGGCTGCTAAGACGACACCATTCTCTCTACACAGACTTTAAAACGCGAACCTGTGAGAAACGCTGATGGGTATTGCGCATTTAGAATGGGTTCTATAGTTATGTGCGTAGGTTTGGAATTCCCTACAGACCAAGCCTAAACAAAGTACTGGTGTTTCCTTATAAATTTTGAGAAAGAATTTTATTTTATTTTGTCGCTTCGGGGTAGGAACGCGAAACGAATTTTCCCGACAACGCCTTATCTGTAGAGTGGTAAAGGGATCCTCCATAGGGAGAGACTAGTTGGCACTTCAGCACTGCGTTGTCATCGGGTCCAGGCGAAGGTCCTTCATCAGATCTGGATATGGCCTGGATCCAGCAGGCTGGGGGAAAACCTTGGGATAAACAAAGACACTAAAATTAGCATAGACGCCATTCTTCTTATGATGTAACGAGTACATCAGGATTTATGGGAAGTGTTCCCGGTTCCGGCTGACCTAATCTATGCAGCCTAACATTGAATCTAAAGTCTATAATGTGTTATGTGAATGCTAGGTCAAAGAGATGTGTTTTTAGTCTAGCTTTGAACTGACAGAGTGTGTCTGCTTCCCAGACAATGGTAGGAAGACTGTTCCAGAGTTTTGGTGCTAAATAGGAGAAGGATCTACCGCCAGCAGTTGATTTTGATATTCTAGGTATAATCAACTGGCCGGAATTTTGAGATCGCAATAGACGTGAAGGAGTATAATGCGTTAAGAGCTCGCTCAAGTACTGCGGAGCTAAACCATTCAGTGCTTTGTAAGTAATCAGCAATTTTTAAAATTGATGCGATGTTTAATAGGGAGCCAATGCAGTTTTGACAGAACCAGGCTAATATGGTCATACTTCCTGGTTCTGGTAAGAACTCGAGCTGCTGCGTTTTGAACCAGCTGTAGTTTGTTTATTAAGCATGCAGGGCAACCACCCAGTAGAGCATTACAGTAATCTAGCCTTGAGGTCATGAACGCATGAACTGACTGTTACACATTTGTCAATGAGAGCATATGTCGTAATTTACATATATTTTTAAGATGGAAAAATGCAGTTTTACAGATACTAGACACGTGACTTTCAAATGCAAGATTGGTATCAAAGAGCACACCCAGGTTCCTAACCGACGACGAAGACTTAACAGAGCAGCCATCAAGTGTTAGACAGTTTTTTGTCCAATAATTAGAAACTCTGTTTTTTCAGAATTTAGAAGTAGGAAATTACGAGTCATCAAATTTTTTATATCATCTATGCGTTCCGTTAATTTTGTGAATTGATAAGTTTCGTTAGGTTTTGAAGAAATATACAGCTGAGTATCGTCGGCATAACAGTGGAAGCTAATTCCATGTTTCCTAATGATATCTCCTAATGGTAGCATGTACAGAGTGAACAGCAGTGGTCCTAGTACTGAGCCTTGCGGTACACCATACTGAACTTGTGATCGATGAGACATCTCTTCATTTACTGCTACAAACTGATAACGGTCAGATAAGTATGATTTAAACCATGCTAGTGCATTTCCCCTAATGCCAACATAATGTTGGAGTCGATTTAAAAGAACGTTGTGGTCAGTAGTGTCAAATGCAGCACTAAGATCGAGTAACACTAATAGAGAGATACAACCACGATCGGATGATAAGAGCAAATCATTTGTGACTCTAACGAGAGCTGTCTCAGTCGGTACTATGGTACGGTCTAAATCCGGACTGGAAATCCTCGCAGATATCATTTCTTTCAAGAAAGGAACACAGATGTGAGGATACTGCCTTTTCTAGTATCTTTGACAGAAAAGGTAGATTCGAGATCGGCCTGTAATTGACATTCTGTAGGATCAAGTTGCGCTTTTTTAACAAGCGGTTTAATCATAGCTAGCTTAACTCTTCAGAGTCGCCGATCACTCCGGCGTGATCAATTCACATGACCAGTTTAAGACGTTGAAGCATAAAAACAAAGTCACGTTGAGCGCTGCCGTCCACTTCTGTCGAAAGTGCTGGCTTGAAACTCTATATTACTTTTTGTTTTGTGTTGATAGACCAAGTAAAAACGGAGATATGATCATTTAAACTTTATATAAAAAAATATTGAAAATATTGAAGCGTTCGTAAAAGAACGCAAGATGAGGTGCGACAGGCGTTGCATTTATTCTAATAACGTCGTCGGTTTTTGTCATAAAACAAAACGGAGAAAAATGTGTGAATCTGCTGACTCTGCTCTTCAGGCTGCACATTTTAGGGAGTGGAGGAGGAGCCAACTGAGCAAAGAAGCGAAATTGAAAGGATCCCGCGGGAGTCGGGAGATTGACGGAATAGACAGAGAGACATATAGAAAGAGAGAGAGAGATATTATTGCTAGTTTTTGGAAAAGTTTGAGTAGATAGTTGAGGTAGTTTAGGTAGTTTTTTGTGGAAGGAAAATTAATGCGAATGTCTTTGGTCTCATTGTTGACAGAAACTGTTTTGAGGAGTGGCACAGATAAAAAAAAAATCACCTGATATTCGTTGTAAATAGTTGTATGTATAGTTTGATTTTGTGTTCATTTTACCTTTTGTATAGTATATTTGCACTTTTTAGGAACCCCTCTTACTCAAGGAATGAAAGCCCTGTAATGTAGCTGTCTGTGTAATTGTACATGAAGTGTTTTGTAGAGTTTCTAAGCAAAAAAGAAAAGAAAAAACGCCTATTGCCACACCTGCTTTTTGCTGTATATAGTTAGATTTTATCTCAATTGTACCTTTTTTTATGTTGTATTTGCACTAATTGGGAACCCTCATACTCTGGGAATGCAAGGCCTTAAATATAGCTCTCTGTATAATTGTGTGCATAAACTTTTAAAAAGTGGCAAAGCTAAAAAGAAAAAGAAAAAAGCCTATGGCTACACCCGCTTTTTTTTTTGTAAATCTTTTTTTTGTTTTTTATATATAGCTTGATTATATCTGAATTTTACCTGTATATGTTGACATTTACAACTTGTGTTTACATTTTAAACCTTTTAAAATGCTTCATTGAGCATGTTTGTGTTTTTTGTAGTAAAAAAATATAATTTTGTGTTTTTTGTGTGATTTTGGGTCCAGTATGCTGATACAGTACATCAAAGTGAAAAACTAATTGTCTGTTCATATAGGTGATGTTGTGCTGAAAAAAATTATACCAAACATTAGCATGGTAAACATTTGTTTATGTCACAAAAAAAAAAAAAGTACTCAAAAACGGCCAAAATAGCCCAAGACTCCGAAGAGTTAAAGTTTTTTGGTACGTATCCTAGAGACAAAGACGAATTAATGATAATAAGAAGAGGATCTATGACCTCTGGAAGCATCTCTTTCAGTAGCTTAGTCGGTATAGGGTCTAACATGTATGTTGTCGATTTAGATGATTTAATGGGTTTAACGAATTCTTCCTCTTCTATAGCAACGAATGAATCAAATTTTCCCTCAGGTAGACTACAATGCACTGCCTGATGCGATACTGTAGTAGACGGTTGCATAGTAATAATTTTGTCCCTGATATTATCAATCTTAGAAGTGAAGAAGTTCATAAAATCATTACTGCTGTGTTGCTTGGGAACTTCTGGGTTTGAAGCATTATTTTTCGTTAGTTTAGCCACCGTTTCAAATAAATACCTAGGATTATGTTTATTTTCTTCTAATAGGGTTGAAAAATAAGCAGATCTAGCAGCTTTTAAAGCCTCTCTGTAAGCAGTCGAGCTCTCTTTCCATGAAATGCGAAATACCCTTAGTTTTGTTTTCTTCCAAGTTGCGCTCCATTTTTCTGGCTGCTCTCTTAAGGGCCCGAGTGTGCTCGTTGTACCACGGCGTTGGACTATTTTCTTTAATCTTCTTTAAGCGCAACGGAGCAACTGTGTCTAAAGTGCTGGAAAAGAGAGAGTTAAAAGTTTCTGTTGCAATATCGAGTTCTTCTAAGCTATCTGAGATGCTGAGATGATGAAACTGATTAGGAAGATTATTGATAGAGCAATCTTTAGTAGCAGAAGTGATAGGTCTCACATATTTGTAACACGGAGTCGGCTTTGCAGCCTTGGCTAAATGAAGTTTACACGAGACTAGATAATGATCTGAGATGTCATTGCTCTGCTGCAGAATTTCAACGGCATCAACATCTATTCCATGTGATAATATTAGATCTAGAGTATGATTACGACGATGAGTAGGTCCTGACACGTGTTGTCTAACTCCAATAGAGTTTACAATGTCTTTAAATGCCAATCCCAATGCATCTTTTTCATTATCGATGTGTATATTAAAATCACCAACAATTAGTACTTTATCTGCAGTCAATATTAATTCTGATAGAAAGTCCGCAAATTCTTTGATAAAATCTTTATGGTGCCCTGGTGGCCTGTATACAGTAGCCAGCACAAATCTCAAACGTGATTTATCATTTATACTATATATTTTTACATTAAGTACTAACACTTCAAAAGAATTATATTTAAAACTTGATTTCTTAGTGGTTTTGAAAATATTACTATAAATTACAGCAACACCACCCCCTTTGCGTTTCAGACGAGGCTCATGTTTATAACATGGACTCATTTAAAGTAATATAATCGTTTGGTTTTAGCCAGGTTTCTGTCAAACACAGCACATCTAGGTTATTATCTGAAATCATATCGTTAACAATGAGTGCTTTTGAAGTAAGCGATCAAATATTCAGCAACCCGAGCTTTAGCATTTGCTCATCTGTATTATAGCTGTTTTTTATTTGTTGAACATCAATTAAATTTTTAACCTTAGATGGGTTTAAACGTTTTTTGGATTTCCAAGTTCGGGGGAACAGACACAGTCTCTATATGATGATAGCTAGGTGAAAGAGGCTCTATGTGATGGGATTTATCTGACCTTGGTGACGCGAGGCCGCTAGCAGACGGTCGGTTAAGCCAGTCTGTCTGCTTCCTGACCTGAGCCCCAGATTGTCATGTTTGAGCTCTAAGACTATGAGCCATATTACTAGAGAGAAGAGCAGCACCATCCCAGGAGGGATGAATACCATCTCTTTTCAACAGGTCAGGTTTGCCCCAAAAACTTTTCCAATTGTCTATAAATTCTATATTATTTTGCGGACACCACTTCGACAGCCAACCGTTAAGCGAACACAATCTACTAACTATCTCATCACTCTTGTGAACAGGAAGGGGGCCAGAGCAAATTACAATGCTTGACATCGTACTTGCGAGTTCACACACCTCTTTAATATAAATTTTTGTGATCTCCGACTGGCGGAGTCGAACATCATTAGTGCCGACGTGAATAATGATCTTAGAGAATTTACGATTAGCATTAGCCAGCACTTTTAAATTTGCTTTGATGTCAGGCGCTCTGGCTCCCGGCAAACATGTGACTATGGTGGTTGGTGTCTCTATTTTCACGTTCCGTGTAATAGAATCGCCAATAACTAGGGCACAATCATTCTCAGTGGGTGTTTCACTGAGCGGGGCAAATCGATTTGTTATGGTAATCGGAACGGAAGAGTGGTTTTTAGATCCGCGACTAGAGCGATCCCTCACTGTCACCCATTTGCCCGGCTGCACGGGCTCTACTTCAGCCGGAACCGAATCATGTAAAGAGTTCACTATGCTAGGCGCATCCAAAATAGTATCTGAAGCTCTAGCACTCTTACTTTTCTCAATTAAAGTTTGGATGCGTGTTTCTAGTTCTGAAATCTTCTCTGTCAGCCTAACTGTCTCCTTGCATTTATCACATATAAATCCTATATTGTCGACAGAGAAGCCTATACTAAACATGTGACATGAAGTGCAAGTGACAATAACAGGACAAGACATTACTCACCGTGTTTGTTGAGTGATTCTTACTCACCTGAGCTTTTTATGAACTCAAAGGCGCGGGCGCGCAAGAGAAAAATAAATAAATAAAAATAGCTGAGCGCACAGGTGGCGCGTTAACAGGCTAGCGAATTACTAGCGTGTTGTGCTAGTAGTAACGGAAGCTAGCGATGTCAGGTTAATCTGAGATGTTGGGTAAGATGTATTTTAGTAGTATAAACAACTAGAAATTGTAGTAAATGATGGTTCAAAACAAAGAAATACGAGGCTAAGACGGAGCTTACAGCACCGAAGTAAACACACTCACACCAGGCAGCGAGGCAGACAGGAGCAATCTCCTATATGCTGGTCACATGATTTGCTTCAAGTTTTTTGTGATAAATTAGTCAGCCTGACCTAAATCCAACATGGCTACCGGTGGTGCAGGACATTCAGATTTTGAGGAAAGTAAATATATATTAAACTTACTTTTCTTCTGGAAAAATAATAATAATTCTGCTAACATTAATTGTGAACATTGTCTTAAAGTGCTGAAGAAGAAAATTAATATGTTGTTCATGTTGTTATTTAGCACGTTTTGAAATATATTTTTATTTTTATTTAACCTTTATTTAACCAGGAAGTCCCTTGAGATAGAATCTCTTTTTTGAGGGAGACCTGGCCAAGACGGCACACGAGTTACAATTTAAATACAAATACAACATAGTCAAAACAACCAAACAAGCATCACATAAAAAGGAACAGGTCACATATGGCAGTTACATTTTTGAGTTATATGGCATTTTAACATGGTCTTGAATTCATTTAATGGGACTAAATCATTTAGATGTAGCAAGTTTTGCAGATTATTCCAAGACCATGGCGCAAAGTAAGAGAAGGCTTTCCTCCCCAGCTCAGTAAAAACCCTTGGAACCTGGTAAGAGAGCCACCTGGTGGAACGGAGATGAAAACTGCTGGAATTCTTCTTAAGAAGATTACATAAATATGTCGGCAGTTTACCTAACATGGCCTTGTATAGAAAAATATGCAAATGAAGTTGTCTACGTAGACTTAGTGACGGCCAACCAATCAGTTCATACAACGTACAATGATGAGTACGGGAACCAGAGTTAGTTATAAAGCGCAGAGCACTGTGATACACAGAATCTAAAAAGTGGAGAGTACTAGAGGCAGCATGCATGTAGACAACATCACCATAGTCCAAAACACTCAAAAAAGTAGCCTGCACAAGTTTTTTTCTATCTAACAGGTTAAAGCAAGCCTTATTCCTAAAAAAAAAACCCAGTCTTACTTTCAGTTTTTTTTACAAGCTTTTCAACATGAACTTTAAAAGAAAGTTTGTTGTCCAGCCAAAAACCTAAATACTTGTATGATGTAACATTTTCAATTAAGTCCCCATTTAGTGTGTTAATAGTTATATTATCTGGGGATTGGGAACGGGCCCTTGAAAACGTCATAAATTTGGTTTTCTTAGTATTTAGCACTAACTTAAGGCCATGTAGTGAGACTTGGAGCTGTTTAAAGGCTAATTGAAGGTAATTTATGGCTTGGCTCAATGAAGGGGCAACTGAATATATCACAGTATCATCTGCGTAAAGGTGCAGTTTAGCAGTTTGCACATCCTTTCCAATATTATTTATAAATATAGAAAATAAAATAGGGGCTAAGATCGAACCTTGAGGAACACCCTTGGAAATCTCTAAAAAGTCTGATTTAAGACCATCTATAGAAACACATTGCGTTCGTTCTATAAGATAATTTTTGAACCAATTAATAGCTGTGTTTCCTATTCCAATATTACGTAATCTATTTAGCAATAACTCATGGTCAACAGAGTCAAATGCCTTGGACAGATCCACAAATAAGGCAGCGCAATGTTGCTTTTTGTCCAAGGCATTTATAATGTCATTTAATAGCAACAAAGTTGCTGTAACAGTGCTGTGGTCCAGCTCTAAAACCTGACTGTACATCAGTTAAAATGTCATGCTCTGCCAAATATTCTTTTAATTGACAGTTTACTTAAGCTTCCAAAATTTTTTGCAAGAATAGAAAGTTTGGAAATTGGTCTATAATTATGAAGATCTGAAGGGTCGCCACCTTTTAGCAAAGGAAGCACGTAGGCTGCTTTCCATAATTTGGGAATTAAATTTGTTTGCAGACTACAATTAAAAATGTATGCTATAGGCTTAGCTATAATTTCAGCTGCAATCTTCAATAAGAAAGGTTCTAGGTTGTCTGGTCCTATTGATTTTTTTGAGTCAATAGCTTTAAGAGCAATACAGACATCCTCTTTTAAAATAGGTCTAAAAACAAAAGTTTCCGGTAGTGCTTCAGTGCTAGAGTCAGAGCAATGATAACTTGATTTAGACTCATTAGAAGTACAACCAGCTGATACAAAGTGATTATTAAAATGTCGAATTATGTCAATTTTGTTTTTAATTTCAACTGAGTTTACAAAATTATGTTGTGGAAGACCTGAAAAAGAATTGGAACCAGACAGAGACTTAATTTGCTTCCAGAATTTAGAGGGGTTATTAAGATTTTCAGACACATTTTTTAGATAGTAATCTGATTTTGCTTTTCTGGTCATGCTTGTGCATTTATTTCTTAAAGTTCTAAAAGCAGTCCAGTCAGCAGTAGAATTTGTGGCTTGAGCTTTAACCCATGCAACATTTCTTTCTCTGATCATAAAGCTTAACTCTTCAGTAAACCATGGGTTAATCCTCCCGCTAATCCTAAATTTCTTTACAGGAGCATGCTTATTACAAATAGCTGAAAAGGCATTATGAAAATATTCCCAAGCATGTTCCACATCAGGTATCAGACAGACAGTCTCCAAATTACAGTTGTACAGATCTTGAATAAAAGCCTGTTCATTAAAACGTTTAAAACACCTTTTAAAAACATAACGAGATTTATGTTTAGGTAATTTTGTGTCTCTTATACAAGCAATCACACAGTGATCACTGACATCATTGCAAAAAACAGCAGTCGATGTGTATTTATATGGCATGTTTGTAAAAATGACATCCAACAGCGTTGATTTGCTATGATCTCTCGGGTTAATACGAGTTGGGGTGTCAATAAGTTGTGTGAGATTCAAAGAGACAAATAGGTCTTTAATATTCTCAGAGGCAGGGGAAAGCCAATCCCAATTTAGGTCACCCATTAGAATTACTTAAGAGTCATTAAAGTTGAGTAATACATCATGAAGAGAGAAAATAGTTTCTTTTGTGGCGGAGGGTGGCCTGTAGCAGCCAACAACAGTGAGGTATGTATCCTTGTATAAATTTACTTTCAATGCCAGTAAATCAAATTGTTTGACTCTACTTACTGACAATGTCACTGAGCTTAAGAATTTTGATTTAACGTATATAGCAACTCCGCCCCCCATACCTGGACGATCTGCTCTGAAAATATTATAGCCCTCAATAGCAATCATATTATCTGTTATTGTAGATTTTAACCAAGTTTCTGATTAGACCATGATGTCCATATCCGTTGCATCAACCCACAGTCTTAATATGTCCATTTTTGGAAGAAGACTTCTAATATTAAAATGCATAATTCCAAGACCGGATCTGTTTTTGAAGTCGCATGGGGAATATATAATTTGTAGTGAGTCAGGCCCAGGATTTGGCTGTACGTTCCCAGATAACAGCAAAAGTAGTAAGACAATAGATTTCACTGTATGTTTTTCATCACAATCACTGGCTGACAAGTGGGATGAAGGTCCATGTTGCACAGTAGAGTAGTTATTTAAAAAGTTCATTATTAGCAAGTGTAACGAGGGATTCATTTGTAGTAGATGATTATAAAGTATTTGTTGTTGTGCAGGATGGATAGACTGGTGATAACAGCATGCCTCCTTAGTTGAGGAGTGAGATATTTGGAATGTACTCACCCGATTTTGCTCATCAATAAATGAGGTTGGCCGCGACTTAAATCCATCATTAAATGCTGTGAGTAGTAAAAATAGTAAAAGATGCATTTTGCTTTCATAAAACAGGCTGAGCAGACAAAAGGTTCCAAGGGCTCACTGCAGAATTTTGTGAGTCTTGTAGAACAATCCTGAGACACTTTCGCTTGTCCAAATATATTGACCAACACGCAAGCTTTTCGGTGATCCGTGAAACTTGTTATGGTTTAATCCATCCTGAGACGCTTCACAGATGCAATGTGTTAACCAGCATACAGCAACCGTGATCCTTGCAGGAAGAGCATGGGCACGCTAAATCCAAGTTATTGTTATTTTCGCATCACTACCATCCAGACATGGGGAACAAACTGAGCCCAGACCATCCAGAAGACAGAGTAGATTTCAAATTCCCCTGGATCTTCAGCAGATCAAATTTTCAGCAGGCCGGTGGCAGTAATCACTTTCCTTCTAAGACAGATCCAAGTACAACAAGGCACCATGCGATACCATACGAAGACACTCAATAAACATGAGTTTCCCGGAAGAAATTTACTTTCCTTGGTTAGGTATTACAAAAGCCAGGAACATAAAAACACATGAAGAGTAACTCAGCACATGCACACAAACAAAAGAACTCAACTGGTGGCGGCCATCTTGGATATGTGACTCCTGAGTCACGTTGCCTGTTTAGGGTATAAAAAAGGGATTAACCCTAATCTTGACCATCTTTGTATTTTGAGTTTTTAATTCACTATATTACAATTAAATCCTAATCTAATCATGACAAACTATATATCGTTGGAAAGGTCTAAGACTCCCAAATAGATATTCTAGCACTGTTTTTTGTTACGAATTATGTAGGAACAGTAATAGATGGATTTATGACAAGAGTGCACCTCAAAAAATCTACATCATAACAGGAGTTCTGGCGTTTGTCACAAAAAGTCGACGCACACACTTTTAATAATTGGAACTTTGGTTTTCATGCTAAAAGTTCATAATAAAACATATAATCTAGTATTTGTCAATAAAAAATGATAAAATAATATTATCCTCTAAAAAGTATAATATATATATATATATATATATATATATATATATATATATATATATATTATCCTCTAAAATATAATATTATCTTTTTATCACCTTTTTTATTACATCACATATTTTAGTAGTTATCATAAATTAAGTATCCATGATTAACTAACTTTATTTTTCTATGTACATTTATGAAATGCACTTTCTGTAAAGCTGCTTTGAAACAATGTGTATTGTGAAAAGCGCTATACAAATACATTTGAATTGAATCGAATTGAATTGAATTTAAATTTTGCAAGGCAATATGCGAGTGGGCGTCAACGATCCAACACCATCATGAATATTGAGTAGTTCACGCCTGAGGAGACAATGGGGCTGCATACTTAATGAGCCATTCATTCAGGTGTGTCACTGAGCCACAAGAAAGAATGCAAGAGCAATATATATATATATATATATATTCTACCAAATTGGTTCACAGTTGGAAGCATCTCAATTTTTTATTACTTTTCCACAAATTGTGCTGTATTTTCAGTTTTGGAATATGTATCCTCTCCCCAAATTTGTCACTAATAAAACACAATAAAAATTATTTAAAGATTATTATTTTATATTTACCTTTTAATAGTTTGTTTACATCTACATTGTAACCTTTTTAATAAAAAAATATATTTACAATTACAACATCAATTCAAGTGTAATCTTTCTTTGTAAAAACTAAAGTATACATTTTATCATACATATTTCAAAGTTAAGGATTCATTACTTGAATATAGCCTAGGCTACATTGGAACAAACACTAACATATTATTTGATTACTTTATTTTTGACAAAACATACTATATTTAACACATGAGCAAAAATTGGCAAACAAAAGCTTATTTGAGGTGGCACATATTTTACAGTAAAAATTTATAATCTATCCAAAACTAGTCAACGAAATGTCGTCTTTCATATGTCTGTAACATAGGTCTTTCGTTTTTATTATAAGGAATATAAATGTTAATTTGCAGTTTAATATGTTGCTTATACAAATACAATTTATTTCAACCTATTTCAGTCGATTTTTACTCATCTCAGTATAGCAAAACAGTTTGCTAAAAGCGGATAATTCATTCACACACAGAAACGCGAGTGTGCGAGCTGTGGTAAACAGCACGCATCTCTGCCGTTCATTCATTCACACACAGAAACGCGATTCACTTGAGAATGAAAAAAACTTACTACAGTATTCCATCCGTTGCTCCTCGAAATACCAGCAGTTCTGAGGTACATTTTCCATTATTATTATTACGATAGTATTGTTCCTCACAGCGCCGCGAGACGGTGTAAACAAGTACAATGATCTGATTAAACTTGATGTGTTTTCTCGAGCTGATATGGGGGCATTCACAGTTTGCATGGATTGCCTCAGTCATTTGCGTTTGAATAGCGCGCGCTCTCCGTGGGCAGGGTCAAATTAAAAATAATTAGCTGAGATGAGAATGACTGACATCTCTCTCTTTTCTTACAGATTACATGAACTGAGAATATTTGTTTTTTATAAAAATACTTCATTTAAAAGAAGAGAATTCAAGCTTCATGCCTGTGTGTCTGTATGTCTGTTTGACTGAGTATTCACTGAGTTATGGTTCATTTTCGGACGTGTTTCAGAATGGACTTCACTGACAGAGAGAAAGCAGAACTCGCATCATGTTTATTTTTCTTTATTTGGCAAAAAGCACAACACTTTGTTTTTATTGTGAGTATACACAAAAAAATAGACACTTAACAGGATCGATTGATGTATGAAACTTGTTTGTAAGATCAAAGTCAACATAGTATCTCGTTTTAACTGATAAGAAAAAAGCGAGCAAATCACGCCGACCCCAGGGGGTTAAACCTAACCCTTTCCTGGGTGGAGTTATAAGACCAAATGTATTTGTGTTTCAAAAACATATCTCGGCCTAGGAAGGTCGCAGGAAACCACTATGCAAGTCCTATGCAAACGACAGGTTTCTTCTTCTTCTTTTAAAGGAATTGTTAATTTTAAAAAAAAAAATCTAGTTTTTGAACACAAGCCCATCATAAGACCTTAAGACCTAAAAGTAAAGCTCGGTAGTACATTCAATATCAAAAATATAAAAATTTCACTTTTGTAAAAAGGAAACACGTTCTACCTCACACAAAAAAAACATAACAAACACTACAAAAAAATGGGCTATCTTTCAAGTGAAAAAAATAAAGTGCGTAAAAAAAAAAAAAAGGCTGGGTCTCAAGCGCGTACAAAATTCAACAAAAAAAGGCTGGGTCTCAATCTGCATGAAGCGCTGTCGTTTTCGTTTGAATGTACTGAACGTGAGCACGGACACAGAATTATCCTCGGGAGTGCTTGATGTAAGCCCTAATGTGACTCAGCTCGAGGTTGGTCCACCTACTGTTAGAGCTGGCTGGGACGGTCAGTTCAATCCTTTGTACAACTTGCTCCTCAGCTTCTTCCTCTTCCTCCACATCCAGTGCTTCAACCCTTTCCTCCTGGAGGTGGACGTGAATGGGCAGAGCAGGTGTGCTGGGCACAGCAGGTGGCACAACCAATTTGTATGGGATATTTTCATTAAGCCGCCTTACAGCTGGATTTTGCATTGGGAGCAGCTTCGACAGGATCTGCAACTCCTGCAGATGACGCTGAGTGACAGAAAGAGTACGCTCCAGCTCCGCCAGTTTGTTGAACGACACATAATCCCCAGTCTGGATCATGCCAACTCAACTAAGAAAAGCAAGGGCAGTGGTGGCCCTGTCCTTGGGCATCCCCTTCGGAAGGCGTTCCACACACCGCTCCAGCCAGGGTATCCCATGCTCGCAATATTTCTGGAGATTCCGAGAATAGGAAAGGCCCAACTCGTTGATTTTCGCACATATATCACCCAAGTAAAAGGCTGCACGAGCAGCAGCGGATGGGATATCTGCAGGCTGGTGCAGCTCTACATAGTCCTTACAATTCCATTTTGCTTTCATGTGACGGTGTTCGTCCCAATATTTTACGTGTGGAAAGAACTTGTATTTGGACAGGCCCAAGCTGAGGCAGTGGGCGGGATCGTAGCTCATAGCTGTCACCATGTCGACATCACGACCAAAGGAATGGGGTATCCAAAAGCTTTCCTCCCCACTACTTCACGACTAAACTCAGAGACCGTCCTACAATCCACCAGCCGGCCAATTGGACATGTGCGCCCTTTCAGTGACTCACCAGGCAGGTTGCCATTCCGTTGATAAAGGTTGCACAGCAGGATCCTTTTCTAGCTGCTCACCAACAATCTGTGTACCTGCGAGCAGGCTATCAGTTAGTGGGAAAATCCTCAAGACGCAAGCCTTTTGTACTTTTGATCCAGATGTCGAGGGGAGGAGGAGACTCCCCAAGGCTAGCGCTGCTGATGGGCCCCAAGCACAGGAAGCCCCTCATCCTTGTATGACTGTTTGTTGAACTTATTTGTTGAACTTACACCCAGTTCGGATGAGAACTGCCACGAAGATCGGCATAACGGCCAACCAAAAAAGAGCTCTTTAGCTGCGAGCTTGAGCTGAAACGCGTGCCAGCTATTCTCGTAACCTCCCAATCCTCTTGCCTGATGCAACACGTCATGAAGAGCAATGCTCAAATAGGTGGCCACTGATTGGACCATGGAACATTGACCACTGCCCTCTTCATCACCGCGAAAAGGCACCAACATTGGCACAGTCTCAAGAAGTGTATCCATCATGGGCTCAATAAAAAAAATCACTGGCTTGAATCAGTGGATTGAAGTGGGGCCCGACGAGGAAGACACCCTCAAATCTTGCATACGTCCTGGTTTTGTCTTTCTAGCAAGGTCTTCCACATACTCGACATACCTTCTTGCGGATGCATTGAGCATCTTCCGGTGACGCTCAATATTCATGTCACACATGGTAATTACCCGGCTTACGGGGTGCTTGCCTGAAGCTGGCGTGTGGCAGGGAGGCATGACGGCATACAGCTGTATAAAAATTAACTTTCACGTTGTCTTGCTGCACAACATGCAGGAGCCTTACATCTGCATCCATAGGTAGGTGGTCAAGATTACTCTGAAAGTTAGCCGTCATGGAGTACACTGGAAATAGGGCCCCCCGCTACCCCCAGCCTCTGCAAATCAAACCAGCGGTGGTTCTTCTGCCCAAACTTCGACAGCGTCAAAACGATGGCCATGTCAATGTCGACATTTACATCATGGACCGAATACATGAATAGATCCAGAATTAGTCGGTTGCAGGCTGCGAAGTTCAGGAAGTGACAATGTGGGATTCACTCTCAAATTGCATTGTTGACATAACCATTGCATGGGACAGTTATGATATGCCAAGTAGTAACGTATTAGCAATGTAATTCAGACAATAGATATAACAGAATGTGAGTCCAAATATTTGAGTTTTTTTCAAAATATCGTAAAATAATCCATCCATCCATCCATCTTCTACCGCTTATCCGGGGCCGGGTCGCGGGGGCAGCAGTCTAAGCACTGCAAAAAATGCTTTCTTAGTTAGTATTTTTGTTTTGTTTCCAGTCCAAATATCTAAAAATTCTTAAATCAAGAAGCATTTACTAGAGAAGTAAAATGACATAAGAAATTCTATTTTGTTTTAAGGTAAAAAGAAAGTAATTTAAGTAATTTTTGCTTAAAACAAGCAAAATTATCTGCCAATGGGGTAAGCAAAATAATCTTGTTTTCCATTCGAATTCAGATTTTTTTTCTTGTTTTCCATTCTTATTCAGATTTTTTTGCTTACCCCATTGGCAGATAATTTTGCTTGTGTTAAGCAAAAATTACTTAAATTACTTTCTTTTTACCTTAAAACAAAATAGAATTTCTTATGTCATTTTACTTCTCTAGTAAATGCTTCTTGATTTAAGAATTTTTAGATATTTGGACTGGAAACAAAACAAAAATACTAAGTAAGAAAAGCATTTTTTGCAGTGAGCAGGGATGCCCAGACTTCCCTCTCCCTAGACACTTCCTCCAGCTCTTCCGGGGGGACACCGAGGCGTTCCCAGGCCAGCCGGGAGACATAGTCTCTCCAGCGTGTCCTAGGTCTTCCCCGGGGTCTCCTCCCGGTGGGACATGCCCGGAACACCTTCCCGGGAAGGCGTCCAGGAGGCATCCGGAAAAGATGCCCGAGCCACCTCAACTGACCCCTCTCGATGTGGAGGAGCAGTGGCTCTACTCTGAGCTCCTCCCGAGTGACAGAGCTTCTCACCCTATCTCTAAGGGATCGCCCAGCCACCCTGCGGAGAAAGCTCATTTCGGCCGCTTGTATCCAGGATCTTGTCCTTTCGGTCATGACCCACAGCTCATGACCATAGGTGAGAGTAGGAACATGGATTGACTGGTAAATCGAGAGCTTCGCCTTGCGGCTCAGTTCCCTCTTTACCACGACAGACCGGTACAGGGACCGCATTACTGCAGAAGCTGCACCGATCCGCCTGTCAATCTCCCGTTCCATCCTTCCCTCACTCGTGAACAAGACCCCAAGATACTTGAACTCCTCCACTTGAGGCAGGAGCTCTCCACCAACCTGAAGCGAGCAAGCCACCCTTTTCCGACTGAGAACCATGGCCTCGGACTTGGAGGTGCTGATTTTCATCCCAGCCGCTTCACACTCGGCTGCAAACCGTCCCAGTGCATGCTGGAGGTCCTGGTCTGATGAGGCCAACACGACAACATCATCCGCAAAGAGCAGAGATGAAATCGTGTGGTCCCCAAACCCGACCCCCTCGGCCCCTGGCTGCGCCTAGAAATTCTGTCCATAAAAATTATGAACAGAACCGGCGACAAAGGGCAGCCCTGCCGGAGTCCAACACGCACCGGGAACAAGTCTGACTTACTGCTGGCAATACGAACCAAGCTCCTGCTCTGGTCGTACAGGGACCGGATAGCCCTTAGCAAAGGGCCCCGGACCCCATACTCCCGCAGCACCCTCCACAGGCCGCCGCGAGGGACACAGTCGAATGCCTTCTCCAAATCCACAAAGCACATGTAGATTGGTTGGGCAAACTCCCATGAGCCCTCCAGCACCCTGTAGAGGGTATAGAGCTGGTCCAGTGTTCCACGACCGGGACGAAAACCACACTGTTCCTCCTGAATCCGAGGTTCTACTATCGGCCGGATTCTCCTCTCCAGTACCCTGGCATAGACTTTCCCAGGGAGGCTGAGAAGTGTGATCCCCCTATAGTTGGAGCACACCCTCCGATCCCCCTTCTTGAAAAGAGGGACCACCACCCCGGTCTGCCAGTCCAAAGGTACTGTCCCCGACCGCCACGCGATGTTGCAGAGGCGTGTCAGCCAAGACAGCCCCACAACATCCAGAGACTTGAGGTACTCAGGGCGGATCTCATCCACCCCCGGTGCCTTGCCACCGAGGAGTTTCTTGACTACCTCGGTGACTTCAGCTTGGGTGATGGACGAGTCCGCCTCCGAGCCCTCAGCCTCTGCTTCCTCAATGGAAGACGTGACGGCGGGATTGAGGAGATCCTCGAAGTATTCCTTCCACCGTCCGGTGATATCCCCAGTCGAGATCAACAGCTGCCCACTTCCACTGTAAACAGCGTTGGTAGGGCACTGCTTCCCCCTCCTGAGGCGCCGGACGGTTTGCCAGAATCTCTTCGAGGCCGACCGATAGTCCTTCTCCATGGCCTCACCGAACTCCTCCCAGGCCCGAGTTTTTGCCTCCACAACCACCCGGGCTGCAGTCCGCTTGGCCCGTCGGTACCCATCAGCTGTCTCAGGAGTCCCACAAGCCAGCCAGGCCCGATAGGACTCCTTCTTCAGCTTGACGGCATCCCTTACTTCCGGTGTCCACCACCGGGTTCGGGGATTGGCGCCTCGACAGGCACCGGAGACCTTACGGCCACAGCTCCGAGTGGCCGCGTTGACAATGGAGGTGGAGAACATGGTCCACTCGGACTCAATATCTCCAGACTCCCTCGGGATCTGGTCGAAGCTCTGCCGGAGGTGGGAGTTGAAGATCTCTCTGACAGGAGATTCGGCCAAACGTTCCCAACAGACCCTCACAGTACGTTTGGGTCTGCCGAGTCTGTCCAGCTTCCTCCCCCGCCATCGGATCCAACTCACCACCAGGTGGTGATCAGTTGACAGCTCCGCCCCTCTCTTCGCCCGAGTGTCCAAAACATACGGCCGGAGGTCAGATGAAACGACCACAAAGTCGATCATCGACCTCCGGCCTAGGGTGTCCTGGTGCCATGTGCACTGATGGACACCCTTATGCTTGAACATGGTAAAATAATGGCTCGTAAATTTAAATGTTCGCGGTACATTTCTGTTCTCTTCATGGATACGTAGTTATACAGCATCTGCACTGAGCACCATCACTAAATTCACAGAACTGGGATGGGCATTCATGTGTAAATATTAAACTTTGCTTAATCTACAAAACATCAAACAATGCTTATTAGTTTGAGAAAGGTGTTTTACCGTCTTCGATGCAGGAGTAAAATACCAGCATACAGCAGCAGTGATACGTATTAAGATAAAACAGCAGCAAGCCTTTTAAATAAGGTTACAGCGACTAAGCATAGTGGACATGAGAAAATGTTCATGAGAAAACATAAAGCATACCTGCTTTATGCTTTATGAGAAAACATACCTGGTACTTTATTACTTTATTTACCAACTTTCAACAACACTTACAAGGCTGATGTTATTAATTACGTGTGTGTTTTCAGACTCGGTTCAGCTGAATAAATGTTTGTCTTACTCCATTATTTATCCGTTGTCCAAATTACTCCACATTTACAAATAGGAGTATAGAGGGTTTGACGATGACGATTATAAAACAATGCTAAATCATAATGCTGTTTGCTCAGGTGGTTGCGGGTGGTTTCTTTTCTCCTCTCATTAGTCTGCAAGGTGTTATCATTGTTAAAGCCACACATAATGTGAGTTCTAATTGGATATGTTTCAGGTTTCAGGTCAGGCACACATAGTCATTGACCACTAGAGTTAAACCATTCGGCGTGGTAGCCCAGTCACACATAAGCTGTGTCCCAATTCAGGGGCTGCATCCTCTGAAGGCTGTATTTGAAGGCCAATTGCGTCACAGCAGCGCGACAAAGGCTGTCCCAATTCCAACACTGCACCCTTCGAAAGGCCGCATTCGAAGGCAGATTGCGTCACTGCAGTGCTACGAAGGCTGTCCCAATTCAAACTCTGCACTCTTGGAAAGCTGATTGCCTCACTGCGGCGCGGCGAAGGCTGCCCCAGTTTGGAATTTCATTCAAATGCGACGCCAAATGCGCCCTTCGTTTCTCGGGCAAATGTAGGATACAACAATGGACACTTTGCAGAGTACCCTTCCCCAGAATTCATAGTGCACCGGTGACGACGCAAGTTTATTCCAAAAAAATGGCGCGTGTTAGTAGTGTGGTGGCCGAGGAATTCACTTATAAATGTAAGTATTGTGTTTTAATTTATTAAGTTTCGTCAGTGGCTGATTGAGATGAAGAGGAGCCAGGCCCAGCCCCACCAGCCCCACCAGCCCTACCAGTCCCACCAGCCCCAACCTCAGCCCCAGCCCCAACCCCAACCGAAAAAGAGGCTAACTAACTTAGAGGTCTTTAGAATCGCGTGGAAAGACAGTATGTCACGTTATAAAAAGGCCCTAAAAGAGGCCAGAGCTGAGCATCTCCGCAAACTAATAGAAAACAACCATAACAATCCTAGGTTCTTATTTAACACCGTGGCTAGACTAACAAATAAACAGATGTCTCCTGAACAAAATATTCTGTTACAGTTTAGTAGTAATGATTTCATGAAGTTCTTCACTGAGAAAATAGAAAACATCAGAACCACAATTGTAAACGTTCAATCCTCAATCGCGCCTTATAACTCAGCCTCGATTATCACCCCGCAAGAACAATTACAGTGCTTTACAACTATAGAACAAAAAGAGTTAAATAAACTTATCACTTCATCTAAAACAACAACATGTTTACTAGATCCTATACCAACTAAACTATTGAAAGAAGTGTTACCTGTAGTGGAAGAGCCTCTCCTCAATATTATTAACTAGTCTTTATCATTAGGTTATGTTCCAAAAACATTTAAACTGGCAGTTATAAAACCTCTCATTAAGAAACCACAATTAGATCCACATAATCTAGCAAATTATAGACCCATTTCAAATCTACCTTTTATGTCTAAAATACTAGAAAAAGTTGTGTCTGCTCAACTGGGCTCTTTCTTACAAGAAAATGACATCTATGAAAAGTTTCAGTCTGGGTTCAGGCTGCATCATAGCACTGAAACTGCGCTCGTTAAAATCACAAATGATTTACTATTAGCTTCTGACCAAGGCTGTATCTCAATACTAGTTTTACTTGATCTTAGTGCTGCGTTCGATACTATAGATCATACAATACTCTTAGATCGACTACAAAATTATACTGGTGTTCAAGGACAAGCATTAAGCTGGTTTAGATCGTATTTATCTGACCGCTACCATTTTGTTTATTTAAATGGAGAAAAATCGATCATAACTCCAGTAAACTATGGAGTGCCGCAGGGATCTGTGTTAGGCCCTCTATTATTATCAATATATATGCTGCCACTTGGAAATATTATAAGGAAACATGGAATTAGTTTCCATTGTTATGCTGATGACACTCAAATCTATATTTCATCACGGCCAGATGAAAACGCTAAATTATCCAAATTGACAGAGTGTGTTAACCCCCTGAGGTCGGCTATCGCGCCGGCGCGATAGGCTCGTTTTTTTCCGTATGAGTGCAAAAAAATAATAAAATAAAAATATTAATTTTTATCTTATATGCTTGTGTTATACATCAATCTATCCTGTTAAGTGTGTATTATTTTTGTGTACACTCACAATAAAAACAAAGTGTTGTGCTTTTCGCCAAATAAAGAAAAATAAACACGAAGCGAGTTCTGCCTTCTCTCTGTCCGTGTCTTCCATTCTGAAACGCGTCCGAAAATGAATCATAACTCAGCGAATACTTCTCACACAGGCACGTGAGATATGTCTTTATGAAGCTTGAAATCTCCTCTTTTAAATGGAGTAATTTATATAAAAAACAATTGTTTTCAACTCATGTAATCCGTTTGAAAGCAAGGAGAGGTACCGTTTTTCCTTCTGCCTCATTATCTCTATAATCAGCTGCGGCCGCCCCGCCCCCGGCGCGATTCACATGTAAATCGTTAGATGATCTAGTATGCAGCGCACCCGCCCCCTGATCAATGCCATAAAAAGTTTCTTCATCAGACTTACTGATAGTTCATCGCGTTTTGAGTATGACACGTTTCTCCGGTAATAAAGACTCCCTTCAGATGATTCTGGACGGCGAGGAAGAATGCACCTTTTCCTCAGAGGAAGATTGTAACTCAGACGACGAACGGCAGCATATTGAAGAGCGAAGTAAGTTTTACTTAAAAGTCTTTTGTCTTTTATTTTTCGTGTTCGCATTTATGAGGAATAAACAATATTACGTGACAGTTGTCCATTATGGACGCGAGCGCTCTAAAAAAATCACTAAAAGACTTTCAAACTTTCACAGAGACCTCAAAACAGAAAGTACAAATCCTTTCTTTAAAACGAATTTCGTTTTGTATCAATTGTATCTTACTTTTAATAATTTTTTCATTAACAAATTTCCTGGATTTAAACTGCAAATTAACATTTATATTTCTTATAATAAAAATGAAAGACCTATGTTACAGACATATGAAAGACAACATTTCGTTGATTAGTTTTGGATAGATTATAAATTTTTAATGTAAAATATCTGCCACCTCAAATAAGCTTTTGTTTGCCAATATTTGCTTATGTTAAATATAATATGTTTTGTCAAAAATAAAGTTATCAAATAATCAATCAAATCCTTAACTTTGAAATATGTATGATAAAATGTATACTTTAGTTTTTACAAAGAAAGATTACACTTGAATTGTTGTTGTAATTGTAACCTTTTTAATAAAAAAATATATTTACAAGGTAGATGTAAACAAACTATTAAAAGGTAAATATAAGCCTTTTCTTTAAATAACTTTTATTGTGTTTTATTATTGACAAATTTGGGGAGCACATAAATATTCCAAAACTGAAAATACAGTATGAGAATTAACTGCACAATTACTAGACATGTTTTCCTTGGATATTATAGGCCAAATTGCAAGCACAATATGTGGAAAAATAAAAAAGAATTGAGATGCTTCCAACTGATGCTCTTGCATTCTTGTGGCTCAGTGACTCACCTGAATGAATGGCTAATTAAGTATGCGGGCCCCATTGTCTCCTCAGGTGTGAACCACTACATATACATGACCGTTGACGCCCACTCCGCATATGGCCTTTCCAAACAGAAAGTGCTTTGCAAAATTCAAATCAATGTATTGTGTTATGTGAATGATAAGGCAGGGTGATTTTCACTTCATTTTGAAGAAAAAACACTAGGCGATGACATCTTTTAGACAAAAGTCTTATTGGCACATATTTAGAATGTGTTTTATGGCCTTATTTCAGAAACTTTAGTTTTTAGTTTTTTCAATAACCACGCATAAACATTATTCTCTCAAAAATGCAGACATGTACATTCTTGTTGCTCACATTTCATGGTAGCCCTGTTTGTGCTAAATAGTGTGTATTTTTTTTTTGCCATTAATATGTTTATAAGCAACTGAAAAAAGCAAAAATGTCAGGGCATGTCAGAACATCTCAAGGACCCCAAAAACACCTTAGACCCCAGAGGGTTAAAGATATAAAAGATTGGATGACGCGCAATTTTCTTTTATTAAATCCAGACAAGACAGAGGTAATACTTATCGGTTCAAAAAAACGCCCACAAAACCTCTCACAATACAACTTTAACATCGTAGGGTGTACTGTTACTTCATCCTCTACAGTAAAAGACCTGGGTGTTATACTTGACTGCAACCTGTCCTTTGAAAATCATATTTCATATGTTACAAAACAGCCTTTTTCCACCTTAGAAACATTGCTAAGCTACGTAATATGCTATCAGTTTCTGACGCAGAAAAGTTAGTTCATGCATTCATGACCTCGAGACTAGATTACTGTAATGCTTTATTAGCTGGTTGTCCTGCATCCTCAATAAACAAGCTACAGTTAGTCCAAAATGGTGCCGCTAGAGTTCTAACTAGATCAAGAAAATATAATCATATAACACCGATTTTATCATCACTACATTGGTTACCTATAAAGTCCCGTATTAATTACAAGGTATTGCTACTGACTTATAAAGCCCTAAACGGCTTAGCTCCAGTCTATTTAACCGATCTTCTATCGCACTATAATCCATCGCGCTCTTTAAGGTCACTAAATTCAAGGCTTCTGGTCATACCTAGGATATCTAGGTCCACCAAAGGAGGGAGAGCATTTTCACATTTAGCTCCAAAACTCTGGAATAGTCTTCCGGATACTGTTCGTTGCTCAGACTCGCTCTCCCAGTTTAAAACTAGATTAAAGACGCATCTCTTCAGCCAGGCATTCATATAATACTTTTAATCTTACAGTTAAATCCGGTCTCTAGTTCATAAACGCTAGAGGAGAACTGGCCCCCGACTGAGCCGGGGTTCTCCCAAGGTTTTTTTTTCTCCATTAGGTCACCTGATGGAGTTTTTCGGTTCCTTGCCACTGTTGCCTTTGGCTTGCTCAGTTGGGGATATTTGGATATTAATTTAACTAATCAATCAACGATACTATTGATCAGCATTACCAAACATGGACGTTCCATTAGAAACAAACATTGATGTATTGTTTTAATTTATTACTGTGAAGCTGCTTTGATACAACCTGTGTTGTGAAAAGCGCTATATAAATAAACTTGACTTGACTTGACTTGACAACAACAGGAAAACAATTCAAATTAACAGTACATAAAACAGATTGGAAAAACGAAGAAAAAAAAGTGGTGGTGCCGCTGGACCGGGATGGGCTCCACAATAGAGACCCTGATAAGGCCTCCTGCTGGTGGGACATCATCTAGGATGGTCTCCAGAGTGTTTGACTGCATAATTTCCACTGCATTGTCTAACAACAGGTTTGCAGGGCTGACTCAATCGACGACTGCCATCTCACTGAGATATTTTCAGAAAGAAGGAAGAGTAAAAGAAATAAACTCACATCCTCAAACCAAACCATAAAATATTTCAACATGCAACAACATTCAACTTTTTTTCTTATGCATTGTAACTTTACAATTCTCTTACTTGCCTGTTACAAATAGTTGTGGTCAATTGGTACCTCCTCCAGGGGCAGACAGCGGGTCACGCCACGGAGCACCACTGACTGTCTCCAAAACATGCTCCCCCTCATCCTCATGCTCATCCCCCTCATCCTCTGCATCATCCTCCTCATGCTCATCCTCTTGTGCCATGATGTCACCAACGCCAAGGCAGATGTTGTGGAGGATGGCACAGGCTGTGATGACCTGAAATGAAAAAACAAAACAAAAAAATTATATGTCTGGAAGAAAGAAGTTAATTTATGTTTTTTACAAATGTATTTTCAATTAACTTACATGAGGTACAAAGGTGTGGTGCACCTCCAGCACTTGCAGGAAGATGGCCCTGAACCTGGTCTTCATCATCCCAAAAGCACGCTCTATAATGGAGCATTCCCTGGAATGATGGAGATTAAAACGCTGGGCTCCCACACCTCGTACTGGCCTCTTGTAGGGAGTGATGAGGGGGAGTGGGTGTTGGAGACATGAGTACCCTACGTCTGCGAGGATGAAGTGCCCTGGAGGAGGGTACACTGACCTCCTGTACAGTGGGCTGTACCGGAGCACCCATGTGTCATGCACTGACCCGGGCCAGCCCACATAGGTGTCAATGAAGCGGCCCTGATGGTCACAGGGCCGCTTGGAGGCTTGATGCGGACATGGCAGCCATCGATTGCTCCTGCAGCTTTCCAGAAAGCTCTGTGTCTTGCCAGCCCTGCAAACCCACGGCAAACTGCCTCCAGGTCCTCTGGGGTGTTGGGGAACTGAATGACCTGGTGGGGATGGCCACCACCTCTTCAGCGACTCGGTGGACAATGCGGTGGACAGTGGAACGAGGCATGTCAAACACTCCGGAGACGACCCTGTAGGATGTACCACACGCCAGCCAGAAAAGAAATACCAGGGTCTCTATTGTGGAACCCCATTCGTGTTGCCGGTCACTTCTCAACAGGTCCAGCAGCACTCTCAGGGCCTCCCTGCTCAGCCGAAAATCAGGTCGAGTGTCCAAGTCATTAAAAAACCTGTCCAGCACTGGAACGTCCAGGTTTATCCTGCAGTACAGGGGTCTGGTCTGATTTAGAGAAACAAACAAAAGAGAAATTGTTTAGAGTTGTGACAAAGTAATTGATGGAAGATATAGTAATACTTAAACTACTTTTAGTAAGTATTAATGGCACATTGGGGAAATATTAGTAGTTATATTTAAAACCTTACTTATGTACAAGTGTTATCTTGCATACTTGTACGTAATTTACTTAAGATATAAAGAGTAAAAGTACAGTTATGTATTCTGCATTAAAAAAACCTCCTTGACAGGGTTTTTAGATATGTTGTTGCATTCATATTACTGCTTGGCTATGTGTATGTTGCATTTTAATTCTGAATATGTTGAAGGTTGTTATTTAAAGTAATTTACTGTTGAGTAGTTTACTACACAACAATGCATCATATTGTAAAATACAATTTTTTTTAAAGAGGTATATTTCACTTTATTTATTGTTTTGTGTTTTATGCTTCAACTGCGTTAAAACAAAACACGCTGGAAACATGCCTAAATAAGATGGACTGCATTTATATAGTGCTTTCAACAGACACATGGCCACCAAGATCACCATGATCAAGAGAATAAACTCCATAAAAATAGCATCTTCGTAAGGTAGCCTATAAGTGAACATTAGAACAGCTTTATGTGTATTTTGTATTTTCATAAGTATCATTACATTACTCAGGTACACCCAATTCTTATGTACATTTCAAGGTGTACTCCAGCAATTAAGAAACTAATTGATGAAAAATGCAACTAGAATTGCCTGTGACAGACTGTTACAGTGTCTTCTGTAACTGGTAGTGAGCTGTTACCCTGTGTTAAATCCTGTGGAAGGACAGTCATTAACAAAAAGCCACATTTGTGTGACAGTGTCCGGGTTTTACACTTGATAAATTAATAAAGCATTAGTGACTAGGGATGAGTCACGATTGTCGAGAAGCAGACACACTGTGTCAGTTCAAAGCTAGACTAAAGACACATCTCTTTGACCTAGCATTCACATAATACATTATAGACTTCTATAATTCAGTGTTAGGCTGCATAGATTAGGTCAGCTGGAACCGGGAACACTTCCCATAAATCCTGATGTACTCGTTACATCATGAGAAGAATGGCATCTACTCTAATTTTAGTGTCTTTGTTTATCCCGAGGTTTTCCTGCAGCCTGCCGGATCCAGGCCGTATCCAGATCTGACGAAGGACCTTCGCCTGGACCGATGACAACGCAGTGCTGAAGTGCCAACTAGTCTCTCCCTATGGAGGATCCCACTACCACTCCAGATAAAGCGTCGTCCGGAAACTCAATTTGCGTATCTACCCCGAATTGATAAAATAAAATAAAAGTCTGTATCAAAATTTATAAGGAAAGACCAGTACTTTGTTTAGGCTTGGTTTGTAGGGAGTTACAAACCTGCGCACATATATTCAAACACACATAACTATAGAACCAATTCTTAATGCGCATGTGAACGCCATCAGCGTTTCTCACAGGTTCGCGTTTAAAGTCTGTGTAGAGGGAATGGTGTCGTCTTAGCGGCCCCTAATTTAATAACAAATGATCGTTGCGACGGAAGCGAATCAATCATAACTAACCTTGAGCTGAAAAATACCTTTATTAAAGAACGACTATAAAGCCCAAACAATCTCTGTTACCTTAAATTATACGTTTATCTCTGTAAAGCTGCTTTGAAACAATCTACATAGTTAAAAGCGCTATATAAATGAAGATGACTTGACTTGACTTGACTAGTGTGCAGTCTAGTTCAAGTCTCCTTTAGTGTGCAGTCTAGTTCAAGACTCCTTTAGTGTGCAGTCTAGTTCAAGACTCCTTTAGTGTGCAGTCTAGTTCAAGACTCCTTTAGTGTGCAGTCTAGTTCAAGACTCCTTTAGTGTGCAGTCTAGTTCAAGACTCCTTTAGTGTGCAGTCTAGTTCAAGACTCCTTTAGTGTGCAGTCTAGTTCAAGACTCCTTTAGTGTGCAGTCTAGTTCAAGACTCCTTTAGTGTGCAGTCTAGTTCAAGTCTCCTTTAGTGTGCAGTCTAGTTCAAGACTCCTTTAGTGTGCAGTCTAGTTCAAGACTCCTTTAGTGTGCAGTCTAGTTCAAGACTCCTTTAGTGTGCAGTCTAGTTCAAGACTCCTTTAGTGTGCAGTCTAGTTCAAGACTCCTTTAGTGTGCAGTCTAGTTCAAGACTCCTTTAGTGTGCAGTCTAGTTCAAGACTCCTTTAGTGTGCAGTCTAGTTCAAGACTCCTTTAGTGTGCAGTCTAGTTCAAGTCTCCTTTAGTGTGCAGTCTAGTTCAAGACTCCCTTTGTACAGGCCCATACACAAAAGAAATATATTGAAATATATTTTAAAGTGTCAAAAATATATGTGGCATATATTCCAAATGCATTGAAATATATTTGCATTGTTGTTCACTTATATTTATCATTTTGAAATATATTCTGAATTATAACAAAAATATATGATGTTAAGTGTGAAATATATTTACATTTATAACATAAAATATATGGTCATAAAATGTTTAGCTTGCTAAAGAATTGTCGAAAATGTATTTTGATCATAATAATTCCTCTACCTTTTCCCCAATACACAACAGTAGGCTACCCTATTTCACTACTGTATTATGACACACAGCTATAATAAATACTGTACTTACATTTAAATGACTGCAATGTAAAATGACAGATAGTTGCTTTCCTAGGACCTAGAAGCAATTATTAGATTTATTGTTGTTTTATTGACATCTTTCCTGAAGTCATTTAAATATTGAAAATATGCACAATATTTATGATGCAAGTATAGCAGTGACACTCCAACAGTGAAGTGCACTTAAACAATAGATGGAACTCAGTGTCTAACACTGCATACACACACTATTATATAACTGTATTCAATTCTGTAAAAATAGGGGAAAAAACTCTGCATTCTGTGTGTTATTTCCTACATAAAATTGTCATTTTAGGCCAATAAAGTCAGTAAAGGGGCAGCTGTGGCCTACTGGTTAAGGCTTCGGGCTTGTAACCGAAGGGTGCTGGTTCGGTCCCTGACCAGTAGGAAAAATGTGGGTGGGGGAAGTGGTAGAGCACTGCTCTCTCATGCCCACATCCACGGCTGAAGTGGTCTATCTAAAAAATAAACTGAAAATGTGTTGTTTGTTTGTGAAAATGTTAACTTTTTAAATTTCAAAATATATTTCAAATGAAACAATTTGCAAAAGTTAAACATATATGAAAATATATTTACATATATTTAACTAAAATATATTTATTGGGCCAATTTAAAATATTTGCATATATTCCAAAAATATATTTTGAAAATATATTTCAAATATATTTCTTTTGTGTATGGGCAGACACTGGGAATAAGTTACGTCACCTATATGTTTCCTTGCTCTCAGCTGATTGGTCAAACTTCAGTCTGAGATCTTAAATCCAGAACATAGCCTGCCCCGGAGCAGGTTAGCCGTGCAGCGTAAGATACCATGGCGACGAACACCGATTAAAGCCGAGCTACTTTCATAGTACCTAAAACCCAGGGTTGGCGGAAATTAAACTGAAACATAGCTGGCTAGCCACCTAAACCGGCTTCATGGTACAGGCCCCTGATGTACATTGTTGTGTAAGTGTTTAAGAAAATGCAATAAAAACAGTATTACAAAAAAAAAATGCTATTTGTCAATGCCCTGTCTGATTGTAGGTGAAGGAGACAAATCAAACTCAGACAGCCACAGGATTCTGGCCAGACTAGACCATCAGCAGGTGTGCATGTTTCTCATGAAATACTGCTGTGGTACAAGACATTCTCTCATACACTGGATAGGGTACAAAAAACTGATAGAACACAAATGGGTGGTATTTCTATTTTGAACATAATTTTTTAAAGTTGGAGAAAAAACATTCTTACAAATATTTTATTTCTATACATGAACACCATCTTCATTTGATTGCATTTAGAGTTAAACCAATAACAGTTTCTTCTAGTTAATTTTGTATCCCACAAGTATCATTTTTTGTGAGTAGAAGAAACTTTTAACTAGTTTAATGAGAGTTTAATTTTGCCCTGAAATATATGATTCACCTTGTTTTTTTTTATTTATTTTTTTTTTTTATGCATCAGTAATATTTTTGTAAACATAACACGATCACAACACTGAGTGAATTCTAGGTCTCTGTGTGCTGTTTACAGATGAGGGACTCAGTTCTTGATTGTGTGTTGTGGCTTCGAGACCCTGCGGACTGGCTAAAGTTACAACACAACTAGTGCACAGAGGACCATGTCAGTTGACACCAGACTTCATATTTCCGAAAAGAGAAGATGGGAGAGAGTGCCATCACCATTACCTTTTTAGAAAATTACAGAATGGTGAAAAAATGAAAAGAAGCTGGCTGGTCTAATCTAAAAAAGCCAGCAGTCTTTACTGCTTCTGTTGTAAGATCTTCTCAAATAGAGATTATAATCTAATTACCAGAGGAGAGAATGATTTGGAAAAACATGAGAGTACTCCGGAACATAACAGACACATGGTATTGTGGAAGGACTTCAGGATTCGTTTGGGAAAAAAGGCAATAGATCAGGTGGAAAGATGTACTTAGAGGATGAGAGAAAAAGGTGGCATTCTCAAAAGATTGGTAGCTATCATTCAGTCTTTGGCAGGGAGAAATATGGGTCTAAGAGGAACATCGGATGCCCTGTATGATTCAAATAATGGAAACTTCCATTATTAAAGGGTAACTAAACCCTTGGTCAGAGCCTGACTCCACCCACTGGCAATATTTGAAAAATGCTGTAAAAGTGGGCAGAGCCCAGCGGAGGGGGGGAGGGGGGGCGTGCATCTGAGACGCGTCTCTCTGCAGGCAAGGGCGTGGTTAGCTGGTACCCTCTGACGTCACAGGGTACCACAACTTCCAATAGGAAAATTCAACTGCAGTAGCCACTGTTCAACCTGAAGAGGGCAGCACTCAGACGTTTTTACACCATATACAGGTGCTGGTCATATAATTAGAATATCATCAAAAAGTTGATTTATTTCAAGAATTCAACTTAACAGGTGAAACTAATATATTATATAGACTCATTACATGCAAAGTGAGATATTTCAAGCCTTTATTTGTTATAATTTTGATGATTATGGCTTACAGCTTACGAAACCCACAAAATCAAAATCCCAGAAAATTCGAATATTACATGAAATCACAGTAATTTCACAGTGATACCATGGTCATTGAACCAGGTTTTGGTTCTTTTGGCAGTGTGGGCCGGTGCGAATCCTGCTGGAGAATGAAGGAAGCATGAAGTGCTCTGAACATGTCCTGGTAGACGGCTGCGTTGACTCTGGATTTAATAAAGCACAGTGGACCAAAGTCCTCTTTTCTGATGAGAGCAAATTTTGCATCTCATTTGGAAACCAAGGTCCCAAGAGTCTGGAGGAAGAATGGAGAGGCACACAATCCAAGATGCTTGAAGTCCAGTGTAAAGTTTCCACAGTCTGTGTTGGTTTGGGGAGCCATGTTATCGGCTGGTGTTGGTCCACTGTGCTGTCCACTCAACGCAGCCGTCTACCAGGACATTTCCAGAGCACTTCATGCTTCCTTCAGCAGACAAGCTTTATGGAGATGATGACTTCATTTTCCAGCAGGATTTGCACCGGCCCACACTGCCAAAATAACCCAAACCTGGTTCAATGACCATGGTATCACTGTGTAATTACTGTGTGATTTCATGTAATATTCTAATTTCTGGGATTTTGATTTCGTGGGTTTCATAAGCTGTAAGCCATAATCATCAAAATTATAACAAATAAAGGCTTGAAATATCTCACTTTGCATGTAATGAGTCTATATAATATATTAGTTTCACCTGTTAAGTTGAATTCTTGAAATAAATCAACTTATTGATGATATTCTAATTTTATGACCAGCACCTGTATTGTTGAATTAAAACACTTTAAACCCAAATGTCAAAAAATTTACTTGAATCAATGAACAGCATTAATAAAGCCCCAGTCTTAAAGATCATTAACTAAAAAAAGTTGTTTTAGGGTTTAGTTACCCTTTAAAGTAGTTAAACTCATGGCAAAATTTGACTTTGACCTGTACTAAAATTTGGCCCCCGACTGAGCCCGGGTTCTCCCAAGGTTTTTTTTTCTCCATTAGGTCACCTGATGGAGTTTTTTCGGTTCCTTGCCACTGTTGCCTTTGGCTTGCTCAGTTGGGGATATTTAATTTAATTAATCAATCAACAATACTATTGATCAGCATTACCAAACGTGGACGTTTTCCACTAGAAACAAACATTAATGTATTATTTTAATTTAATGCTGTGAAGCTGCTTTGATACAATCTGTACTGTGAAAAGCACTATATAAATAAACTTGACTTGACTTGACTTAAAACATCATATAGGTCTTATTCAAAGTGGAGCCAGCCACACCACATACCTGGGTAATATGGTAAGATAATTATGGAGACAATGGCTAATGAGATCAAATTTTTTTCTCTAATTGTGGACAGCACTGCTGATGTCTCACTTACCATTGCAACTGTGGCAGTACACAATGTGGAAGTTAAAGAATATTTTATGGGGTTCCTTGAGTCTGAAGGATCTACTGGAGAAACCCAATCATCCCTCATCCTAAAGACACTGCAGGAGCTCAACATCTCTTTTGAAGATTGCATGGGGCAGTCGTATGATAATGGGGCAAATATGAAAGGAAAAAAAGAAAGGTGTCCAAGCCAGACTGTTAGAAATCAACCCAAAGGCCTTGTTGTGCCATGTGCAACACACTCTTTAAACCTGGAGGTAGCGGATGCTGGAAATGGCTCCTCAGAAGCTGCTGCCTATTTTGGTTTCACTCTTTTCTCATTCTCCACACAATGTTGGCCTATTCTAAAAAGCCTTGTCAACCTCACTCTGAAATCCAGGACAGAGACCTGATAGGAGAGTCGAGTGAAGAGTGTGGAAACTGTGAGGTACCAGGCTGCCAAAGTTAGGGATGCCCGTCTACAAGTGAAGGAGAAAGCCACTGACCCAGGGGTTAAAACTGAGGCACACACTTTAGCTGAGGAAGTAGGGGCATATCGCTTTGCCATCTGCACTGTAGGATGCTATGACATCCTCATCCAAATACATAATGTCAGCAAATGAATGCAGTCAGGGTCCATGCAGCTGGATGTTGCTGTCAATCTGCTGACGGAAACTGAGCCCTCCCTCAAGAGCGAGATTCGGAGCACAGGGAAAGCTTTAAATACAAAAACTAACATCTTAAAATCAACTCTGCACTGCACCAGTAGCCAATGAAGAGGAGCTAAGATAGGCGAGATATGCTTCCTCTTTTTATCCCAGTTAAAAAACCAGCTGCAGCATCCTCTACCAGTTGTAAACGTGATAGTGAAGACTGGTTTTTCCAGCATATAAAACATTGCAGTAATCAGGAGGAGGACATGATGTAAGAGGGCTCTGGGGCCTCATTAATAAAACATGCATATGCACAGATTTGAACTGAGTGTGCGTTGAACTGTGGGGTCCCTCCTCTGCAATTCCCACAGTTAACAAGGAACTACTGATCAAAAGGGCATAGTCAACATATTCCGCTAGAGTCTCTAGAAAAATAGCTCTCAGGCATCAGATTAATTAGTAAATCATTTAGTCCATTATGAAAAATGCCTTTTAAGGCCTCATCATTTCAAGGTCACTAGTACCTTAGTCCTTGACGGAGGCGAAGGAGATTTCTGGGACTTCTGGGTTCATGGCTGGTCGTATATTCTGTACCGCTGCCTGGAAAAGGAGCAGATGAGGACGATGGCGTAGAAGCCCAAGTGTAGTTTATTTACATTTAATATGATCCAAAAATGTGAAACATAAACCATGAACTAAGCCCAAAATATAAACATGAAGTTGTACTATAGACTTGACTTTAAATGACTTTGCACATGGAACAGCTAAACATACTTCAATACATGGCCAAACACAAGGGCTTAAATACAGGACAATGGGACAAATCAACCGATGACAACACAATAACAGGACCACGAATCTTTAGGCTGTGTTCGACTTGATGCAGTGCTGTCTAGATGGATCTGCGTATGCCATCAGAGTACGCGAGAGTGATCCGAGAGATGACGGCTGGCTCATTCTGAGCAGCTTCTCTCTGATGACGACACAGCTGTTCCACGATTGGCCGAATCCACCGCATGACAGCGATCACTTATGCTGTGTTTATGTTCAACAGTATTCTTGTACACACAGGCGCTGTATTTAGCAGTGCATAAAGTATCGAATGAAAGTGTTTCTGTTGCTTCATGAAAACTTCTGTGAATTTGCCACATATTGCATTTAATCAACTTCATCAGTAATAAAGTACGCAAACGCAGCATGAGCATCACAATGGGTTTCAACTCTCCGACTGCTATTAGCAAATCTCACCGAAAAAAAGTCGAACACACCTAATAAGAACATGAGACAAAGATCACATGAGGGTGACAGGGAATCACATGACATGAACCAAACACCAAAATAAAAGACATTAAAACACATGAAACAAAACCTAAAACAGATGTGACATTACTCAACGTGTTCATCTTTGGACTATAGATTTACTGCGGATGAACTGTAATGTACTGCATTTGTACTGTGTTTATATTTCCTTATATTCTACAGTTCTTAATTTTACTTCAGTTGTCCTTCAGAATATGATATGTTTTACCCATAATTGATTACTATTAACATTTGGGAAATTAATTAACAATCACACATGTACCAAACATCACATACTTAAGCTATTCAGTAGCTACACATAATGACATGAACACGGAGTGACTGAAAAATGAAATATCTGAGTCCTCTTGGGAGGGGGATCACGCCCCTCTCTCTTACACCATCCTCAGGCCCGTTTGTCTTGGGTTGACTGCGTTGGAGGAGGCCTAACTGATACGATCATCGATGGAAGATGACTAGTTAGCTCAGTCTTACTGGTGCCACATGGACAGGGTCTCTGGTTTTGATGGTCCTGGAGTGCTGATTCCACTTGAATTCTGCTTCTTTCTCTGTTCTGTACAGTTTTGACATAATCTCTGCCTGTTTTGCTCTAATGTCCTACATTTGTTTTCAAAATACATTATTTTCAATAAAATAAGCATTTACATTGATACATCTAAAAGAGCTGTCATAAGTGCATATTAGACAATGAATAAACATTGTACGTAGAAAGCGCTTTGTTTATATATTAAGTGTTCTTTTAAATTGTTAAATAATGAATACCAGACCACATCCAATAACCACTTACTGGGGGTTCAGATATCATAATTATGAAATGCATTTTAAAAAAAGGTAATATCCCAAGTATATGTTTCTACCAGCAAATATATTCCCATAATTCTTGAAATGTATATTAATCTAAGTCATGCACAAGATCTACAGAGCAGAATATTTGTCTTAATACTGGAATGTAGTACATAAGAATCTCTAATTATTATTAATACTATTTTGAAGGAAAGCTTTCTTCTCTTTTCTTTTCTTTTTGAAATCTGCTTCTGCTTTTGCTCTACCCAAGTTTGTCTGACCCATTACAGCACTGCAGTTCGCTCTCCTCCACAGGCGGGGAGCTTCGGAGAACATGCCGGTCTCGCTGAGTTATAGACATGTTTGTAGAAGCCCTGCGGAAGGTGGAGAGGCGGTTACGAAAGTTCTCTCCAGAGAAGAAGTAGAGCATTGGGTCAAAGCATGAGTTGGCAGCAGCCAGGCAGAGGGTGATGACCACAGACTTCTGCATATAGTTAACCTCCTCGCAGGTAGCATCTTTGCGGGATTTAAAGTGGAGATGCAGCGTGCGTTGTATATGATAGGGCATAAAACTGACCAGGAAAGCCATCATCACCACAACGATCATCCGAATGGCCTTGTTCCGTGTGTAACGCTGCTTGTTCACACCGTTGCTGTTTCTAAGTAGAGTGCGCAAGATGCCTGCATAACACATCAAGATCACCAGGAAAGGTATAATAAAACCCACCACCAGGGAAAAGTAATTCAGCATGACTAGTTTATCTAGGCTGCCTGATGTTTCTGGTGGTTCGAAACACTTGGTTTTGTTTGTCCTTGGATCGGTATGCTGACCAGAGAGGAGGAAGGGTGAACTGGTGGTGCAAATAAAGATCCAGATGCCCACGCAAACTACCCATGCCTTCTTCTCAGTGGCTAGCCTCAGGTTCTGCACCGGGAACACGATTGCTAGGAAGCGGGTGAAACTCATAGCCATCATGAAGAAGACGCTGCAGTAGAGGTTCACGTACAGCGCGTAGGAGCTCACCCGGCAGAGAAAGTCGCCCAGGTTCCACTGGCCTTTGTTGATGTAGTAGAGCACCCGCAGGGGCAGAGTGCTGACACACAGCAGGTCCGACGCGGCCAGGTTCAGCATGTAGATGTGGAAGGCGGAGGTCTGGCGGTAGGTGCGCAGGAGCACGTAAAGGGCAAAGCCATTGCCCATCAGCCCAAAGACAGTGATGATAGAGTATACTGTAGAATAGATTTGGTTACGGAAGTCATCAATTGATGGACACTCTGAATTATTAAACGTAGGAGATGTTATGTTCTGCGTAGCCATTCTTGCACTGGTGTCTGAAATAAGAAAGAAAGAAAGATTTTTCAAAATATAAATAATCAATTTATATAACATTGATAAGTGCTCAACGCTTTTTTCTCAACGCCAACCAGGGCCAGTGGTTCAAATTTACACTGGCCAATCAGAGCAGAGTAGATCAATCACAACAGACTGGGCCATCTGACCAATCAGAGCAGTGTAGACCAATCACAACAGACTGGGCCATCTGACCAATCAGAGCAGTGTAGACCAATCACAACAGACTGGGCCATCTGACCAATCAGAGCAGTGTAGACCAATCACAGCAGACTGGGCCATCTGACCAATCAGAGCAGAGTAGACCAATCACAACAGACTGGGCCATCTGACCAATCAGAGCAGAGTAGACCAATCACAAGAGACTGGGCCATCTGACCAATCAGAGCAGAGTAGACCAATCACAACAGACTGGGTCATCTGACCAATCAGAGCAGAGTAGACCAATCACAACAGACTGGGCCATCTGACCAATCAGAGCAGAGTAGACCAATCACAACAGACTGGGCCATCTGACCAATCAGAGCAGAGTAGACCAATCACAACAGACTGGACCATCTGACCAATCAGAGCAGAGTAGACCAATCACAACAGACTGGGCCATCTGACCAATCAGAGCAGAGTAGACCAATCACAACCGAATGGGCCATCTGACCAATCAGAGCAGTGTAGACCAATCACAACCGAATGGGCCATCTGACCAATCAGAGCAGTGTAGACCAATCACAACAGACTGGGCCATCTGACCAATCAGAGCAGAGCAAGTTGTTTGAGAATGAGAAAATGGTGAAAATGAAAGTGTTTTGAACTTTGATGCATGTAAACCTGTAGTAGGAGACTCCAAAACAAATTAGAGGCCTTTAAAATATCATAAAGGGGCATTTTAAACAAATACATTCTATATTAAAGTAAAATTATGCATAGCATGATGTGTGTGTTCGTGTATATGATGGTAACACTTTACAATAAAGTTGTATTTGTTAGGATAGGTTACTGCATAAGCTAACATGAACAAACAATGAAAAATATAGTTTTTCAGCATTTATTTATCTTTGTCAATTCCGATACAGGTGTTCATTTCACTCATGTTACTTCACTGTACATTAACTAATGCTAACAGCAGAGGTCGCGTTAACCAAAAATCTTCCATCATTGACAAAAATTTTTTAGCAGTGACGTAAAAATCTGAAAGTCGTCCCTCATTTTGCCAGATTACTCTGAGAGTAATGTATTGTAACCTGTAACTGTAGTTCTCACTCCTGTCCACTTGGTGGCGAGTGCAAGCTCTTGCTGAAGTTAATGGTCAACGAATGGCTTATCTGTTTACAAGCGACTAGGACTAGGACACAGGTAAAACCATCTGAAGGGGTTAAGTGTGTGATTGGTGTGACCAGGGACATCTTGGAATAGGCAGAGGAAGAAGTTTTCCAGATGGTACAGATGGTGGACAACCAGAATGAGACTTTTACCGCTGCCGTTCCCGCGGCGGCAAAATTGGGATGTGTATTTGCTGCCTTTTACCGCTGAGTGGCGCTGTAATCACAGACTTTGAAAAGTGTCAGTTTATTCTCTTTATGCCGTAATCTGCCGCGGCAGTAATCTGAGCTGAGGTCTGTTATGAACAGAATATTACAGCCAAGTTTCTCTACACACACAATATACCGGAGGAGATAGCACGGCACCCCGGCTCCTCGTGGATTATCATCCCCGCCGGAAAGAGGCGAAGGCGGCGTAGAGAGAGGAGGCAGAAGCGGGGCTGCAGGGCTGGCCCACTCGCCAGGCTACGGAGGCAGCCACTTAAACCTCCGCTTCCCAGCCTGTTTCTCGCTAATGCTCGATCACTTGTCAGCAAAATGGATGAGCTGAGGCTACAGATTGCAACCAACAACACCGTAAAAGATTGCTGTATTCTGCTTTTCACAGAGACCTGGCTTCACCCACTTATCCCGGACTCGGCGATGGAGCTAACAGGCTACACCGGGCAGCGACAGGACAGGACGCAGAGCTCCGATAAGAGCAGAGGAGGGGGGCTGTGTGTGTACGTGAATAACAAATGGTGTACTAACACAGTAACTGTGGACAGTCACTGCTCCCCGAACTTGGAGTATGTGTCTGTGAAATGCAGACCCATTTACCTCCCGAGAGAGATTTCTGTTGTCATGATAACAGCTGTTTACATACCACCGGACGCTAATGCTAAAATGGCTAGCAGTCATTTGCATAGCAGCATTATTAGCCAACAGAGTAAATATCCTGACGCTGTACACATTATAGCAGGGGATTTCAATCACGCAGACTTGAAATCAGTACTCTCTCATTTCTATCAACATGTTAAATGCACAACTAGAGGAAATAAAACTCTGGATAAGGTTTACTCTAATATCAAACTTGGTTATAGGGCTAAACCACTACCTCACCTGGGCCAGTCTGACCATTTGTCTTTGCTGTTAATTCCTGCATATGCCCCCCTCAGGAAAAGTACACCCAACATCACAAAAACTATAACAATCTGGCCTGATGGAGCCATCCACCGGCTGCAGGACTGTTTTGATAGGACCAACTGGGATGTGTTTTTACATCAAGACCTGGAGATGTTTACGGACAGTGTACTGTGTTATATACGTCACTGCATAGGCACTGTTACCGTAGAAAAACAGATCCGGGTCTATCCCAATCAGAAGCCCTGGATGACTCGGGAGGTCCATCAGCTGCTGAGGGAGAGGAACACCGCCTTCAGGTCTGGTGACCGGACCCTCTACACTGTGGCCCGGGCTGACCTGTAAAGAGGCATCAAAAGGGCCAAGTTGGATTATCGGCGGAGGATTGAGGCATACCTGGGAAGTAATGACAGCAGGCGGGTGTGGCAGGGAGTCCAACAGCTCACCAATTACAAGTCCACCTTAGGAGCAGCTGAGGGTGAGGCCTCGCTGGCAGAGGAACTGAACACTTTCTTTGCCCGCTTTGAGGTGGAACCAAGTATGGCAGCGACACCACACCTCACGGTCCACAGCAACTTCACCCTCACTGAGCATGAGGTGAGGCGCACACTGCAGGCCGTGGACCCGAAGAAAGCTGCTGGGCCAGATGGCATCTCTGGGCGTGCTCTAAAAGCTTGTGCGGATCAGCTGGCTGGAATCTTTATGAGGATTTTCAACCAGTCCCTGGCTGAGTCCACAGTCCCACCATGCCTGAAGTCCTCCACCATCGTCCCCCTGCCTAAAAAAACTCATATTTCCAGCCTCAACGACTACCGGCCAGTTGCACTCACCCCAGTGGTGATGAAATGCTTTGAAAAGCTGGTCCGGGGTCACATTACATCATGCCTGCCAAAAAGCCTGGATCCACACCAGTTTGCATACAGAGCTAATAGATCCACAGAGGACGCCGTAGCTACAGCCCTTCATGCTGCATTGTCCCACCTAGAGCAGCAGGGGAACTACTTACGGATGCTGTGTGAAGGTGCTAAAAAAGGCCCAACAACGACTAAATTTCCTGAGGGTCCTCAGGAGAAACGACATCACTCAGAGACTGCTGTTATCCTTCTACAGGTGCTCCATAGAATCTATCTTAACATACTGCCTATGTGTGTGGTTCAGCAGCTGCACAGTAGCCCAGAAAAAGGCCTTCCAACGGGTCATTAACACGGCCCAGAAGATAGTCGGTTGCCCCCTCCCTACAATGGATGACCTTCACAGTGCTCGCTGTGCTAAAAAAGCTCAGAGCATTATTAGAGACACTTTCCATCCCGGTCACTCCTTGTTTGAATTGTTGCCATCAGGCAGACGATACAGGACAATCAAATCAAGAACAAACAGATTTAAAAACAGTTGTTATCCAACAGCAATAACCACCCTCAATGCCATAAAAAAACATTCTTAAAACAATACTATATAGTCAGATTGTGCAATAACTATGACAGAATGAATGGTGGTATGTGTGTGTATCTCCAATAGGATGGGGATTATGTGTTGATTATTAATGTTTTTATTGATATTGTTTTATTGATGCACTTAACTGTCTGGCACTTTTTAAATTTCGTTGTACAGGTTACAATGACAATAAAGGACTACTAAAATAATTTACCGTAAAATTAAAACATTTTCAGGACTTGCAGTTACTAACCGATGTTAGTCGGTTTAAGCATTCTTTGTTATATTCAGAATTAAATAGGCTTACATGTTGTTATGATTATCAATTAAATTCTTTAATAAATAATCAACCACAATGCCTATTACTACCGCAGCAAAAATAAACCAGTCGAATTTCAAAGTCGTTCGCGAAATGACTATAGGCTATACCGGGCAAGTGACAGGGCAAAACAGCAGCAACTGCGGCATTTTAAAAGGTAAGTTTCCTATCTGTTTATAAAAAAAAAAAAAAACATGGTGCAAGATCTTGTAAAAAAAAAAACTTTTTTCATTATTTGAACAAAAATGAGACTGATTAAATATGTAAAAATATAAACAAACAAAGCAGAGAATAAAACAAACTTTAAGGGAAAAAATGTAGGCCTATTATGCTACAACAGAATTGGTTAACATTAACGAAAGCAAAATATGTAAAAATACATTTCAAACAAAATAAAACAAAACAAATTCGTGGCCGAGTGGTAGGCTATAACTTACGTTTCAATAATTCTTATGACACGGGTTCAAATCCCGAACAAACATGGGCTACTTTTTTATTATTAATGCAGAGAGATTTGATAGTTCTAAAATATTGCTATACACCATATTGTTTTTTTCTCCTGTAGCCTAGGGCTGCACGATTTGGGGAAAATGTCATATTGCGATAATTGAGGTCAATATTGCGATTACGATTGCGATATGCGATATAATAAACAAATGGTTTCATGAGTCAACTTGCTTGGTTCTCAAGGAAAATAAATGCACACACAGATTAGTGATCAGCCTAAAGAAAAAAGTTCTTTAGTCAAGAGCAGTGAGTGTTTTTCTCTGTTCCCTTTGTTCTTTGATTAACTTTAGCGACATTATTATTTTTTTTATTGTATTTTAACAAGAACAAAACATAATTTACATACAAGAGTACATATAACCATACATGTCAGGGGTAAAGAAAAATAATAATAAAAAAAAAAGCAAAAAAAAAAAAAAAAAAATAGAATAACTTTAGTGACAGATGTAATTAGTGGCTACTGTGCTGTCCCTTTAAGACCAGCCGCTGTCAGAGACGCGGATCTCACACGCGCCTCATTCTTTCACGAGTCATCACAACTCTTGTATTCATCATAAGACTACTCTTATGTTATGAACAGTGCTTGAAGTGGGGGGGAAAAGGTGCTCTCTTGCCTTACTCTCACCGCCTTCACCCAGGGCCGGATTAACAATTTCCTGTGCCCTGGACAACCAGACTCAAGACCCCCGTAGTTAGGGGGATTCGGGGGCATGCTCCCCCGAGAAAATTTGGATTTCTCTGATCTACATATGTGCAATTTAGGACTTTTGAAGGCCAAAAAATTATAAGAAATAGGCTATCTTTAAAACCTTGTCATTAGATTATTTATCAATAGGCTAACTGCTCTCTCCTCATCTTTATATTTATTTTCTCTCAGTCTTCTTATCCTGGACTATTTCTTCCCCTCCTAAAGCTGAACTTAGTCTTTTCATTTTCGTCTGTGTCAATGACGAAAGTAAACATAGGCTCAACAGATACGTTTTATGAATCATTTTCTTAAACAAGTTAATTCACTCAAGGCTACCAGGAAAGCTGTAGCCTAAGTCAGTATTGCCATTAGGAACCTTCTGCAAGCTTTGGAATTTGAAAACGTCTGTTTTTAAATGTTAAACGTAATTTTAAATAATACAAATTATATATAATGTCATATTCTGTGTTAATTTTGACCACGAACCACGCGCTGTCACATTAATTCAGCGCGTGCAGCACAGCGAAAATAGACTCGGTGTGGAAACGGTCGTTGGACTGCTGTATATGCACCGCTCCTGGAACGCATTGCCGGACCGCATCCGCGTGCAGTGCGAAAGTTCTAGTCTAACCTGTTAATATGGGTGCGGAAAAAAAATAAGCTCAGCATACGCATTGCAAACGGAGTATATATGAAATGGGCGTGACACTGACGCTTTTTCTGTCAGTGGTAGAGTACCGGCTACATGCGAGAAGTAGCGGTACGCAAGAAAACGTGCAGGTACGCTTTGGAGTAAAATGCAGAAGTGCCGGTACTGCGTACCGGTGAGTACCGCCCCACTTCGAGCACTGGTTATGAAGACACTCGACAAAAAGACATTTTGGCATAATTGTGTGTGTTATTGTTCGTTCAAGCTCGAAAGAGAACTGTATTCTGTCATGCTGTTTTGTGCGCACGCACGATATTAGCGCGAGTCTTTCTGTCCGTCACAGTCAGACATTCACAGGCAGCGCGTTCATTTTGGCATGTATGTGTGTTGTTCGTTCTACCGCGAAAGAGAACTTGATACTGGCGCGTGTCTATCTGTGTGTGTGTGTGTGTGTCAGGAGGACATTCACAGGCAGCTCGTTCTTTTATGTCTTATCGCGCATGAATGGTTTAAAAGCATTTGCATTAATAAGTGCGTTAACAGCGCTAATTTGTTTATTTAATATAAAATCGCAACATTTTGCGTCATATAATCGCGTAGGCTTGACATCGCGATTGCGATACGATTAAATATTTTATATTTATAAAATAAAATTACCATTCATTTCCATTTTACATTAGGGACAATTTTTATCCAACAGAATGGCTGAATTAACATCTGCATAATAATAATAATAATAATAATAATAATAAACAGCACAAGGTCTTGTAAAAACACTTTTTTTTTTTCGACACAATTTCGAGACAGTAAATTGCCAATGTTAAAAAAATAAAAAAATAAAAAAGGATATAACAAACTTTTAAAACAGAGAAAATAGTTTACCTAGGCTATTCAGACGATAGCTCTGTGGTCAAAGCATTAACAAGAGCCTCTCGGAGCTTCAAACGATCTGAGATCGAATCTCAGTGTAGCCGACAGTGTTTATGTTTTTCCGTTCTTGATGCTTAAATATGCATCTGTTTATTAAAGTCAATCATCTTGTTTAATTATCAATTGTACATTACAACATAAATTTGCTACATTCCAGTTGAGCCGCTGCAAAGACGTCACCACTAATGATTGCATTGTATTTTCTGTATTTGGTGTATACATCAAATCGTTCTTATCAATTTTGAATAATATGTATTTTTGTAAATTTATGTAGTATATTTGTTGTTTAGTGGTTGTTTTGAGTCTTTTGTTTTGTCTACCTGCCCAGGGACAACAGATGCAAATTAGCTGTTAGCTAACTCTGGTGCAATTGTCTGAATTGTGCGCTGTCCCTGCCAAATAAACAAACAAAATAAAATAAATAAAATAAATCTGATGAAGGAAGACTGTCAGCCGATTGCACCAGAAAATGAAGATGAAGCTCGTCTTTAATCTGCTAAATTATTTTTTTTGTGTGTGTGAATCATTCACGAGATTGAGATGACTGACAGTGATACCCGGCCATAGCAACGGAAGACAGATTCAAAACAGATCGAACAAATCAGAAAAATACTTTCAATACAGTATTGCTTTCAATTAAAAAATAAACAATGAAAATGTAAAAGAAAAAGAAAATTAATTAAGTTTGAAAACCCATCGCACATTTCAAGGTATGAATAAAGTGTCGGGACAGTTTATTTATTTAAACAGGGTTGCATCGATAGAGTTTATTCCCTTTGCGATGCAAAATAAGAAACACAGAATCTTATTCTTGCAACATTTTAAATTTCTATTGTCAAAGAAATTGCAGCTAAATTAAAAAATGAAAACGGTACAAAACGAAAAAAAAGTTCAAAGCAACATAAATTAAGAACAGGCGTTTTTCTTTGCCTCTCTCGCGCTGGATATTTTTTTAGTAAGTTTGGTCTCCCTCACTGCGCGCGGCGGGTCTTTCTCGAAATTAAGCATTTCAGCGTAAAAAACACCATACAGCTGATAATACTGTATATGTCGCTGTGTGTCATCCACACAAATCACGAAAGAAAAAACTGTAACAAATAGCTTTTGTTCCTTCAAAGATACAACATGCCTTGCTGAATTCACCTACAATAAAACGAGGTGGGTCGCGAATTAAATAGCTCTGTATCTGCTAAATTTAAATTGTTTGTGGAAAACCTTTAAATACAATCAATAAAACTACAATATATAATTTAATAAGATATAGGGCCTACTGCACATAGGCTATGGACTTTTGGAGATTTTGAGATTTATCCTTAAAATAACTTTGCCTTTGCCTGCTCATCAGGCTGGCTCCGACACTCTCCATATGAAAGACGGAACATTAACACCTCTGTCCTGCACCCCCACGATAAAGCAACTATTGCCTTCTCCAAACCCCCCACAGGCTAGCTGAGTTTGCAAAACAAAACAAAGAGTTTGCCACTCGTCGTGCCAAACACTTTATTATAAACTTCAATATTTCATTCAAAACAATCTCAAAACGCTTTGTGACATTTTGAAAAGCCGTGGATGCATTACTGCCACTGGAACCATGAACGCAACAGAATACTGGTTCTGATTTTATTGATTGTCGTTTAAACGTCATATATATATATATATATATATATATATATATATATATATACAGAACTGCTTTTGAAATTACGATTGGAATTATTATAGGCTACAGAAGTAAAGTCATTGTATAATATTTGTTCCTTAGTGTAAAATGGAAATGCATGGTGATTTTATTTTGTAAATAGGCTATAAGCAAAAAACTATGTTTTAGAACTAGACAAATCTCTCTGCATCAACAATAGACTATAAAATGCATTAATAGGCTAATATAAAAATATCAATAGTCCAAGTTAGTTCGGGATTCGATCCCGTGTCATCTAAATGATCGTAACGTAAGTTCAACCACTCGGCCACGATTCACTCGTTGCGACTTGGCCTAACGTTCCAGTGTGTGTTCGCTCACACGAGCGAGAAGCGCTCTTCATTCAAATGAACCAGCCGCCGCGTTGGTCGAACACTAATTCAACATGCCAGAATAAAACCTGGCTTTAGAACAATGCATAGCGCCACTCGTCGTGGTGTGCCAAAAAATTTACAATAATTTAGTTTCATTTATTTCAGTGTTAGTGTTTGAGTTAAAAAAATCCTCTACAAATTATATTAACACAAAGTCGGCTGTAAGAGTCCTTTAGGCTACGTAAAAAGCAAAGGGCTTACAGTCTTAACATTTAGGCTACTTTGCTTAAATTCGATACATTTATTTTCAGTAGGGCCTAATAAATTTGTAGGGATGTAATTTCAGTATGCTTTACCAACGCTATGTATTCAATTAAAGTTCCAAGAGGTCTGTTATATATTTCCTTCCCAGCTGACACTAATATGCAAGTGCACAGCAAAAATCACAACTTGTATGTTGAAATAACATTATTATTAATAATACATCTTTTAGAATATTTGATTAAATGCTGATTGTTGCGCTTGTTCAATTTAATAAAATTAAAACTTTAATTGTGATAATTAAAATAATTGAAAATTAAATATTTAGTGGCCAAGTTTTGATAATTTATTATAGAGGCTATTATATGCCTATTGCCTATATTAAGTAGGTCATATTAAGACAAGGCATATATTAAGTTATTTTAGCTGTTATGAGAAAAATAAATCTAACGAAATCTAAAATCTAAATCTAATCTAAAAAAAATTCTAACGCCAATTCAACATGCCAGAATAAAACCTGATTTTTGAACAATGCGTAACGCCACTCGGCCTGGTGTGCCAAAACACTACATTTTAAACTTCAATGTTTAATTCAAAACAATATCAAAACGCGTTGTGTCATTTTTTTAAAGCAGTAGCCAAGCCCATATAGATTAAGGGCATTGAAACCAGGATCTTAACTAAAACGCGTTCCGCGTAATCTCTCAAAATTTATGCCACACTACTCCATGTAATTTTTTTTTTTTAAGGACTGCTTTTGAAATCACTATAAATTACTGTGCAATTGTATTGCTCACGAGAGCTCTTCATTTATCTAATTCCTCAATAGAATAGTAAAAATATTCAGCGTCATTGCTACTAATATCGTCTCTATTTTTAACTTTTGATTCAATTTTTTCAGTTCTAAAATTGATTCTATCTTTAGTTCTATTCTGTTGTAGCCTAATAGGCCTATTTATATATATGAAAAATATGCCTATTAGGCTTAGGGTTTTATATTTAACCCACTTACATTTTAAAATACGGCAATTGCTGCTGTTTTGCACAATGTCCCTTTGCGCCACCTGGCGGTCATTTCGGGAACGACTTTGAAATGCGGCTGGTTTATTTCTGCCGCGGTGATTTCTGCCGCGGTAATAGGCATTCTGGTTGTCCACCATCTGTAGGTGGCGTGGAGTTTTTGTGATGGCACAATTGGAGGCACTCGCTGCACAAACTGTCTGACAAACCTTGAGGTCATTAGAGGGGAACACTGAGTGTGTGGAATATACTGGCGACCTGATGGACACCCCGGCGCAGGATTCCCAGAGGCATTTGCTTGTCTCAGTTGTTTCTCTATGCACCATTTAATTGGGCTTCCGATGAAAAAAATGTCTTGGTCAGGATATTAATTTGTATCATCATGAGCATGGATAGGAGATAGGAAATAGGATATCGAAGTGGGTGAAAATCAAAGCCCATTTGGCTTGACAGGAGTTGAGTGTCCTGGCCTCACGCAGATATTCGAGATGCTTGTGATCAGTCAAAACATAAATGGATTATGGGCGCCTTCAAACCAATGCCTCCATTCTTCAAGAGCCAATTTTATGGCAAGTAACTCTCTATTGCCAATGTCGTAGTTCCTCCCCACCGGGGTAATCTTTCGGGAGAAGGCACATGGATGGAGTTTAGGAGGTGTCTCCTGCTGCTGAGAAAGCCGGCTCCTATGCCTGTGGTAGAGGCGTCTGCCATCACGATGAAGGGCTCGTTGAGGTCCGGATCGAAAGCTTGCGTGGCAGATGGGTTCCCCCTCTGGGGTCGGCAAACACGCCGGCGCATTTTGCTGGTTTTCTTTCACATAGCAGCAACATAGACTTAAAATACTCTGTCATTTATGGTCATATAAATAAAATCATTACATGAATATAAACTATAGAGGGTCTTCTTTTATTTGTGTACACTCACATTAACATGTGAGTGTACACAAATAAAAATAAACAGGGTGCGCTTTCAGCTCACTCAGTCTCCGCAAACATCTTTCTGAAACAAGTCTGGAAAATCAACTAAAAATCAGCTAATACTTATCACACAAACTAGGGGTGGGGGAAAAATCGATTCTTAGATGCATCGCGATGCGGACGTGGACGATTCTGAATCGATTCACAAATGTCAAAAATCGATTTCCTAAAAAAATATATATTTTTTTCTAATAACGTAATATCGATGGAACACAAAAGGTGGAACTCTAAAGCGGACGTGCAGACATAACAGATGCATGATGGCTGAGCGCCAAACTCGAACGGCACCCTCTTCGTTAAAAGCTAACGTATGGAAAATTGGCAATTTCATTGTTACCTATTTAGTATTTTCTGTATGAGAGCTGCTTTCCGTATTGTTTAGTTTTCACATCAATACGCTGTAAACCGATCTGTTATACGTACGTTATACTGCCCTACACAGTCACAGTATCAGTGCAATGCCAGTCACAAATAGTTACATTTTGACTGTGCTCTCTGCAGATGTTCATTCACTTTTTTGTATAAGCTGTTTTTGATTGTGGTATACAGCAAAAATGAGCGCGTTCACCGTGCCGATACCTCAGATTCGGGTTCACGAGCCCACGCTGTGCGGCGATCGGAACCGAGAAGCCATTCTACCCCTAGCTATGCATGCAGAAGCATGGGAAGCGATTCCAGGGGTGTCAGAATGGGTGCTGAATACAGTAAAGCAGGGCTATTCGCTGCAGTTCACCCGCCGCCCTCCGCGCTTTCTAGCACGGACCGAGACGAGAGTGAATCTGGAACTTCGCGCAGAAATAGCAAAACTGCTGTGCAAAGGGGCCATAGAACCGGTACCTCCTTCCCTGAGAGAGTCAAGCTTTTACAGCCGTTATTTCCTCGTGCCCAAGAAGGATGGAGCTCTCAGACCTATCTTAGATCTGAGATATTTGAACAAAGCTCTCATGAGGCGACCATTCAAAATGCTCACGACCAGACAAATCTTCGCACAAATTCGCCCGAGGGACTGGTTTATTTCTCTCGATCTGAAAGACGCTTACTTTCAGATTCAGATAATACCGCGTCACAGGCCATTCTTGAGATTCGCCTTCGACATTTGAAGTCATAACTCTTTATTATTTAGTTGTGTATAAGAGCGGCTTTGTATGTTACTAATTATTCAGAATACGCGTAAGACCACAAGCATTATATGGGAGCTGCTGGTACATCATTCTATATTTTTGTACGAAAACTGTTAATTTGCTACAGCAAAATGTTTTTTGTCTGAAGGATTATATTGCTCATTGGAAATAGAGAGCACGCTATTCATAAGATAATGCTTCGAGAACATCTATGCAAAATAGATAAACGCCCCCAGCCAAATGCCTTAAAAGCAGCAAGTTTCACAAGTTGACAACCTATTTTATATGAACCTGTACATATTTTACTGGTTGGACTATTTCCAGACTTGCCATCCAGTATTCACAGTATTGAAATTTAAAATAGATCTTAATAGGCAGATTTTAGTTACATTTATATGGTCTAGCCTATAGACTATATGCTGTATGATATGTAATAATAATATAAATATATTATAAAAATATTATGTATGTATAGATTATATTTTGACTATAGTGTTTAATGCTGCCTCATTATCATCAAAGAAGCATGTGCTCGCAGATATCTGTTGTAAATGTGCTGAACTGTGTAAATATGGTTGATGAAGTGTGCAAATGTCTTGATGTTTGCGGTGTGCTGGATCCGGTAATGGCCCACTGACACACATATACAGCACGCGTCTACCCATATTCACATCAGTTATTCATATAGGCTAATGGTACTATACTTTGAAATATTTATGTAATAATAGTTTTCAACTTTTATTTAAAGGAATGTAGCTGCATCACCTTCACCTGCAACACGGAGGGAAATCAGAAAGAGTAAGTACATATTTACCCACTATTTTACAGATGTTAGTTCAAATGTTTTTATACTTCGTGATGATACATTATGTATATGTGCCTGTGTGGCTTTGCAAAAATTGTAGTGTTGTTGTTATGCATGCCCAATATTACAATTAGTGATTGGTAATGTTAATATAAAAGAGCTTATTTTTTGTTGTTTTATCAACATTCTGATTGCCCTTCAGTTATGCATGTGCTGGCATAGTACTTTGTTCAACTTTTATTAATATTATTATTTTTATAGGAATGTGGTAGCACCACTCTCACCTTCACCTCGCACTGGGAGGGCACGCGTGTCGTGTATATTTTGTGTAATAAAACAGCTCACAGTTGTTTGTTTGTCTTACAGCTATAAAGATGATGGTGATCGTCCGACACCTGTTGCAAAGAGGGCCAAGACAAACATTCAGACGAGCAACAGAGACTGACATTGATATGGCTCCCCAGACTCTGAGCTTCCTGCCTGCACAGGAACCTGGCCCACAGCTGAGTCCTGCTGACGCACACACTCCCCAGAGTCTCTTCAAAATGTTTTTTTTTCTGAGAATGCAGTGTCAACTCTGTGCCACAACACCAATGCTCAAGCTGCTGGTGCAATTGCTAAAGGCCGCAAATATAAATGGACTGATGTCAGCATCAGTGAGATGTGAGCCATGGTGAAGGTGAGCTCCATCAAGGACTACTGGCGGCAAGTCAGTCTTTTCTCTTTGCCTTTTCCTGCCACAATCATGTCAAGAGACAGATACCGCACCATTTCATGGAATGTGCACATGAGTCTCCCAGATGCAGATAAGGAGAATGACAGAAAGAGGGGCACAGCTGAGCATGACCGCCTTTTCAGGGTCAAACCTCTCATGGACACCATCCGTCATGCTTGTAAAGCCATCTATCATCCTAAAAGAAACTTAGCTGTGGATGAAAGAATGGTGGCATGTAAAGCACGCACAGGTATGACACAGTACATGAAAGCCAAGCCAACCAGGTGGGGTTTCAAGTTGTTTGTTCTTGCAGACTCATCGAATGGATACACTGTGGACTTTTCTGTGTACACAGGAGAGAACAGCTTTCCCACAGGCCATGGACTGTCATATGATGCTGTAACATCTCTTTTAGACCTCACATTTTTGGGTTCCGGGTACCATGTGTACATGGACATAGTGCTGGGTGGTTTGACCAAAAATCAACATCACGTTTTTTTTCTAAATTATACCGGTTTCACGGTTTTTACCGTTTTTTTTTTTTTTTTTTTTTCAAGCATGATGGGTGTTAACCACATTTTCTACTGAGTGAGAGAGGAAATACTGCAGTAGATTTACTTATAATGCCCTATTTTATTGTCATGAGTGAATATTATAGAAAAAATCCACACTAATATTAATAATACAGGTTTGCAAGGCTGTTTACAAAGAGGTGCCAGCAGGACGCGCTTTAGGAGCGGCAGAAACAGTGGTTTCCCCGGTAACGGCTGTACACAAAGCAGCAACGCTGCTTTATCAGGAAAGATAAAGAAAGATTCAGTCGTAATACCAAAGTATTCAATCGTAAAACAAAAGTTGTGCTTTGCAAAGTACAGCTTGGTAAAAGGCAGGACACACCTTGGAAATGCCAGGCATGTGATGTTCACTTTTGTCTTCAGTTGAACAGGAACTGTTTTCAGAAATGGCACAAAGACATGTAACTGTATTCTCAAAACCGTGTGCGGTGAACTGTTCTCGTCAAAGTTTACAAAGCTTATGTGCAATGCTATGTGAGCGAGTAGGCTATACGCATAGGTGGATGAGTGGGCTCATACAAACCATCCATCTTCAGTAAGACTCTCGTCTCTCTCTGTGAGCACTGAACACTTTAATTATTTTTATTTCATCTTGCACTGTCTCTGTTTGCACTTCTGACCCGAATGTTTCTTTTCAACTGTCTTTTCTAAATAAATGCAGCCTTGGTGAGCAGAAGAGACTTCTTTTTCTTTTTAAATGTACAGACCTAAAACTTTTGAACGGTAGTGTAGGTCTGTAAGTAAAGTTTTTATGTAAAGAAAATGTATTACTACTTTTAACTTAAACTTGATTTTGTGAATAAACTACAAACAATACATTCAATCATTAAGTCTCCTCAAAGTCATTCTCTATAGTTCCCTCTGTCATATTCCTCATGATATTCCCAGGGGAGGGTCTTTGTCTCTTCAGGTGGGATTCACAGCATTATTCATCATGATTCACGCCCCGATAAGTGTCTTACAAATGTTAAATGACTATATTGTTTTGTATGAGTGATCGCTCAGGATAATTTTCACATAATTTTGAAGAAAAAAATAAGATGCAGTTCTGAAAAGTCTTGTGAACAAATGTTTACTATGTGTTATATTTCAGTGACCTAACATTTCAGTTTTTAAAACAAAAACACGCATAAAAGTTATATTCTCATAAATACAAACATGTACATACATACTGCTCACATATTACTGTAGCCCTGTTTGTGCTGAATACAGTGTAATCAGACATTAGGCATTAATATGTTTTAAAGCATGAAAAAGGCAGAAATGTCAAGGCATGTCAGAACCAGTGCGGAAGTGGACATTCTCACAGCTGAGCGGTTTTCCAGTTACTGCGCGTACTTGGTAACTTATTTCATTGGCAGTCTTTTGGAGGTTGAGCTGGCGCAGAGCTCCCTGGAGATGAAGTTCCGGGCTGACCCAGAGTCAATGAGGGTGACGACTAAAACAAACACATTGGTGACAGTAAAATACAATGGAAGTGAAGTTGAACTGATACATAAACTATAAGCTATAAACTATCCGCTCGTTCCATCCACTTGCAGCAGCCAACTTGCAGAACTTTAAAGCATAATCAGTGATGGAGATTCCCTGATGGTATGGTATAGTTGATTACTGACAGAGGAATCGCCTAAAGGATTTCCAAATACCTCACAGAAGTGATCAACAAAACTGTTCAGGGATTGCTTTATGGGTCCGCTTGTTGCCAGAACGTCTCAGCCGACTGAAGCCCTCATCCCGTCAGCAGTGAAATAATGAAGGCCACATTCACTCGCTCGGTGGGAAAATAATGCGGCTGCATCAACAGGGCCAGTAAACATTGTATCCGGAAACCGTTGCAATCCTCCGGCACACCAGAGTAGGGCACCGGGTTGACCATGGGCCTGGAAGTGAATGTTGACAAAGCAGGAGGAACTGGTGCGGCAACAGGAGCGGAGGTGACAGGTGGTGTGAGATCGCGACTAAGGGAATCCACACTATCCTGGAATGGACCCCATTCTGAAGCAGTCTTGTTGTCTCAATCTGTCTTGGTCTAGTCTTCTGTTAGGTATAACAGAATATATCAGATAAAATATATAGAGGTAAACCCTCTTTTGAGCTTCACATGTCACTCACTTTATGTAGCAGGTAGTCAATGGAACAATGGACTTGAGGAATTAAATGAATTGTCGTTTCCTTGCAGGGAATGGAGAATGCTGGAGTAAGGTGGTAAGGAAGTAATGAGAATTTTAAACAATAGCAAACCCTCTCTGGCAGGGTTAACCTCTTCAAGGGGCAGGGTATACCTTCGTACAGCTGGTAAAGGTAGAATCCATGGTTGAACGGTACTTTAATTCAAAAAGAGATTAGTGGACTAGAGTAAACCAATTCAAACCTAAGGAAAGGTGGAAGGAAAATGTTTCTTCCCATTCCAGCCTCTCAAAGCCAAACGCTCTAAACTCATCATGTCTCTTTAGTTCACTCTGACTCCCCCAACACCACTCCAAGTTGTCGTAGGAAAAGTTCAGCAGGGTCTTTGAGCTAGTGGACACTCATAATATGTCTAATGATCAGCTTGCTTTTCCACTCATACTAGGCCTTGGTTGATCTGGAGTATAGCTGAATGTGGAAGATGCAGTTACAAGCCTAAGATTAGAGGACGGATTACCACTTCTCCTTTCTTCCACGATTCTCACTTTGAACCAATTTGTATATGGCTTTTTGTATATGGCAGTGAAAATAGCGATTTTTTTAATAGCGAAGTATCAAGTAACTTTTAGAAACCAGTATGAAATTCTTCATTCATTTGAAATAGTTTTTTTAATGACGTTGAAGTCCACCCACAGCAATGTTACTGTTGTTTTGAGGCCTCAGTTAAGAAAAAAATATATTTAAACTTATCAGGCTGACAAAGAATTCAGATACAACAAATATCAATCTATCACACAAATAATATAAGTCAATGTGATGTCCATATGATATCGATTTGACATCTAAACCATGACATTGATTTGATAACTGAAATTGAAAACATTGAAACTGAATGTCCAACATCTTGACCTGCATACACTTTAAAGCGATTTCAGTGTGGGTATTGTCTTTCTCTTTTCACATAATTACACTGAAAGACATTGCCTTTCAAACTGACCTTAAAATGATATGCAGCATCTTGATCAAGTCTTGTCTCTTGATCTACAGTAAGTCTGGCTTACACAGATACACACGGGAGCGTCTGAAAGCAGGCGTCTATCAGCGGATCCGTCTATCAATGGATGTATTAGGGATCTGCTGTAGACGCCTGTGTTCAAACGCTCCCGTGTGTATCTGTGTAAGTGATCGGTGACATGTTTTTGAAGCGTTGATCGTTGTAGCCAATCACAGACATACATGTTGAACGCGTGAACACAATGTCCATTCAGAGGCGTTTAAGAATCTGTTCAACAGCACTCAAAATGCTAGAGGGAAATGCTGGTATCGTCATATTTGTAAAATTTCAGTACCGACTTGGTACCGAAATCGGTACTTTTGACAACACACTCCACAGTGGAAGTTGTTTAAACATTAGTGTACATTAGTGCAAAAGTGCCAGACCCTTTGCTCACAGTTAGAAAGTGAAGCAGTCTGAGTTGTGTGTTAAAGTAACACATATGAAACACTTTTTTTTATACGTGTTAAAACAATGATCCAGTCTCTCTTGTATCACAACTAATAGTTGAATGTGAATCTATGTATGCATTACAGTCTAAATATTCAGTGACCATGTTGTAAATTACATGGTTGTAATTACTGTAATTTGTATTGTATTGTCATTCTATTGTAATTATTTTTGTAATTATAGAAACCCGGATTTTTCGGGCCACAGAAGTGTGCAAGAAGATAGTTAGCACATTTTCTTTCAGCTGGAGAAAACAGAAGGCCCTGATGAGAGGACAGATTGACAGAGGCCTGTGCCTCTTTCACACAAGCTCGTCACAGAATCCACAACAAGGTGGGGATCTCGTTTGCAGATGATTGAAAGAGTCCAGGAGAAAGCAATCACACAAGTCCTTTCAGCAGACAAAAAGACACGGCACCTTGTACCTACGTGGCAAGACATGGCCTTGGTGTCAGGATTTTACAGATGCCCTGTCAGGAAAAGCATACGTGAGCGTGTCCTATTTGAATCTACCTGTAATCTGTTAAATACAGAGGTTCTGAATCCAAACGAGGGAACTGACCCAGAAGATCAGAGACTAAGGTTCTCAATTATTTGAACAAGTATACTGACCCTGCAACACATAAGCTGCTTAACATGGCTACCTTTTTGGACCCAAGATTGAAGACCATGTACATGTCCACTGAGAAGCTGGAGGACATTAAGGTGAGAGCTGCCTGTGAGACTGAAGCCCTCCTGGTGGAGAACACTGCCCTCACCAGCCACTGCTCCACTACCATCAGCCAAGAAGAGCCTTGGAAGCGTCTTTAGGAGTGCCTCTGCCTCATGTTCACAGAAGCAGATCATTGAGCAAGAGCTAAACAGACACATTCTGGCAATGGCACCAGACAGTGAGAATGATCCTTTGGGGTGGTGGCAATTTCATGGATCTAATTTCCCACGTGTGAGTTGTCCCTCTGAGAGGGCATTCAGCACTGGGGGCAATGCCGTCACATGTGGCAGGGCGGCGCTGAAGCCAGAAATGGTCAACAGGCTGGTGTTCCTGGCACCGTGGGCTACTGTTGTTAAAGGGGTCATGGACTGGATTATTTTATTATTTTAGAATGTTTCCTGGGGTGCCCTTATAATGTTAGTATGATTTTAACATCAACATTTTGAACGCTCTGTTTTAAGGGGCGTGTCTGCTGTGAGACTTCAGTGTAAACGCCCACTGCTGTGATTGGCTGCTGTGAGACTTCAGTGTAAACGCCCACTGCTGTGATTGGCTGCTGTGAGACTTCAGTGTAAACGCCCACTGCTGTGATTGGCTGCTGTGAGACTTCAGTGTAAACGCCCACTGCTGTGATTGGCTGCTGTGAGACTTCAGTGTAAACGCCCACTGCTGTGATTGGCTGCTGTGAGACTTCAGTGTAAACGCCCACTGCTGTGATTGGCTACTGTGAGACTTCAGTGTAAACGCCCACTGCTGTGATTGGCTGCTGAGAGACTTCAGTGTAAACGCCCACTGCTGTGATTGGCTGCTGTGAGACTTCAGTGTAAACGCCCACTGCTGTGATTGGCTGCTGTGAGACTTCAGTGTAAACGCCCACTGCTGTGATTGGCTGCTGTGAGACTTCAGTGTAAACGCCCACTGCTGTGATTGGCTGCTGTGAGACTTCAGTGTAAACGCCCACTGCTGTGATTGGCTACTGTGAGACTTCAGTGTAAACGCCCACTGCTGTGATTGGCTGCTGAGAGACTTCAGTGTAAACGCCCACTGCTGTGATTGGCTGCTGTGAGACTTCAGTGTAAACGCCCACTGCTGTGATTGGCTGCTGTGAGCTAACCCTTTTGAGACTGATGTGCGTGCTTTTGTTTCATTTTTCTTAGCCTAAAACCGTGTGACATCGCTTAGAGCAGCTTTTATGTGGCGCTTTATGTTTTCAGCAAGGGAGAGAGAAGAAAAGCGCACAGAGCAGAAAGGGCTTGAATGAAGCACTTTTGGCTCGATATAAAAATATTATAGATATAGCTCTGAAAAATCATTACCACAAACAACCCTGAGTGCTTGTGGTGTGAACCACTCTGCTGTTTTGACGCACTGCTCACTTTAATCTGTAGAAATGGTAAAATGGCACAATTATGTCTTGCGGTCTGGATGGAACCAAGCCATTGTCTGGATCCGGGCCGCGGTACGCCATTTTTATAACACTGAGTTACACCAATTAGTTACGCTTACTTTTGGGTTGTTCAGGGCACACGCTATCTTTCAGCGTCTCAGGGACAGGATCGCATGCGCCACTGCCTATGTGGATGATATAATCATTTACAGTAATGATTGGCTGCGGCATGTGAAACTTCTGCTAGCTCTCCTGAGATGACTGAGAGTGGCCGGGCTGATGGCGGACCGGTGGAAGTGTGCGGGTGGGTGTGTGGAGGGGGGTAACTGGGCTCAGGAGAACAAGACAGGAGATGAGCAGTGAGTGAGTGGACAAGTGCAACATGACTAACACCTGTTTCTGAGGGCAGAGCACGCTGACTATCTGCTAAGGTGAGAGAGACTACGGCAAATATTTTATTTTGTGTAAATAAAGAGTTTTGAGAGTTCACCCAGCCGACCCTATATATATAATATATAATATAATAATGGATATAATAATGTTAATCTGTATGCGGAACAGATCTGCTACTCTGCTGATGTTGCTGCCGCTGCTCAGTGCACTCATGAAGTGCCCCCCCCCCCCCCCAACAGAGCAGCTGACAATGAATACTGAACAACAGGGCTGAGGGTTTTTTTTTACCAATATTGCAATTGCAATTTAGTATGTGATTATTAAAATCATTTTTTATTTAATTTCACATGTAATTATAAGTACTTTATAAAAATAATTACACATTAAAAAACTGCATGTTAAGCTGAAATATTTAAACTTATATAGCTTCAAAACGTAAAAGCTAGTAGGCCTAAATAATAAATAGGATAAAAACATTACAAGCAATAAACAGAGTGCTTTCAGTATTTTAGAGTAGGCTATCTAAACGTTTCCCATTCAAGAGCTGTGAGTGATTTTCCTCTTTCTCATCTTTACTGTTGTTTGATTATTATTATTGATGACATAATAGTGGGAGATCCGATGAGCTGCGTTCACACTAATGCACAGATCTCCTTTGAAATATAAAATATGGTTTGTCCTGCTGTTTAATTCCTAAGACATAACTGACCGTTTACATTCATTTCATAAAACCATTTTGAGATGCAGGAGCGCTCCGGCAGCCGATAGAGATGAGAAACGAAACGCCCCACAGCCACATGAGCACATGGCATTAATAATAATCATTTATAATAGTCATTTGTTACATTTTTTTAGTGTTATTTGATAATTGTCCTTGTCAAAACCTCTTATTTGTTTTACACCTTATCTTCACACAGAAGCGAGCTGGCTTCCGTGAGTGCGGATGCTTCATTTGCTGCTCACAGTAAATAACAGGAAGAATTGCACAAGTGTAATGAAACTGCTCTGAAACTCAAAGGCTGAGGATCTAAGCACAGTTGAATGGGTTAATCCACAGACATACACAAAGGAAAGGGTCGAAACACAGATGGGCAGTCCAAACTAAGATAATGTCCAGGGCTAAGGCAAAACCAAGTGAGTGAGTCTGTGAGTGAGTGAGTGTGGGGTTTTTTTTCAATAGGGAGTTTTAAAGCTACACTGTGTAGGATTTACTCCCATCTAGCGGTGAAATTGTTTATGACTACCAACTGTATATTACTTTCTAGCCCCTCCCGTTCCGAAGGCGTATTTCAGATCTGCCGGCAGTCGCGAGTAATCTCCCCTCGCATTCGTCACGGCGCCACTGAGTGTAGAAGCGCGAAAGGCGAAGCTTGAATTTCCAGGTTTGTCCCTCCTAGGCTAATGTATTTTCAAGATGGAGGCGCAACATGGCTTCCGCTATTCGAGCGACTCGCTCGTGTGTATTCTAAATGGCAGATTATACACTTACGAGAATACTTAATTAGTTGGTTGAAGTGATTACGCATTAATGAGAACGTATAATTTTGAAAGAACAGTGTTTTTTTGCTAAAAATCAACTTAAAATATTACACAGTGTAGCTTTAAAATGTGAGATAAGTCACACTTAACTTTTTATTCTTTTTACAAGCTTCCACATCTGAGTGACGAGAAACTCGTTTACTGTGAGCGAGGGGTTGAATTAAAGACGGGAATAAAAGGCTAGATCTATTCGCAAGCAGTTCTTCAATGAAAACAAAACCATGGCAACAGATGAAGTACAGAAAACTGGACTGGAAACTCAAAGTCCAACTCTAACACAGACCAACCGTTACGGTTACACCAATGTCTAAAAGCCTGACGGATTTATGCTACTGTAACTAAAGGAAAATACTGCTTTTTCAGTTATATTTGCACATTTCATTAATGTGTACTTTAAAAATGACAGTTGAATAAAATAATTTGATAGTGCAGCTGAATATGGAATCCATAGAATTGTAATGTAATTTTCTATATGCAACTTCTCAACGTAATTGAACATAAGGCAAAAGTAATTGTGCTTCATTATTGGTAAAATATATATATATATATATATATATATATATATATATATATATATATATATACACCATAGGTTGTTATTATTAAGTATTTGCATCCATTGCAAATATTTAATTTTAAATAATGATTTTAATATTTTCAAAATGCATTCATTCAGATTCCTTAGAATCAGCATAAATCTGTTAATTATGAAAAAATAAGCAGCTAAAAAGTGTGAATATTGTTAAAATATTGCTAACTGCTATATTTCTAACAATATATATATATAGATATATATATATATAATGTATATATAATCATTTTTATCTAGTGATGATAAATATATAAACCTGGTTATTGTGTATTTAAACCAATTAGTTTAATGTGTTACATTGTTTGACTAACTGATATATATGCGTCACATTAATTATGTTTGTTTTATTACAACTGAGTTCAGATGGATGGCAATATTGTATTTAAATAAAATACATAAATCTTTAATATCACAGTACATTGCAGTGCTTTTTAAGATGTTGCCTGTAATTAGCTTGGCCAGATGAGGACATAAATTAGGTTAAACTACTAAATGCCTGGCCATAAAATAACCATTAATAAACAAATACAATAACCAACACACAATTATTGATCCACAATGTTGCCACCATGGACAATTATGAATTAAGAACATAATAAAGTTGCGAATGCACAGTCGTTAGATTAACGATTGGCTTTATATTACAGAATGTGTTTCCGCAGAGAAGAGTCTCCTCATGTTGATCAGTTTTACATCAGCTAAAGTAGTTTAATAAAGGGCTGTGAACTTTCATGGCCTCTTTTATAGCAATTTATTTAAAATGCAGTTCAAATTAAATTAATTTACCATTTTACATATTTCATTATTACCTTTAAAGATTTTAGTGTAACGTTTAAAGGGTTTAAAATGTAAATTCTGTCATGCATTTCTTTCTGTTGCAGAACACAAAACGTATATTTCAGATATTCTGAAAAAGACTGGGAATCAAACTACACTGGAGCCCATTGACTTCCACTGTACACACACATATTTAGGCTTATATACGATATGTCCAACAGGATGAAGTCACACAGTTTTAAAACAACATAAATGAACACAGAATTGTCATGGGTGGAGATTAAACTATAGCCTACAAATAAAGGCCAGAGTTACAAACGAACACTAAAATTCAATATTGATAGTGTTTTATGCTTTTCCTTCATGGATGTCAGCTGTCATTTCATTACATTTGCAATTTTATAACATTAAAATAATTAGTTCAGAATCTGATCTGAGCAGTAAGAATTGAAATCTAAAATGTGACAATGATATAAAGTTGTAATATATGTCGATATATCTTGAGGAGATCAGCGATACTCGGAAAGCACAGCGCCTCTTCAACAGGATGTGTTCCACAAACATCGACATAAATGCCTTCTTACATCTGATAACACACTATTTCATTCAGACGACATTAAAAGTACATTAGGCTCTGTGATTATTCTAAAACCAGCTTTCATACAAACTTTAAATTCGCGCATTCATGTGTAAATAATTCTGCATGCTGAAGAGAATAAGAGAGTCGATGTCTGACCGTTATGTGTGTCCGTCTCCGCTCGCTGTCCGTCACGGTCAGATGAGAGTGTCCTTCCCTCCACATAAACCCTGACTGGATCTGGATCTGGATCTGGAGCGATGAGGAGCGCAGTTTGACGAGGTCGAGTAAGCACTGCCTTCCTTCTGTCGCTCTCAGAGCCTCAGGGCACGTTAGTTTCCGGGTAATGTTTAACTGAACAACTGAACACACCGAGAGCCGAACTAACCCTCAGTGTTCAGCTTCTCTAACCACTACAGTTAGAGATGGTCTATCCAGCTGCTTCACACTGCCATTCTCCTTCATTATGAGCTATTTACACACGGACATCTACAATATTTAAACATTTAATGTCACTTTGTAGTACAATGAGCAATATTTTAAAACCTGTCCTATTGTCCAAGCTAATGGAGACGAAAACAATATAGTTCATTGTTAGTTCAATGATATAACTAGCCTATACAACTTTTGGTTTTATTTTAAAATATTAATAAAAGTCTTACCATGTTGTAAAGTGTTACCTCCATGTTCATGTCGTTACAAATAATACCTAAAGTAACAAAGTATGATGCATTTAATGTCAAATATTACTGTAGGCTACTTAATCATATGAAAGTCAAAATAAACATTTGACACAAAGCCTTGAACAAGTTAAACTTGCATTTCTCTATATGAAAACGAATAAGATATCTTAAAGAAACATAGCTAATAATAAAAAAATACGTATAAACAGCTCATACTTTTAAAAAATGCAAACTTTATACAAAAAATATTAAACTTAAAAAATGGACTTTTAAGCCCACATTATGGCATTTCTGAAGACCTCAGTCATTTCTGAAAACAAAATAAATACGATTAATATTAATCTTTACTTTGACAGAAAAAATGGCCGCTCATTACTTTAATTCATGAATTTAATAGTTACTTTATAATGAATTGTGATTAATTGATAATAAATACTGAGCATACAGTAACTCAATCGCAATGCCAATTTACAACACCCAATCTGAGATATTCTATATTATTCTATACAACAACGAATAGACATAAAGAAATATAAGCCTAATACAGTCTAATGGGTTACATTTTACAATATGGTTACTCAATAATAATATTTTCAAAATGAAAACGTTAAAAGTGTTTGTTCTCATTAGTTTCATTATTTATGGAGTATGAGCTATCAACAAAATATTGTTTTTATTTCTCATTAATATGATTATTATATATATACATATTGCTCATTGTACATCATGATATTGTCAGCCAGGGTTGAGGACAGGAACACGAAGATGAAGATTTAGGTAAAGATGCTTTAATTAGCTTCAAAGATACAGCCAATTACAGGTAACCAAAGAAATACGAGCGCTGACGTACACATAGTCCGGACAAATGCCAACTGAATCAGAGTGACATACTATACTGAAGGAAATGGGGTGAGCACAGCTGAAATTATTGACAAATCATAATAGATTTTTAACTAAAGTTGGCTAAACTCCATGAAAGTGAAATTAAGAGCAAACATAACCCAATATCCGTAACAGAACGCCCCCTCCCCCCAGTAGGCACGACCTCTCAGCGTGAAAGAAGACGTGGGGGGGCGAGGAGAGGGGCAGGGATGGCGGAAACAGGCAGACGGGACTGTGGAGGCGTGGATGGAAGCGGTCGGATGTTGCCAACCTAGGCGGAGCCACGGACTCGTACCGCCCAGGAGGGATTGGCTCCTCGCAGGTCCAAGGTGGAACCACCCCACTGAGAGGAGCAACACCAACAGCGGTCAGGAGAGGGAGGCTGGGTGGGGTCAACACGACTGAAGAAGACGACTGACATACAGGGAAGGTCATGACCACTGAGAGGAGCAACACCAACAGCGGTCAGGAGAGGGAGGCTGGGCGGGGGGAACACGACTGAAGAAGACGACTGACATACAGGGAAGGTCATGACCACTGAGAGGAGCAACACCAACAGCGGTCAGGAGAGGGAGGCTGGGCGGGGGGAACACGGCTGAAGAAGACGATTGACATACAGGTAAGGTCATGACCACTGAGAGGAGCAACACCAACAGCGGTCAGGAGAGGGAGGCTGGGTGGGGTGAACACGACTGAAGAAGACGATTGACATACAGGGAAGGTCATGACCACTGAGAGGAGCAACACCAACAGCGGTCAGGAGAGGGAGGCTGGGCGGGGGGAACACGACTGAAGAAGACGATTGACATACAGGTAAGGTCATGACCACTGAGAGGAGCAACACCAACAGCGGTCAGGAGAGGGAGGCTGGGTGGGGTCAACACGACTGAAGAAGACGACTGACATACAGGGAAGGTCATGACCACTGAGAGGAGCAACACCAACAGCGGTCAGGAGAGGGAGGCTGGGCGGGGGGAACACGACTGAAGAAGACGATTGACATACAGGGAAGGTCATGACCACTGAGAGGAGCAACACCAACAGCGGTCAGGAAAGGGAGGCTGGGTGGGGTCAACACGACTGAAGAAGACGACTGACATACAGGGAAGGTCATGACCACTGAGAGGAGCAACACCAACAGCGGTCAGGAGAGGGAGGCTGGGTGGGGTCAACACGACTGAAGAAGACGACTGACATACAGGGAAGGTCATGACCACTGAGAGGAGCAACACCAACAGCGGTCAGGAAAGGGAGGCTGGGTGGGGTCAACACGACTGAAGAAGACGACTGACATACAGGGAAGGTCATGACCACTGAGAGGAGCAACACCAACAGCGGTCAGGAGAGGGAGGCTGGGCGGGGTCAACACGACTGAAGAAGACGACTGACATACAGGGAAGGTCATGACCACTGAGAGGAGCAACACCAACAGCGGTCAGGAGAGGGAGGCTGGGCGGGGGGAACACGACTGAAGAAGACGATTGACATACAGGTAAGGTCATGACCACTGAGAGGAGCAACACCAACAGCGGTCAGGAGAGGGAGGCTGGGCGGGGGGAACACGACTGAAGAAGACGATTGACATACAGGGAAGGTCATGACCACTGAGAGGAGCAACACCAACAGCGGTCAGGAAAGGGAGGCTGGGTGGGGTCAACACGACTGAAGAAGACGACTGACATACAGGTAAGGTCATGACCACTGAGAGGAGCATCACCAACAGCGGTCAGGAGAGGGAGGCTGGGCGGGGGGAACACGACTGAAGAAGACGATTGACATACAGGGAAGGTCATGACCACTGAGAGGAGCAACACCAACAGCGGTCAGGAGAGGGAGGCTGGGCGGGGTGAACACGACTGAAGAAGACGACTGACATACAGGTAAGGTCATGACCACTGAGAGGAGCAACACCAACAGCGGTCAGGAGAGGGAGGCTGGGCGGGGGGAACACGACTGAAGAAGACGATTGACATACAGGGAAGATCATGACCACTGAGAGGAGCAACACCAACAGCGGTCAGGAGAGGGAGGCTGGGTGGGGTGAACACGACTGAAGAAGACGACTGACATACAGGGAAGATCATGACCACTGAGAGGAGCAACACCAACAGCGGTCAGGAGAGGGAGGCTGGGCGGGGAGAACACGACTGAAGAAGACGATTGACATACAGGGAAGGTCATGACCACTGAGAGGAGCAACACCAACAGCGGTCAGGAGAGGGAGGCTGGGCGGGGTCAACACGACTGAAGAAGACGATTGACATACAGGGAAGGTCATGACCACTGAGAGGAGCAACACCAACAGCGGTCAGGAGAGGGAGGCTGGGCGGGGGGAACACGACTAAAGAAGACGACTGACATACAGGGAAGGTCATGACCACTGAGAGGAGCAACACCAACAGCGGTCAGGAGAGGGAGGCTGGGCGGGGGGAACACGACTGAAGAAGACGATTGACATACAGGGAAGGTCATGACCACTGAGAGGAGCAACACCAACAGCGGTCAGGAGAGGGAGGCTGGGCGGGGGGAACACGACTGAAGAAGACGATTGACATACAGGGAAGGTCATGACCACTGAGAGGAGCAACACCAACAGCGGTCAGGAGAGGGAGGCTGGGCGGGGGGAACACGACTGAAGAAGACGATTGACATACAGGTAAGGTCATGACCACTGAGAGGAGCAACACCAACAGCGGTCAGGAGAGGGAGGCTGGGCGGGGGGAACACGACTGAAGAAGACGATTGACATACAGGGAAGGTCATGACCACTGAGAGGAGCAACACCAACAGCGGTCAGGAGAGGGAGGCTGGGCGGGGGGAACACGACTGAAGAAGACGATTGACATACAGGGAAGGTCATGACCACTGAGAGGAGCAACACCAACAGCGGTCAGGAGAGGGAGGCTGGGCGGGGTCAACACGACTGAAGAAGACGATTGACATACAGGGAAGGTCATGACCACTGAGAGGAGCAACACCAACAGCGGTCAGGAGAGGGAGGCTGGGCGGGGGGAACACGACTGAAGAAGACGACTGACATACAGGTAAGGTCATGACCACTGAGAGGAGCAACACCAACAGCGGTCAGGAGAGGGAGGCTGGGCGGGGGGAACACGACTGAAGAAGACGACTGACATACAGGGAAGGTCATGACCACTGAGAGGAGCAACACCAACAGCGGTCAGGAGAGGGAGGCTGGGCGGGGGGAACACGACTGAAGAAGACGATTGACATACAGGGAAGGTCATGACCACTGAGAGGAGCAACACCAACAGCGGTCAGGAGAGGGAGGCTGGGCGGGGGGAACACGACTGAAGAAGACGATTGACATACAGGTAAGGTCATGACCACTGAGAGGAGCAACACCAACAGCGGTCAGGAGAGGGAGGCTGGGCGGGGGGAACACGACTGAAGAAGACGATTGACATACAGGGAAGGTCATGACCACTGAGAGGAGCAACACCAACAGCGGTCAGGAGAGGGAGGCTGGGCGGGGGGAACACGACTGAAGAAGACGATTGACATACAGGTAAGGTCATGACCACTGAGAGGAGCAACACCAACAGCGGTCAGGAGAGGGAGGCTGGGCGGGGGGAACACGACTGAAGAAGACGATTGACATACAGGGAAGGTCATGACCACTGAGAGGAGCAACACCAACAGCGGTCAGGAGAGGGAGGCTGGGCGGGGGGAACACGACTGAAGAAGACGATTGACATACAGGTAAGGTCATGACCACTGAGAGGAGCAACACCAACAGCGGTCAGGAGAGGGAGGCTGGGCGGGGGGAACACGACTGAAGAAGACGATTGACATACGGTTCATGGGGCACAAGGTTCCAACTCTCCACTCTCTTGAAAAGAGTCTGTAGAGTCTAGCTGGTACTCGCTCTCAGAGGCGGATCTCGCTTCCACTCCCACGAGCACTCCCACGGCACTGGACGGTGTTGCCGGCCCACACCCCTGGTCAGACTCTCCGAGATGCGTGGGCTCCGGGGCGATGGTGGGCGCTGTCCTCTCTTCGTCAGGCTCTGGCTCACACCTGCGGCAGGCGGACGCTTCCAGGCTGGCGTAAGATCCGTGGATCGGGCTCGGCTCTGGGTCGGGGTGTGGAGTGTAATGAATCAGACCAAATCAGACACACTTATTTGGTACATGTACCAAAAAAACTTTCAAACTTCTCTGGGATCTGCGTCCCATCCTCCAAACAGGACAAGACGGTCTCCGTTACCCGGACAATGATCAGATAAGGTTTTATGGGTGTTAAAGAATGTGGCCAAATGCAAGAGAGAGACCATGAAAAGACAGGAACAATCTTCCATGCAGACTTCCCTGCATTAGACAGAGACGAACTGATCTAGAAACGAACGTGCATTCCAGATACTGTGTGAATGAGTGTGATGTTTTGTGTCCTATTATGTATACACCATGGTATGTATTTTATTATACAACCAACGGTCAGTGTAACTTTACCTGTATCATGTCTCCTATCTAATTACTCCTCATTTGATGACTCACGCTTTGATGTACATCACCTTCTCTTAGAATGCAGTGTGGATTCGTTATATCTATCTGAGTATTAATGAACAGAAAATAGTACTTGAGACAGCGTCGTAATTCTCCCACAAAAAGGAAACTCCCGCCAGAAATTCCCTCTTTCTGATTGGTTTAAGACCGCCTGCATGGTGTGCCTTTTGTTAAGCTTTAAAAGGCCCTTCCGTTAGCCCTGCCTCTCTCTTAGCTTGTCTCATCCAGCCACCAAACTGCTTCTGCTGATACTGGGGAAAACCCCTCCCCATCCCTGGATCCAGCAGGCCGGAGCCCTGGGAGACAGACTGCCTCTGCTTCAATCCAGAAAACAACTGCAACTTTACCATCACTGATGCAACGATCCACTCCTGGTCGTCTCGGCACTTGGGGACGCCAGGACAGCAGGCTTCGACTCACAACAGCCATGTGCTCGACGCCACCAGGCTCTTCTTCAATGCCACAGACCCATCAACGAATTCAGTCTTCATCCACTTCAAGAACTGTCCACGATTGCAACTGCCTTGAAGGTATACTTTAATGAAGTGCTCTGAAGATAAGCTTGTGGTTCTCTTCAATGTTAAATAGATCTTTTCCATATTTCTATTTCCTGCTTCCGGTTCCACATCACTCACCCCTTTACCTGTGCATGTATGGATGAATGTATGTATGTTTGTTTAGTTAAGTCATGTTTGTGATTTAGTTAATAAAACTTGTGTAAAATTATGCATTTGGTTTCTGATTCTCTGTTTGCATACAAAGTCCCTTTTACGATCTTGATCTTGTTACATGCTGTACAAAATGTGAGTGAATTCTGTCATCTCTGCAGGACTGTGATATGAAGAGTGTGCAATGGAGAATCTTTAGCAACAGTGTGAAAGTGAATAGCACATAACAGGCACAATACTGGTATAAACATGAATATCTATTGGTACAATATGCGTCACATGACTAAACTTACGTCATCGTTTTTAAACACCACCGGTTGTTTGTTGGAGAAAATGGTGTTTTCAAACTGATCCACTTTGGAGAGCGTTTTCAAAAATCTTCGTTTTCATTAATAAAACCGCCGTCTCAGTGTGGACGGAAGGACAACACGCAGAGAAAAATATACGTTTTAAAACGAAACCGTATTAGTGTGGACATGGCCTTACTCACCCCCCCGCCATCCAACATGTTCTTATATGTCTTCCTTAGTGGAAAAGCACCTGCCAGCATAGTGACAGTGACTGAAGCAATATCAAATTTGGCTATGTAAATAAAATTGAAAAGTCTCATTACATTTGCAAACAACAAAAGTCCTGTTGAGTGCGAGTTTATCATCTAGATCTAAATGAACCAACAGCAGTGTGGAGAGCTGGTGGAAGACAGCAACTGTCTCTAAAACCTTCAGATGACACACAAGCTCATTCCTGTGACTCTGTGAATTACCAAAACCACACATGCAAACCCACAACAACCCACACCTTTTCTCTTTTTCTTTGCTTTTCTGCAATTTGGCATCAACCCTGAACAGTGCTCAAGAACCAAGAAAGGGAAAGTGACTTCCAAGACTGGCAACATTGTGCAAAACAAGCAGAACTGAGAAATATATTTTTAGACGCAGTCTGCATTTGGGAGAATGGAGAAAATACTTGTACTGTATTGTTCATTGATAACTGTTTACTGCACTTTAAATGTTTCTAAATATTGACATTTCAGCTTATGTGTTCATAAAAGACATTTTTCTGCTTTTTTCCTTAAACAAGTAAAAATGATTTAATAACAAAGAAATATTTTAAAACTCAGTGTATGTTGTTTTCCATTTCCTTTGCCATAACAAATAACATATTTATAAAATAACAAATTCAGTATAAGTACAGTTTGGAAAGCAGTAATTACTGTATTTCCTGTATAAATGCAATGAGTTGCTGTATATGAGTGCAATACTGTAAAATACATGTTATGGAAGATACTGTATTTTGGTAATAACAGTACTATGTTTACTGTAGTAGTCCTGTAAAACCCAGCTGCCAATGTTTTACTGTACATGTAAAATGAAAAGTTTGACTGTTCCTTTGCCCTCATGCCTTAGTGTTTACTCTGATAAGCACTTTTCAGCTGTTTTTCAGTGTAATTTGTCACAGGAGGACTTCAAGTATAGAATTTCTGAAAGATGAACCAGAGAAATGAACTAGAACTCAAGTGTCATGCAAATGAAGGGGTCTGAGTATTTTCTGAATGCACTTCTGTAGAGTTTTGTAGTAAATCTTTCAAACCTGAATGACCTGTTCTGCATTATGTTTGCTTCCCTGTAGGAGAGGGATCTGATGTGAGTCACGCACTTAAAACACACACCTTTTAAGACTCATAATATCATGTTCTAATCTCATAAACCGAAGCACACTGCATTTGACTTGTATACGTACACATTTGTAAATAAAAATAAAAAAGTAAATTAAGTATACACTATTATTATTATTTTTCAGCATTTGCTATATAGAGCAAAGTATACCATCAGATTGAAGGGTGATGCTCTCAAAACTGTACTTACTGCAAGCTTTTTTTCAAGGCATATTTAGTGTCTTTCCAAAGAGCACTTGAATGCATAATTTCCTGTTGATCACTGTAAAGCTTCTTTGAAGCAATCTGTATTCTATATAAATAGAGGTGGCTTGACTTGATCTGGAGACTCCAAAAAGAGATATAAACACCAAATGAATCTATATAATTTGTAAATGTATGAATACCAAAACACCCATGAAATAAAACCATTACAGTTTTTTTTTACAACCATTACTCCATTGCAATTCCCAACAGGACCAATGCCAAAAAAGTCTAAAAACTAAAAACCTTCTTTGACCTGGCTGCATATACCTACTACAGCACTCAGAGCCATTCAGGATCACTAAACACAGCAACATACACATGAAAAATCCAAACATTATCCTGAATGTGTGCAGAAACATTGTGAATGTACTGAATCTTGTCTGTGAATAAATACAATGTGCGACCAGTGTGTCGAGAGCGCACATACATGGTTTGTTTGCACATCAATATAGCGGACTCACACATGCTTACTGTACGACTCCTGTATGTCAATCGTCTTGACCTTGATTGCTATCCGCATCCATCAGAACCTTTCTAGCGAGACGCTGGTTTGCTTTATCCAGTAGAGAAACATCGTTTGCATATCATCTGGTCATACAGCGTTAGGAAATGAGATGAAATGACAAGAATGACAAAATGCAATAATATTGTAATAATAATATTATTATCTGTAATAATTAAATAATGTCTGTAATATGTTCCCTCTTTACTCCGTCGTTTGTTTGCTTTTACGTTTTTTTCCTTGTATGCTGATTCGCTAAGCTGAACAGCCAATCAAACTGATCTCTCTCACTGATGAGCTCCACCACCAATTCGGCAGAATCGGCCGAAAAAGCACAGACTGTGTCCGACTAGAGCCAACAGTGCAGGACACAGAAAAACTAAGCCGACCGGCGCTCAAAACGGCCCAACATTCCCGACGTCTGACTAACCCAGGCTTTACATTAGCGCTGTTTTGGACTGATTGTATAAATGAATTCGCTTACTGGATCACTGGACTGAAAACTTTCCCAGAGTTTAGCGGCTTAAGATGATCTGATTGCAAACAGAGAAGCAAAATTGTATTAAAGGGTTTGAATAGAAATTTCCGCTTGGATGCTCAGTGTGGATGTAACGGGTCCCGGCCAGGGGTCCGCTAGCAGATCTATGTTGATAATCCTGGTCGAAGTGCTCTGGAAATATGGGAAATATTACACAGTTAAATTGATGACGCGGGACAACAGTTGCTCTTTTTCCATTCAACCGGATTATTTTTATTACCAACTTCATTTCAACTTTATATCTGCAATCATGAATTATTACTGCTATCTTTGGTTGCTCTGTATTGAGGCACAGGTTATATCCACAACTGGATAACATGAAGTCACATATTCTTCAAAAGTACATTTCCACATAAATGTATCTTCACATATTTCCTCAACATTAACTTATCACAGCTTTATCTTAAACCATAAACACACATTTTCTCTCTAAACCATATTCTCTGTTCTCTCTCATTAACGAGTATTTCTGTATTCATCATTATACATTTTGTAAGTGTTCACTTTATACAACAGAGTAACTTCAATAGTAAACCTATTTGCCTCATAACTTTTACACTTAATTCCTATGAACCGAAACTGTGTAACAGTCTAATATTACCACGTGCGTTTCACCCAAAGCTACATCTGTAAACTGCTTTTACTCTGTACATTAGCGTTATTTACTACCCGAAATGCATAGTCTTACACACACAGTTACTTTACACATACACAGTAATAAACTCAGAAATATCCCCGAGCCATTAGGAATATCAAGCGTAGCGTTAGTTCTGGCAGGTCACGTTAGTCAAGCTCGCATCAGCTGATCCACATCTACCTATAGGAATACGACGCCTATCACCGTATAGCCTACATATATAAGCTCCTTCAGAATTATCAGCAGCTATCGCGTTTCTCAGGAGCGAATTAAATGGCGAAATTCGGCAGGCAAACAACATCATCTCACAAGGAATCGTGCAATCGGGAATTTAGCAAGAGGAATTCGTTCCCCACAAGGATTTCACCTCACATTCATCTTAAACTTGAACACGAGATTTGCCGCATTGATCATAGGTGCCTGATTTGGAAGTGACCTCAGTCTGCATCGCTGCATTATTAACACAGGACTCGACGTGATTCATTCTCCAGTCATCTCTGAAAGTCTTCACAATCACAAAGCTAAGCTAAGTTCCTTTTTAATGCTCATTGCTAAAATCTATCAGGGTTTTGGCAACATGCTTGTTGCTAATGCTATACGTGTGGCTTGGGCTATTCTAACTTAGTTGTTTTCATTAAAATGCTCTTGCTAGGCTTATGCGATCATATTGGCCATGTGCGTTACTATGTGTTGTCATTGGCAACTGATCGCGTTGCACGAGCTGTGCTTTTAGCACTATGCAGCACAGATTCAAGCAGCTGTTTGATATGAATTAACAATTCATGGTGCAAACGGAAATATTCTGCTGTGGCACAGCTTTAAAAAAGACAATAAACAGTCACAATTCAGTTGAGTCACTTCGGACACGCTTGGTCTATCTAGTTCTTGGAAACACGTCTTCTTAAAGCTACAGTGAATTGCATTTTACAGTGCTTTCATTTTAATGCATTGTTTTTTTTAAGGGCGTGCATCTTTATAGGCTGAAATTCAACATGGTGGTATATTAAGATTGCGTCTTTTTATATGCTTGACCAATTTGTGTGTATTCGCGCGTCAAGAGCGAAATCGACGCGCGTAAAATCAAAAGTTTGAAGCGAAATTAAAGCGCATCAGAGGCGAAAGTTTCGAAACCCGTTGGCGGCCATCTTTTTTTTTAGATGTTTATCGAGCATTAGCATTAATCGAGAGAGTCACCGCTCGTATATGCTCTGGAGAGCAGAAACAGCAGCGTATGGGACATTGTGGCTGTACTCGGGTCCACCAGACCCTCCGGAGGGTTTCAGGGGTTTCACAATTTGCTCCAGGAGGTAGGTTTGGTGGACCTAACGGGGAGGACGCTGACGAGGACAGCGTAGGCCGTATAAGCCTCGGCCTCGAGTGGTGGTCGCTGCCTGACGAGGCCGCGCTGAGGGTTCACCCTCTCCCGCACCTAATCTGTGATTTATTTTTGTTTTAATAATAAATGGAGCCAGCCTCCAAAAGTGAAACCTGTCCTGTGATTTTTTTTGTTTTGTTTTTATACACTTGTTGTCTTTACATAAAATTAATAATGTTTCATATAATCTAGAATAGATATGGAATAAATAGCATTCAATACAAAATGAGTATCTCTCATATATTGAAATCGAGTTTTATGTTTTTATTTGCTTTATTGTGCATTTTAGTCATATTACAAAATAATTTATTGAGGCCAAACATAAAATAACATTATAAACTGTCACTTCACCACGTGACAGCAGCAAGCAGGCTCCTGATTGGTTAACGCGGCGCGAATTGACGCAGAAGTTCAGATTTTTCAACTCGGGCGGCAGACGCGAATTCGCGTCAAACGCGTGAATGCACAAATAGCACTAATAAAATCATTCGCGCATAACGCGCCAGACGCGCGAACTTGACGCGCGAATGAGGCGAATCCGCGTCTACACTGTAAACCCAGATTTTGTTTCTAATTAAACTTACGAGTAATCATTACTTATTCTTTTATGTTTAGTAAAAACCTGCTATCATTACTAAACAACATTAGTTGTTTGTACTATTTAGCTGAAAGATTCATTGCACTAATCATGTTAAGCTAAGATAGCTCGCTATGTTAAGCTTCTGTAAGGGAGGGGCGTGGCCTATTTAAACAGGTGACAGTGCGCAGAGTGCGGCATTTAAATTTTGAACCGAAGAGTCGAACATTACCAGCTTAACTTATTACTAAACAGACTGACTTTATTTCTGTCAGACGTCTACAAAAGATCTTCTTGAGAATCAACAAAGGTTTAGATGTTGATTATTTATTGTTTCACTTGTAGTCACCATGATGGTGAAAGGTGTTGGCTTTAGTTGGGCTCTTGCCTTTGACATTTAAACATTATATTTTCTCTGGCTGCTTTAACTGTGACTTTGAAAGGCACAATAGTTATAGCGAAAAGCCAAGAGTAAACTGATCAATTGACTATAACTGCCTATTGATGCTGTTATCAATAGATATTAGAAGTTACTGAAGTCAGTAGTACTTGGCTTTTCCTGTTATTTTCCAGCAGAAAATCCAACGGAATTGTATATGAATCTCAACAATGGTGACACTTGCAATGCATGCTGGGTACCCAATAGTAAACCTATTATCCTAAACCATGTAAATACAACATAACATGTTTAGTTTCAGCTTGTGTAAAAGGTTAGGGTTATATGTTAATACAACTCAACATGTTTAGTTTCTGCTTGTGTAAAAACTAAAGTGGTATAAGGCAAAGGGTTTCCTCGCGATTTGCGAGTAAAGTCAACTAATTCGGGTTAAGAGTGTACCGCGCCGCGCTAAACGCCTCATTCGCGCTGCAGGAATTTTTTACGCGCGTAACGCGTCTTTGCATTGACTTAACATTGAAATCACTCGCGCCTGACGTGCTATTCGCGTCCGGTGTGAACGCACCAGAAGGCTATATAGTGGCTATTAAAAACTGCTTGCTTTAAAAGATGTTGCTATTGAAACAGTTATTTTATTTTTAAGGTTATTTAGTCCAGTCGTTATTTGGAACATGGCTGTGTTTTAGGCTTATACCTGGTGTCATTGTCACATGCTGTGCTAAATTTGTCAGGCATCAGTAATCTGCTGTCATTTCAGCAACATTGCTATCAGTACTGTATGGTGGTTGCTAGAGCAATGTTATCGAATATGTGTTTGTTACTTCGGCTTGTGCATACTGTCCTCAGCAACATGCTGTAGTAATCAAGCGTTGTTATGCTATCTGGTTGCATTGGAAAAATGCCTGTGCTTTATTCTATCTGATTATTGCAACATAATGTGTTAAAGTTGCCACATGTTTGTGGCTAAAGCTATCTAGATATCGGTAACATACTTGTGCAAAATACACAGTACATTCACCGCAGAGATCTGGTATTCAACACTAACAACATTGTAGCTTGATGGTCCTGTGAAGGAGTGTGGAATCATGGGAGTCGTCATCTTCACCTCCACAGCCGAAGGAATCCGTAGGATGGGAGCAGTAATCATGTTCATTAATGAGGAAGCACACTGTATGTCATTGCTTAGCTGCACACTGCATCTGACTCAGAGCTAGAGGGTGTGTGCTCCTCCGACCGGACTACACTAGTTTTACTACTAGTTCTATGGTTATACAAACATGCTTGTTGTATTAATTTTATTGTCACTAGTCAGAGCTATTGCTGTAGGGTGTATGCTTCCCCTGCCAAACTACACTAGTTTAGCAATAGTTCTGTGATTTACACACTATGCTTGTTGTATTAGTTTGTTGCCGCCAGTCTGAGCTATTGCTGTAGGGTGTACGCTTCCCCTGCCAAACTACACTAGTTTAGCAATATTTCCGCGATTATACAACATGCTTGTATCAGATTTTGCTGCCACTAGGGGTGTACGCTTCCCCCAATAGATCCCATACAATTGTTAAATTGGATACAGCAACACGCTTGTTGCCATGTGTCTTGCTTGCTCCAGCTTGGTGTGATGCTTCCCCCATTAGATTGGATCTATAGTGCTCAACATATGATGCTAAAATCAGGATGTAACCATTCTATCAGCCTCAGTCATGGTGGGGGTAGTGTGTAAAAATTATAATAACAAAATGTGTGTACATATATAATTTTTTATAATTTTTCTTTTCTACAGAATAGGGGTGGAACGGTACATGTATTCGTATTGAACCGAATTGGTACGAGCATCACGGTTCGGTGCATAAATTTACATGGAGAATAGACGGTACAAAAATAAATAAAACTCGCGTGCAAATTAATTAATGTAATGGGGAACTACTGTTAGATACGCGGGTTCTTTAGGGACACCTAATCTGTAGCCCCGCCTTAAGATAGGTTTGTTTATACTTTCGCCTGCCTCCGCAGTGCGGAACATGAAATTTGGTGGGCATGTAGCCCCACTAGACTTTTACGGAAAAATTTCGTTTGGTCCCCGGGGGCCACTCCCCCCCCCCCGCACTGGGCCCCCCAAACCCAAAAAATGCAGTTTTTCCTACATAACTACCTGAACCGTGGCACCGAGGATGAAGAAATTATGGTATGTTGCTCTTAAGGGCCCACATCAACCTAGCCCATAATCACTCATTTGTGATTTGCGCCCCTCCCATAAAAAATGAAAATGCAATATTATTCTACTTTAATCGCCCCTATCTTCAGTGGAGATGTTCAGAACTGCACCATATTTCATGTGTATGATTAACTTGACATCCTCTGGGGGTATCCTCTGCTAAGTTTCGTAGAATTTCATCCATGGGGGGGTATAAAATAAATTCATTTATGTGCACATAAGGTGACTGTACACTCATCGGCCTGTAGATGGTGCTGTTGAGCGAAGGGTTGCTGGTTTAGGATGATACTGTCACACACACACATGCAGGAATACAAACAAACGCAAGCATGCACACACACTGACATCCACACACACAGACACACACCCATACACACACATACAAATCCACATGCACAGACACACACACACAAACACACACTATTCTGTCCCTCTATGTTCTATCGTATTGTATTAGTTCGCTGGTGCATTTCTTTATTTTCCCACTTGGGGTCAGTATCTCCTTTAGTGTTTCTTTTGGGTTCTTCTTCATGGATTATAACGCGTGTTCTTCTCGGCGCTCTGTTGTGATGTGCTGACGCAGCAGGAAAAAAGTTTGTTACACGCGGTGTGAGAAAATGTCCGGAGGTCAGGTGTTGACATTCCTCACTCAGTCCCCTTATATCTTTGGGAAGCTTGGACATGCCATAATCTGTAAGTTATTAGTGGCCAATTTTGTATTTCTATATGTTTAGATACTTGTCTGGTACTTAATAGGTTATTTTAACTCTCTCAAACAAAAAGGTTGTTTGTGAACGAAGTCAAGCTAATGTTGCTAGCTTTTGTTTAGTATGTGGTTGTACAATATCTTACAAAAGTCAATGTGAACACAGCTTTTACTGAACTTAGGTCGTCAGGTTGTACATAGTACAGGTTGTTAAAAGTAAAACAGTAGCTTTTGTTTTACTGTGGAGCTTTAATTTAAGGCTTGCTGAGTTCATGCTCTACTAAATCTAACTAAAGAGGAAAGAGTAGGGCTGGGTATTGTTAGGAATTTCACAATTCGATTCGATTTCGATTCTTGAGGCTTCAATTCGATTCGATTCGATATTGATTTATTAGCTTCGATATCGATTCAATAATAAGTAAATACACAAGTAATTAAGTACCTGAGTATATTTTTAAATAATGTGTGCAGTATTAACAATGTTTAAGAACAAATTGACCCCAATATGTTTCCTGTCATGGTTTATTTAGCAGAACAAACTGCACAATATTGTACATGTGTTGAATACAAAACACAACTGTAACAAACAGGTGCTTTATTAACACCTCTAAAGTGCATGTAACTGCAAGTAGTAGAAAGTATATTTCTTTCTTCCTATACATTCAAGTTATAAAATAAATGTAAACATAAGCACAAAATGTGCTTACCGGTACTCATAAAAAAAAAGTGCAACCATAGATATAACATTACAAAGTGCTATTTTGTCAACACAATAAATAACACTGCCAATTAAAAGTTCCTATTTTTGCCCTTCGAAATATTATAAAGACATGGCTACAAGTGAGACTGTGTATCGTGATTCTGTACTATTCTGCTAGTTGAAAATGTACTAACGTTATGCAGTAACTTAATATTACTCTGAGAGAGTGTGTGTGGTGATTTGTGCATAAGTTACATGTCAGCGCGGCATCACTCGTCAAGTTCGTAGAGAGCTTATTCAGTCCATTTTAAATTCTGATTTTGGCCGCCTCTCAAATGGGTTAAACCATAGATGTATTGCCTATTAAGTTCAAGTAAATGCGCTAGAAAATCCGCGCTCATTCAAGGATGTGCATTTATTGCATGAACGGAGAAAGTGCCGACGCCTGCATGATTTCATCTGACGGTAGCATATTATAATCTATCTGTCCGTGAGAGCAGAACGAACGAGCCTTTAGTGACGTTTTTAAATCTGAAAACTCCAAAAAGCAACGAAATTGTCAGGCATCCATTAGCGCATGTTCACAGAGGGAAAACAACTGAAATACAGCGCTGGTTGTTCTCTCGAACGATACAGATACAGATTTGACTCACTTCTGCAGCCGCGCTTGTACAACGCTGAACGCTCTCTCTAGTGTGTTGCCCACAGCGCCGCCACTGACCGACGGGCTGAATCGATTCATAGGATATGATGAATCGATATTGAATTGAGAAACAAATAATTGCAATGCATTGATGAATCGATATTTTTACCCAGCCCTAGGAAAGAGTCGACCTGTTATATTTTTTCAGATATTTTGAACAGTATTTTGAACTACTTGTGAATCTGTGCTCTGAAACTGCAATTAACTGCAGTATATTCCCCAACCACATGGTGGCAAACTGAATCATTTAAAGATGTATGCTGAGTCCCAATTCGCCTACTTATACTACGACCTAAAAGAATGAACCTTTTTTGTGAGGAAAAAGTACATACTTTTGAGTGTGTAGCAAAAGAGTATGCACGTTCTGGGACATACTTCGATGACGTCATGCAACGTGAACTTGAACGTGGTTGCCTTATTACGCACACACACCTCGACTGTTAGCAAAACATTTTACATTTCATTCATTCTTGTCCAATATCATTTTATTTACTATTCCCATCTTTTTTTCCACAATACATTTACAATTTGAGGAGTGAAGCAGGGCGTCGTCGTAGATCAACCAGACGCAGGTCGTGAGGCGGCTGGTTCTGACTAGGCTTGGGCGGTATTGGAATTTTGATACCGTCAAACCTCCTCCCTATTGTACCGGGGTATACGGTATTACCGTGACTAATTAAAAATTATGACATAATGGGCTTAGATGGCGTCACCAAACTGTTGGCTTGTGCCTACACCGTTCAGAAACTGAATGCCAGATAAAAAAAAATAAAAAAAAATAAAATCAAGCCGTGCATGTTGTGTCTGAGTCCGGCCGACGGCATTAACTGTTATTATGAGCCCAAGCCCACCATTATTCAACATAATATCTGTGTGCGTGCAACAAGCAAGAAGTGCCTTTGTAATTCGGTGACGCGTGTCCATTGATTTTTATTAATAAAACTTTTCTGCAAAGATGGAAGTTGACGATCGCCAACTCTGTAGTGAGCGCGCATATAGAGAGAAATGCACATCATTGATCAATCAGATTTATTTTCGTTTTGAATTGTTTCGTTTAAAGAAATTGACGATCGCCATCTCCATAGTGAACGATAGAGAGAAATGCACATCATGGATTACAGAGAGTAGGCTAGTCTATTTCTTTTCTTTTCGTGTTGTATGGTTTCGTTTGCTGAAATTGATGATCGCATCTCTTTATGAACGCGCCTAGAGAGAAATGCACATCATGGATTAAATAATCAGAGTGGCCTTTTTCTTTTCGTTTTGAATTGTTTCGTTTAAAGAAATTGACGATCGGCATCTCTGTGAACGCTATAGAGAAAAATGCACATCATGGATTAATCAGAGAGTAGCCTACCCTATATTTCTTTTCGTTTTGAATTGTTTTGTTTAAAGAAATTGACGATCGCCCTCTCTGAGTTTCGGTTAATTTATGAGATTTCAATGCAAGTGACCGTGGCATGCCAGCGCCCATCATGTCATGATTATATTAAATCCAGGCAATTTGGTTGATGAAAAATGTATTAAAATTAAGATACAATTTATACAAAACGAAATTCGTTTTAAAGAGGCCTTTTACAAAACGAAATTTATTGAAGTGGTCAAATCGTCTGACTCCCGATGCATCCCATCTTATTTGTGCTGTTCACTTTTCATAATCAACAAAGATGGAAAAAATAACATTATAATATTTTAACAAATACAAAACTTAATGCGCTTATTTAATGAACTCGAGAACAAAATGCATCCTGGCAGCAGTGAGTGGGTGGTAGTTTCGGAGATGCGACATTAGGTTAGAGGTGTTTACATCTCTCGCGGTCACCTTTTTATGGCACAATTTACAAATTGCCTCGTCAGTATGTACCGCCTCTCCCTTCTCATTTGGCTGGAACCAGAAATATTACCAAACTGCAACCACACATAAGCATTTTTAGGCAATAAATAAATTATATATATTATAGGCTATATAAGTGCCGTTAATGACGGCATTGAAACTGATACCAGTGCTATTTTAAGATCCCGCGGTATCCGATATTACCGTAATACCGCCCAACCCTAGTTCTGACGTTCATGTGCAAATGTGTGTACTGTGTAACGAAAGCTACTTATTTTCTGAGCTAAAATATTTAAAGTTTAAAGTGTAACTACTGTTTAACGTATTTTATACTTAATCTTATACTTATGTATAATACTTAAAAATACCCCGATGAAAATGAACCATGCTTTTACTATAGTAAAAGTGTATTAACCATGTTTCTTTGGTTGGACTGATAAAGTTAACATTTGTACAGCCACAGTATTACTACAAATAAGTCAGACAGAAACATCAAAAGAAATCCATAAAAAAGACACTTGAATGACACTGTATTAGAGCCTTTTTATTTATTGTTTTGTAGCCTGCAATGAGGCGCTCAGTATCTTCATCGGACCCTACAAGATAAACGGTACTTTTTTGGCACAACATAAACCCATTAATATTACGAGACATTAAAATATAACTTTAATTAGGGTTAAACTGAATTCTTACACTTAAAAACTGAGGGCGCATCTCCGTTGCTGCATCCGACTGCCAGGTTTACATCACCACCATCACCGCAAAGCTCCTCCCTCCCGCACGCAGTGGGTTGTGGGTAATATTAGCGTTAGAGTGCGCATTGATCTGCACTTCGAATTCTAACTGGAAATAGTAGACCATCCGGGTATCTTTGGAACACTCATTTCAACATACTACGATTTGGGACGTACTAATTCTAGTTTTGCATACTATTTAGGACGGATAGTATGCGATTTGGGACTTGAGCAGTAATGTTGTGATTCTTATATCTTGAACTCTGATCACTTCAAGTATTTAAATTCACAGCAATGAGTCTTGGTTTGTTAAATAATGTATTTTATTGAAATTTGCTTGTATGTTCACAGTTTTACAATCAAAAGAGAGGTCTTCAGTAAAGACACTAAGAAGAAAACTGTGTCCTGTTATTCCTGGAACCACCTTCTCTTACTTTTTAGCTCGCTGCATAGGCTGAGTAGCCACACACTCAACCGAGGGCAGGAGACACACGCGCACACACATGTACACACACACAGACACACACACAGACAAACACACACAGACACACACATGCACAAACACACACACACAGACAGACATGCACATACTACTACTTTTTTTAGGTATATACATAAACAGAGAGGCATCTCTGGCTCACGCTCGCGGACATGAGGGAGTCTGAGCGCGTGGTGTCTCTTAACGCCCCCCTCTCCCCCACCGGCCTGTTCGGCCCAGCGGTTAGCGGGATCGTTGACCGCTTCTCGGAGGTTCAGAAGACCACACAGGCAATGAATTTGTTTCTGCCTCGACGCTCCAGGCCTGCTGCACGCCGTCCTCCGGACCAGCCTGCACAAAGCTCTGCCCAGCGCCCAGCTCGACCTCCTTCCTCGCTCTCGCTCGACCGGCCGCATCAGGCCGCCTCCTCCCCGTGGACCCCGGCAGAGGATCGCGGTGAAGCCTGAGCCTGCAAAATCCTCCTAGCCCGAGGAGAAAAGCGACGATTGGGTCCCGCCGCGGCCGGACCGTCGTCAAAGCTTCACGCTCTGTCAGTCCCCCATTGCCACGGTTACTGCAGACACTCATTTCGCAGTCAACGAGCTGGTGAACTCACCCTCTCGCCTGCACACAACCGCCGTTTTCACGGCGACCCAGAGAAATCTCAAAGAGAGTATTATGCCTGGTCGCGCGGCTCGCGCTGTATGTGTTTCAAATGCAGTAATTTTGCCCACTTATCTGTGTTCACCTCTGCACACAAGCACTGTATACTCCGTGTCTCTCACAGAGCCCGCTCGCATAAAGCAGGCGCAAGCCGCTCGAGCGCTAAAAGTAGGTCACGTGTCCACCCCGCTGTGCCCACACCTACTCACTGCCCGTGTCTGTTACACAACCCCTCACAACCGGTCAAGTTATAAACACAGATGCTGTGCCCGCTTCCACGCGCTCACACATCCTCTCTCTTACTTTGACCCTGACGCCGCTCTCGAGCGTCGTGCTTCACACTGTATGTTCCCCGTCAAAAGCCACCGGGAAGCTGTGTGTAAAACGGGCAGTTACCGCTGTGTGCGACCCGCCGTATCTAAGCACCAAGAGCGCGCGCGTCGCGCCCGCCCGCCCGCCCCTCCGTTTCGAGCTCTCGAGCCCGCGATCAGCGGTGATCAGAGTCCGGAGGCCATTCTGCCCTGCTATTCCAGACGCGTCAGAATGGGTGCTGAGCACAGTAAAACAGGGCTATACTCTGCAGTTCGCTCGCCGCCCTCCACGCTATCAAGCGCGTATCGAGACCAGAGTGAATGGGGAAGTAGCACATCTACTTCGAGCAGAAATAGCCACACTTCTGTGCAAAAGGGCCATAGAACCGGTTTCCCCTTCCATGAGCGAGTCAGGCTTTTACAGCCCTTATTTCCTCGTTCCCAAGAAGGACGGAGCTCTCAGACCAATTCTGGATCTGAGACGTTTGAACAGGGCTCTTATGAAAAGACCGTTCAAAATGCTCACAACCAGACAAATCCTCGCGCAAATTCGCCCGAGGGACTGGTTTATATCTCTCGATCTAAAAGACGCGTACTTTCAGATCCAGATAATACCCTGTCACAGGCCATTCTTGAGATTCGCCTTCGACAGTCAGGTATATCAGTACACCGTCCTGCCGTTTGGCCTGTCTTTGGTACCCCGCACATTCACGAAGTGCATGGACACGGCTCTCGCTCCCCTGAGGGGTCGGGGAATGCGAATTCTGAACTACTTGGACGATTGGCTGATCCTTGCACAGTCAGAGGCCGAACTCATCGCTCACAGAACAGTGCTTTTAAGCCATTTGGACAGCCTGGGGCTTACGGTCAACTGGACCAAGAAGCTCGCTGGTGCCCAGTCAATCAACCTCTTTTCTGGGTTTGGATCTGGACACTGTAGCGATGACGGCCCGCCTGTCGACACAGCGCGCGCGCTGCATTCGACGCCTGGCCGTGTCCCTCCGGCCGGGCAGCACCGTACCTCTCAAAACATTTCAGAGGTTGCTGGGTTGTATGGCTTCAGCTGCAGCAGTGCTTCGGCTGGGCCTTTTACGAATGCGCCCGCTACAACGCTGGTTGAATGCCCGAGTGCCTCACAGAGCATGGGCTTCCGGCGGTATCCGTATCAGAGTGACTCAGAGCTGCGTTTCAGCACTGAAGCCCTGGTTAGCGGCCGACTGGTACCAGCGGGGAGTGACAATGGGAGCTATCTCACACTGCAAAGTTATCTCGACGGACGCTTCCACCTCAGGCTGGGGCGCTCTGTTCGAGGGCAAACCGGTCTTTGGCCTATGGTCAGACCGGGAAAAATGCCTCCACATAAACTGTTTGGAGATGATAGCGGTCGAGAACGCGCTCAAGCGCTTCCTCCCATTCATACAGGATCACCATGTGCTAGTCCGCTCGGACAACACGTCCGTGGTATCCTATGTGAACCGACAGGGCGGGGTCAGATCCAGGAATCTGTGCAAGCTGACAGAACGCCTTCTCGTGTGGGCTTACCGCTCGCTGCGAGCCGCGCACGTGCCGGGCCACCTGAATGTTGGTCCAGACAGACTGTCCAGGGACAACATTCCCCCGGGAGAATGGTCTCTGCACCCCCAGACAGTCCAGTTTCTCTGGCGCCTATTCGGCAGAGCGGAGATCGACCTCTTTGCGTCGGAAGACAACGCTCAATGCCCGAAGTTTTACTCGAAGAGCGAGGACGCGCTGTCCCAGACATGGCCCAGCCTCCCGCTGTATGCTTTTCCTCCGATCTCCCTGTTGCCACAGGTCATTTCGAGGATCAGAGAAACGCACCACTCAGTGCTTCTTATAGCCCCGCGATGGGAAAATCAAACTTGGTACCCAGAGCTGGTGAGGCTGTCGCACCCACCCCCGTGGCCGATCCCGGTGAGAAAGGATCTCCTCTCCCAAGCCGGTGGATCGATCTGGCATCCCCATCCAGAGCGTTGGTCGCTGCATGCATGGGTGATCAACGGATACCCGTTGACCTGTCAGAAGGGGTCGTGAACACGATCACACAGTCTAGAGCCCCCTCCACGAGACGGCTCTACGCGTCTAAATGGTCGGTGTTTTCCAAATGGTGCGCTACTAAAAGCTTGGATCCGTGCGCATGCGGGGTCCCGCGGGTGCTCTCCTTCTTACAAGAGCTGTTGGAAAAGGGCAGGTCCCCTTCCACGCTCAAAGTATATGTGGCCGCTATTGCAGCGTTCGTTGAGACGACGCGCGGCCGGGCAATATAAAGGAATGAGCTCATTATCCGCTTCCTCAGAGGAGCTAGACGGATGAATCCCCCGCGGCCCCCCTCGGTTCCTTCTTGGGATCTGTCCTTGGTCCTGGCGGCCCTGAAGGCTTTTCCCTTTGAACCGCTTGAATCCGCGGATCTAAAGTACCTGTCGCTTAAAACCGTTTTTCTGATAGCTCTGTCTTCAGTCAAACGAGTGGGTGATTTGCACGCGCTATCTGTTAGCCCTGCATGTCTTGAGTTCGGGCCGAATGACTCAAGTCATTCTCAGACCGAGACACGGTTACATCCCCAAAGCGATTGGAACCCCGTTTAGGGCACAAGTTATTTCCCTTTCGGCTCTGCCAGCATCCGATGATGGGGACAGTGATAACCTCCTATGCCCTGTCCGGGCGCTGAGAGTTTACATCACGCGCTCCGCCGCTTTCAGGCGTTCAGAGCAGCTCTTTGTTTCCTTCGGCGGACGCACCAAGGGTCTCGCCGCCTCGAAGCAGAGCCTGTCCAGGTGGATAGTGGACGCGATCGCAGCAGCTTATGCCTCCAAAACACCTGCAGTGCCCTCTGGGCATCAGAGCCCACTCCACTAGAGGCATGGCCTCGTCGTGGGCCTGGTCCAGCGGAATTTCTATCCACGATATTTGTATGGCGGCGGGCTGAGCCTCCCCGTCAACATTCGTGAGGTTTTATAACCTGGAAGTTCCTGCCCTACAGGCAAAAATATTGTCAGTATAAGTGACGTGTATGCTCTGCCCAGCTCTTGTGTGCAGACTACGTTCATATGCTGGCGCTATTCTGGTACTATACTCAGGGTGAAGTGTTTGACTCAGACCGGCTGCTCCGCTCTGTTTCCTATTTCCCGTTACGCGCTGTTATCGGTTCTGGCCCGTGCTGCTGGCCGCCCGTATTATTCTCTGTGGCGCGGGGTTTTTTCTCTTCATGTGAGACCGACTACGTCGTTCTTCTCCTACCCTTATGAGTGCTTATGTACTGTATGGGCTCGCTCTGCCGGCCCTACTGTTTGTACTGTTATATGCTTATAGACCGGCCGCGCCGCTCTATTTCATTTACATCATGAAGTGCTTGTACTGTGCTGGCCCGTCTTTCCGACCGGCCATATATTCCAGCAGAATGTTTTCCCCGGTTTCCCTGGGATTCATGGGCTGGATGCTCGGCGCACACGGCGTTGACAAGGGGTTCCCGATGCGTAAGCAACTTACGCAATACGAGAGAACCTCTCGTAAGAGAACGTACTCGGTTACTAATGTAACCTCGGTTCTCTCTAGAAGAGGGAACGAGTATTGCGTAACCTGCCGTGTCGCGCCACGAGCTTTTGCGCTTCAGACTGCGAAAACCAGAATTTTAGCCTGTGAGCGCTGAATATATACATGCTGGCCACACCCCTTCTGACGGTTAGAAGGGTGTGGAGGGCGCAAAGCGCCCTCATTGGTTGCCGCGTTCAGAGCACTCACTGATAGGCTTAAGCAGTTGCCGCCGAGCAGCCAATGAGCACGGTTATACAGCCTGCCTAGGTCTGTCGGCTGCTGCACTGCGTTGACAATGAATACAAAATTAAGGATAATTTTTTGGCTTCAGATCTCGAAGAAAGAAGACTTTCCGATGCGTAAGCAACTTACGCAATACTCGTTCCCTCTTCTAGAGAGAACCGAGGTTACATTAGTAACCGAGTACGTTTTCGCCATCCCTACTTGTGGACACATATTTAGTATGTTTTTTGTGGCCTTATTTCAGAAACTTTAGTTTTTTGTTTTTTCAATAACCATGCATAAACATTATTCTCACATATCATGCTAGCCCTGTTTGTGCTGAATAGAGTGTAATTACACCTTTGCCATTAATATGTTTATAAACAACTGAAAAAAGCACAAATGTCAGGGCATGTCAGAACATCTCAAGGACCCCAAAAACACCTTAGACCCCAGAGGGTTAAACACAAATTAACAACTAGGTTTGTCACACTACACTAATCCTAACCTTAAACTTTTCATGATTGATGTTATTCACCCTTTGAAAGATCGCTGATATGTTTAATTGTAATTTTGGTTTCAATGAGTTGGTCACAATACACTATTACACATGTTATTGCACTACAATTAAGCCTAAACAGGCACCTTTCCATCCACTGAGCCCACATGGAGATAAAATTATACCCCATCATTTAATTTTATCATGAAATTCCTGCACGCTTTGTGTCTTGTGTATATGGCTTGGGAGTTAGAACATGTTGGCACACTTTGACATACAGAATTGTGTTTAAAGGGTTAGTTCACCCAAAAATAAAAATTCTGTCAGTAATTACTCACCCTCATGTTGTTCCAACCATGTAAGTCAGGTCGCCAGGACGCATGCGCGAGAACTGAGCTTAAATACCATCTATGTTAAATACTCCCAAGGAGTGAGCAGTCAGTAACAAGTAGTAGTAGAAGAAGAACGCCGTAAGCTCAGTTCTCGCGCATGCGTCCTGGCGCTCCCGTGAACTCTCGTCAGAGGCCCACATTGAGGAACACTAATAGTTGGATAAAGTCGTTATTTTTGTTGTTTTTCCGCACAAAAAGTATTGTCGTCGCATGATAAACTTAATGTAGTGCCACTGTAGTTACTTGGACTATTTTAACGATGTTTTAATAACTATTCTGGGCCGGTGAGTTTCGGTCACACTGGAAGCCTATGGAGGAGTCAAAATTCTGTCAGATTTCATCAAAAATATCTTAATTTGTGTTCCGAAGATGAACGAAAGACTTACATGGTTGGAACAACATGGGGGTGAGTAATTACTGACAGAATTTTCATTTTTGGGTGAACTAACCCTTTAAAATAGTTACAATCTAACTAAAATTAACACAAACAGTTTTGACAGATCTGGATAAATGTTGTGTCCCTCAGAGAACCCAGAGTTCATTTCAGGGTTAACATACTCAGAGTTTTCCCTTAGCCTCCTTACTGAAACGCACCTGAGCCAGCTAATAAAGTAATTCAGGCTTTTTTGGAAACTACAGGTATGTGTGTTGGAGCAGGGTTGGAACAAAACTGTGCAGAAGACAAATGCTCTGTGTACCTAAGAACAATCTTTGAAGATCTGCTGACTGAACTTTGGCTGGCCTTTGTACATGGGAACAATTAACATGCTTGAAGGACATGCCGAAGTTGTGCTGTTGAGTCTGCTGCAGTTCTAAAGAACTTTGAGGCAAAACTGTCAGCAAGATTTTATGAGAGGACTACCCAGAGAGCTTGTGGAAAACTGAGCAATTTCAAAGAGCCTTTTCTCGAAACATTTAAATCATTCTTCACAACTGCAGTAATCTACATAAAAGCAAGGGGCAAGCACACAGACAATCTCAAACACCTGCAATGTCTCCTTTTGAAAAAGCAAATTCAACATGGAGAAATTCAGAAAGCAGCAGCCACACTTCAGGAGAAATGCCCTAATGTGACCGTTAATGAGAATGCACTGTTTGATGAGGTCACTAGCCTGCAAGAGTTCTTAAAGTGGGATCGCTTGAAAAATGTAAGAAACAAAATGAAACAACACTGTCAGAGATGGAGCACAGTGTTCATCTTCTTTCAAGACAATGCCATCCAGCATACTAACCTGTCTAAATTATCATCAGTTGCCATGTGTTTGCCTGGAAGTAATGCACCAGTTTAGGGGGTGTTCTCTCAGATGAATGATACATGGACAGCATCAAGAAATAGATTCACTGTTTATACTATCAAAGCCATGCTTATTGTGAGGACAAATTTTATCCTCCCCTGCCTGGTGTAGACAGAGCAATCCTGAGGAAAATACATTCATCTGAGAAATACGCAGACTAGGTTTCCTTATTAGGGCCCAAGCCCTGAAAGGGCGAAGGCCCTATTGTTTTCGTAAGGATTTTTTATTTTTATTTTTTTACTTTCGGACACTTTTGGGGCCCTTAACATGCTCAAAAACTCTCGAAACTTTGCACACAGGTCCGAACTCGCGGCCATCAGGGCCGGGCTGAAGCTGGTAACCGGGCGTGGCAGGGGGGCTTGACAGCGCCCCCTAGAACGGGGTCTGAAAACTTGGTCCATAGATCAAACACGCTTGCCTGAATAAATATGAAAGTTTTACGCCAGCCCAACAGGAAGCCGGCTATTATGGGTTGTTTGAAAAACGTACGCTCTGGAATTTGAAATACTCCTCCAAGAGAATTCATCCAATCGCCACCAAACTCGGTGTGCATGAAGTCAAGACACTGAGGATGATAAATTGTGGACGGATTTTTGATATCTTGAACAGTTTGGCCGTGGCAAGGAAACGAATTTATAGCAAGAAAAGAGAAACAGGAAGTGTATTATAACTTCTGCACACATTAACTGATCTTGATGAAACTTCAGCAGTGTGTTCGTTGTAAGAGGCCGATCACATTGATGTGACTATTGTGAGTCAAAGTTATAGCGCCACCAACTGGCAGCAGGAAGTGTCACTTTCAAAATGCTTTGAAATCACCCTCTTATTTTTACCCGATTTGCTTCAAACTTTATGTGTATAATGTAAACACACGGCAGATCTAGACCTGTGAAAGGATTATTGATTTCTTAGATACTGTTGCCGAGGCAACACATCAAACTTTAATATTCTTTTCGGATGCTTTTGAGACTCTTAGCATGCTTGAAATTGGATGAAACTCGACAGACACATCACATTTATTATCCAGTAGACATGTGAAAAGTTTCAGAAATGGGCGTGGCAGGGGGGCTCAACAGCGCCCCCTTGAACGGGGTCTGAAAACTTGGTCCATATATCAAACACGCTTGCATGAATTAATATGAAACTCGGTACACATATAAATCTCATCGGGCCGAACAACTTTCCCTCGGTCAAGTTTTACGCCAGCCCAACAGGAAGTCGGCTATTATGGGTTGTTTGGAAAACGCTTGCTGTGGAATTTGAAATACTTCTCCTAGAGAATTCATCCAATCGCCACCAAACTCGGTGTGCATGAAGTCAAGACATTGAGGATGCTAAATTTCGGACGGATTTTTGATATCTCGAACGGTTTGGTCGTGGCGAGGAAACAAATTTTCCTCGAGAAAAGAGAAACACAGTGGTATCATTTCTGCATACATTAACAGATCTTGATGAAACTTCAGCAGTGTGTTCGTTGTAAGAGGCCGATCAGATGGATGTAACTATTGTGAGTCAAAGTTATAACGCCACCAACTGGCAGCAGGAAGTGTGTCACTTTCAAAATGCTTTTGAAAAAAGTGTGTGGGGGGGGGGGTAGTTTTACCCACAGTTACAAAAATCAGTACGTATATTGGTCTCATCGAGCCGGACAACTTTCTAATTTACAGTCATTAGCTCTGACCAACAGGAAGTCAGATATTTTGGTTTGTATGTGGATTTTTTGGATATTTCAGACTGAGTTTTTAGCTACTCCTCCTAAGTGGTTTATTTTATTCACACCAAACTTTTTCAACATGATGAAAATACATTAAAGATGCTAAATTGTGAACAGATATTAAATATCTCAACGGTTTTGCTATGGCGAGGGATTAAAGTAATGTCAAAAAAGGAAACACTAAAAGCCTCATATCTTCTAAAAATGTAATTGTACGCCATTTATTTCTATATAAAAGTATACAAATATCACAACTAAACCCATTTTATTCTTATTTTAAAAATAATTTTATTCTAATTTTATTCTAAGTTTAAAAACAGTAATAGTAAAAAAAAAAATAATCAAGTCATACATAGGGCTATACTGCCCTCTTGTGTTCAAAATCAGGTAGGCCTATTGTATCTATATGAAAATATACTAGGTATGTGACGGTGAGAATATTTTACCACCGGTTAATCGACATGTGACACCACTGGGGGCTTTTGAATCGCTAACTTAAAAACGAAAGTAAAATATGTTCATCCCACACAGACATTGATAATGATGCGGAGCAGAGCAAGCGTTTTCAATGAATTCCTATGGAAGTAGGAATGAAATAAAAAAACTTTGACTCTGTTCTGCTCGTTCCTTGCCAAACTTGCCACCGTTATAAATGCCCATGCAGCCGTGAGCATTTAAGTTTAATTTTAAAATTAGCGCCTTTCGGGGGACGGATTGCTTGAATTTATTTTACAAAAGCACAATGTTGTGTTTTATTGTGAGTGTACACAAATATAAGTTAACACTTTGCAGTTTGAATGTCGTCCTGTATGAACAAAATGACGGAGTATGTTTTTTTTGTGTCCACTGTTCAATCGCGTCCGTGCCACACACACACACGCGCACACACACGCACACACACACACACGCACACACATTTCAGCATTGTAATCTTGACATCACAGCCTGTTCATTGTAGCCTTAATAAAATATAATAATAAAATAGTCAACCTAACATATAAAAATTACACTGCCTTGTTTAAATAGTCAGTAGTACAATTCGTATATATAGCTGCGAGCAGCGATGAAGGGCCAAACCCGGCGGCACCGGGTTGCGGTGCCACCGGCTAGGGTCCGTAATCGTTGCTCGCAGCTATATTCTTACAATTACTTCTTGTTTAGTAGGGCAAAAGTCAACTAGTGAAGTGAACTGATCAAAACATGATACTGAGCATATTGTTGTGCTTTTTTCAAACCTTTCATTGTAAATATGTTTACATGTTCAAGCCATATTGAAGCCTTGATGGCTGCTCTGTCAAGCCTTCGACGTTGGTTAGGAACCTGGGTGTGCTCTTTGATACCAATCTTTCATTTGAAAGTCACGTGTCTAGTATCTGTAAAACTGCGTTTTTTCCATCTTAAAAATATATCTAAATTACGCCATATGCTCTCATTGACAAATGCGGAACAATTAGTCCATGCGTTCATGACCTCAAGGCTAGATTATTGTAATGCTCTACTGGGTGGTTGCCCTGCACGCTTAACCCTCTGGGGTCTGAGGTTTTTTCTGGGCCTTGGAGGTGTTCTGACATGCTCTGACATTTGTGCTTATTTCTGTTACTTGTGACATTTTCATGGCTAAAGTCTAATTACACTGTATTCAGCACAAACTCTGCTACAATAATATATCAGCAGCATCTGTGTAAAAGTTTGTAGTTTTGAGATAATGACATTTATGCGTGGTTTGTGAAAATACAAAAAAAATTCTCACTGAAATAAGGTCATGAAACCCATACTGATTATTTCTTCACAAGACTTTTGAACTTTTTGACTATTCTATTTAATGTTTTTAAAATAAGTATTTTATGCTCATCAAGCCTGCATTTATTTGATCAAAATCAAATTACAATTTAAAATAATGGTTTTCTAGTTTAACATGCTTTAAAATATAATTTATTTCTGTGACGCAAAATGACTCTGCTAAATGTAAAAATGTAAATGATGCAAAGCTGAATTATGCCTGGATCTGGCTAACTACATCATGCGTTATGGTCGTGTCTAGGCGCAGGTCCTCCATCTGATCTGGATACGGCACGGATCCGGCTGACTACATCATGCGTTGTGCTCGTGTCTAGGCGCAGGTCCTCCATCTAATCTGGATACGGCCCGGATCCGGCTGACTACATCATGAGTTGTGGTCATGTCTAGGCGCAGGTCCTCCATCTGATCTGGATACGGCCCGGATCCGGCTGACTACATCATGAGTTGTGGTCGTGTCTAGGCGCAGGTCCACCATCTGATCTGGATACGGCCCGGATCCGGCTGACTACATCATGAGTTGTGCTCGTGTCTAGGCGCAGGTCCTCCATCTGATCTGGATACGGCCCGGATCCGGCTGACTACATCATGAGTTGTGGTCGTGTCTAGGCGCAGGTCCTCCATCTGATCTGGATACGGCCCGGATCTGGCTGACTACATCATGAGTTGTGCTCGTGTCTAGGCGCAGGTCCTCCATCTGATCTGGATACGGCACGGATCCGGCTGACTACATCATGCGTTGTGGTCGTGTCTAGGCGCAGGTCCTCCATCTGATCTGGATACGGCCCGGATCCGGCTGACTACATCATGCGTTGTGCTCGTGTCTAGGCGCAGGTCCTCCATCTAATCTGGATACGGCCCGGATCCGGCTGACTACATCATGAGTTGTGGTCATGTCTAGGCGCAGGTCCTCCATCTGATCTGGATACGGCCCGGATCCGGCTGACTACATCATGAGTTGTGGTCGTGTCTAGGCGCAGGTCCACCATCTGATCTGGATACGGCCCGGATCCGGCTGACTACATCATGCGTTGTGCTCGTGTCTAGGCGCAGGTCCTCCATCTGATCTGGATACGGCCCGGATCTGGCTGACTACATCATGAGTTGTGGTCGTGTCAAGGCGCAGGTCCTCCATCTGATCTGGATACGGCCCGGATCTGGCTGACTACATCATGAGTTGTGGTCGTGTCTAGGCGCAGGTCCACCATCTGATCTGGATACGGCCCGGATCCGGCTGACTACATCATGCGTTGTGGTCGTGTCTAGGCGCAGGTCCTCCATCTGATCTGGATACGGCCCGGATCTGGCTGACTACATCATGAGTTGTGCTCGTGTCTAGGCGCAGGTCCTCCATCTGATCTGGATACGGCCCGGATCCGGCTGACTACAGTAAAGCTTGGAATAAACAGAGAGACTAATATTAGTGCGTGTGTTGTTTTTGTTTCTTTTTATAATATTTGAGAAGAAAGTCTGTCTAGCTTTGCCTAGTTCCACACTGAAAGCATGAAGGCTGTCTTTGTAGATGTTATAATGGACTACAAGTTTTGTCTTCCGCCACATGCGCTCTGCTTTTCTACATTGTCTTCTCATATTTTTCACTGCTGTTGAGTTTCTCCAAGGTGCTTTTTGTCTGCCACTCTTCTTCCTGACTTTCACAGGAGCAATATCATCCATTACACTTTGTACTTCTGAGTTAAATGACTCAAGGAGGGAATCAACAGAGTCGGCGATATGCTTGGTGTTAAAGATACGGCCTTCATAAATAGTACACTGGTGTTCTCATTTAAGCATCTTCTTGACAGACACAGATCTAGCTTCAATGGCAGGAGAGATCAATAAATCAAAGAAGATACAGAAAAGATCAGACAGCGCTACTATTTTAGAGAAAGCACCACAGATGCTTAGGAGGCTATAGTTCTCGCCCTGGAGCGTCAGTCAGGACAGGAGGCAGGAATCAGTTTGAACACTTTACTTAACCCTCTGAGGTCTGAGCTGTTTTCTGGGCCCTGGAGGTGTTCTGACATGCTCTGACATTTCTGGTTATTTCTGTTACTTGTGACATTTTCATGGCTAAAGTCTAATTACACTGTATTCAGCACAAACTCTGCTACAATAATATATCAGCAGCATGTATGTAAAAGTTTGTAGTTTTGAGATAATGACATTTATGCGTGGTTTGTGAAAATACAAAAAAAATAAGGAATAAGGCCATGAAACCCATACTGATTATTTCTTCACAAGACTTTTGAAAATTGTATGATATAGCCTAGAATATTTGCTGCAAAACTATGTGAAAATCACCCTGACTGCTCATTCAGAGAAGACAATATGTTGATTTAAAATTTTTACGACGTGTTTTGTGTGAATAAGCCTTATGCGAGAGCTCATTAACCCCTTAACGCCCATTGTCGCGAATTTGCAACAAACCCCTTCCATTCAGACTGCAGGCGAGATAGCGTGTGTTTTCCCCCAATGCCTGTTTGTGCACATTCGATACATACCTAGGAACATTTTGCACGCACTGGTTTATCGTAGGAGCGGTCGGAGTGGGAACTACATCCGGTTCACCGAAGCTAATATTTTGTTTTGCAAAATCCGCATATCAAGTGCGCAAATGTGGAGAAATTTCCCAAAATGAGTTAAGTTGTGCTAAGATAAAAATATGTACCAGCTTATTGATTGCTTCTATAGCTATGTTATTCATATAGACTTCATGTGACGAATATTTTTTACGTACTTTGTAGATTTCTGTTTGTAGCAAATTTGCGACATTGGTCCATAACGGCTGGATTGGGCTAATGGCTACATATTATAATAATGCTGTATTTAGATGGTTTCAGACAAAAAATTATTTTTTTTTTTTTTTCCACAAAAAATAGCATGTTAGGATATAACACTATAAGAATATATAATGTATGCACTGGAGAAACAAGGAAAGAGTTAAACAGAGTGTAACATGGAATGTATAAAAACTACTGTCAATGTTAGGGAGTAGGAGAGTGTTTTGTTTCTTGCTGTTGTCAAGATTCATTAATTTGTCAAAGTTTATAAGTATAAAGTTTATAAGTTCTAACAACTTTGTGCCATGAATAAAATCTACATTCCTGAGATGGGAAAATGTGTTTTATTAATTTTTCCATTTTGTAAAAAAATACCCTAAATGCCCACTGTCGCAAATTTGCAACATACCAAAATTACCCTAAATGCCTGTTGTCGCAAATTTGCAACATACCAAAATTTCTATTTATTTGTTGTGCAAAAGTGAAATTGATAATCTCAACATTATTTACCATCTACTTAAAGTCAAAAACACACAGAATTTTTTTTTTTTTTATACAGCTTTATAAATTCAGGCGTTAATGTATGGCTTTTCTCACCTGAGAAAGACAAAGACCCTCCCCTAACGGCCCTATTAGGAGCTATCAGGCCCCTATCATTCTGAGCAACCTTGCACAATACTGTAAATGAGGGGATTTAAAAAAGAATGGCTTTTAGATTGTTTGGATTTATTTACACAACATAATCCAAATAGACACAACAAATGGCAAAAAAGCACTTATTGAAAGACAGAGACCTTTGTGCCATTCCTAAAAACATTGTACATACCTTTCATTTCCAAGGTGTTTGATTTTCACTTTACCATGTTCATGTTCCAGAGACTCATGTGAAGTCGGCAGGACTCAGTGGCATCTGGGCCCTGAAAAATAAGTGAACATACTGATATCAAGAGAAAGGCCTGCACGATTTTGGAAATAAATATTAGATTTTTCTGGTTAAAATTGCTTTTTAAAATTCACAAAATACACACACACACACATACACACAAATGTTTCCAACAATTCATTATATATAATGAACACCAGTTCTGTTGTGCCTTGTAGGCATAGGCTATGCGCAGTGCTGGGTAAAATAATAATAACAATAGATAGCAGTATAAATCTTCCAAAATATTTCAGTAACAACCAAGCTAGAGAAAAATATATTGATTATTATGTTACTTCAAATGTTTCCATTCGTTATGATGATATGAAATGAGATAATAGTAAAAACATGAAGCCGTTTGGTGTGTTTTGCTTTCAAATTTTCAAATGATACATTCAAACGTGATCGCGCTGCAAAATCTGATACATTCAAACGCGATCGCGCTGCAAAATCTGATACATTCAAACGCGATCGCGCTCAAATATAAAACATTATGGTTACCATATACATATCTACGTTTGACCAGATATCCACAAACACAGTAGGCCTAACAGTAAACACGGGTCTAAATATTATAATATTCCCCATATATCTAGCAACAGTTCAACTGCAATGTGACATTTATGCAACAATAACAAACATGTAAGAATTTCTTACCTTAAATCTTTCTTGTCTTCAAATCGCGTTCTTCTTCTTCTGAGGTAGCCTAAATCCAATGTAAGCTCAGCTTTCAAACTCGACGAAAAGTGAAGTGAAGTGTTTTGGTGTTTTGTTGTTGAGGTAACGAGCGCGTTCGCGTTCCATGTGGAGATTTGCATGTGAATATCTTTTGCGCGAGTGGGCGTGGCCAAATTAACTGTAATGAGGAAGCGTTTGAGAAGCTGGACATCTTGTTGGTTTTATACAAATTACTTAAACAGAGAATATTTTTTTTTCGTTTTGAATCCGATCATTTAAAAGTACACACTTAAATGTTTATAAAGGTGTATGGCTCATAAATGTGTGACAAGTATTCGCTGAGTTTTGTTTCAGTTTATAGACGTGCTCAAGAAAAAAAAGTTCACCGTGACGGAGAGGCAGAACGCACACCCTGTTTATTTTCTTTATTTTACAAAAGCACAATGTTTTGATTTGATTGTAAGTGGACACATACAAAAGTAGAAATATCACAGATTCTTTTTCTATATTTATTTTTTCTGTATGACCATAAATGACGGAGAAATTTAAGTTTATAGTGCTACAATGTGGAGAAAATCCAGCAAAATGCACCCGCGCGTTTGCCGACCTCAGAGGGTTAATCTTTCTTCGGCAGCACAGACATTCATTAGACAGCAGGTTTGAATGTAGTAGTTGCCCCTCAGAAAAATGTTTCCTGTCTTCCTGTCTTCTGACTGCTCTTTCTAAGTATCAATCTTCCCCACATGAATGATAAGTCAATTTGCAGTCTTATGTTTCATCAGAATTTTATGAAGTTCCCTGTTTACATCAGAAGTAGTTGCTTGTGGAGTCCTGTTCTACATATATTTTCTGTTAATGTAATCTGTATGAAAAGAGAGAGCTGTCAGTCGTTCTCATTACAGCTCATTATCTGCTAATGTGAACACGCCTACTGAGAGCGCGCGCTATTCAAACACAAATGATCTGAGGCAATCCATGCAAACCTGTGAGTGCCCACATCAGGTCGATAAAACACACCAAGTTTAGTCTGATTCATGTACTTTACATCGTCTTGTGACACTGTGAGGAATAATACTATATCAATAATAATCCTGGATAATTTACCTCAGAAGTGCTGGTTTAGTTTCACTTTGAGGAGCAACAGGTCCAGCTGAGGATTATGAATAGTAAGTTCTTTATTCTTAAGGGCTTTGTTCTAATCACAATGTGGAATAGTGTCTGTAAACCGCAAAAAGACTGTTTAAATATGAATCGCATGTCTGTGTGTGAATGAATGAACTGCACAGATGCGCCCTGTTGTTTACTATAGCTGTGATTTGCACTTAGTGCCCCCTAACATTACTTGAACAAGAATGTGCCCCCTTCTCAAATTTTAATTAAATCGAGATATGTGATAGGCCGGCAGCCAGGTCCACTCCTCGGGATGTTTTTTGCTACCTTTTTTTCACTATTATTTCCTATTATCTTATACCTTGGGCCATCCCAAGTTGATAACGACCACCCCCAACTCGGCCCCGTTTGGTCTCAGGGGCCAAAAAACACCCTTTTTTGGGAAAAGATTTTGGTGGAATGATGTAATTGTGAATATTAAGGCACTGCAGCTACACAAATAGTCATATAACCCTAATATTTTGCATTGTGTATCCTGACACATAGGGTAAACTAGCAGAAAACGATTATGGGGATTGCTGCCTTTTTGCTGTCAAATATCACCCTCAACATACCCCAAAAGACACAAAAATGTCTGTCCGCCTGACAAATTGTCATCAAAAGTGATCATTTTCAAGCATTTTATTATACATATCACTGCCTCAAATGTACATGAAAAACTTCCCAAGTTCATAAGCTTCAATTTAAGTGCAAGATGACCTTTCTATCTAGAGGATTACAGCTGGTATAACCAAAGATCTCCACTGTACCTAAAATCGGAGAAAACAGAACTTTCAAGCATTACAATTCACCCTTCGCAAAGTCCCGCCCCCCTTAGTTACTGTCGCTATGCCCGACAAGCTACCGGTTCCAGCCATGGCGCTCCCGCTGTCAATTTGTACACTCCCTGGGGAAATTGTAAATAATTTCTGGAAAAATTACTTGATTTCAGACAGAAGCAGACAGAAAGGTCTGCAATTTGCTTTCGAGGGATATATTCAGGACGTGAACGTGACTCGAAATGAAAACAAAATAAATATTAAAGCTATAGCCTACAGGTCACAGGGAAAAAGTGAACCACCGCATCACCTGGCGATTGAGACTGAGGATAATAACATTAAAGAACAACACTGTTCCTGTAAAGCTGGGTATATAACTATCTATTCACTATTAAAATCATTAAAAAGCAAAAGCAGTATACATTTATAACGTTACATTCAGTAAGACATTCTAGCAAAGTGTTAACTACCGTAACATTAGTAGTGTGCTGTAACGACACAACGTGTGGTTAGCTCCACAGGTTTCTGCGCCCATGTCGTTGGTCTTATCTATACCCTGGATCTATGTAAAGCCCAAAATATTAACAGTGTGTCAGCCCAGTCCTCCACAAGCCTGCCACAACAGTGGCATAAACCAAGAGGCAAAAAAATAACACCGCTGCCCGTAACAGCTGTTGTGGTGGCGAAGGCGAAGACGGACCGAAAACGGAAACCCATCTTCTGTCACTAGAGCAAAGACAGGTGAGTAGTTTTTTATGCTTTCTAAATACGAATAGAAATACCAAATTTGATAAACTAATAACTTACTGCGGCGTTAGAGTAGCCTACCAGTAATCTGGACTTTTATGATACAAGTAGACATGAATTTTGTATATTGCAGAGCCTTGTCTGAGGTGACAGATGAGGATTTGGAGTTACTCAGAGGACTGACAGGGACACCTATGAGCTACATAGCAAACAGGCCACCAATAGATGTAGCAGTAGGTCAGGAAATGTACCCCCTTGGAAGTGGTTTGAGCTACCAGGTAAAGCAGTGACAGATTAAAACTTGATACAGATTAAGATTAATTTATTATCATTTGCAGGCAGCCACAGTTCATTACAAAATAAAAACATTCACAATGTAACAAAAATTCAAACTAAGAATGAACAATACTTCTACAGCATTTATTAATCTTACTGTTAATTTAAACATTTACTTATAGATTATTCAAAATCAAGATTTGTATTAGTTAATGCACTATGAACTAACATGAAAAACATAGAATAGCTTGCATTTTTATTAACTAACATTAACAAAGACATACAGTAACAAATGTATTGCTAATTGTTTGTTCATGTTAGTTAATACATTATACATAGTATTCATTCTAATAACTTGTGTAACAGGCAGACAGAAATCATGGCCACATGAGTTAACTGCAGCACTTTGCTGTCCCTATGCGGTTTCTTTAGCAGCCTATGCCCGAATAATGTGCTGCTGGAAATTAGACAACATACACACCACAAACCATATCTGGTTTATATTTCCTAACATGGAATTAGGGATCCTACCAGATACGATCTTAAATTTTTTTACTTTGGCTATTGCTCTTTCGACATGCACTCGGTGTTTGGCTCTTTTCTTTGTCATCTCAACATCTGGGACTGGCATTTGAAGATTTGACTTTGCAAATGGTGGAATGTTTAGATTAAGGTCAAGCTCCTTCACATCTTTCTCAATGAGAAACCCCTTATCCACCATGAGCCCATCACCTTTCTTAAGGTAGCCACACTGAAGAAGACCTTTCAGTAAATCTTTGATTTTGCACTGTCTGAATAGCTCTTGGTCAGAAATGGATCCCGTGTAAAGTGTAGATGTAAACATAATGGAGCCACGAGGATCACAGACTATCAGAGACTTAAGTGTGTTAGTAGACTTGTAGTTAGAATAAGTCTGACTTTGCACTAACAGTGAGCTGGGTTTCTCAATCTTTATCTCTGTGCAATCAAGAATGGCAAAAGTTGTTGGAAACTCTGATTTGTAGTTGGCTGGCATGTTTTCTGTGATTATGTCCCTGTGTGGCCAAACAGACACATTACCTAGCCTACCATACATGAAGTCAATCCATGAACTAAATAAAGTGCTAACACTTTGCATATCGATTTGAAATTTGAAAGCTAGCTCTTTGAGGTTGAAGTTTTGTCTTAGTCTCATAAGTACAAGTATAAATTGTTGACGTAAAGGCATATGCCGGATGTGCCTGTTCAATTTCTCATATGTTAAGGGGATGTGTGTTTGTGGAACTGTGTCGTTATCTGGTAGTCTGAAAAATGTACACAGTTTGTTAAACTCATCGTAAGTGAACCCAGTGCAGTATCGGAAGTAGTTAGGGACACTGCTGTTATTTATCACCTCGGCTGTAAGTGGGTAAGGAGCAGAGATGTATAGTAACGAAGTAGAACTACTTCACTACTGTACTTAAGTACTAAAAGGCTGTATCTGTACTTTTCTAGAGTATTATTTTTTTCTCCTACTTCCACTTTTACTTAAGTACATATTTTCGGCGAGTGTAATACTTTTACTCCGATACTTTTTTTATGTGCTGCATCGTTACTCGTTACAGTTATAAAAATGTTACGAATCATTCCAAACTCACATTATCACTGCCAGAGCGGTAGATGGCTCTGTCACCAGGTTTGATGAAGCTAGCCCAGCGAATCAAACGATCAAGAAGACCGCGCGTGCTCCCGTTCTGCCTTTCGCTCTGCTGCCTGCCTCCACTGAGAACACTTGAGCATTGTTCATTTGTTTCGAGATGGAAGAACCAGAACTTCGAGTGATCGTGGCGGTGAGGGTGAGGAAGGAGACCACTCCTGGCCCTACTAGTCCATGTTTTCATTTGTCGGAGTGAAAGACAATTCAAATAGATTGAAGTGCGTAACTGTTAGCTGTCATGAGGACGCCGATGCACTGAATCGTTCCTTGTTTAAATAGTTTAAAGTTAGGCTACTATTATATGTAATGTTATTACCTTGACAAACCTATACATCATTAAAATGATATAAGACTCAAGTTTCAGTATTTGAGCACTATTTTATTCTGAGAAACTTATAGGGACAGTTATGTCTTAATTTATGTCAGTTATATATCAGGAAAAAATAGTCGATACCTTTAATATGAATTATGAGCGTTAGCCGCACCCATTCAGAAAAAAAAAAAAAAACTCATGTGCGGTCGTCATGAAAGCGCTTGACCAAACAACGTCCCTCAGGGCTTTTAGCTCAAAAATGTGCAGATTTTGATAGATTGATAGATTTCATAGGTTTACGTTAGATTTCTATAGAGAGGAATAATATTTATTTAAATTATTATAACCAAAATGGGCCGATGTAATCATTATGAGCGCTGGATACTCTGATGTAGCCTACTGTGTTTTCAGTCCATACTGGCAGCCAGAGGGCGCCCTATGCACATGTAGTCCATATATGGAACACATGAAGAAGAGCCATTCCAGAAACTCCCTGACATAAGCTGTGTCCCAATGTTGAAGGCTGCATCCTTTGAAGGACGCAGACTTCAAGGATGCAGCCTATGCGTCCTCTGAAGGACGCACCATGTAGCCTTCCTAGGATTTCCTAATTGTGCAACCAGGTGTTCCCGATCACCGCTCCTGGCGCCAAGCAACGGTGCGAGAGGACAGCTGCTATCCTGATCATTCATTTTGATAACTGAGTAAACAGCAATGGAGCCAGAATTGGCTATTGTCATTTTTATGGTTTATATTTCACTGGAGGACATGGTGAGGATTTTTTAGCCCCGGCGCTGCCGGATCATGTATTTTCGGTTTAGCCCTGTTTGAATACAAAACCCAGTTGAATATAAAAAGTCCAGTATTTCTCGCGCTCGTCATCGGCAGCTGTCACGGTTGCCAGGCGACAAGAACAATCCTTCGTAGGCTAGACGGGTCCGAGCGCGTCAGATGCGCCCTTTGAAATGGGACGCTGCTGTAGTTAGCAACAATTTGTTAATATTGTGACAATAAGCCTACATTTTGTTACTTTAATTTTCGGAACTGCATATTTCGTTAAGTATTCACTTACAAATGTGAAGTAACAAGTAACCTACTGAAGTACTCACATCACAATATGATTAAACTACACAAAAGTATATAATGTAACAACCAGATATTACTGTATATTGAAAATATACAGAAGTAAAATGCAACATAGCCTACGCAGTAATGCAGTAGTTATAATATAAATGCAGTAGTTATTAAAAGTACTTTTTTCAGAAAGGCGTCGATTGAATCAGCCCTGCAAACCTGTTGGTAGACAACTTAGTGGATAGAGGAAATATGCTCTTTAACACTCTGGAGACCGTCCCAGATGATGTCCCACCAGCAGGAGGCCTTACCAGGGGCAGCCCATCCCAGATGATGTCCCACCAGCAGGAGGCCTTACCAGGGGCAGCCCATCCCAGATGATGTCCCACCAGCAGGAGGCCTTACCAGGGGCAGCCCATCCCGGTCCAGCGGCTCAGCTCAATAGAGTCTACATCATTTTTTTCTTATTTTATGTATTGTAAAATTAAATGTTTATGTTGACTTTGATATGTTTAACGTATTTTGTAAATAGTTGGAAAAAGTACTTTAATGTAGCCTATAGAACAAATGACTTTCATTTACCAATTTTATTTGAAAAAATAAAAAGGTATAGAATTTGTTTCATGCAGAAAGTATTACTGTCATTACAAAAATAAACAATGTCCAGAACAATTCATTCTCTTTTATTTACACAATTAAAGTTGCATAAAAATAAATGTACATAATTTTTATTTTAAAAAATAAAAGTGAAAAAAGTTCAACAAGAATATGTAGAAAATGTATATATTTTTCAATCATTCTCTCAAGAAGAGAAAACAGCCTGTCCATCCTCTCCCTTCTTTCCTGTGCTCTCCTCGCCTCTGCCTCCCTCTGTAGTTGCATTTCTTCTCCGATCAAGTCCAAAAACCCGTCCTGTCTCGCCGCCTTCGTGCTGGTGCTGGTGCTGGTGCTCCTGCTGGTGTGGGTGCTGGTGCTCCTGCTGGTGTTACTGGTGGGGCTGGTGCTGCTGCTGGTGCTACTGGTGGTGCTGGTGCTCCTGCTGGTGCTACTGGTGGGGCTGGTGCTCCTGCTGGTGCTACTGGTGGTGCTGGTGCTCCTGCTGGTGCTACTGGTGGGGCTGGTGCTCCTGCTGGTGCTACTGGTGGTGCTGGTGCTCCTGCTGGTGCTACTGGTGGGGCTGGTGCTCCTGCTGGTGCTACTGGTGGTGCTGGTGCTCCTGCTGGTGCTACTGGTGGGGCTGGTGCTGCTGCCCCTGGCTCCTCCTCACCGTGGGTACCCACTACTGAACTCGGCCCTGGTGTGTCCTCAGGGATTGAGGCGATGAGGACAGGGGGGTTGGTGCAATGCCTCTGTCCCAACACCTCATCCATGAGGACAAACCAGGGCCGAGTTCAGCAGTGGGTTTCCCACTCACACCCTCACCTGTCTCAGGACACTTGCAATTCTAAAGGCAGAGCAAATGAACCATGGCTTGTTAAAAACAACAGGACAATACATTTTTAGCAAAGATGTGTGTATTACTTTTCATATATATATATATATATATATATATATATATATATATATATATATATATATATACACCAATTTTTTCCTGAATTGTTCTAAAAAAAAGCAGAAAAGGGTACTTAACACAGAGGAGCAATCTTAAATGCATTGTTAACACTGAAAAATATGACACATCAAGACACGCATACAAAATACTTAAGAAATCATATTTCTATATACTAAAATTTGGTTAAAATCACATAGCTTGCATGACAGCACTACAAAAACACATAAAAGTGAAACCCCATTGCCTTATCTAACGTTACTGCTTTTCTTATTGTTTTGGGCTTTATTGGGTGAGTGATATTTTTTATAATACACAAGTGCAAATATTACAAATAGGTCGTTAAACTAATAACGTTATTACCACAAGTTTTGCCTAAAACTACCTGATAAATGTAGCCACGCAATGGTGACGAAGGAGTTAAATTTATAAGAAACTTTAACTCTGGTTTTGCTAGCTATTTGAGTAAATGAAAACATAATACTTACATTTAAATGTGAATTTGCTGTCCACCACCGATCTCTAGTCTCGGCCGCCTTTAAAAATAAATAAATAAATGCTGTCTTCAACGGCGCGCAATGACTTATGGGGTAGAATAGGCCGCTAAGTGTCCATTTATGTATCCTTCTTTTCACTGGGAAACGAAGGGTGCATTTGGCGTCGCTTTTGAATCAGGGAAGCCTTCGTCGCAGCGCGATGACGCAACCGGCCTTCGAATACGGCCTTCGGAGGATGCAGAACTGAATTGGGACAGCCTTCATCGAGCCGCGGTGACGCAACCGGCCTTCAAATGCGACCTTCCAAGGATGCAGCCTTTGAATTGGGACGTCCTTCGTCGCGCCGCGGTGACGCAATCGGCCTTCAAATACGGCCATCCGGCCTTCAAATACGGCCTTCGAAGGATGCAGCCTTCACTTTGGGACACAGGCATAAACAAAGCTTCCAGAGATCGCTGTTACATGCTGGTAAATACACAATAAGCTGTAGAGAAAAAAGGCACAAGCAGGGAAGAGAAGAGAGGGATGCTTTAGAGGGGAAAGGGACATATTTGATCTGTTTTTCTCAGTGTGTTAAGGTGTTCTTGAACATTCATGTCCTTGTACTGCTGCTTCAGCCAAATTAATTGTGTGTCCTAAACATTTGAAATAATATAAACAATATGATGTTCAAACTTTTGACTCTTTTCTTTAATAACTTCATAACACAATACTTGTACTTTTACTTTCAGTACTTGAGTAGTAAACTTTTAAATAAACTACTTGCAAAACTTAAGTACAAAAAATGTTGAATACTTCAGTACTTCTACTTAAGTATTTTGCTTAAAGAGCACTTCAACTTCTACTCAAGTCACTTTTTTGATAGAGCACTTGTACTTTTACTCAAGTCTGGGTCTCTAGTACTTTATACATCTCTGGTAAGGAGACTGACAAGTTTGTATTTTCGCCCTTAGCAAGTCATTTTCTTTTTCTTTTTGAGCAAGAAGAGTCTTCAGTCGTTCCAGCTCCTCCTGTTTTTCTTTCATCTGGGGTTGGTCATCTGTGCACTCTGTAAACATAAGAATGAAATGATTAGAACTAGTGTTTTATTAACACAGGACATAAACAAAGTGTAAATAACTAAAAAACATTGCAATATACTTTTTTCTTCTTTCTTGTGTGTGTAGCTCCCATTATTGGACAACACTTTGCCAAGATCCTCCCTATCAAACCCTACTGATGATTTTCCAGTATTCCCTTTACCACCACAGCCAAGCACTTTCTGCACAGTCCTAACAAAAGATCAGATGAAATGCTATAATACCATGATGGTCTCAAGGTCTGAATCTGAGGCACTGGAGAAACAAATCAGACAACAGAGCACCAACAACATCTGGCATTGTGTCCGCTCTCACTGTCTTACTTCATCCTCTTTCAAGAGAGTATACTCCAGGAAAGCAGACTACGAGCAGCTTGCCACCAGCATGCTGAGGAAGAAGACACTGCAAACCTCAGCAATGAAAAGAGGCCTGGAGCTTGAGCCAGTTGCTGCAGCCCAATACACAGGGGTCACAGGAAATCAAGTGTACATGTGTGGCTTTGTCGTCAATCCCAACACCCGCCATTTAGGTACACCTCCTGACAGGAAAGTCCTTCAGCGTGGTTGTGGCAAAAGCTATGGACTTTTAGAAATAAAGTGCCCAGACCAGTACAGCTACACAGGTTGTAAATACCTCCAAAAGCACAGTGGTGACACATACTGTCTCAAACGTAATCATGAGTACTATTACCAAGTTATAGGACAGATGGGAATAACTGGGATGCCATGGTGTGACTTTTTTGTAAAATGTGACAATGACTACCATCTGGAACGCATTCAATTTGATGCAGAAATGTGGGGGGAAATTAAATCTAAACTAGACTGGTTCTTTTTTGAGCATTTCCTACCAGCCCTGTGCAGTTAGACATCACTAACAAAAAACAAAACACATACCCATTTCAGTGACCAGAGAGCTCTCCCCTGTAGTGGTATCCTCCATTAATGATGTTGCCATCTCTCCTGTACCCATGTCTTGTAGATCACACCCGACGCTGTTAATATGATATATACACATTTGATATTTCCAAAATAATATGCTTAGCAGGCTATATAACATCTGATGTGATTGTAATTTGTAATGTAATATGTACAAAATTAAAAATATTGCATTATTGTTATTATTTGCTTTTTCTTTATATGAATGACCAAAAAATGAATCGTCACGTCAGTGACCCATATCAGATAATCACCTGATGATTTCAGTATTATCTGGCCTCCTGTCAACTCGTAGTCTTTTCCTTGGTGGCACTGACACTGGTCGCAACTTTGGCGGACGTCTCGCAGGTGTAACGCTACTATGGTCATATGCCAATGCAGGCAGTGGATCAGGGTGAGCGGGTGTCGGCCGGCCGTCAACGAAGTGCTGGAGTTTAATGACAGAAATGGATTTATTCATTCTAAATTACTTCTTAAGTATCTTAAAAGGAAATTCATTCAGTACACAGACAAAGGGCAGACATGTCAGGCAAAACTTCTTTAGGCTCGCTAATGTTTAGCTAAGTTAACTGTTAGCTAACTTACCGTAAGTTAGTTACGTTAAGCTTTTAACAATACATTTCTCCGGTGACGACAAATTGTAAAACAATGTTCACAATAAAACAAACACTGCTACATAGTAAAAGGTTGTAGTGAGTATAATTGAGTTAACGTTACCTTTGAACACACATAGATGTGTTTGGCTGTGGAACGATTTTTCATCTTGTTCAAACTCAGTTGCTGGTGAGGCCGTCCACACAAACGTATCCATTTCATGCACTTCTCCAGGTTACTGACAGGTTTAGGGAACGGGTGAAATTGTACATTGCCCAGCCTTTCTGGGTACCTACTGTCTGCGTTGCAAGTCCCATACGAGCACCGTTTCACCATTTTCAAAGTTAATCGCCGATGCTAGTCTATGTCGGACTTGTTTGTTTGTCGGGCAAAATGGCGGATAGTCATGGGGGCACAAAATATCGGCGCTATGATTGGTCAGATCACCTGTCAATCAAGCTCCCTGCGAAGGGTGAATTCCATATGGGATTAAGCATATTTTTTGCACATGAACAATATTTCTAAAAAGAGTTGACTTGAGACTTGACTTATGTACTGCTATACTATATGAAGTGAATAACATTAAGCCCCTAGGTGGACTGGGGTCAGTGTGTACAATAAAACAATGGTAACCATGTAACACACACAAACACACTAACCAACCAACACCCTAACCCTTCATGTCACATCCTGAAGTTATTCAGCAAAGACAATTTGGAGGTAAGTTGATTATTTTTCTGGTTATAGAAAGATATTGATTCTATTGGGAGATTGGTGTCCTATATTTTTCTACATGTAAGGCACCCACCAATCCTTCTAGATTGATAACATTAGTCACCGTAATATGTCACTGTTATAAAGATTTTATGATGGTTGTCATCAGATCATCAGTCTGTGTTTGAGGGTAGACTTCAATGAAATATGAAACATGGGATCTCAATGCATATTTGTACATTGAATACTACACATGATTTCATTGTTGTAATGAATAAACTGATTTTCAGATGGGTGTAATGCAACAATATATCTAAACCAGTCAACATGTCAAAAAAAAAAAAACGACAAAATGATGAAGACTGGACATCCGGCCAGAGTTCTTCAAAGCAGAAGCCTCCACCTCAGCCATCTCTGGAAAACTGCATCCTTCATGGTTACCAGGGGACAGTACATGACAAGTTAATACCTTTGTCTTCTAAGGCTGATCCACTGAGTGCATTTACTGCTATCCATGATACGAAAAAGAAACTTCAAACACAAACGTTTGATTGTGGTGGTATGCAAGATGTATTAAAATCAATTCCTGATGAATTGTCTTCTGATTGTGGGTATCATGAAAACTGTCGATGCATGTTTTTCCGCAGTGCATAGTGCTTTAAGCAAGTGTCAAACAGAAAATGTCTCCATTAGACAGACACATGAGCATATGGATTCTTCAGTTTTGTTCGGCATTTATTGCATATTCTGCAGAAGTAGCGCAGTGAAGCAAGTGTCCGGCAACAGATACAGCTTGATGAAATTCAAACTCAGGGTCTGGGACATATTTTGCTGGGATCTGTGGAATAACCAGTAATTATGAAACGAGCATTATATCCTGACTACCCATGCCAAAGGAGAGTTTGTAGAAGCAAAGGATTAGTATCCCCAGGGGCCCCTGGGCACTGAAGCTCATGCCCCTCCCCCTTCCTCAACGGCTATAACTCGGGCGAGTTGGACCTCGTGGATGGGCTCGTTCGAATGGCCTCGTCCAGCACTACGATCGATTAGAGTTTGGGGAATATTGAGCGAGGGGCTCTCAAGATATACCTTTATCTATGATGTGCTGAATGTGCTGAAAAATGGAAAAACTCAAAAAGAGAAGTTCATCCGTGATCGACGTGATCGAAAAAAGGTCCTTTTCTTTGAACCCATCAAGAGACATTTACATTTACATTTACATTTAGTCATTTAGCAGACGTTTTTATCCAAAGCGACTTACAAAGTAGGACTAGATTAGAGAATCAGAATCAGAAGATTTATTGTCATTGTACAACGAAATTTCTTTGCAGCAGTTCACCCAATAAACATAGAATCTAAAAGAGAATTCTACAAGAGAATAAATAGTAAAACAATACCATAATAAATAGAATAATTTGACACACTAAAAGTTCTAGTTATTTATTGTACACGGTCCGTATGTGAAGGTGTGAGTGTGTGTGCATGCGTGCAGGGAGGAGCTAGTGGCCGTGTGTATTTAGTATAGTGATGGCTTGTGGAAAGAAGCTGTTCCTGAGTCTATTTGTCCTGGTCCTGATTGACCTGTAGCGCCTGCCAGAGGGCAGCAGGTCAAACAGAGGGTAGGCAGGATGGGAGCAGTCTTTGATGACTGAGGCAGCGGGATGAATAGATGTCCTCCAGGGAGGGAAGGGTGCAGCCGATGATCCTCTGTGCAGTGTTGAACACTCTCCGGAGCTTCTTCCGTTCTGCCTCAGTGCAGTGGGAGAACCACAACGTAATGCAGTACATCAAGATGCTCTCAACTGTGGAGCAGTAGAAGGTCACTAGCAGCTCCTTCCTGATGTTCTTCTTCCTGAGCACTCTCAGGAAGTGCAGGCGTTGCTGTGCCTTTTTGATGACAGCTGTGGTGTTTGCTGTCCAAGAGAGGTCGACAGAGATCATCGTGCCCAGTAAGGTGAAGGTGTGAACCCTCTCCACGCAGTCTCCGTTGATGTAGAGGGGGCTCAGATCTGCCCTGTGCTTTCTGAAGGCCATAATGATCTCCTTGGTCTTTGCTGTGTTCAGAACCAGGTTATTAGCCACGCACAACGTGGACAGTTCCAAAACCTCTTCTCTACATGCTGACTCATCTCCCTCTGAGATCAGCCCCACCACCGCTGTGTCGTCAGCAAACTTCAGTAAGGTGTTGCTGGTGTGAATGGGTCTGCAGTCGGCGGTGTAGAGGATGTAGAGCAGTGGGCTCAGCACACACCCTTGGGGGGAGCCTGTGCTCAATGTTCGAATGGAGGAGTCATTAGGCCCAAGTTTTACTGACTGGGGTCTGTTAGTGGGAAAGTCTTTGACCCAGGAGCAGGTGAGTGGGTGGAGTCCCAGATCAGACAGTTTGCTGACCAGGATGTCGGAAATGATTGTGTTGAAGGCTGAGCTATAGTCAATGAAGCTGTGCTAATGTTAGCATCAGGTGGTATGTACACAGCTGTGATTAACACTACTGTTTGCTCTCTGGCCAAAAAAAATGGACGCCATTTAACAGAAAAAGACTCAAGGTGTGGTGAACAGTGTTCATGTATGACTAAGTTATCTCTAGACCGTTTGTCATGCACATAAATACACAGACCACCACCTCTGTTCTTATCAGAGACTTTGTTTCGGTCATGGTGGAACATAATGTGCCCAGCTAGCTGCACGGTTGCGTCAGGAATCCGCGGGTGAAGCCAGGTCTCTGATATTATTGAAATGCAGCAGTCGCGGACGTAGCGATTTCCTTCGGTGAGTAGATTCAACTTGTCCATTTTGTTGGCCAGGGATCTTGTGTTGGTGAGGAACCGCCATCATCACGATCACACGAGGAACAGATTCAAGACAATGTCGTCTACCACACCTAAAAGGAAGCTTGTGGTATCAAACCAGAAAGTGATCCAGTACACAAGTGGGTTTATCTTTCAGATCATCCAATCACAAGAACTTAAGTCACAAATAAGCATCTCTGACCTAATGACCTATCCCTCGACTCTGACGCCATACTCCATCTCAACAGTCTATGGCTTTTTCGCAAAAAACAACAAAGCAAAAGGAATGAATCACATGATCAAAGATGCTGAGAATGCACAACTTCCTTCTCCAAGCCAATATGCTCTCATTCAAGATGGAAACTCCTCATTCCACATGCGCGATGTACCACGGACAATGAAGACTATATCAGAGCGCACCTTCAAAAGTCTACCTGCTGCAGCTGAAACAGTATTCAGCACAGACACTTACATTGACCATCTTTATCCACCTAAATCAGCTGAGAGAGATCGCAGAGGTTGTGGTGAACGTTTTATAGTTAATGGGCTGAATGTTCATCGACCCGCTGATTGGAATGGTTTTCTCACAAATGATGAAAACAAGAAGGCACTCATTCATTTACTTCTAGATCACTGAGGCCAGGGCCGGCGCTAGCTATAGGCAGAGCAGGCGATTGCCTAGGGCCTCGGGCTCTGAGGAGGGGCCTCCATAACCGTAACATCCCCTATATATATATAGTCCACCAGTCAAGACGGGCAGAAATACTAGCCTCATTGTGCATTGGATATTGTTGAATTGTCACTCATCCGTAGTTAAACCAATTAATGTTTCCGTTACAAAGAGGATGCCGAATTCTGAAAGTTTGTGTAGCCCAGGGCTATTCAATTAGCTTCATTTGAGGGCCGGATTATCAAATCGAAAAGTTGAGGTGGGCGGTGGGTTGGTTTGGGGGTATAGCTTATTTATTGAAACATAACAAATATATTTACTATATTTATTTATTACTACATAGTATTCAATATAAATATTGCACATTTCTGTCCTACCCATGGTAAATTACTACAGTACATTCATGGTAAATGTTTAAGGGTGATTAGGGGATTTAAAGTCTTCCAATTTTGTTCAAGCCAGAATGTTTCTCCTGCTTTCCTCATCAGTCTTGTTGGGAATGTTGAGGCTGTTTCACAGGCGTAACTATCGGTAATCAGGGTAAGTGGTTGCTTACGGGCCCGGACCAATCAGGGGCCCGCCCGCGTTACTGGAAGATATTGATTGACAGCCGGGTCCACCTATCGCATTTTACTAGGCAAGGCAAGGCAAGTTTATTTATATAGCACATTTCATACACAATGGCAATTCAAAGTGCTTTACATAAAAGAAATTAAAATAATAAAAAGAAATAAGAATAATTAAAACAGTTAAGAAAAATAAATAAATAAAATACAGTACAATACAAACAGTCGGACGAGCATTGGCACAGTGCTCATTCAGTAAATGCATAGCTAAACAGATGGGTTTTGAGTCTGGATTTGAAAGTGACTACAGTAGGAGCACGTCTGATCTCCTCTGGAAGCTGGTTCCAGCTGCGGCTAGCATAATAGCTAAAAGCGGACTCGCCATGCTTTGAGTGAACCCTTGGTATTTCTAGCTGATATGATCCTAGTGATCTGAGTGATCTGTTGGGTTTATATTCAGTGAGCATATCTGCAATGTATTGAGGTCCTAGGCCATTGAATGATTTATATACCAGCAATAATACTTTAAAATCAATCCTAAATCTAACTGGGAGCCAGTGTAAAGACCTGAGGACTGGTGTGATATGTTCATATTTTCTGGTTCTGCTCAGAATCCTGGCTGCAGCGTTCTGTATGAGCTGCAACTGTCTTATGGTCTTTTTGGGAAGGCCAGTGAGGAGTCCATTACAATAATCCACCCTGCTGGTGATGAAAGCATGCACAAGTTTCTCTAAGTCTTGTCTGGAAACAAAGCATCTAATTCTTGCAATATTCTTCAAATGATAGTATGCTGATTTAGTTATTGCTTTGACATGACTACTGAAACTAAGGTCTGACTCTAGTGTCACACCAAGATTCCTGACTTGATTTTTAGTTGTTTGACCCCTAGAGTGAAGGTATGCGTTCACCTTGAGAACTTCATCTTTGTTTCCAAATGCAATGACTTCAGTTTTGTCTATGTTTAACTGAAGAAAGTTTTGACACATCCAGCTGTTGACTTCATCAATGCATTGGCACAGGGAGTCAATGGGGCTGTAATCGTTAGGCGATAGGGCTAAGTAGATCTGTGTGTCGTCTGCATAGCTGTGGTAAGCAATTTGGTTCTTTCTCATTATTTGGCTCATTGGGAGCATATACAGGTTGAACAGGAGTGGCGCAAGAATTGAGCCTTGAGGTACTCCGCATGTCATGGATGTCCACTCAGACTTATGGTCTCCTATACTCACATAATAACCTCTCCCATCTAAGTATGACCTGAACCATTTTAGGACTATCCCAGAAAGCCCCACCCAGTTTTCCAGCCTGTCAAGAAGTATGTTATGATCGACAGTGTCAAATGCAGCACTGAGGTCGAGTAGTACCAGCACTGATAATTTGCCTGAATCAGTATTTAAGCGAATATCGTTTATTATCTTTATGAGCGCTGTCTCTGTGCTGTGGTGCGGTCGGAAACCAGACTGAAAATTGTCAAAGTATCCATTCGAGCTTAAGAATTTGTTCAGCTGATTGAAGACAACTTTTTCAATGATCTTGCCTATGAAAGGAAGATTTGAGATCGGCCTATAGTTGCTTAATATGGTCTTATCCGGATTGCTCTTTTTCAGGAGGGGCTTGACAACTGCAGTTTTCAGGGAGTTTGGAAAACTCCCAGAGCGAAGTGAGACATTTACCACTTCTAGAAGATCTGCTTCTAAACTGTTTAACACACTTTTGAAAAATGATGTGGGAAGTGTGTCAAGAGCGCATGTTGATGTTTTAAGGTGCTGTACAGTTTCTTCCAAAATTTTGCCATCAATTTCTTTGAAATCAGACATAGTAACTACTTTCTCAGGTGGTTTGATCTGTCTGACCCCTGAGCAACTCAAGCATGTGCTGATCACCTTTCTGATATTACTGATTTTCTCAGAGAAGAAAGAAGCAAACTCACTGCACTTGTTGTATGAGAGCATTTCACTGGGAATCTGGCTTGGGGGGTTTGTCAGTCTCTCTACAGTAGCAAAAAGAGTGCGTGTGTTGTTTAAATTGCTGTTTATAATATTTGAGAAGAAAGTCTGTCTAGCTTTGCCTAGTTCCATATTGAAAGCATGAAGGCTGTCTTTGTAGATGTTATAATGGACTACAAGTTTAGTCTCCCGCCACATGCGCTCTGCTTTTCTGCATTGTCTTTTCATAGTTTGCACTGCTGTTAAGTTTCTCCAAGGTGCTTTTTGTCTGCCACTCTTCCTTCTGACTTTCACAGGAGCAATATCATCAATTATACCTTTAACTTTTGAGTTAAAAGAATCAAGGAGAAAATCAACAGAGTCTGCAGATATGCTTGGTGTTAAGGATATAGCCTTCATAAATAGTACACTAGTGTTCTCATTTAAGCATCTCTTCTTGACAGACACAGATCTAGCTTCAGTGGCAGGAGAGATCAATATATCAAAGAAAATACAGAAATGATCAGACAGTGCTACATCCTTAATAACAATCGATGAAATGTTTAGACCCTTACTGATAAGTAAATCTAGAGTGTGTCCACGATTGTGTGTGGGTCCATGTACATGCTGAGTCAGATCAAAAGTTTTTAAAACACTTTTGATTTCTTTTGCCATATTGTTTTCTGCATTATCTATGTGGATGTTAAAATCTCCAGCAATGGCAAAACAGTCAAACTCTGAGGTAATTGTTGATAACAGTTCTGTAAAGTCCTCAGCAAAGGCTGGAGAGTATTTTGGAGGCCTGTAAATAATGATAAGTGAAATGCGTGGAGCACCTTTTAACACAATACCCAGATATTCGAAAGAAGGGTAATTCCCAAATGATATTTGCTTACATTGATAGATATCTTTAAAAAGAGCAGCTAGACCCCCACCTCTCTTAACAGCTCTGCAGACACTCATAAAAGTAAAGTTAGGAGGGGCTGTTTCATTGAGGACTGTTGCACTGCAGCTGTCCTCTAGCCAGATTTCATTTAGAAGCATAAAATCCAGGTTGTTTGTGGTTATTAAATCGTTGACTAGAAGTGATTTATTTTTAAGTGAAGGAATGTTTAAAAGTGCTAACTTAACAGTCTTACTTTTTGTCCCCACATCAATCTTACTTTGACGTGTAATGGGCACCAGATTAGTTAGGTTTGCTGCACGGCTATTGAAGGCCTTAGACTTTCTATCTTGTAATAGAACAGCAATAGAGAAAGATACCGGCACACTGGGTTCCCGCTTGTTCTGTAAACATTTGAGAAAGTTACTGTTATCAGAGCGGGGACCCAAAACACATCACTGAGAGCTGGTATCAGTTGTTTTTGGTTCACCTCGAGCAGATGGAGGAGGGTGTGGGCCCTTGCGTTGTGGTAGAGGCCGAAGAGCTCTCACAGGAGGGGGAGGGCGAGCTGGGCCCGCAGGCTTTGGTGCGGGTGGTAATGGTGCCTGTCGTTTTTTGGTTGGTATCTGGGGGCTTGCAGCAAAAGAGTGGGATAGTCTGGTTCCAGCATACACCAGTTCTTCCATTTTCTGTGAGAAACACAGAAGAGGCGAGGCTGGAGAGAGGGATAGCGTGTCTGGTGAAAGGGGCTGTTGCTCTGGTGTTATAGGAGGTTGTGATATGCTGTCCTGGCTTCCCTGGCTGTTTTCCAGGAAGTCGTCCTTGGGTGCTGAATCTTCAAGCAGTTCTGATATGTCTCTCTGTGGGCAGGGCTCAGCTGAGATTGTGTCCGTGAGCAGAGGTTGTTGTGGTGGAGTGGTGTTATCATTGTCCTTGTGTGATATGTCAACCACATGTCCATTTTGCTGCTGAAGTGAAGTCCCGTGGTCATTCATACTGTGTCCATGTGTGTGTGTGCCGTTCAGATTGAGTGGATTGGCACAAACTGCAGAAGGATGATTGAGGGAGAAGTAGATATTGTCCTTTAACACTCTTGAACCAAATTTGTTTGGGTGATGGCCATCCCGATGAAACAGTTGTCTCTGACTCCAGAAAAGATTGAAATTGTCAATGAAGTTTACTCCTTTTATATTGCAGTTTTTTTGCAGCCATGTGTTTAGACCAAGCAACCGTGAAAACCTGTTTGTTCCTCTTGCTGGGAGAGGTCCACTGATGAATGTTTGAACTTTCAGTCTTTTAAGTGTTTCAAAAAGTTCATTGAAATCCTTCTTAAGGAGTTCTGACTGCTCTTTATGAATATCATTCTTCCCCACATGAATGATGAGTCGATTTGCAGTCTTATGTTTCATCAGAATGTTTTGAAGTTCCCTGTTTACATCAGAAGTTGTTGCTTGTGGAAGGCAGCACGTAGTTGTATCCGTGCCGCTAATGTTTCTAATTATGGAGTCCCCCACTATCAGAGTCCTGGGCTCGGCTGCGCTCTGAGCTGAGTGCCGCTGTCTGCTCGACCTTGAGCGCCAGTTAGCATCAGTGTTAGCTACTGGCCCATTCAGTCTGTGTTCGATCACATTCATCACATTTGGGGATTCCTCATTTACATTCATTAGCACTTCAAATCTGTTCTCAAGATGTATAGGCGGTGGTAGAAGACCAATGTTTGCAATCCTTGTCAGAGCTGTATCTGGGGTAGAGGATGCTACTGCAGGAATATGTGATGCTCGTGACAATCTGATGTCTCGAGTGCCTTTGGGTCTCGCTCCCTGTTTGTGCCATCGATTAGTAAGTCGATTGGCTTGTTTCTCTACCTGTCGAGGAGCACTAGTTTCATGGGACTCACCGGTATGCTGAGGGTGTTCATGACGAAGCTCTGTTGTGTGCTCCGTCTGGTTTGATGGTCCCGTAAGTAACTTTGTTTCGAGAACTGCAATCCTTTGTAAAAGTCTGTGGCAGTTAGTGCAGCAAGTAGATTCTTGAACCTGAAGAGGCATTTTCTCTCTTATCCGTATGAATGTAGGCAGTTGTGTTTTCCTTTCCCGGAATGTAAGCTGGTCGGGTAAAAGAATTCTGCGTTTTTGTAGTAATCCAAACTTTGTTGTCTGAGCACTGTGCTGTTTGCTGAGGTTAAAATTAGGTGATAAAAGGAAATAAAATATAAAAATATAGGAGATAAAATGTAAAAGCGATAGAGCAAAGCGCGGAGCAGTGAGCAAGAGCGTCCGAACAGTAGCTGAGCAGGAAGTCGAGGAAGAGCAGGAGTACTACTTTTAGTCTGATCGCATTTTAATTTTTTGCGAATTGATTTGAATAAATAGTGACAACAACATATTTGACTGATCATTAAATAAATGTTTGAAACGAACAATGATGAATTTGGTGTAATTTGTTTCGAATTGGGACTGGGGAATCCCCGGGTGAACATGCGCATTGCGTGCAAAACAGTAAAAAACGTTGAACTTGAGACAGATATGGAGACGTCAAAATTTAAACACAAAAGTGGCTTTCAAAAGCGCAAACGAAAAGAGGAATTTGATAAATTAATTAATAAATTGCCAAAAATAGGAAGCTTCTTTAAAAAGATGACACAGGGGGAGATCGAGATTGAGATGGAGCAATTGAGTGAAGTGAGTAAAGCACCTGAAGCTACCGTTGGTAGTAGCAGCTCCGTGGTTAATGCTAGCACCAGTGGATCAAGCAACATCGATGTAAAAGGTAAAAATGTTGAGGAGGAAGGGAGTGAGGCATTCACTGCGCGCTCGGTGGCCTGTGCTAACACCAGCGGGTCATCCAACAGCATCGAGGAGAACGAGGTAGATATGCCCATCACTGCTAATATCTCCTTGCATGAGCATCCAACCGACATGGGTCATTTTCCTGAGTATCTAGACTCAAATGTCAAACGATTTATAATATCTTTGGGGTCGTGCAAACCTACTGGTCCTTTCCCACGGGATCCCGCACAGGATAACCGCTCCTTTACAACGGCATATTACGTTTGCAAAACCAAGTCTGGTTTGGAGATACCGAGGACATGGTTGTGCTACTCCCCCACACTAGATGTAGCCTACTGCGAGCCCTGTTGGCTTTTTGCCAAGTCAACATGGAAGACAAATACCTGGCGTAATTTATCAAAGAAAATTCAACAACACGAGTCATCCACTCTACATAAAGCTGCATGTGTGATATGCGACCTTTGGCGTCAGAACAGAACTATGGATAAGGATATGGAGAGGGACATACTTCATGAGGCCAGCTTTTGGAGACAGGTACTACACCGTGTGGTTAATGTTACACTCACTTTAGCAATGAACAACATTCCGTTTAGAGGGCATAGGGAAAAAATAGGGGAAATTAACAATGGTAATTTCCTTTCTGTCATTGAGCTCCTGGCAATGTACGACCCAGTACTTAAAGATCTGATTAGCCGCCCTGCTCGCTCGATCAAGTACCTAAGCCCACTCATACAAAATGAGCTAATAGAAATTCTAGCAAAACACACCCAGAAAGACATTCTAGACAAAATACGATCAGCTCCATTTTTCTCTGTGATTATGGACACAACACAAGATGTGGCAAAAGTTGATCAGATGAGCCAGATCTTCAGATATGTCATAGTTGAACGAGATGCTCGCGGTGTTGCCACTGATGTGACGATCAAAGAGTCCTTCATTGGATTTCGTGAAGTTAGCGACTCATCGGCCAGCGAGCTTACTCGGGAGATTGTTGCGTCTGTGGAGGACAGCGGCTTAGACCTTTCCAAGTGCAGAGGGCAAGGGTACGACGGTGCCGCAAATATGCGCGGCATATACAGTGGTGTCCAAGCCAGGATAGCTGCAAAGGAGCCAACGGCCGTGTATGTACACTGTGCGTCACACAATTTGAATCTCATTCTTAATGATGCGGTGAAGATACAAGAAGTAAGACAGTTCTTTGACATTGTTGAGCACATTTATGTGTTCTTTGGGCACAGCATAAAGAGATGGGCAATGCTCTCAAATAAAACACACAGTGACGAGACAAACAATGACTCCAACATAACACTGAAAAAGTTATGCCCGACTAGATGGTCCTCACGTTACGAAGCAGTAACCGCTGTGAGATATCGGTACAATGATGTGATGACAGCATTGGCAAAACTTTCACTGACAAGCAGAAAGAAAGATGAACGGGACGAGGCTGCATCGTTGAAACAGGCAATGGAGAAATTCTCATTTGTTTGTCTTGTTGTCCTCCAAAGCAAAATCCTGGAGCGAACTAATGTGATATCAAAACTTCTACAATCCCAAGACATGGATCTGGCTACAGCAGTCCAGCTACTGGACTGTGCCATCAGAGACCTAACTGCGTTCCGAGAAAATTTTGAAGATGCCAAACAAACAGCGAAGAGCCTTTCAGAGAAGTGGGGAGTGAGCACTGCATTTGAGAACACTCGGTTGAGAAAAGTGAGAACGCATTTTGATGAGCTGTGTCAAGATGAACGTTTAGCAGATGCTGAGTCTTACTTTCGCGTACATGTGTTTAATGCCTGCCTTGATATTGTCATCTCTCAGTTGACCCAGAGATTCGCCGGTTTACGATCAACAGTTGACAATTTCAAAGTTTTACTGCCCGAGACCCTTTGCACTGCAACAGACGATGAACTGTTTTTACAAGCAAACAGGCTGGTGGAGATTTACAGAGATGACATTACTACTGATTTCCCAATGCAATTGTTATCATTCCGTTCATGCTTGAAAGACAGTATTTCACAAATGAGAACAGTGCAACAGCTGACAAAGATGTTGATCGTCGAGAACAGCTGCATCACTGCGAGTTTCGGGGAGGTTTGCACTGCTTTCATGATTTTTCTGACCATCCCAGTGACAGTGGCCTCTGCAGAGCGTTCTTTTTCAAAACTGAAACTGATAAAAAGCTACCTCAGGAGCTCAATGGGACAGAGTCGACTTGCCATACTGTCAATTGAGAATGCCCGAGCGCGCTATCTGGATCTTAAGGATATGATTGACAACTTTGCACAGAGGAAAGCCCGGAAAATGCAGCTATAATGTAAGTGAGCATCTTTTTTTATGTATTTGGACCTAGGCCTACAGTATGTGTATATAGCAGTGACAGTAACAGTGTGTTATTATGGTGCGCCGTCACCAGCATTTTTTTTTTTTGGTGCGCGTAACGTCATCACGTGTTGTAGTGGGGGGCCCGCCTTGATAATCCTGCTTAAGGGCCCGATGTTGGCTCGTTACGCCACTGGGCTGTTTCATCCGATTTAATACTAGCTTAAATCGTCGATTGATTTGTGGTTTGTAACAGAGAGGTTTCTGTCGAACTGAAACGCTTCCCACTGGTTGTTGCAACGCTGTTTAATAATAGTGTCCGGGAGTAAACGCAACTCCGTGCAGGGCCGTGTTGAAACAACTAGTGAAACAACTGAAAACAGCACTATTTGTTGTTACTGTAGGCCTCCTGACCGAGAAACCGCTTCAGATTAGTCAGTGACGGAGCGGTCCGAATGAATCCGAATAGTTTTACACCGTTATGCAAGCGCGTTTAGAAAGAATAGAACCAACAGAAGGATTCATTCACGAATGATTAGTAGAGCTGGTTCAGTCGACATTAATTCGGGACACATATAATTGCTGAAATATTCGCATGTAAAACGTTTCTCAGGTCAATCGGAGTAAGTATCAAACTAAACTAGCCGCACCGCCAGGAAAAGAGGAGGAGGGAGGTTGGTGCCGTCGGGCCGGATGGAGATGATTGGCGGGCCGTATTTGGCCCTAACGAACGCATCGATCAGGTGCTGCGAAGCAAAAGCCTAAATAAGCACGCAAAGAAGGACAGCTTGTAATGCAGGTGTGTGAGTTGTCGTCATCTATTTTGGAGTGATTGCAATGTATTCTAAATATAAACTTGTACAGTAGATCAGCGTCATTTCTGGAAAAAATTTATTTACGAGTTTAAACGAGCGCGAGCATCATTAACGTGCACAGACGCGACGCTTTGAATTTGCGCGTACAATGAATAACATCGCGTCGGGAGCTGACTAGTAAAAAAGCTACAAAAGTAAAAGACAAGACGTCTGTATTCAAAGTTAAAAAGCCAACACACTACAACATTATTAAATGTTTCAAATAAAGGATCTCATATCTATGGGTCTATCTTATAAATTCTGCTTATGATTAGATTATATCCTGACATCATACTTACACCAATAATATCAGTTTAGTTTTTTTTTCCTGTTCAGTAGCGATCGTGTCTTTCTCTTCCACTTGATTTGTGTATAGCATATTTAAAGGGTACATAACATGCACAGTTTCACCTAATCTCATGTTAATCTTGAGTACCTATAGAGTAATAGTGCATCCTTAATATCTCCAGAAAGTGTTTAGTTTTATTATATTTCTAAAAGAAAAATACAGCTTTCCGATTCTCTCCGGAAAAAGCCGAGGTCCTGGAGGCGGAGCTATAGAGTCATGCGGTAGCGCTGATTTCCAGCAAAAGACAGAAATCTGATCCAGTTGTACTTACATGACTGGGGTCTTTTATCACTGGGACCGCTCCACGTTTTAATAGCAAACGATTTGCAAATCCAGCGTCGACCTGGGCCTTGTTAATAAAACATTCGTCACTGAAATGACCAGAACACACAACCGCACTTCCTACACTCCGTTGCTGCCCCGGAAAAACAAAGTGCATCCACTGTTCCTGTAACACTGGGTTCTTTGGAAAGCTGAACACGGTAAGCTTTCCCTCACATCCAAATACACACTTTCTTGGAGACATTCTTGAACAAATCCTATGCAGCGCTGCCGATGATTTCCTGTTAAAGCGCGTTGATGTGCGCGGTCTCGCTCTCCTCTAGTCGACGTGTGCGCGGTCTCGCTCTCCTCTAGTCGACGTGTGCGCGGTCTCGCTCTCCTCTAGTCGACGTGTGCGCGGTCTCGCTCTCCTCTAGTCGACGTGTGCGCGGGCGCGCTTTCTGAGAGAAATGCTCATATAAGGAGTTCCACTCTGATCTACGTCATTAGATCCACGATCGAAAAAAAACAGCCGAAAGTTGTACCAACCCGGAAGTAAGATTTTCGGCACAGAAATTCTCCGTTATTCGTCCAAAATATTTTTTTTAAACTTTCCCCATGTTTAGCATGAGAATCCATCTCTTTAACACTGTAAACAACTCTGAATACATGAAACACCATTGTACCCCCCCTTTAAGGTAACAATGCAATACATAATATCATATTACTGATATTAATAATATGACAATGACAATATCTGAAGTCAATATTGATTAAATGGGAGGGAAAAATCCTGCCCATAACGCAGCTATGAAAAAAATGATAAGAGCACTTATGTTCATCTACCAATGGTATCCTGGAACTGTGTATAAATTGAATAAAACAGCAAAATAACAACAACAACAATAACATCTTCATTAAACAAAAAAGAGATTACCTTAGATAAAGTTTGATTAATATGTAGGCTACATACAGTACCGGTAAAAAGTCTGGACCCATTACTATTTTTAATGTTTTTGAAAGAAGTTTCTTATTATGCTCTACAAGCCTGCATTTATTTGATCAAAAATATAGAAAAAAACAGGAATATTCAGCAAGGATGTGTTAAATATATAAAAAGTGATAGTGAAGACTTTTTTTAAACAACTTTTTAATAATAAAAAAAATCTTGAAAAAAAAAGTATCACAGGTTATAAAATAAATATTAAGCACCATTTCTAACATTTGATAATAAATCAGAATATTATAAAGTTTTCTGAAGGATCACATGACACTAAATTCAGCTTTGCACCACAGAAATATATTTTAAAGTATAGTAAAATAGAAAATCATTATTTTAAATTTTAATAATATTTCACTATATTATTTTTCTGTATTTTTGATCAAATAAATCCAGGCTTGATGAGCATAAGAGACTTCTTTCAAAAACATTAAAAATAGTAATGTGTCCAAACTTATGTACTGTGTAAGTAAAAATATACTAAATTTAAAATCAAATGTTGTATAAATAAAGAGGTTAGGAATCATATTTGTTTCAAGTGTTTTTTTATTGGGGGTGGGGGGCCTCCAACATGAATTTTGCCTAGGGCCTCCTAATGTCTAGAACCGGCCCTGACTGGAGCTTCATGATATGATGGAAGACATCATCCCGAAGCCCTGTCATTTTAATAGAGGCTGGTCAAGCTTTCAAGATAGGATGCAATGATGGAGTTATGTCAAAAGAACTTCTACCAGAGATCTGTTCAAAACATGAAGAAACAGATCAGGGTGATCATTTACATGCAGTATATCCAAACCATAATGCCTCACATCAGAACAGTTAGAGTGAGAGCAAAAGACTCTTTTTCTTCATCCTCCAATTATTCTTATTTCTTTTTATTATTTTAATGTCTTCTATGTAAAGCACTTTGAATTGCCATTGTGTATGAAATGTGCTATATAAATAAACTTGCCTTGCCTTGCCTCCTGTATTATGCCAAGTCATCAGCTGTCAGCATCATCTTTGACATGGGAGATAGACTAATCAACATCAACCAGCTGGCTGAAGATTACTCACAGGAACACATTTCAGCTCTTCTGGCCTTGCATGCGTTCACTGGTGCTGACTGCACTTCAGCATTCAAAGGCAAAGGGAAGGTCCGTCCGATGAAGATTCTTAAAGATCAGAATTCAAAGTTTATTCAGATCTTTGCTGTAGTTGGGGATTCTTGGGAGCTCGATGAACAGATTCTCAGCGGTGTTCAAGAGTTCACCTGTCGCCTCTTTGGTTTCAATCATCGAATCAAGAAAGTTGATGAGGCTAGAGAGATTAACGTCAAGGAGATGTGTGGCTCAAGCCTTGAGCTTCGACAGGGTCTCTCCGTTGATCTCTCAAACTTCCTAACTTGCAAGAGGGTCCTCTTACAGCACATGAAGAGTAAACTTTCAAGTATGCATCTGGAAGAGGGCTCATGAGCACTACCCGGAAATCCCAAGCCCTCTCGACCATGGATTTCACATAAACACAGAACCACTATGGCTTGAGGGCGACGTCATCCCCAAAGCCCTTGTTGATGTCTTGGCAGAAAATGAAACAGATGAAGATGACTTGACTGATTAAATCCATATGAATATAGGTGAAGATGAGGAAAATGATGATTGAGAGTTTATATTCTACACTAATACAATGCACTAACATGACCAGTCGTCGAAGTACAGCATGGATATGCAGCAAAAAGATCTAAAGAACCAAAGAAATATTTTCTATTTTATGTTTGAGCTGCATTTAAAAGTTTTTTTTACCTGTACAGAAGGTTACTAACGTTTACTCTTTGGTTATACCAGCTGTAATCCTCTAGATAGAAAGGTGCAAAATGCAAAATGTTAGGGTTATATGACCATTTGTGTAGCTGCAGTGCCTTAATATTCACAATTACATCATTCCACCAAAAGCTTTTCACCAAAAAGGTGTTTTTTGGCCCCTGAGACCAAACGGGGCCGAGTTGGGGGTGGCTGTTATCAACTTGTGATGGCCCAAGGTATAAGATAATAGGAAATACTAGTGAAAAAAAGGTAGTAAAAAACATCCCGAGGAGTGGACCTGGCTGCCGGCCTATCACAAATGATCAATTTTAACAAGTTTCACATCTAATCCTTTTTCAAAATGTCAATACATTTCAAGATGTGATATTACGATGTTACAAAGCTGTTTCAAAATATTGTTTTCCCCTGAAAGAACTTTCTCTTCATCTTTTATTCCTGGACAAAAGAGATTTCTTCATTGTTTATCCAAAGGCACATGCTATTAGCGACATCATGACTGTTGTGGTTAATGTTTTTTTTTCCCCTGGCCAAATTAATTATTCAGAAGCTTTGCTAATGGTGTTTGTTTGTTTGTTTTTTGCCAGTGGGCAGTGGGAATTTATAAAGTCCAGCTGTCTCCATATGTCCTAATATTAATAAATATATGTCAGGGAAGTTTGCTTGCACAATTGCTTCTCCATACACTTTGGATGCTGAATGCAAAATTAGTGATTTTTCCCAGAAGGCTTAGTTGTGTTAATATGGGCCTAGGAAAAGGCTACACGCATGTCTTGTGCTTTGGTTACAGTAGATGCTTCCTGTGAAGACAACAGCCGTGTATTTCTCTGCTCATGTTGTATCTTACTGTGCGAGATGAAACAGTCCCTCTTGTCATAGCTCTGAGACACTTCCTTCCTGCCCTTTTATTAGCAAATAAACTCTCATCACGAAAGCTTAAAGTGAAGGCCTGATCATTTCAGTGAAGCGAATTATAAGTTGGACAGAATTATTCTGTCTCCTGACATTTCTCTGGTTCCACTGGTGTCAGCATCACATCTGTGAATGATTCAGTGGACTCTTCACCACTTTTAATGTTAAAAAAATTACTTCTAATCAATTGTTTTTGTTAAACGGTTAGTCAAAATCCGCCTTTAACTTGCCCCGGAAAAGTTTTGTTTATTTTTATTTTCTAACTTTCTGAGGAATGTACCCCAGTTTGATAATAAAATCTTATTTCCCTAATTAATATGTACATGCTTCTTTGGTAATTGATCAACCAGACTTGCTGGGACATCATATCTTCAAGAACCTCAAATATATCGATGTCAAGGAGAACGGTGTCATGTTTCGGAGGTGTGGACTGTGGTGGTGAGCACAACATCTTGTACATTTTTGCACCAGGTTGAAGGCGACTTGCGGTTAAGACTCAACATTATGAACAGTTATTTTGGGGGGAAACGCTCTGACAGTGCTGAGCTGATGTCTAAATTTAAAAGCTATCAGTCTAACTCATCAGCCGTGTTGACAAAAACCTTGTTTCCTGACCTGAAAGCGTGGTTCGCACAAGCAACTCTCATGTAAATCTTGGCCACAAAGAAGTTTTGATTCAGATGAAATGTCAGAGCATTGCTGTTCACTAGAATCGCTTCCTTCTTTGAAAGATAATGAGATAACACAGCAGATATCTTGGCCTACATCTCGCTGTATTGATCTGTTTTTCACTAGAAGTGCACTTAGGCCCATTTCAAAATGTGTGCAGGACTGATTGTCATCAGAGCAAACACAAAACAAGTGTCATTGATTAGAGAAAAATACAGCACTAGAAAACTCAAAACATTTCACAATAAATATGTTTGTTAACTTTGAAATGAATTAGCAAAACTGTGGATATAGACAAATAAAGACAAAGAGTATTTGTGATGCTGTGTTTGTCAAAAGGTACATGTCCATACATGTATGAATTTGACATCAAATATGCACTAAAAAGTTGCTTAATCATTGCAAGTTATAGATGAACAGCTCAAGGCAAGCACATGCTTGAAGTAGAAAAGTGCACTGCTCTCCTGTGATGCAGACATGAAGATGGCTGAACGTCAGCCAGAAACAGGAGTTTGCCACTCAAGCACAGAAATATGGCTCTGATGATCTCAGCTCTTGCCAAACTCCCACCGCTGTCTGAAGGTTCCTCAGAATCGGGTCAGCACACTTCTTGCTTTCCGGCTTGGCTGCTGTTCCATCGGCAGCTTCGGCTCTGGCAGACATTGTGCAGAACATGATCCTTCAGGGAACTGGAGATGGCATGAGGGCAAGCATCACTTGCAAACATACCATTGCTCATACTTCCCAGCAAACATTTTGACGTTTAATGACCGATGAAAAGACGTCCCTCCGACACTTCCCGTCATGGTTGAAAAATAGTTCCAAAATGAAAGTTCAACGTCATCTGGCCGTGAATTCCACGTCTTTTTTGCACATCCCTGGATGTCTAAATGGGTTTATTTTTTCAGTTCTTCTGGGTGTTTATAAGATGTGTTGCTGCCAAATTTAGGTGTATATATAAGCCTGCATATAAATAATCACACCCATATTGTGTAACATTGTAAAGGCTATTTTTACACATCTGAACTTGACAAAGGTTCTAAAAAGGTCCAAATCGGTCCGGTCAGACCTGGGGCCTCATTTATAAACGTTGCATACGCACAAAAGAAGGCGTACGCTGCTCTCTACGCAATAATTGGTATTTATAAAAAGAAAACTTGACGGGAAAATGTGCGGTCCTTCACGCAAACTCTGACCCAGGCGTACGCACAAAAACGGGTGAAATGAGAAATGGCGACACCGTCGGCAGAAGGAAGAAACACGTTAAAGTGTGTGAAACTGTAGACCGTTGTGTAAAAGAAATGGCAATAGCCTACTGCCTCTCATAAATAACATGAAGACTTCACAAAGCAAGTCTTATTAACAGCCTACACGAACACCCGTTTGATCGATCTGCAGTGTAAAACAAACACAATCAAACGAAGATTACAACAGAAATGCAAATTAACACATATTTGCAAAAAGAAAAGTGAAATATGTTATGCAATAATATTGGCATGTTATGCAATTCATCCTCATAACACATCTGTAACTTGTCAGATGCAATCAAATGGATGGTAATAAAATGCCATGATGCCTTCACAGTGTGTAATGACGCACAATGGCTGATCATGCGCTCTTAGTTGAGTGAAGTTACGTTTCTTGGTTTTCCTCTCTGTGTTTGCCATGATTTCGCAATCGATGAATATTAATTCTGGGCGTTTCACGGACTATTTATGGGCAACTATGGGCGTGACATGAAGCCGCAAAAGCTGCGCTACATTTAGAATTTATTGTGATTTAATAAGGGAAATCTGCGTAGGATGTGCGTGCGCACGGTTTTATAAATCCAAATTTTTCTGAGCGTACGCACGTCCTATGTTTCATCCGTACGCCACTTCTGACGCAAATTCTACGCAAAGTTTTATAAATGAGACCCCTGGACGTCTATAAAACAGTTTAAACACGTGTACATCAACACATTATTTGTGGACTAAAGTAAAAAATATTTAAAATTTTGCACAACATTTTATTGTGAATATTACATTTGAAATGTCTTCCAGTTGTTAAACAGCCACTATTCAGAAAAGATCATAACAGTAGATTCTGTGGTAATGGCATTTTCTCTAACAGTTTTACATTAAGGTTAAACAGCCATTGATCAAACTAGAATATAGCAAAAGTACAGGAACAGTCAACATTCTGCTTTTAGTCTTTCTATAATATTGCATCATTGATGAACAGAAGTCAGAGCTGTGGCAGTACTAGCTCTCAGTCACTAACAGGCTCACAGTACTGTTAAACAGGCCAAGTCTATGACATTTGGTCATGGCTTTAATCCGGTGCTCCATCATTGCTGCATCAGTGTCCGAGTCCGTCGTGAGCATTTGGGCTCCACCTCTTCACAGCATCTGACGGAAGAGAATATGGCTTTGAAAAAAAAAAGGGGGAAAAAGGCTAATTTTGAGGTAAATGTCATGTACTTTTTTGTTGTTAAAAATGTCAGAAAATAACCATGTTATTTTACAGAATAATAATCTTATGCCAATAAAAGATGTTCTGCATTAAATGTGATCGAATAGTGCAAAAAAAAAGTTGCCCTCTTCAATACTGTGGTGCTCTTAAGAAAGACCCTTAACTAGGTGTGTAACTGTGTAAAGGACATTTCGGATAAAGACAGGTGGTCTTTTAAATAAAAAGTTAACAATAAAACTTACATTAATATTAGACAAGGAACAAGAGATTTTTTTTAATGTCATAAGGCCAGAATTACCTTGAATTACAGGTGTGGCTTTGAATGGCTTCTTTTCATGTTGGCCACCACCCCTCATATTGAAATTCGCCATTAAGGCATTTGACATGATTCTGTGAAAGAAATTACACAGGATTACTCTCTTCTTTCTTCAGTCGGACCCTTTGTCAAGTAAACTACCCTTACCTCGATCATTTGTGCTACTGCAACACATCGCTTACATCCATGCAGACGATTGTGACTTTTAATACATTTTAGAAATGGCCTGGCTTGTGCATCTCAGATGATGGCATTCACTGTAACTGTGTGAACCAAATTAATGAAATGCCATTTTGACAGAGTTGTTGCATCTCCTCCAAGAAATCTTGTAAATACTCCTCAACATTGTCAGGCTTGCTGGATCCATAGTACAGTGCTACAATAAATGCCTGACAGTCTGGAATTTGACCAAGAATGGGCCAGAAGCATGTTTTACTCTATTTAAACAGTGGCACGCCATCCACATTAAAGCACAGTTCAACTTGTCCTGGCAGTGTCTCATTTGAAAGGTGTTCTAGAACAGTGGTTCCCAACCTTTTTCCTTGGAGCCCCCCCCCCCCTAAATATATATATATATATATATATATATATATATATATATATATATATATATATATATATATTCATTTATTTATTAGGGGTGTAACGGTTCACAAAATTCACGGTTCGGTTCGATATGATACACTTGTGTCACGGTTCGGTTCGGTACGTTTTTGATACAGCAAAAAGAAAGAAATGCCAGAGAAATTTCCTTGATTTCAATTTTTTTATTCAAACTAACATCATAAAGTATGATTTTTTTTTACTTTGAGCAATTCTAGAGCTATAATTCACTCTTCTGAGCATATAAAACAAAACAGCTCCTTGGAAAAAATTAAATGTAATATTGTAGTAGTTATAAACAAAGGTTTATTTTATTTCAGATTAACATTTGAGGGCAGCAATTGTATTCATAATGTAAAAATAAAACCGACGTAATGTTACTTGAAGGCATTATAGCCTACTATTCCTGCCAAACTTCCATGGTTGCAGTTAGTGTTACTACAGTAAATCTATGGTGAATGTTGCAGATGACACTGGATAGTTCATTCATGACACAATGTTTCTTCTGCTTTCCACGTCAGCGCCGTTTGATCCGTTAATAACGGAGAAATGTGAATGTTTCTCACTAGATCTGGGGTGGTGATGGCGCAGTGGATAAGATACATGCCTTTGGTGTGAGAGACCCGGGTTTGAATCCACTGTGAGACACCAATGTGTCCCTGAGCAAGACACTTAACCCCTAGTTGCTCCAGAGGCGTGCGACCTCTGACATGTATAGCAATTGTAAGTCGCTTTGGATAAAAGCGTCAGCTAAATGAATAAATGTAAATGTAAATATAAATCTCGCAGCGATGTTATTACTTCAGTGGCGAATTCAAATGCTTTCTTTACTGGATCTCTTATTAGCGCTGTGTAGTAACAGTGTCGCTTGATCAAGATCGCTCGCGCTGCACTGGTCCAAACTGATAAACGGTCCGTCAACCACACAATGACGAGCAGTTTCGTTCCGCTTGCATTACGTTTGCCATTTGATGTTGGGCAATGTTGTGGTCTCGCCGGCATCTCTTACATTGAGTGTGCTTGCCACGCGCAACGCGCCTATACATTTGAATAAGGGTGTCACGATTCTCCAAATCCTCGATTCGATTACATTTTCGATTCTAAAGTCACGGTTCGATTCGATTCTCAATTTAAAAAAAATTTTTTTTGAAAGCACAAGCTATGCCATTTTTAGACTTGTATGCAATATAATAATATCTTACCTTTGTTCGCAATGTACCACACACTACATTGTCAAATTTAAAACGTTTATTAACAACAATGTAACAATAACTTATATCTTCAGTCAATTGGAAACTTAAACAATATAATCTATTACCTGGCTATTATAGTCCTGGGGCTCCCTGGACTCCTCAGAGCAGTCACAGGCGAATAGCACGGTGTTTTAAATTGGGTTCCCACAGCGTTTGCAACGCAGTGCGAGAGAACGTTCTCGTAAGGGAACGTAGGCTACTTGGTTACTTGCGTAACCTCGGCTCCCTTAGAGATAAGGGAACGAGTACTGCGTTGCCTTGCCGTGCTATTTCGCTCATATCAGGTACTTCGCTTCAGACGATTTAAACCTAAAGTCCTTTGGTGAGTTTTCTCTGAATTTATACACTTCAGCCGCGTCCAAATTGGCGCGCTCGAGGTTGGCAGGGCGCCAAGCGCTCTGATTGAACCGCACGCCACTGCTAACTCGCCATAGGTTCGTGCAGTTGCCGCAGCACAGACAATCAGCTCGCTCAGACGAGCTATGATGCTCTCTGTGCAGCTGCAATGCGTTTTAAAATAAAGGCTTCAATATTCTCGAGAAAAGGAGTTTTACATATTACAGGCAAGCCGAGGTGACGTGACATATGGGGCGTGGGCGTGGCAGCATCGACGATTCCATTTTTTGATTCGATAATCGAGATTGAGCATTAATTTCGATCGATTTCGATTTAAAATCGAAATTGTGACACCCTTACATTTGAAATAACGAAATTGTAATTGAAATTCACCTCAAAACATATCCGCGCCCCCCCTATGAACTCTGGCCCCAGGTTGGGAAACAATGTTCTAGAAGGTAACGCTCAATACTGTAATAAATACTGTCCATTGCATTTATTTTTAACTGGCACTCCTTGTGGAGTATCAAGAAGGCTTCTAGCGTCTTTCGGGAGTCTGTGGCCATGACGTCTGAGCACATGAAGAAGCTCATTTAGTGCCTTGTAGCAGTAGCCCAACTAGCCAAGTGCTGTTTAAGTAGAATCAGTGTCATAATTGTATTCTTCTTCAGTATCACTTTTAACCCCCTGAGGTCGGCTATCGGCTCGTTTTTTTCCTTATCAGTGAAAAAAATAATAATAATAAAAATATTACTTTTCCCAGCATCACTGAACACATATCTCTAGCTGCAGGGGGTAGCAATGTTTCGCCAATGATATGGGGTTTGCCTGCCTTCGCTATACGTAGCGCGACACGATAAGATGCTTCTGTCGCCTTCATGTTAATAGTGCCAAACGACTTTTATTATGCTTCTTTGTGACTGCTAATCATCACGTTTCATCTAAAAAAACTCAACTGGCTTGTTCACTAAATTTGTGTGCTTAGTTTGAATGTGACGCTGAAGTTTGCATGGTCTCATGCTATCATTTGCTAGCACCTCTTTGCAGACCACACACTGCGGCAGAGGTGCAGCCTCGGACCCCGACCAGGTGAAACCTAACTTTTCCTACGTTTTTTGCTGGGTCCTGTCTCCTCCCTTGATGCTGACTTCTGTTGACTTGGGACAAGGAAACGACGCATTTTAAAGATAATACTCGCACACACAATTACCGATATCAATAGAGCTGAATAGCCTAGTTAATGGCTCTTTGGCGCCCCCCAGGGGAGGCGCGCCTCACCTATTGAAAACCGCTGCACTAAGGCATCAACACTTGCCCTTCGTCGTCTCTACTTCCTTTGGTACTCAGAGGAAATGTTTAGCAAATCTAAAATTACAAAATATTTTTAAAGCAGTTACCAAAAACATCCATGTTTAATTCATTTACAGACACTCGCCAATGTGACATGGCTCTCATGAACTCACATCAGAGCCCCACACAGAAGAACATGAAGAGTTGAATAAAGTCGTTATTTTGCATTTTTTTGCGCACAAAAAGTATTCTCGTTGCTTGATAAACTTAAGGTTGAGCCACTGTAGTCACTGGACTATTTTAACAATGTCTTTACTCATTTTTCTGGGCCGGCAGATGCAATTATCTAGCAGCCTATGGAGGATTGATAAAAAAAACAGATCTTAATTTGTTTTCCGAAGATGAATGAAGGTCTTCAGGATAATTAATTATTATTATTAATAGTTAATAGTAATCATAATTATTATTATTATTATAATGCCTGATAATAAAGCACTGAGCTAACTAACTTTAATTATTATCATTCATAATGTATTCAAATTAATTCAAAAGCAAAATGAGTGGAAAAAATTGGATATTAGGGACTGAAAATATCCAGTAAGCATCCTCTGCAACTACCCACTGTTTACAATGGTAATTTAATCTTTTTTATTTTTAAATAAGTGTGAGTTTTCCTACAATTTTATAACACTGACGACCTTAGTAACCGTGAGTTTCGCAAGGGCAAGAACCACTCACGCTTTTTAAAAATCAGGTTGAGACTTTCTGAGAAAGCCCACAAGCAACGCAGACACAAAATATTAATTCACTATCATTCATTTAGGGAATTTCCATCATTCACACACTTTATTTAATGTTCATCTTGACGTTGCCGGTCTGTGACACAGCTACATTTATACTTGTTTTTCTCTTCACAACAGAATTTCCTTCTAACATCTCTCTTTTTGCCCTAAACCATTAATATTAATTCACTCGGTCTGAAGCTCTCAGTCCACTTAGAGACCTACTTAGTGAACAATAGTGTTCAATAATGCTACAGTTCTGGAGTCGATAAAGTGTGTGCTTTGACCAGTGGCAATATAACCAAACAGAATGTAGGAAACAATTGTCAGAATGAGAGTCGTAGATCTGATTGCAAGTAAGCAGTTTATTGTGAAAGACAGGACAGTGAAAAGAACAGTCATCAGGCTGGCAGACTCAATGCAGAGACAGGAATCAAACACAGCGTGTAACTCAGACCGGACAGCTGGTTGAAGAAAACTCTAGAACGATCTCCGAGCCGCTTGGAAGCACAGACGAGATGCAGGAAAGACTTGGAACTCAGACACAGGAAGTGGGTGAGAGAACAAAACAAGAGTGACGAACCGACACCAAGCATATCTCACTCCGGCTAGATATCGGCGGCTGAAGGACTGATTGAGTGATCAGCTGGTTACTAGGCAACAAACAACACCACACACACAGACGCAACACCTTCAGACACACCATACAGATCCGCAAGATGAACACACAGATCTATGAACCGTGACAACCAGGCCAGCTGACAGTCGTGCCTGGGCCCGGGACGAGATCATCTTAGATGGGCCCCCCCGCGCCCAGATCTCGCCTTTTCCCTTGCTCTCCCTCTCCTCTGCATTAGGCCTAACTATGTTAACAAATACAACTTTTGATTTCAATAATGTAGGCTATTAGTAGCCTGAATATTAAGATTAATATTAACAATGCCATAGAAGTGCAGTTTATTAATAGTATGTTAAATAATGTAGTTAACTAGAGTTTAATAAATGGAAGATTATAGTAAAGTTTTTTATACACCAATTCAGTGTTGGACAGATCAGTTGTTTTAACCCTTCATTAAAGTGAAAGGTTCAAAGGAGTCATTCGTATTATGCGTATCGGACATTAGCAGACGTTTAGCCTATGGCAGGCATTGTGTGATTATCTCGGCAGTTTAGGACATCGCACAAGATTTGTGTCAACGCAGAAAACATTTCATCACTGGATAGGTTGAAATGTTAGCCCAATACATACAAGCGAGTCGTTCGAATGGCGGAAGCCATATTGCGCCTCCATCTTGAAATCGTCGGAGACGATTTGGGGACAGCGAGTTGTTGTGTGTGCAAGATCAGTGACAGGGCGCATATTTAACTGAAAGAACCATATGGAAAGGACAAGCAGAGAGGGAGAGCCCCGGTCGCGCGCGCGCTCTCTCTCTCTCTCTCTCTCTCTCTCTCTCTCTTTCCGAAGCCAGGCAAAAGTGTAAACAAGAGTCACCGTCTCCAAATTAAGCGCTGTCTTGCTCTCTCTCCCGCACGCATATTAATCAAAATAAAACGACATGATGGTAAAAGGTCGGAAGACCAAAGTTTCATGTTGGAGCATTAAATAAACGAAAAAACCTATCCAGTGATGTAATGTTTTCTGTGTTGACACTAACCTTGTGGGATGTCCATGTCCTAACTGCTGGGATAATCACACAACCGTATGACACGTCCAATTCGCGAACTAATGATTCATTTGAACCGATTAATTTTAATGAATAGTTAAAACAACTGATCTATACAATACATTGTTATTACTGATAAAGTGCAAACCTGCTTATATTTAAATAAAGGAGAACAATATTGACATTGAATATGCACAACACCGGCATTCTGGATTGAGACGTAAATGAAGTTGGTGTCGTGAACCCTTGCGCATGCGTAGTAAAAGTATAACCTGTGGGGGAAAAGGCGTTTTAAACCTTATTGTGGGGCAAAGTCATCAAACTTTTTCAGCGATTTTTATCATATTTTACTGCTGTTTCTATATATGCAGTTTTTATGTCCCGGTGACCAGTGAAAGTGCAGTTCTGACTCTCTGCCCATTCATTTAGATAGGAGCCTGGTCTTGTTAGTCCGAAATAGCTGCCCGGAGGCGTTGCCAAGATGGTGACCGAGTGGCACAACTTGCCTAAAAGGACTTTGGTAATATACAGTTGGTAGTCATAAACAATTTCACCGCTAGATGGGAGTAAATCCTACACAGTGTAGCTTTAAAACTCCCTATTGAAAAAACCCCACACTCAGTCTCACAGACTCACTCACTTGGTTTTGCCTTAGCCCTGGACATTATCTTAGTTTGGACTGCTCATCTGTGTTTCGACCCTTTCCTTTGTGTATGTCTGTGGATTAACCCATTAAACTGTGCTTAGATCCTCAGCCTTTGAGTTTCAGAGCAGTTTCATTACACTTGTGCAATTCTTCCTGTTATTTACTGTGAGCAGCAAATGAAGCATCCGCACTCACGGAAGCCAGCTCGCTTCTGTGTGAAGATAAGGTGTAAAACAAATAAGAGGTTTTGACAAGGACAATTATCAAATAACACTAAAAAAATGTAACAAATGACTATTATAAATGATTATTATTAATGCCATGTGCTCATGTGGCTGTGGGGCGTTTCGTTTCTCATCTCTATCGGCTGCCGGAGCGCTCCTGCATCTCAAAATGGTTTTATGAAATGAATGTAAACGGTCAGTTATGTCTTAGGAATTAAACAGCAGGACAAACCATATTTTATATTTCAAAGGAGATCTGTGCATTAGTGTGAACGCAGCTCATCGGATCTCCCGCTATTATGTCATCAATAATAATAATCAAACAACAGTAAGGATGAGAAAGAGGAAAATCACTCACAGCTCTTGAATGGGAAACGTTTAGATAGCCTACTCTAAAATACTGAAAGCACTCTGTTTATTGCTTGTACCCAGACCCAGTCGCTCAGTTCTCCTCTGGCCAGCAAACCAACACAGTGTTATTATGATTCAGTCTGCATCACGGCAGAATTCAGATCGGGATCGGCAGCAAATATTCATCCAGTTCCTTTTGCTTGAAGATAGGATACATCACGCCAGCATTTGAAGCTTGTCTGGTTCTCGTGGGCTTTGCTGAGGATCTGTGTCGAGGTATATACACTGCTCAAAAAAATAAAGGGAACACTTAAACAACACAATGCAACTCCAAGTCAATCACACTTCTGTGAAATCAAACTGTCCACTTAGGAAGCAACACTGATTGACAATTAATTCCAAATGCTGTTGTGCAAATGGAATAGACAACAAGTGGAAATTATAGGCAATTAGCAAGACACCCCCAATAAAGGAGTGGTTCTGCAGGTGGTGACCACAGACCACTTCTCAGTTCCTATGCTTCCTGGCTGATGTTTTGGTCACTTTTGAATGCTGGCGGTGCTTTCACTCTAGTGGTAGCATGAGACGGAGTCTACAACCCACACATGTGGCTCAGGTAGTGCAGCTCATCCAGGATGGCACATCAATGCGAGCTGTGGCTAGAAGGTTTGCTGTGTCTGTCAGCGTAGTGTCCAGAGCATGGAGGCGCTACCAGGAGACAGGCCAGTACATCAGGAGACGTGGAGGAGGCCGTAGGAGGGCAACAACCCAGCAGCAGGACCGCTACCTCCGCCTTTGTGCAAGGAGGAGCACTGCCAGAGCCCTGCAAAATGGCCTCCAGCAGGCCACAAATGTGCATGTGTCTGCTCAAACGGTCAGAAACAGACTCCATGAGGGTGGTATGAGGACCAAACGTCCACAGGTGGGGTTGTGCTTACAGCCCAACACCGTGCAGGACGTTTGGCATTTGCCAGAGAACACCAAGATTGGCAAATTCGCCACTGGCGCCCTGTGCTCTTCACAGATGAAAGCAGGTTCACACTGATCACATGTGACAGACGTGACAGAGTCTGGAGACGCCATGGAGAACATTCTGCTGCCTGCAACATCTGTGAAGAGCACAGGGCCCCAGTGGCGATTTTGCCAATCTTGGTGTTCTCTGGCAAATGCCAAACGTCCTGCACGGTGTTGGGCTGTAAGCACAACCCCCACCTGTGGACGTCGGGCCCTCATACCACCCTCATGGAGTCTGTTTCTGACCGTTTGAGCCGACACATGCACATTTGTGGCCTGCTGGAGGTCCTTTTGCAGGGCTCTGGCAGTGCTCCTCCTGCTCCTCCTTGCACAAAGGCAGAGGTAGCGGTCCTGCTGCTGGGTTGTTGCCCTCCTACGGCCTCCTCCACGTCTCCTGATGTACTGGCCTGTCTCCTGGTAGCGCCTCCATGCTCTGGACACTACGCTGACAGACACAGCAAACCTTCTTGCCACAGCTCGCATTGATGTGCCATCCTGGATGAGCTGCACTACCTGAGCCACTTGTGTGGGTTGTAGACTCCGTCTCATGCTACCACTAGAGTGAAAGTACCGCCAGCATTCAAAAGTGACCAAAACATCAGCCAGGAAGCATAGGAACTGAGAAGTGGTCTGTGGTCACCACCTGCAGAACCACTCCTTTATTGGGGGTGTCTTGCTAATTGCCTATAATTTCAACCTGTTGTCTATTCCATTTGCACAACAGCATTTGAAATTGATTGTCAATCAGTGTTGCTTCCTAAGTGGACAGTTTGATTTCACAGAAGTGTGATTGACTTGGAGTTGCATTGTGTTGTTTAAGCGTTCCCTTTATTTTTTTGAGCAGTGTATATATTAAAGATCCTCAAGTCTGTGTTGTCTAGTCACAGTTGTGGCCATAGGCATGTTTATGTATCCTTTTATCATATGAGCTATAGCAGCCTTCTAAATGTCAACAATATCTTGTAAACATTGTAAACATGTACTGTAGCAAATATTCTAGTTCTATTTGTGTTTTAACACATTTTGCTTGCTTCCTTTCATAGAGAGTTGACACAGACAACATGTTTCAGAGTGCCAAACAGGAATTAAATGCCTCCAGACTTTTGACAATGCACACCACCCATGTTGATATAGCAGTGTCAAGCCACTTTCACACATGACACCTGTTAAATTACAGTCAAAATAACATATTTACCTTTTGCAATAAAGAGCTTTCTGTCTTTTATTCATATTAATCCCATTCACGTTTCACCACCAACATGACATAAAAACATGAACCCGTGAGAACGCTGATGGCGCACATGCGTATTACGAGTTCAGTCTATAGGTGTGTGTGTTTGAATATATTTGCGCAGGCGTGTAGTCCTTCCCTACTAATCAACCCTCAACATACTACTTGTCTGGCCTTAAAATTTATAATACTGAATTTTTAGCGCTTCCGCGTAGCCACACAAACCGGAATTATCCCGACAACGCTTTATCTGTAGAGAGGTAAAGTGAGGGAAGGAGGCCTTCACAGGGAAGAGCCTAGTTGACACTTAAGGATTGCGCTGTCGTCGCGTCCAGGCGCAGGTCCTTCATCAGATCTGGAGTGTGTGTGTGTGTGTGAGTGTATGTGGCGCAGGTCCTTCATCAGATCTGGAGTGTGTGTGTGTGTGTGAGTGTATGTGGCGCAGGTCCTTCATCAGATCTGGATACGGCGGACTGCAGTAAACCTCGGGATGAACAGAGAGACTAATATAAGCGGAGACGCCATTCTTCTCATGATGTAACGAGTACATCAGGATTTATGGGAAGTGTTCCCGGTTCCGGCTGACCTAATCTATGCAGCCTAACACTGAATTATAGAAGTCTATAATGTATTATGTGTATGCTAGGTCAAAGAGATGTGTCTTTAGTCTAGCTTTGAACTGACAGAGTGTGTCTGCTTCCCGGACAATGGTAGGAAGACTGTTCCAGAGTTTTGGTGCTAAATAGGAGAAGGATCTACCGCCAGCAGTCGATTTTGATATTCTAGGTATTATTAACTGGCCGGAATTTTGAGATCACAATAGACGTGAATTTTTATTTTTGTATGATATCATTGTTGTGTGATTGGTGTTAAAATCAGTTTTTTTGTTGTTGTTTTGTTTTAGTTTAAGTATTTGTTCTTAATGTATTATTTCAATATGTCCTCAGGCTCCCTATTATAAGCTTTGGATAGCTTCTCTGGGAGACCTGATTCACACATGACTATATGTGCCATTTGGTCTCTGCCATTTGTCTTGATATTATGTGTGGGTGAACTAATAATAAAAAGATAAAATATAAAAAAATATAATAATAATAATAATAATAATAATAATAATATGGTCATACTTCCTGGTTCTGGTAAGAACTCAAGCTGCTGCGTTTTGGACTAGCTGTAGTTTGTTTATTAAGGGAGAATCCAAATGCTTGCAGACATAGTAGCATGGCTTCATATCTTCTCTTGATAGTTGCTTACAAGTTCTTTATCTCATTTTGCATGCATATTTGATCAGATAAGCTGTGTGTGATAATCTACTGTAAAATAAATAAGTGTATCCAGCTTGTACTTAAGTGTACTTCATGTGTCAATACAGTATGTAAAGTGGGAGAGTGTACAGTACACTGAGGAAAGCACGCGCCGAAACGCGTCTGTGCAAATAAAAATAAAAACATATTTAAGCATAGTGCGGCCTCTCTCCCACTTTATGTATTATAATTATCTAGGCCAGCACTCTTAAAATTGACAAGTGTACACATTGAGTGAAGCCTGCTCCTATCCACATTTATTCAATACAGTATGTACCTTATCAATCTGTATCTTAGTTTGAATAAACTAACCAGTACACAGCTGTCGTAAAGCAGGAGGAGAGACACAGAGATGAACCGAACAGGATTTTATTCACAGATAGGTTTAAATCTTTAGGATTGTCAAACCGGTAAGTGATGCACATAAGCAGTTCAATAGACAGTCACACTTAACTGAAGAGTCTTTTCTTTCTTGCAGGAAGGTTTGATGAACACACAGTCTGATCTGAATGAGTGGACTGAAGGACCTGGTGCGGATGCCATGCTGGTTGAATCTGTGACAAAAGCTCAAATACATGTAGTAGCTGCCTAATTACATGGAGCAGAACGCAGAAAATACCCAGCTTACCCTTTCTGTCCACCTGCGTCAACACTTTTACACAAATGAATGAGATATGAGCAGGTTTTTACAATTCAAAAAAATAATTTAAAAGTTTCAAGTGATTAACAAATAACGGACCCCTGTTCTCTTCTTAAAATCTGAGGGGGTGAGTAAACTTTGCATAGAAGTAGTAGGGCCATGACTGGGCTGAATGATTTCAGAAGTTGGAAGATACAAAAACAGTGAAGCAGATTCACTCTCCCTGTTGTGCCCATTTAGTTCACATAATGCAGGGTTGCACTAACTCCCTCAATAAGCATCAATAATATAAAAAGTGGCCTGTCCTTAACAAAATGGCCATTAAATAGCCATTAAAATAATATAAACTGCCTCATAAAATTGTGACAGTCATATGGTTATTTGATTTAACATCGAAAACAAAGATGTACTGAAGCCGTTTTGGAAATCTTAATTTAAAACATCTTTGGCATTCACTAAGTGAGGCCTAAACTGTCCTAAATGCTTATCATGAGCAAAAAGTCTTTGAATAGCATACATGGCATACATTATTATTAATATTATTTTATTATTATTCATTATTATTATTCTATTTATAATTAGAATACGTCTTATTTTATATTGTACTTGTTGATACCGTTTCATGCAAGTCATTTGGCATGAAATGAAAAATAAATGTGTTTAAAGTGAGAGTAGTTACCAATAAAAAACAACATAACATTGAGATCATTGAGCTCTGTAAATGTAATATTGAGGATGATGATGGGAAGAACTATTAGCTGTCATTAACTGAACCCACCCAGCATAGTTAATCAGAGGAAATGAAACTGAGTGAAACTGATGTGGTCATCTTCGTCTCCTAAATGAACACTTTTAATGGCCATTAGGAGAAATCATGCTCTTTTTTTTAGTCCAGTATTACATAATCTTGTTCAAATCTCTTAAATGGTGGGGTTGTGAAAGAAAATCAATAATTTCTGGCAGGTCACGTTAGTTATGCTCACATCAGCTGATCCACGTCTGCCTACAGGAATACGACGCCTATCACAGCATCCCAATACATGGTCCATCAGTATTAACAGAAGCTTTATTACATTTACATTTACAATGAAATAACTAATATGCCTCTCTGTGATGGAACCACGAGACGCCGCTCGTTGACCGATCGTAGGCTTCTGGTAGACGTCGCTCGTTGACCGATCCCATGCTTGTGGTAGACGTCGCTCGTTGACCGATCGTAGGCTTCTGGTAGACGTCGCTCGTTGACTGATCCCAGGCTTCTGGTAGACGTCGCTCGCTGACCGATCGTAGGCTTCTGGTAGACGTCGCTCATTGACCGATCCCAGGCTTCTGGTAGACGTCGCTCGCTGACCGATCCCAGGCTTCTGGTAGACGTCGCTCGTTGACTGATCCCAGGCTTCTGGTAGACGTCGCTCGCTGACCGATCCCAGGCTTCTGGTAGACGTCGCTCGCTGACCGATCCCATGCTTGTGGTAGACGTCGCTCGTTGACCGATCGTAGGCTTCTGGTAGACGTCGCTCGCTGACCGATCCCATGCTTGTGGTAGACGTCGCTCGTTGACCGATCGTAGGCTTCTGGTAGACGTCGCTCTTTGACAGATCGTAGGCTTCTGGTAGACGTCGCTCGCTGACCGATCCCATGCTTGTGGTAGACGTCGCTCGTTGACCGATCGTAGGCTTCTGGTAGACGTCGCTCGTTGACCGATCGTAGGCTTCTGGTAGACGTCGCTCGTTGATCGATCGTAGGCTTCTGGTAGACGTCGCTCGTTGACCGATCCCAGGCTTCTGGTAGACGTCGCTCGTTGACCGATCTTAGGCTTCTGGTAGACGTCGCTCGCTGACCGATCGCAGGCTTCTGGTAGACGTCGCTCGTTGACCGATCGTAGGCTTCTGGTAGACGTCGCTCGTTGACCGATCGTAGGCTTCTGGTAGACGTCGCTCGTTGACCGATCGCAGGCTTCTGGTAGACGTCGCTCGTTGACCGATCGCAGGCTTCTGGTAGACGTCGCTCGCTGACCGATCGCAGGCTTCTGGTAGACGTCGCTCGTTGACCGATCGTAGGCTTCTGGTAGACGTCGCTCGTTGACCGATCGTAGGCTTCTGGTAGACGTCGCTCGTTGACCGATCGTAGGCTTCTGGTAGACGTCGCTCGTTGACCGATCGCAGGCTTCTGGTAGACGTCGCTCGTTGACCGATCGCAGGCTTCTGGTAGACGTCGCTCGTAGACCGATCCCAGGCTTCTGGTAGACGTCGCTCGCTGACCGATCCCATGCTTGTGGTAGACGTCGCTCGTTGACCGATCCCATGCTTGTGGTAGACGTCGCTCGCTGACCGATCCCAGGCTTCTGGTAGACGTCGCTCGTTGACAGATCGTAGGCTTCTGGTAGACGTCGCTCTTTGACAGATCGTAGGCTTCTGGTAGACGTCGCTCGCTGACCGATCCCATGCTTGTGGTAGACGTCGCTCGTTGACCGATCGTAGGCTTCTGGTAGACGTCGCTCGTTGACCGATCGTAGGCTTCTGGTAGACGTCGCTCGTTGATCGATCGTAGGCTTCTGGTAGACGTCGCTCGTTGACCGATCCCAGGCTTCTGGTAGACGTCGCTCGTTGACCGATCTTAGGCTTCTGGTAGACGTCGCTCGCTGACCGATCGCAGGCTTCTGGTAGACGTCGCTCGTTGACCGATCGTAGGCTTCTGGTAGACGTCGCTCGTTGACCGATCGTAGGCTTCTGGTAGACGTCGCTCGTTGACCGATCGCAGGCTTCTGGTAGACGTCGCTCGTTGACCGATCGCAGGCTTCTGGTAGACGTCGCTCGCTGACCGATCGCAGGCTTCTGGTAGACGTCGCTCGTTGACCGATCGTAGGCTTCTGGTAGACGTCGCTCGTTGACCGATCGTAGGCTTCTGGTAGACGTCGCTCGTTGACCGATCGTAGGCTTCTGGTAGACGTCGCTCGTTGACCGATCGCAGGCTTCTGGTAGACGTCGCTCGTTGACCGATCGCAGGCTTCTGGTAGACGTCGCTCGTAGACCGATCCCAGGCTTCTGGTAGACGTCGCTCGCTGACCGATCCCATGCTTGTGGTAGACGTCGCTCGTTGACCGATCCCATGCTTGTGGTAGACGTCGCTCGCTGACCGATCCCAGGCTTCTGGTAGACGTCGCTCGTTGACAGATCGTAGGCTTCTGGTAGACGTCACTCGCTGACCGATCCCAGGCTTCTGGTAGACGTCGCTCGTTGACAGATCGTAGGCTTCTGGTAGACGTCGCTCGTTGACCGATCGCAGGCTTCTGGTAGACGTCGCTCGCTGACCGATCCCAGGCTTCTGGTAGACGTCGCTCGTTGACAGATCGTAGGCTTCTGGTAGACGTCGCTCGCTGACCGATCCCAGGCTTCTGGTAGACGTCGCTCGTTGACCGATCCCAGGCTTCTGGTAGACGTCGCTCGTTGACCGATCGCAGGCTTCTGGTAGACGTCGCTCGCTGACCGATCGCAGGCTTCTGGTAGACGTCGCTCGTTGACCGATCGCAGGCTTCTGGTAGACGTCGTTCGTAGACCGATCCCAGGCTTCTGGTAGACGTCGCTCGTTGACCGATCCCAGGCTTCTGGTAGACGTCGCTCGCTGACCGATCGCAGGCTTCTGGTAGACGTCGCTCGTTGACCGATCGCAGGCTTCTGGTAGACGTCACTCGTTGACCGATAGCAGGCTTCTGGTAGACGTCGCTCGCTGACCGATCGCAGGCTTCTGGTAGACGTCGCTCGCTGACCGATCGCAGGCTTCTGGTAGACGTCGCTCGTTGACCGATCGTAGGCTTCTGGTAGACGTCGCTCGTTGACCGATCGTAGGCTTCTGGTAGACGTCGCTCGCTGACCGATCGCAGGCTTCTGGTAGACGTCGCTCGTTGACCGATCGCAGGCTTCTGGTAGACGTCGCTCGCTGACTGATCCCATGCTTGTGGTAGACGTCGCTCTTTGACCGATCGTAGGCTTCTGGTAGACGTCGCTAGTTGACCGATCCCAGGCTTCTGGTAGACGTCGCTCGTTGACCGATCGTAGGCTTCTGGTAGACGTCGCTCGTTGACCGATCCCAGGCTTCTGGTAGACGTCGCTCGCTGACCGATCGCAGGCTTCTGATAGACGTCGCTCGTTGACCGATCGCAGGCTTCTGGTAGACGTCGCTCGCTGACCGATCGCAGGCTTCTGGTAGACGTCGCTCGTTGACCGGTCGCAGGCTTCTGGCAGACGTCGCTCGTTGACCGATCGCAGGCTTCTGGTAGACGTCGCTCGTTGACCGATCGCAGGCTTCTGGCAGACGTCGCTCGTTGACCGATCGTAGGCTTCTGGTAGACGTCGCTCGTTGACCGATCGTAGGCTTCTGGTAGACGTCGCTCGTTGACCGATCGCAGGCTTCTGGTAGACGTCGCTCGCTGACCGATCGCAGGCTTCTGGTAGACGTCGCTCGTTGACCGATCGTAGGCTTCTGGTAGACGTCGCTCGTTGACCGATCGTAGGCTTCTGGTAGACGTCGCTCGTTGACCGATCGTAGGCTTCTGGTAGACGTCGCTCGTTGACCGATCGCAGGCTTCTGGTAGACGTCGCTCGTTGACCGATCGCAGGCTTCTGGTAGACGTCGCTCGTAGACCGATCCCAGGCTTCTGGTAGACGTCGCTCGCTGACCGATCCCATGCTTGTGGTAGACGTCGCTCGTTGACCGATCCCATGCTTGTGGTAGACGTCGCTCGCTGACCGATCCCAGGCTTCTGGTAGACGTCGCTCGTTGACAGATCGTAGGCTTCTGGTAGACGTCACTCGCTGACCGATCCCAGGCTTCTGGTAGACGTCGCTCGTTGACAGATCGTAGGCTTCTGGTAGACGTCGCTCGTTGACCGATCGCAGGCTTCTGGTAGACGTCGCTCGCTGACCGATCCCAGGCTTCTGGTAGACGTCGCTCGTTGACAGATCGTAGGCTTCTGGTAGACGTCGCTCGCTGACCGATCCCAGGCTTCTGGTAGACGTCGCTCGTTGACCGATCCCAGGCTTCTGGTAGACGTCGCTCGTTGACCGATCGCAGGCTTCTGGTAGACGTCGCTCGCTGACCGATCGCAGGCTTCTGGTAGACGTCGCTCGTTGACCGATCGCAGGCTTCTGGTAGACGTCGTTCGTAGACCGATCCCAGGCTTCTGGTAGACGTCGCTCGTTGACCGATCCCAGGCTTCTGGTAGACGTCGCTCGCTGACCGATCGCAGGCTTCTGGTAGACGTCGCTCGTTGACCGATCGCAGGCTTCTGGTAGACGTCACTCGTTGACCGATAGCAGGCTTCTGGTAGACGTCGCTCGCTGACCGATCGCAGGCTTCTGGTAGACGTCGCTCGCTGACCGATCGCAGGCTTCTGGTAGACGTCGCTCGTTGACCGATCGTAGGCTTCTGGTAGACGTCGCTCGTTGACCGATCGTAGGCTTCTGGTAGACGTCGCTCGCTGACCGATCGCAGGCTTCTGGTAGACGTCGCTCGTTGACCGATCGCAGGCTTCTGGTAGACGTCGCTCGCTGACTGATCCCATGCTTGTGGTAGACGTCGCTCTTTGACCGATCGTAGGCTTCTGGTAGACGTCGCTAGTTGACCGATCCCAGGCTTCTGGTAGACGTCGCTCGTTGACCGATCGTAGGCTTCTGGTAGACGTCGCTCGTTGACCGATCCCAGGCTTCTGGTAGACGTCGCTCGCTGACCGATCGCAGGCTTCTGATAGACGTCGCTCGTTGACCGATCGCAGGCTTCTGGTAGACGTCGCTCGCTGACCGATCGCAGGCTTCTGGTAGACGTCGCTCGTTGACCGGTCGCAGGCTTCTGGCAGACGTCGCTCGTTGACCGATCGCAGGCTTCTGGTAGACGTCGCTCGTTGACCGATCGCAGGCTTCTGGCAGACGTCGCTCGTTGACCGATCGTAGGCTTCTGGTAGACGTCGCTCGTTGACCGATCGTAGGCTTCTGGTAGACGTCGCTCGTTGACCGATCGTAGGCTTCTGGTAGACGTCGCTCGTTGACCGATCGTAGGCTTCTGGTAGACGTCGCTCGTTGACCGATCGTAGGCTTCTGGTAGACGTCGCTCGTTGACCGATCGTAGGCTTCTGGTAGACGTCGCTCGTTGACCGATCGCAGGCTTCTGGCAGACGTCGCTCGTTGACCGATCGCAGGCTTCTGGCAGACGTCGCTCGTTGACCGATCGTAGGCTTCTGGTAGACGTCGCTCGTTGACCGATCGTAGGCTTCTGGTAGACGTCGCTCGTTGACCGATCGTAGGCTTCTGGTAGACGTCGCTCGTTGACCGATCGCAGGCTTCTGGTAGACGTCGCTCGTTGACCGATCGTAGGCTTCTGGCAGACGTCGCTCGTTGACCGATCGCAGGCTTCTGGTAGACGTCGCTCGTTGACCGATCGTAGGCTTCTGGTAGACGTCGCTCGTTGACCGATCGCAGGCTTCTGGTAGACGTCGCTCGTTGACCGATCGCAGGCTTCTGGTAGACGTCGCTCGTTGACCGATCGCAGGCTTCTGGTAGACGTCGCTCGTTGACCGATCGCAGGCTTCTGGTAGACGTCGCTCGTTGACCGATCGTAGGCTTCTGGTAGACGTCGCTCGTTGACCGATCGTAGGCTTCTGGTAGACGTCGCTCGTTGACCGATCGCAGGCTTCTGGTAGACGTCGCTCGTTGACCGATCGTAGGCTTCTGGCAGACGTCGCTCGTTGACCGATCGCAGGCTTCTGGTAGACGTCGCTCGTTGACCGATCGTAGGCTTCTGGCAGACGTCGCTCGTTGACCGATCGCAGGCTTCTGGTAGACGTCGCTCGTTGACCGATCGTAGGCTTCTGGTAGACGTCGCTCGTTGACCGATCGCAGGCTTCTGGCAGACGTCGCTCGTTGACCGATCGCAGGCTTCTGGTAGACGTCGCTCGTTGACCGATCGCAGGCTTCTGGTAGACGTCGCTCGTTGACCGATCGTAGGCTTCTGGTAGACGTCGCTCGTTGACCGATCGTAGGCTTCTGGCAGACGTCGCTCGTTGACCGATCGCAGGCTTCTGGTAGACGTCGCTCGTTGACCGATCGCAGGCTTCTGGTAGACGTCGTTCGTTGACCGATCGCAGGCTTCTGGTAGACGTCGCTCGTTGACCGATCGTAGGCTTCTGGTAGACGTCGCTCATTGACTGATCGTAGGCTTCTGGTAGGGATGTAGACTCGTAGGAGTGAGTTAAGGTAGGAGGGAGCTGAGCCTGTGATAGATCTGTAAGCAAGCGTCAATGCCTTGAACTTGATGCGAGCAGCGAGAGGTAGCCAGTGCAGAGAGATGAGCAGAGGAGTGACGTGGGCCCTCTTGGGCTCGTTGAAGACGAGACGAGCTGCAGCATTCTGAATCATTTGTAGAGGTTTAGTTGCACATGATGGAAGTCCAGCCGGAAGAGCATTGCAGTGATCAAGCCTAGAAATGACCAGGGCCTGGATGAGAAGTTGTGTTGCATGCTCAGTTAGGAAAGGCCTGATCTTCCTGATGTTGTGCAGTGCAAACCTGCATGATCGAGCTGTCTCTGAAATGTGGACCCCATTGTCTGAGACGGTTCTCTGTGTCCCACACCCAGTCCCATTCCTCTAATTAACGACCATTTGCTCCGGATGTGATCAACCAGATCACATATGGTGCAGAAAGCCTTTCTTCTGGGGTCGAGGCAGACTACAATTTCTTACAATGTATACATATACTCATATTTTGATGGTTTAACCTGTTAACCCTCTGAGGTCGACAAACGCACCGGCGCGTTTTGCTGCATTTTCTCCACATTGTAGCACTATAAACTTAAATTTCTCCGTCATTTATGGTCATACAGAAAAAAGAAATATAAAAAAAGAATCTGTGATATTTCTACTTTTGTATGTGTCCACTTACAATAAAATCAAAACATTGTGCTTTTGTAAAATAAAGAAAATAAACAGGGTGTGCGTTCTGCCTCTCCGTCGCGGTGAACTTTTTTTTCTTGAGCACGTCTATAAACTGAAACAAAACTCAGCGAATACTTGTCACACATTTATGAGCCATACACCTTTATAAATATTTAAGTGTGTACTTTTAAATGATCGGATTCAAAACGAAAACAAATATTCTCTGTTTAAGTTATTTGTATAAAACCAACAAGATGTCCAGCTTCTCAAATGTTTCCTAATTATTTTTTAATTTACCATGCCCACTCGCGCAAAAGATATTCACATGCAAATCTCCACATGGAATAAACAACCCCAACCCCTGGGGTCGGCTATTGCGCCGGCGCGATAGGCTCGTTTTTTTCCGTATGAGTGCAAAAATAAAATAAAAAAATATATAAATTTTTATCTTATATGCTTGTTATACATCAATCAATCCTGTTTAGTGTGTATTTTTTTGTGTATGCTCATAATAAAAACAAAGTGTTGTGCTTTTCGCCAAATAAAGAAAAATAAACATGATGCGAGTTCTGCCTACTCTCCGTCAGTGAAGTCAATTCTGAAACGCGTCCGAAAATGAACTGTAACTCAGCGAATACTCAGTCAAACAGGCATACAGTCACACAGGCATGAAGCTTGAATTCTCTTCTTTTAAATGAAGTATTTTTTATAAAAAACAAATATTCACAGTTTATATAATATGTATGTAAAGAGTGAGATGTCAGTTGTTCTCATCTCAGCTAATTAAGTTGTAATGTGACTCCGCCTACGGAGACCGTGCTATTCAAACGCAAATGTGAGGCGATCCATACAAACCTGTGAAACCCCCACATCCGCTGGATAAGGCCGGTGAAACACTGGATGCGTGGCGTAAGCGTCTCAGCTGCGTGGCGTGTCCGTTTTTATTTCAGCTCCCATGTTAACAGTTTAGAGTTTGCACACTGCCTGTGAGACGCGCGTCTCAGGCGCGGCACGAGCCGCGTGGAAAACATGTGCATTCTAGCATTCTAGAAATAGAATCGACGCCTATTTTTCACGCGACACGCAAGCGTCTTGGAAGCGTTTCCATGCAAAATTGAATAGGAAAATCTGTTTATTTGTCATTTTGACACAAATACATATTAATAAATGTCCTTTTGATGTTTAAAAGTGTCTAGGTTTTGACATAAATGCAAATGTAATTTTACAAAATATGATCAATTTTCAAATACTGCTGTATTGAATGAACAGCTTTTAGCAAACTCAATTGCTATACTGAGATGAGGAATATATACTGTATGTGTTTTGTCAAAAATAAAGTCATCAACTAACTAATGAATCCTTTACTTTGAAATACATATGATAAAATGTATACTTTAGTTTTGAAAGACGTTGACTAGTTTTGAAAAGATTATAAAGTATGTATGTGCATGCATATATATATATATATGTGTGTGTGTGTGTATATGAAGAGTTCAAGAATGCCATCTGAAATTTTCTCCTAGAATGATCATTTTTATGAAGCTTGTATATTTAAGTTAGCTATAGGTGACACACCTGAATGAATGGCTCATTAAGTATGCAGGGACATTGTCTCATCAGGTGTGAACTACTAAATATGCATGATGCTGTTGTAGCGTTTACGCCCCATCCGCATATTGACAAAACTAAAATCAATGTATCGTTTTATGTGAATTATTAGGCAGGATGATTTTCATATCATTTTGAAGAAAAAACACTAGGCGATGACATCCATTAGTCAAAAGTCTTATTGCCAGATATTTAGTATGTGTTTTGTGGCCTTATTTCAGATTTCAACTTTAATTTTTAGTTTTTTCGATAACCATGCATAAACATTATTCTCTCAAAAATGAAAACATGTACATACATGTGGCTCACATATTATGGAAGTCCTGTTTGTGCTATATAGAGTGAATTTACACCTTTGCCATTAATATGGTTATAAGCAACTGAAAAAAGCACAAATGTCAGGGCATGTCAGAACATCTCAAGGACCCCAAAAACAGCCCAGACCCCAGAGGGTTAAGTGAAACTGTCTTGAAAATATCTTGTTTTGAGTCATATCTCAGATGAAACAAGCTTTTTTGACATGTCATAAGGTTTTTAAGCTGCTGTGTTATTTGTAAAAGACGAATCGTCTTTTTTCAAGAAATAGACTTGAAGTGAGAACAAATCTGCTTTATTGAAAACTGCAGGTCAACATGCCCAACTCACAATGCAGAGTACAGTGAGTACGTATAATATTTACGAATTGACAGCAAAAAAACAAAATTTATTTACGTATAAACAACTTTACCGACGTACAAATTTGTACGTATTCCTATTTAACTTATGCATATTAAAATCGTGGCATTAATGTTTTGACTCTATTGCATTCAATTGTCTTATCAATTAAATTTTCAGTCGCATTTATTAATAGTTTAATGTTACTCATAAATAATAACATTCCACTCTGTTCGTGCCTTCTGCTGCAAACTCGTTTAGGAGGATTAGCCTACATGGTGTTAAACAAGAATACACTTTAAAACCTTAAAAATACCTTCTTTAATCATTTAACCATTTTGTAATATTTGGTTTATTTACCGTGAGACACAAAAGGTGTTTTCTCCAATAGACCCATAATACACTAAAACACAACATAAATTCACAAAAGATATAAATTTTATTAGCTTGGTGTAATCCAAATCTTTAGAATCCATGCGTTGTTTGCGAGAAACAGATCCAAATTCAGCCCTTTATCCAGTGATCTTCATCATTTCTCAGCAGCGGCCGTAAACGTCAAATCCCAGCATCCCGCGCTCGTGGTGAATTCAAATTCAAAAATTGCGCCCGAAGCGTTACAACGTGTTTTACGGCAGTGATATCAAACGCTCATTGGCTCTCGCATGCTTCGTCACAGATTGCGACATGCCGTGTTTAAGTTGGTGTATTTGAAATGGAGAAGCGCGCGCGCCTTCACAGAGCGAACAGCGAACCGAAACCGATTAACGTTTTCATGGATTAATAACTTAAATTCTGCTCTGTAACGTTACCTCATACACAACTATTATATACTGCCAGAGAGGACTGCGACACATCGTCATGTGAACGACTTTTGGTACCGGTTTTGACATTTTCTCACTAAATAAATTATTGTGCTTAAACATTTATGTCTGTAATTGTAGCCTAACGTTACGTAGTTTTAAGAAATGGTTAGGTTCAGGGGTAGGGATAGGATTAGTGGCTCAAACTATCTTTTAATGCTATATTGTTAATAAAACTGCCATTTCCCTACACACGTCCATTACGTTTTATCCTTTTAATATTGTCTATAAAATGGGTATGTTTGGGTGTGGGAGTAACGTTAGGGTTAAGGGATCTTACATTTATAATCTATAAAATGTTCTACTATGTTTTCATATTGCAGTTCCATAAATACTGTGAGCCAAAATGTTGAGAAAAATGAAGCTGTTTCCCTTTTATGCAGTCCTCTGGGACTTTTTGCTGTTTAAATAAAAAAAAAAATGGTTAAATGCAAGTCTATTTTTCACTTTTTCTGTCTGGTAAACAGTAATTAATGTCTTGAATCTAGTAGGTAAAATGTCTTGAATCTAGAACAGTATACGAGTCAGGAATGCTAACTTCAAGACATTTTGTCTCAAAATGCCAGTTTCCAATCTTATTTCAAGTTGGTGGTGACTTAAATCTAGAACAGTGTAACAATTATAGAACTAAAAATTTGTTAAATACACTTGAAACAAACAGGATGACAAAAAGAAAATGCTACTTTTGAGGGGAAAATACTATTTTTGAGCATGACAAGCTTATTATGAGACACAAAACATCACAATACTAGTAAAATATAGCTAAAAATTAGTTTTCCCAGCTAATTTCAAGATCACTCATATCTTGTAAGGCTTAAATATAATGTCTTATTTCAAGAAATCTTACCAAGAGAATTTTTACTTGTTCCATTGGCAGATTCTTTTGCTTATTACAAGCAAAAATATCTTGAATTAATTGTTTTTTGCTTATTTTTGGAGTGGCCTTTTTTCCAGTGTGAGCTTGAACTCACAAATGTGCTCGACTACAACAATTCTTCCTCTTCTCGACATGCACTGCGTGTTCCAAATTTTAGGGTTAATAATGTCACTAATCTGGGAGGAATGTTGTGTAATTCCTACCAGCTGTTTGTTGTAGTCCTTAAAAAATGACTTATTTAAAAGCAAATATCTCCCTTTGCTTTGAACTTTGAGTGTCGTAACTTTGCAGATGTTGTTTATGCTCAAACAGCAACATTACACACTAACTAAAGTTAGAGAAGTGAAATCATAATCAACCACCCCTTTAAGCATAGCCTACTATGCACAGAAAAGCAGATGAGCCCAGAATATGAACGCAACACGTTTAATTACATGTTAAGCATTTTCCTCCCATAGAAAATGTTTATCATGGCTTAATGTATTAAGACAGTGGTATTAAAAGACCAAACTCAGTAAACCTCATACTATGTATAGAAAAGCAGATGAGCCCAAAATAAAGCAAATTTGTGGTCAGTGCAAATCACCAAATCTGCTGCCTGTGTTTTATTAATAATGTATTTTGTGCTTATTTTTTTATATATGTATAACTGTTGGTCCATTAAGCCTCATTAAGTGTTTTCTTGGTTTTCTATGGGAGGAAAACGTGTAACGTATAATTAAACACGTTGTGTTTATTCTGTGCTCATTTGCTTTTCTGTATGATTTATTAGTATGGTGTTTACTGAGTTTGGTATTTTAATACCACTGCTTTAAAGGATTAGTTCACCCCAAAATGAAAATTTCCTAATAATTTACTCACCCCAATGCCATCCAAGATATCCATGTCTTTCTTTCCTCAGTTTTTTGAAGAAAACATTTCTGGATTTTTCTTCTAACAATGGACTTCATTGGTCACCATCGTTTTTAAGTCCAAATCAATGCAGTTTCAGAAGTCTTTGAAGTGTTTAAACAGGCTGTACGCGATCACAGCTGAAGAAGAGGTTGTTATCTAGCAAAACGATAGGTCATTTAAAAAAATATATATATAATTTATAGACTTTTTACCAGAGGTGTCAAGTAACGAAGTACAAATACTTCGTTACATTACTTAAGTAGAAATTTTGTGTATCTATACTTTACTGGAGTAATTATTTTTCAGACGACTTTTTACTTCTACTCCTTACATTTTCACGCAATTATCTGTACTTTCTACTCCTTACATTTTAAAAATAGCCTCGTTATTCCTAGTTCATTTCGGCTTGTTTTCATTCCGGCTTGTCGTCATTAAAAAAAAAAAAATAATTGGCCAATTACACAAACGGTTAATTATAGATCTGAGTCCCGCCTCCTGAACACACATCGCTAAACTGATTGGCTTTGTGTTTTCTTTTCTTTCTAACTTGTGAGAGGCTGTGGTCACATTTGGTTGTGCGAAGCGCCAAAACTCCTCCGAGTCCTAAGGAAACCTAGATGCGGTAAGCGAGGGAGAAATCAACAGTTCTGTGCTCAAGAATACGGGGCAAATCGCGTCAAATATTGATTTGGGGACAGACGTTTTTACAATAGCCTATAATGACAATCGTAACATAACACTAACATAATCGTTAGTGTGTGTGCGTGTGTGTGTGAGAGAGAGAGTGTGTGTGTGTGCGCAACTCTACATTATAGGGTCAAAATATCCCCACAAAGATGTCAATATCCGAAATCCTTGTCCTTTTGGGGATTTTTTTTTTTTTTCAGAAAACAGCTTATAGATTAGACTTTTGTTTTTTGAAAATGTAAAAATGCAGACAGTTTTCTGTGATAAGTAAGGTTAGTCTATAAGGGGGTAGAATACACAGTTTGTTTATACAGTATAAAAATCATTATGTCTATGGAAAGTCCCCATAAAAAATGAAAAAATAACATTACTTGGTCTGTTGAAGGCTGGTCTTGTTGAAATGAGAGGCCTGTTGATCAAATCATCCCAGTCTCATCAGCTGGACTGAAAGAAGTGTCAGTGCTCTTAGGACACTGAAAACATGGCTCAGAGGTCACAAGCGACACTTGACAGTATTGCTGTGTGTCGTGTCCAACAGGACAAACTGGACAGTATTGATGTGAAACATATGCCAACAGTTAATTTCTGTTAAATGATTAGTTCACTTAGTTAAAAATTAAAATTATGTCATCATTTACGCACTCTCAGGTTGTTTCAAACCAGTTTCTTTCTTCTGCTGAACACAAAAGAATATATTTTGAAGAATGTTGATAACCAGACAGTTGTTGGTAGCTATTGACTTCCATAGTATTTTTTTTTCCTACTATGGAAGTCAATGGGGTCCATCCACTGTCTGGTTATCGACATTCTTCAAAATATATTCTTTTGTGTTCATCAGAAGAAAGAAATTCATACAGGATTGAAACAGTTTGAGGGTGAGTAAATGATTTTCAGTTTTGGGTGAACTATATCCCTTTAATGAAAGATGCAGACGTGTGTTTGGCTTCTTCAAAAAGCAAGGAACAAGACAGTATTGCACTATTGCATTGCACTATGAGCCGAGTAAAGTTAAGTCTCTGTTAAACTGCCACCATGTCTTTAGTAGTTATTTGTAACATTACAGAATTAAATAATTTACGTATTGTTAAGGTCAATATAGACTAAAAACCTTAATACATTATCATATTAATTTCCTGATTCCTCCGCTTATTTAGCTTATTTATTTAGAAAATTAATTTTCTATGGGCATATATACGGCTGAAACAGGTAGCCTAGTAGCCTGGTTCTACCAGACTCTTGTACATTTCATTTGTACAGAGAGTCTGGAATCTCTCCATTGAGAAACGTTTACTTCCTTGTAGGCGGGTTCTCTGTTAAAGTTCAAAACTATTGGATCTGCCCAGAGTCACTCAGATCTGCCATAGCCAATCGCTAACGTGTGGTCGTGACGTATGTCATGCGCCGAAACCGGCCGGAAACATTTACAAATTCAAAATGTATAAGGACAGTGATTTATTCAGTCAACTGTCGAAGCTGGGTCTAATCATTAACAATACGCCGCTGCGGTCGTTTCGGATCTGCTGCAAATGCTGTACAGGGATCACCTACTGCGCGATACGGAAACAACTTTTCTGCCTCCTTCACTTGGTCCTCCATTAGTGCAACAAGAGGGGAGACGACAACAACTATCGGCTTTTCATCCCTATCGTTCCCCTTAGCTAACTCATTCACCACTAGAACTGCCATGGCGCTCATTTTGACCGTTTTGAATTTTATATCTGCAATAACTTTGTTGAAAAAATAAATACAATCCTGCTGGTACCTGACTTTTCCTAAAAGTGTCTGTATTTTCATTTAAAATGTTTTTCATATAAATTACCTATGTAAATTACACATAAGGCAAAAAAAAAAAAAAAATTTTTTTTTTACATATTTAGCCTACCTATTTCGGCCATAAACGGTCATATTGACTGCATTGAATTTCGCGGTAGCCTATTATTATACCAATATACGAAACAATAAAATGTGGTAAAAAATACACTAAACATATTCAACAACAAATCATTTAAATGTAATGATATTCCATTTAAATATCATTAAATATATTTAATATACTCCGCTTCGCGTCGTGACCGCATTACCACCTCGGGTGCATTATTTTTCTAATAATTCAACGGCCTGTCATCAATTATTCCTTGCATACGCAACAATAAAATGTGGTAAAAAATACACTAAACATATTCAACAACAAATCATTTAAATGTAATGATATTCAGAACAGAACACGAATTAAAAAATAACTAAAGCCAAAATGAAATGCTTTATAAGCGAAAGTGAAAGTAAGCGGCGTTGGGCTCACGTAACTCTCTAATTAGAATCAAAATGTTTCAACATTTGCGATGTATTTGGATGCTAAACTATTCTTTATCATAGGCTTTGAACTTCACTCTCGTTCCAATATCGACGGAAAAAATCATCCTCTTCACACGCATAAAATGGTACGAATTGTAGCCTACTAGTACTGAGAAACAGAGCAGTGGAATTTTTATATGTTAGGTTGACTATTTTATTATTATATTTTATTATGGCTATAATGAACAGGCTGCAATGCTGGAATATGGTGTGTGTGTCAGCGGGCGCGGGCGCGATCGAACAGTGGAAACATGAAAACATAGGCTATAGGCTACTCTCCGTCATTTTGTTCAGGGCATCTACGAATATTATTTATTTATAAATTATAATTAAACTTGTTTAAATGTACAGTTTGGTGTTGTTTTGTTTTTAAAAGACATCCTAATACAATAAATGCATTAATCTCTCAATTGGGGATTTATCATTAAAGATATAGAGTTTTGAATAGCGATCAAAATGACCGCTTGCGGCAGTTCTAGTAGTTATGGAATTCTGGCACTTCTAGTGCTAGCGGAGTGAGCTGGAAAATCAAACTTTTCCCGAACCCCGTGGGGAGGAGGGCCACAACATCATGGCCACCAACAAAACTTAGCAAACATTGTTCTTGCTCCGGCTTTAACTTCTGTATATTCGGCAGTTTTGCAACAACGGACCGAATAGCTTTTCTCACATCTTTCTCCGCTGCTATTACTCCAACTCAAACTGACGCACTACATCAACGTCATCGTTCTCAGCCACTCCCTCTGTTCGCTGATTGGTCCTACAAAAAATTGGTTTCTGGAAACCTAAGAATATACAGTAGTCCCAGACGTAGTACTGAAGGAAAATGAAATTGAGCGGAAGTACGTAGGAGGGCAGAGCCAGGCTAGTAGCCTAGTGCATCATTCCAAATTTTTCAACATCAACATTTTAATATAATTATAGTCAAATATGGCCTTTAGAAAAATGTGTTTTTTTGAGGAGCTGGGGTAGTGCACTATATAGGCCCCTGTGGAGCGGCCTACGCTTTTGTCCTTAATGGCATTTTTTTCCTTTTTTCCATTACTTTTACTTTTATACTTTAAGTAGTTTTGAAACCAGTACTTTTATACTTTTACTTGAGTAAAAAGCTTTATTTTTGTTTTTGTTTATTTTTGCTACCTTTTTTTGTTAAAGAGCATTTGTCTCGTTTGCTCCCGGCGTGACCTTTCAACGTGATGACGTAGTTCCCTGTCCGTTTGTTGATCAGCTCAATCCGAACTATTGAAGGTAAAAAGTCTATAAATTATAAAAATTTTTGAAAAATCGTTTCGCTAGATAACAACCTCTTCTTCAGCTGTGATCGCGTACAGTCCGTTTAAACACTTTAAAGACTTCTGAAACTGCATTGATTTAGTCTTAAAAATGAAACCAATGAAGTCTGTTGTTAGAAGAAAAATCCAGAAATGTTTTCCTCAAAAAACATAATTTCTTTCCCACTGAGGAAAGAAAGACATGGATATCTTGGATGGCATTGGGGTGAGTAAATTATTAGGAAATTTTCATTTTGGGGTGAACTAATCCTTTAATTCATTAAGCAATGTTAAGCATTTTCTACTGGTTTTCATTGGGAGGAAAACGCTTAACATTTAATATTCTAGGTGCCCAACCAATAAAATGACTCCTGTGTGCCCCCATCCTGCCCCGCCCCGCCTTGTCTTTTGTTTTTCAAAATCAGAAAAATGAATATCAAGAAGGGTATTTAACCCTAACCCTAACGATTTATGAAGCACCATACAGTGCTGAATGTTTTTTAGTAAAAGTGGGAGGGGAACCCCGCCCTCTACCACTATAAATTCGAGAGGGACCCCGCCCTCTACCACCATAAAGTCGAGTGGGACCCCGCCCTCTACCACCATAAAGTCGAGTGGGACCCCGCCCTCTACCACCATAAAGTCGGGAGGGACCACGCCCTCTACCACCATAAAGTCGAGTGGGACCCCGCCCTCAACCACCATAAAGTCGAGTGGGACCCCGCCCTCTACCACCATAAAGTCGAGTGGGACCCCGCCCTCTACCACCATAAAGTCGAGTGGGACCCCGCCCTCGAGCACTATAAAGTCGAGAGGGACCACGCACTCTACCACCATAAAGTCGAGTGGGACCCCCCCCTCTACCACCATAAAGTCGAGAGGGACCACGCCCTCTACCACCATAAAGTCGAGTGGGACCACGCCCTCTACCACTATAAAGTCGAGAGGGACCCTGCCCCCCGCCCTCTACCACCATAAAGTCGAGTGGGACCCCGCCCTCGAGCACTATAAAGTCGAGTGGGACCCCGCCCTCTACCACTATAAAGTCGAGTGGGACCCCCCCCTCTACCACCATAAAGTCGAGAGGGACCACGCCCTCTACCACTATAAAGTCGAGAGGGACCACGCCCTCTACCACCATAAAGTCGAGTGGGAACCCGCCCTCGAGCACTATAAAGTCGAGAGGGACCACGCCCTCTACCACCATAAAGTCGAGTGGGACCCCGCCCTCTACCACCATAAAGTCGAGTGGGACCCCGCCCTCGAGCACTATAAAGTCGAGAGGGACACCATAAAGTCGAGTGGGACCCCGCCCTCTACCACCATAAAGTCGAGTGGGACCCCGCCCTCGAGCACTATAAAGTCGAGAGGGACCCCGCCCTCTACCACCATAAAGTCGAGTGGGACCCCGCCCTCGAGCACTATAAAGTCGAGAGGGACACCATAAAGTCGAGTGGGACCCCGCCCTCTACCACCATAAAGTCGAGTGGGACCCCGCCCTCGAGCACTATAAAGTCGAGAGGGACCACGCCCTCTACCACCATAAAGTCGAGAGGGACTACGCCCTCTACCACCATAAAGTCGAGTGGGACCCCGCCCTCTACCACCATAAAGTCGAGTGGGACCCCGCCCTCTACCACCATAAATTCGAGAGGGACCCCGCCCTCTACCACCATAAAGTCGAGTGGGACCCCGCCCTCTACCACCATAAAGTCGAGTGGGACCCCGCCCTCGAGCACTATAAAGTCGAGAGGGACCACGCACTCTACCACCATAAAGTCGAGTGGGACCCCCCCCTCTACCACCATAAAGTCGAGAGGGACCCCGCCCTCTACCACCATAAAGTCGAGTGGGACCCCGCCCTCGAGCACTCTAAAGTCGAGAGGGACCACACCCTCTACCACCATAAAGTCGAGTGGGACCCCGCCCTCTCCCACCAAAAAGTCGAGTGGGACCCCGCCCTCGAGCACTATAAAGTCGAGAGGGACCACGCCCTCTACCACCATAAAGTCCCCGCCCTCTACCACCATAAAGTCGAGTGGGACCCCGCCCTCGAGCACTATAAAGTCGAGAGAGACCACGCCCTCTACCACTATAAAGTCGAGTGGGACCCCGCCCTTGAGCACTATAAAGTAGAGAGGGACCACGCCCTCTACCACCATAAAGTCGAGTGGGACCCCGCCCTCTACCACCATAAAGTCGAGTGGGACCCCGCCCTCGAGCACTATAAAGTCGAGAGGGACCACGCCCTCTACCACCATAAAGTCGAGTGGAACCCCGCCCTCGAGCACTATAAAGTCGAGAGGGACCACGCCCTCTACCACCATAAAGTCGAGTGGAACCCCGCCCTCGAGCACTATAAAGTCGAGAGGGACCACGCCCTCTACCACCATAAAGTCGAGTGGGACCCTGCCCTCTACCACCATGAAGTCGAGTGGGACCACGCCCTCTACCACCATAAAGTCGGGAGGGACCCCGCCCTCTACCACCATAAAGTCGAGTGGGACCCCGCCCTCTACCACCATGAAGTCGAGTGGGACCACGCCCTCTACCACCATAAAGTCGGGAGGGACCCCGCCCTCTACCACCATAAAGTCGAATGGGACCCCGCCCTCTACCACCATGAAGTCGAGTGGGACCCCGCCCTCGAGCACTATAAAGTCGAGAGGGACCACGCCCTCTACCACCATAAAGTCGGGAGGGACCCCCCGCCCACCCCGCCCTCTACCACCATAAAGTCGAGTGGGACCTCGCCCTCGAGCACTATAAAGTCGAGAGGGACCACGCCCTCTACCACCATAAAGTCGAGTGGGACCCCGCCCTCTACCACCATAAAGTCGAGTGGGACCCCGCCCTCGAGCACTATAAAGTCGAGAGGGACCACGCCCTCTACCACCATAAAGTCGAGTGGGACCCCGCCCTCTACCACCATGAAGTCGAGTGGGACCCCGCCCTCGAGCACTATAAAGTCGAGAGGGACCACGCCCTCTACCACCATAAAGTCGGGAGGGACCCCCCGCCCACCCCGCCCTCTACCACCATAAAGTCGAGTGGGACCTCGCCCTCGAGCACTATAAAGTCGAGAGGGACCACGCCCTCTACCACCATAAAGTCGAGTGGGACCCCGCCCTCTACCACCATAAAGTCGAGTGGGACCCCGCCCTCGAGCACTATAAAGTCGAGAGGGACCACGCCCTCTACCACCATAAAGTCGGGAGGGACCCCGCCCTCTGCCACCATAAAGTCGAGTGGGACCCCGCCCTCGAGCACTATAAAGTCGAGAGGGACCACGCACTCTACCACCATAAAGTCGAGTGGGACCCCGCCCTCTACCACCATAAAGTCGAGTGGGACCCTTCCCTCGAGCACTATAAAGTCGAGTGGGACCACGCCCTCGAGCACTATAAAGTCAAGAGGGACCCCACCCTCGAGCACTATGAGGAAGAGAGTCACCACGCCCTCGAGCACTATAAAGTCGAGAGGGACCCCGCCCTCGAGCACTATAAAGTCGAGTGGGACCCCGCCCTCGAGCACTATAAAGTCGAGAGGGACCACGCCCTCGAGCACTATGAGGAAGAGAGGGAACAGAGACAGTTGTCATTCTAATTGACCTGATGAGGAACCTTGGGAAAGTTCGAAACGCGTCGTGAAAGTATGCCTGAATGACACAAAACCGTAAAAATGAGTACAGCTGCCATCATTTGGGTGTGGATGATGTAGCAGAGCTTTGGAAAATTTTCTCTTTGCTCATACAGGCGTTGAGTTAGTTAAAATGGCCGCCATCATTGTTGTGGATGATGTTGAAGAGCCGAATCATTTTTTCTCCGTCCACTGTGACGTCGAGCGTCTCCCTACGTCCATATAGACGTGGGTTATATGCCCCTCACCACATCTGACCAAAACCTTCCCTTCGTTTTTTATTAAAATTAAACCCTTGTTAGTATAAACCACGGCAATATAGCCCTTTTGAATATAGCACATGGCCTGTCCCACTTTAATGTCCTTGATGGTGACCAAGGTTTCTTGTTTGTGCTCTTACAAAAGAGCATCAGTAAGGTCACTGAAGGGCTGAACATCGATGTCATGTAACTCTGACCATGTTTGGCCAGAAAAATTATGATATCCTGGATTTGAGTGGATTTGTGAATACCGAGTTAGTTGTGTCTGTGTCTTTGCACACAGCATGCACTGTCCACGCTACAGACCCTAGGGTCCACTTAATGTGGTCAAGGTATGGTGTGCAGGAGGTGGTGGGGAACAGTGGGAGTCTGTTCTCAGCTCTGGCAATGAATGAGTCTGCCAACTTCTCCTCCAGTCTTGACCACGGGGATATCGATATCTCCAGGGCACTTTGGGGGGTGTTTAGGGAGACTGACCTTGGATACAACCTCACGTTTGTTCAATTGTATGCTACTACACCCCACAACAGGCTTCCTGTTCTTCGGGCTGTTCTTCGGGCACCCATTCTCCCCATGGGATTATCATTACAGTGTCAGTCTGGGCACCAGCTCCAACCAGAGCAAAAGCGTCACATGTCAGCGTGGTTTTGCTGGTTTTGCCCCTACCAGCAGTGAAAGTGCCGGACTTGCTCCACCTCCGCTACATCACTGGACGTCTAACGAGACGCAGCAGGGCAGAATCGAACGTCTGTTCAGATTCTCAGAAGCGGTCAGTGCTGGCATGAGTGTGGTTGGGGCAGAGCTGCGGATGCTTCTGCTCTGCGATCTATTTGATCGGAATGATCCGGGCATAATTACTATGCAAAACAATCAAATTTTCTGCAAATTCTGCTTGAGTCACATGACTACTGTTACCTCACTCCTAGATCAGTAGTTAAAATCTGAATTAGTATGTTCTGTGATTTTTAAAGAGCATTTTTTGATTAAAAGTTGTAATTATGCAGTAATAATACATTAACAACTCATTTTTACCTTAAATGTATTATTATGTGTAATTATGATTTTTTGGAGCATTAATATTCATTGTATGATAATTAAAACATATTAAAAAAAATGCATATTTTTTGGTTAAACTGAACTGAGTTTGAAGAGTGTGGGAACATCGTCTGGTTCAGGAGGGTCACAGACTGCAGCAGTTAGTTGGTGTGTGGAGGCTGAAGAGAGAGGTTGTGTGGTTTTATACAGTGTAAATTGAGTGAATTTGAGACATGTCAGTGCTTTTTGACACTGGAAAAGTGAACTCAGACAACATTTTGTCTGCTGTGTCACGAGAGTTTTTACACGACGAGGATGTAAAAATCCCCATTCACTGCACCAGTGCTGACTGTGAGAGTCTGTACTTCAGCTATGATACTGATGTGTGGGGTGGTTGGACGTGTTCATTATGTGTTCCTTCCTGAATTTCATGCACACATGATGAATGAGCATTTTGAAATTCTAAGGAAACACATTAAACTGAGCACTCTAACACAGAAGCATGTACGTGCACGGCACAACTGCAGTGGCTGGACGCTGGTTCATGTGGAAGGGGGGTATTTTTTGAACATTTCTGTTGTGCCAAAAACTAATGGTACAATAGAGGATATGTTCATGGAGAAGTATACTGCCAAGTGTAAGACTGCAGAGATTCTGAATGCAGTTGTAGGGGAGTTTAAGTCTGCGCTGCGTGCAATGGCACCCCGAAACATGGATCGCCCATCAGTGCTGAAGGCCAATTTTCACGACCTGTCCCACTTTAATATCCTTGATGGTGACCAAGGTTTCGTGTTTGTGCTCTTACAAAAGAGCATCAGTAAGGTCACTGAGGGGCTGAACATCGATGTCATGTTAACTCTGACCATGTTTGGCCAGAAAAATGACGATATCCTAGATTTGAGTGGATTTGTGAATACCGAGTTAGTTGTGTCTGTGTCTTTGCACACAGCATGCACTGTCCACGCTACAGACCCTAGGGTCCACTTAATGTGGTCAAGGTATGGTGTGCAGGAGGTGGTGGGGAACAGAGGGAGTCTGTTCTCAGCTCTGGCAATGAATGAGTCTGCCAACTTCTCCTCCAGTCTTGACCACAGGGATATCGATATCTCCAGGGCACTTTGGGGGGTGTTTAGGGAGACTGACCTTGGATACAACCTCACGTTTGCTGGATTTTATTCCCCTAACCCTGTTATCAGCATCCAAATATAAAGAGTTATTGGTTATCGGTATCAGCCAAAATGTCCATTTCGTGCATCACTAGTTTGGACTTAGTAGGACTCTTTGAGACGGCAGCTTATGACTGTAAATACGCTACTATGCTGACAGACCATTAATGGCAAAATGGCCTGAAGTTGCATTTACGCCTAACATAAGGACATCTGTGGTAATTGGATTTCTGAAGTCTGTTTTCCGTAGACATGGAAACCCTGAATATCTGGTAACAGATAATGGACCACAACTTACCTCTTCAGTCCTTTCCGCTTTCTTGGACGAATGGAAGATTGCACACACCATAATGTCAGTGTGCCATCCTGCAGCCAATGGGGCTCTGGAAAGATTCAATAAGGTGCTTAAGTAATGTGTGCAAATAGCCATTCTACAGAAGCAAACCATGGAAACAAGCGAACAAGTCTTGGACTTTTGCAAACCTAGCGTTCTTCTCCACATGCAGTGACTGGTGTTTCGCCATTTGAAATGTTGTTGTTTACACCTCACTCCAGTAACACATGGGACCAGGAAGTCAGACAACAAGTGTCCATTCATCAGAACATAATTAAGGAATACACTGATGTGAAACGAGGGCCTCGGGTGCATACATTTCAGATGTGTAATAGTGTGTGTGTGTATGCAAACCAACGCATGTTCCATTAAAAGTTCACAAATAGAGAAACTAGTGGGCCCAAGCACATACGGATTGGCAGATGGAGGACTATGGCGTTCTTCTCACATGTCTTTGGTTTCAGAGGTCTTGAAGCTGACCTCAGATAAGTCTGCCACTAATGTGTCATTGCCAAACACCGAAAGAGCACAAAAAAAAGACATTCTGTTCGACAGCGCAAACCACCTTTTTGTCTGACAGATTATGAGAGTAAATACGAGTATACAATGATTTGAATTACAGACTGTATGTATGTGTAGCACAGATGTAGATTGAATATAGTCATGTTATCATGCTGTTATTCTATTGAATTGAAGTGAATTGCTAAAACATATTTCTTGAAACCATCACCCACTTTCTCAAAACTTTAAATACAAAACCAAATCTTCAAACCACATTCAGAAAACATTTGACTGTTCTGTCAAAATCAAACAATTGTCCTAAAACCATTTTATCTGTGCTCAAAATCAAATAAAGCTTTCAGATCATACACACAGAGGGCTCTATCTCGCACCCAGCGCAATTGACTTTGTACAGCGACGCATGTATCATTCCTATTTCTCACCCGATGCACAGCGGACTTTTCCCTCCACAGACGCACGCTGGTAAATTAGGGAATGAACTTGCGCTCCCGGGGGCGGTTCAGCCAAAAGAGGAGGCGTGTTCCGGCGCAAACGTTCCCTGGTGCTATTTTGCAGTTTTAGAAAACAATTCCGGCACTGACCAGAGGGTTGTTCCATAAAACAAGATTAGAAAATAAGCCAGGCTTATTTTGGTTAGTCAGACTTATTGTCGGTGAATTCTGTTTCATAAAGCAAACTTAAAATAGTTCAAACTCAGTTACCCTGGAAACTTATGCTGGGAAACTAGCCTGGTCCAGGGCAGGCTAACTGTCAGGCTAAGCCTGAGTTGATGCTTAACCAGAATACCGTTTTAACACTGACCGACTGGGAATGTGATGATATTACATCGGACTCTCTGGAATGCTGCCATTTTATTTCATGTAACCACTATCAGTCCAACAATGAAAACAAATGCACTTTAAAAATAAATGTAATACATTCGAACATAAAAAAAGTTAAACAAATGTAAATAAAGGTAGGCCTATTTGTTTAGTTGGTGTGATTTTTGTAATGAATCAATTAAATGTCTATAAATAGGGAGCTCCACCCATATGTGTAGGAGGACTCATAGTCATGGCGTGTCCTTTCATTGATGAGGTGGTGGATGAGGGAGCGATAATCATACGCAGGGCATTTCAAAGAGAACGTACTTTCAGGGACAGGGCAGACCCGTTGGCTTTTTCTGACAACTACCTGAGTGAGCGGTATAGATTCTTGAGGGAAGGGATAGCATATATTTGTAGATTACTGAGCCCACACATTGCAAATAGCACATGGCACAATAAAGCGCTCAGAGTCCTGCAGACTGTGTGCATTGCACTTCGCTTTTTTGCCAGAGGAACATTTTTGTACACAGTTGGAGATGCAGAGAATATCAGCAAAGCATCGGTTTGCCGCTCTGTACGAATTGTGTACCTGTCTTTAAAAAGATTACTCAATGTGTTCATCACCTTCCCTGGCCACAGAGCGGTTCGTACTATTAAACAGGCCTTTTATTTCATGGAATCGCTGGTAAGTTCAAATAATAACTTTATAGAAAATGGAAATATTTATTGTCTGTTAATGTAAGACAGGCAATTGACAGACAAACACTTACCTTTTGTAGCTTTCCCAAATGTTATCGGAGCTCTGGACTGCACCCACGTGCGCATAAAGCGCCCATCTGGTCCGCATGAAGCAGACTTCGTACATAGGAAATCATTACACAGCAAGCATCGATGTACAGGTACAGTCCCACTGAGATTATATTGTAGGCTAGAAGCGATTGTTCTTTACAATAAGCTGGGCACCTGTGTTCTATTCATTGCAAATGCATTAACAATTCTATTTATATATATCTATGTAAGTCCAGTGTAGTGACCTACATTTTTAATTATTTAGATGATTTGTGATGCAGATTGCATCATCACAAATGTAGAGGCAAAATGGCCTGGCTCAGTGCATGACTCCAGAATCTCTCTGGCCTCTTCTATTTCCCACCAACTGGCACAAGGTATGTTAGTCACATAACATATGGCAAAACCTACAACTTTAATACCTTCACCAAATTCAAGGCTTAATTTTTTTTTTTTTTTTTTTTTTTTTTCAGGTGAATTCTCAGGAGTTGTGCTGGGAGACAAGGGATATGCATGCCTGCCTTATGTCTCGACTCCCTATCAGGAGACGCAGACTGAGGCACAGCACAACTACATCGATGCTTTCTTTCATGCGCATGCGTCGCGTCTGAGCGCGTTGTTGTCTTTGGAGCTCCATCGATTGATTTATAATTCTTGATTTCTCTTTAAACTCACTTACAACGAACATTTTCTACTTTTCCTCACCTCATAGTTATAACGCGGATTGTTGAGCAGACGCGTCTCAAGCCTAGTGATCCAACGCTGGATACTCTTATAGGTTACGTCCGTGGATCACGGCTGAACGCGTCTTCTCCGCACTCATTTACAAACAAACATCTTTTTTTCGCCTATCGTGCGTCTACTCTACACCCGTACCACTAAAAAGACGGATTATATCCAAGACTTAAGCCATAAATTAGTATTAATATTGATAGCACCACTGGTAGCGTCGTTGCTAACTTAACTTACTGTCCATCTGTTAAAATGGCGAATATATCAAATGTAAGTAGTCTACCTTTTGGTGCAGGTGAGGACACATTTGAGCTGCACGCGGTGCAGTCTGAGCTGGAAGCTGTTGAGAAACAGATCCACGACCTTTTAGTAAGAAAAGCCGAGCTGATAGACCGGCGGTTAGCTCTTGAAACATCACGTGCCGAGGCACACAAATCAGAGACTAACGTTACTAACCCGCTGACTCCGACCTCGTCTACTCCGTGCGTTCCTCAACATCGGTCCCGAACGTCGAGGTCGCGATCAGCCATGGTCTCGTTCACTCCGGCTCCAACATGCCATCACGAAGCCTGGATTTTTCCGCAACGGAAGTCGCGAGTCAGGTCTAGACCAAGAAAACTCTCTCCGACCCTCCCGGTTTTCGAGATATCCACACAAAACCGCTTCTCCCCTCTTCGCGAAACAGAACGCGATGCTGTGATCATCGGCGATTCCATCGTTCGACACGTACACGTTACGTTAAATAAAAGTAAGGTGCATAGTCACTGCTTTCCTGGTGCTCGTGTTTCTGAAATCGCTGCTCACGTTCCCGAGATTCTGAACGAGCGCGTCGGAACCGTTGTCCTGCACGCGGGAGGGGCCGACATCAGGCTGCGCCAGACGGAGGTTCTGAAGAAAGACTTCAGGAATCTGATCGATACGGTACGCAGCACATCGCCTGATATAACGATTATTGTGTCAGGACCGCTTCCCACGTATCGACTAGGTCATGAAAAGTTTAGTAGATTATTTGCGCTTAATGAATGGTTAATGTCATGGTGCAATGAGCAGAAACTTCTCTTTGTAAATAATTGGAATCTGTTTTGGGAGCGTCCTAGGCTTTACCGTGCTGATGGCTTACACCCAAGCAGATTCGGATCGGATCTTCTGTCAGATAACATCTCCAAAATGTTAAATACCTTTTGACTAGTAGCCAAAAGTCCAAATCATAGTCTCTGCTGCACCAATTTAACTGATATAAATAGTGTAGAACATTGCATAGAAACTGTGTCTATTCCTCGTTTAGTGAGATCAAATAATAAATCTACTGCAGGATCTAGAAAAAATCTAATTGTTATTAAACCAGAAAATGTTGCTATTGGTAATCAAAAACAATTTTTAAAGCTAAGTCTTCTAAACATTAGATCACTCACACCTAAGGCAGTTATTGTAAATGAAATAGTCACAGATAATAGCTTCGATGTACTTTGCCTTACTGAAACCTGGCTTAAACCAAATGATTATTTTGGTTTAAATGAGTCTACTCCATCAGGATACTCCTATAAGCACGAGCCCCGTCTGATTGGTCGTGGCGACGGTGTTGCAACAATCTATAGAGATTTTCTCAATGTTACTCAGAAAACGGGTTATAAGTTTATTTCATTTGAAGTACTTGTACTAAATGTTACGCTCCTAGATGTTCGAAAAACATCCCTATTATCTCTAGCCTTGGCTACCGTATATAGACCGCCTGAGCCTTACGCTGATTTCCTAAAAGAGTTTGCAGATTTTCTCTCAGACCTATTAGTTAACTTCGATAAAGCATTAATTGTTGGAGACTTTAATATCCATGTAGATAATCAAAATGATGCGCTAGGGGCTGCGTTTACAGATTTATTAAACTTCTTTGGGGTCAAGCAAAACATTACCGGACCGACTCATCGATTTAATCATACACTCGATTTAATTATATCACATGGAACCGATCCAACCGATATAGATATCATTCCACAAAGTGACGATGTCACTGACCATTACATGGTAACTTGCATATTACGTACCCCTGTAATATATCATGCTGCGCCGTGTTATCGATTAGGCAGAACAATCCTTCCATCCACCATAGATAATTTTTCAAACAGCTTATCGGATCTGTCTCAGCTGCTCAGTGAACCCAAACAAACAGATGAACTTGAGGAATTAACTAGCACTATGAGCACCATTCTCTCTGGAACATTGGATATTGTTGCGCCCATTAGATTAAAAAAGGTCAGAGAGAAAAGTAAAGCACCATGGTACAACAATACTACGCATGTTCTAAAGAGAGAAACCCGTAATTTAGAGCGTAAATGGAAACAAACCAACTTAGAGGTCTTTAGAATCGCATGGAAAGACAGTATGTCACGTTATAAAAAGGCCCTTAAAGCGGCCAGGGCTGAGCATCTACGCAAACTAATAGAAAACAACCATAACAATCCTAAGTTCTTATTTAACACCGTGGCGAGACTAACAAATAAACAGATGTCTCCTGAACAAAATATTCCATTACAGTTTAGTAGTAATGATTTCATGAAGTTCTTCACTGAGAAAATAGAAAACATCAGAACCACAATTGTAAACGTTCAATCCTCAATCGCGCCTTATAATTCAGCCTCAATTATCACCCCGCAAGAACAATTACAGTGCTTTACAACTATAGAACAAAAAGAGTTAAATAAACTTTTTACTTCATCTAAAACAACAACATGTTTACTAGATCCTATACCAACTAAGCTATTGAAAGAAGTGTTACCTGTAGTGGAAGAGACTCTCCTCAATATTATTAACTCGTCTTTATCTTTAGGTTATGTTCCAAAAACATTTAAACTGGCAGTTATAAAACCTCTCATTAAGAAACCACAATTAGATCCGAATAATCTAGTAAATTATAGACCCATTTCAAATCTACCTTTTATGTCTAAAATACTAGAAAAAGTTGTGTCCGCTCAACTGGGCTCTTTCTTACAAGAAAATGACACCTATGAAAAGTTTCAGTCTGGGTTCAGGCCGCATCATAGCACTGAAACTGCGCTCGTTAAAATCACAAATGATTTACTTTTAGCTTCTGACCAAGGCTGTATCTCAATATTAGTTTTACTTGATCTTAGTGCTGCGTTCGATACTATAGATCATACAATACTCTTAGATCGACTACAAAATTATACTGGTGTTCAAGGACAAGCATTAAGCTGGTTTAGATCGTATTTATCTGAACGCTACCATTTTGTTTATTTAAATGGAGAAAAATCTATCATAACTCCAGTAAACTATGGAGTGCCGCAGGGATCTGTGTTAGGCCCTCTATTATTCTCAATATATATGCTGCCACTTGGAAATATTATAAGGAAACATGGAATTAGTTTCCATTGTTATGCTGATGACACTCAAATCTATATTTCATCACGGCCAGATGAAAACGCTAAATTATCCAAATTGACAGAGTGTGTTAAAGATATAAAAGATTGGATGACGCATAATTTTCTTTTATTAAATCCAGACAAGACAGAGGTACTACTTATCGGTTCAAAAAACCACCCACAAAACCTCTCACAATACAACTTTAACATAGTAGGGTGTCCTGTTACTTCATCCTCTACAGTAAAAGACCTGGGTGTTATATTAGACTGCAACCTGTCTTTTGAAAATCATATTTCATATGTTACAAGAACAGCCTTTTTCCACCTTAGAAACATTGCTAAGCTACGTAACATGCTATCAGTTTCTGACGCAGAAAAGTTAGTTCATGCATTCATGACCTCGAGACTAGATTACTGTAATGCTTTATTAGCTGGTTGTCCTGCATCCTCAATAAACAAGCTACAGTTAGTCCAAAATGCCGCCGCTAGAGTTCTAACTAGATCAAGAAAATATGATCATATAACACCGATTTTATCATCCCTACATTGGTTACCTATAAAGTCCCGTATTAATTACAAGGTATTGCTACTGACTTATAAAGCCCTAAACGGCTTAGCTCCAGTCTATTTAACGGATCTTCTATCGCCCTATAATCCATCGCGCTCTTTAAGGTCACTAAATTCGAGGCTTTTGGTCATACCTAGGATATCTAGGTCCACCAAAGGAGGGAGAGCATTTTCACATTTAGCACCAAAACTCTGGAATAGTCTTCCGGATACTGTTCGTTGCTCAGACTCGCTCTCCCAGTTTAAAACTAGATTAAAGACGCATCTCTTCAGCCAGGCATTCATATAATACTTTTAATCTTACAGTTAAATCCGACCTCTAGCATATTTTTTTTTTTATTGTTTATTTAAAAGGGACAATGCACATTAATTAACATTTTTTTGTTTACACTCAAAATGTAAATGCGCCAGAGTTAGCTAGAGAGCTAATTTTCATCTGTAGTCCCTTGGCAGGTCGACACAGCATCATAATACAAAAAGAATACATGTAAAACAGAGAACAATTTAAGAAAATAGATACATAATACTAAGTACAATACAAAGAAGGGCAGTACCTACAATAAGATAAACCAACTATTAATGATTGCAGTTCTGAGTGTTTTTAATCCATTTCTTAAGTGTAAATTTAAATGATAAATAGCTGTTGCTCTCTCTGAGTTCAATAGGGAGGCAGTTCCAATAATTTGAGGCCCGTACTGAGAAGACTGTTTGGCCAAACTTACTACGTCTATACGGTACAACACAGTCTCCCCTGGTAACTGCCCTTGTTGTCCTGCCACTACTGTTCTTCTGCTGTATAAATTCACCCAGTGGTGGAGGTGCAAGCCCATGTAAAATTTTAAAAATGAGGCAGGCATCTAAATAATGTAAAAAACTGTCAAAATTGAATAAATTATATTTAGTAATAATATTGCAGTGGTGATAGCTGATAGGTTTTTGGTCTAATATTTTTAAGGTTTGTTTATAAAGGATTTCTATAGGTCTGAGAGTTGTCACATTTGCTTGGGACCAGCTTGTAAAACAATATGATATGTGAGAAAAAATCATGGCATACATAAAAAGTTTGGCTGCCTCTGTTGTTAAATAGGGCCTTATGTGTCTAAAGTTAGCCAGATTATATCTAATGGTATTAGCCACCTTTTTAACCTGCTTTTTAAAAGTTAAATTAGAATCTAAAATAATACCAAGGTATTTAAACTCAGACACAACCATGAGTTTTTCTCCTTCAATAAAAACATCAGCCTGCTGTGCACTTGTGGACCTCTTAGAAAAGAACATACAAACTGTTTTGTTAATGTTAAGATGCAGACTTGACATTTTTAGCCATTCGGAAACATGCACCAATGCTTCGGTTAATTTAGTTGCAGCCTGTTGTTTGTTCTTAGTATGCAAATAAAGAACTGTATCATCTGCATACATTTGTACATTAACAGATTGACAGACTGAAGGCAAGTCATTAATGTACAGGCTAAACAAGATAGGGCCCAATACTGACCCCTGGGGTACACCAATATTACAATCAAGATATGAAGAGTAAGAATTACCAATATGTACACTCTGTTTCCTGTGTTTCCCATATAAACGCCAGAGGAGAACTGGCCCCCGACTGAGCCCGGGTTCTCCCAAGGTTTTTTTTTCTCCATTAGGTCACCTGATGGAGTTTTTCGGTTCCTTGCCACTGTTGCCTTTGGCTTGCTCAGTTGGGGATATTTGGGGATATTTAATTTAATTAATCAATCAACGATACTATTGATCAGCATTACCAAACGTAGACGTTCCACTAGAAACAAACATTGATGTATTGTTCTAATTTATTACTGTGAAGCTGCTTTGATACAACCTGTGTTGTGAAAAGCGCTATATAAATAAACTTGACTTGACTTGACTTGACAACTACAATATTGCCCATGCACGCACAAGAGCTCGTATAGAGATGGCATTTGGGCTCATCAAGTCAAGGTTCCAGTGCCTGAATTACCTCAGAGTGACTCCACAGAGGGCATGTGACATTGTAGTTGCATGTGTTGTGCTACATAGCATTGGCTGTCTGAGGAGAGAGAGGCAACCAAGGATTGTAGAGGAAGACTGGGACATTGAAGGCATTTTTGAGGACAATGAAACAGGCAGGGTTATAAGAGACAGTTATGCCAATAATTATGTTGGTTAATACGGTCCAACCCATTTTAAAGGTTTTCACTTTCCCCTTAATTTACCAGACACACAAGTCATATTTTATTTTTTATTTTATTCAGGTTGAAGCTGCCTGTTGGGGGTGAAAACATACAATTAAATGTGGTCAAAAAACAAAAAGGTCATGTGTCATTGTTTTAAATATATCAGTTCTACTTGCATTTTTCTCAAGCTGTTGGATTTCCAGCTCCAACTTTCTCATCTTGAGTTTTTTATATTGTATGTCAGTATCTATGGCCTCCATTTATTTCAGGAGATAACGTTTGTAGACTCCCTTTATGTTCTGGGTTTTGTAGGAACAGACATTAACTTTGTGGAATGGTTTCCTTTGCTGCTCTATAAACCTAGTGAATACTAAGGAGACCATGGTTTCTGTGTGAACTGATTATTTTGTAGACAACAATTGCGCGAGTTTGAGGAAGATAAAATTAATTAACTTTTTAAATATTTTTTTTAAAAGGAATTCAGAGTTGCGTTAATATATATACTCTTTTGTTTAAAAAAAGAAGAAAAAAATACATAATTATGAGAAGTGCCCTTTATTTCACTTGAGCCCCTGCCCCTCAAAATGTCTGTGCACGTCCCTGGACACAGTCTCCTCATCCTCCTCAACTGTAGATGGGCCTTCAACCTGAAACCATTAATTAAACTCAGTTAAATAAATCACCACTTGACAATAAATCAGTGCTTTAAACTCATACGGTCATTCTCACAGGGTTCAGCATGATGTCTGGTGGATCCAGAAAGCACACAGAATTTGGCATCACTATAAAACAAAAAGATTTAGTTAGGAATGGAAGAATAAAAATAAATAAATAAAAAACACCTTTTAAGTAGTCATTTCTTATGCTAGGTGGAATGGATTCAGATACTGTTGCCCCCTCTATTCCCTCAATGACAGGCCTCCCTTTGCTCATCTCTAATGCCAGCTCCTCTGCAGGAGTAAGGTTGGCTGTCGGTGGCCCTGCCCCAGTGCCAGCAACCTCACTCTTCTTTTGGGCAGCTGCAATTAATAAACATCATGAGACTCAGACTGATCTCATGAAATGGCGTATGTATGACACGCCAATTCGTATTTCCATTTTTGGCGTGTTATCAACACGCATAATCGCTTTTCAGCGTGTTTATCAACGCCGTTGATTTACGTTACATTACTGTATATAAATATATATGACCTACCCCAACCGCGTCCCTAAACCTACCCATCACTCGGGTTAATACCATTTATGAGTGTTCCCCTACCATCCTAGGAAAAAAAATATTGCTCCCCAGATGTAGATATAGATTTTCCTCCGTTTCGCTCGGACATTTAACGGCGTACACATACACGCGCGTGGACATACACGCGGAAAGCTCAAAATGCGTATAAATAACACTTGACTTGAAAGTGGCGTGTATGTTTACGCAAAATCATGATGTCATGTTGTGAGACTGGACAGTTGTAACATCAAGCTGGCTATGCTTAAGTACTTACATAGACTATACTTACCATTCTGAACCATATTTTTATATTTTATTTTTACCTGCTGCCATGTTCTTTTTTCTTCACTTAATTTGCTGCTGTAAAAGTTACACACACACACACACACACACACACACACACACACTTCAATGTATTGTGACAAACATTTAATTAAACTTTAATAAAATATAGTAATGTAGGCCTACATTAGTTGCTACTTACGCATTGAGACGATCAGCAATTTCCTGCCAGCCTTTCTCTCTTGTTTTATTAATACCTGCGGTATTCCGTTTTTTTGTAATCATATGTTTAAATTCTTCGTAAGTCTCGAGAAGAAAAATATTAACACACGAGGGAAATCATTGTTGTGTACATGAAGATGTGAAAAATAGTTTAACCGAAGCTAATCTGGGTGTGTTTCTCCGTCCCCAATGTCACTTCTCTGTGTTTTACGGCCCTGACGAGAACGTCGGTCTCCTCGGCTGTGAACCGCTCCTGGCAAATCCGCCGTTATAATAGCAATCCGCCATGGAACAAGCACGCCTGCTCTTAAAGGGAATGTGAGATGATGCTCTGATTGGTTTATTTCACGTTATGCCCAAACCACACCTATGAATAATGAAGCGACTTCAGACCAACCCATCTTAGATTTGTGTCAGAGAAGCTCGGAGAAGCCGAGACCCGCCCACAAAGTTACTTGTGTCTCGCGTTTGATACTTGCGTTTTAGATCGATAAAATAGGGCCCAGAGAGTCAATATTATAAGCACTACAGATCATTCATTAGACACACACATCATCAAAAATGGAAAACACAGAATCCAAAGCATGGAGTTTCAGAAAAAATTGTATATTGTAAAGAAGTAAACATATGTTGCAATTACATAAAAAAGTATAATAATCACAATTTACTGTAGTAAAGTGAATAAATTGCATACTGTATACACTCCAAGGGTAGTAGTGTAATGAATTTTGTATAGTAGGCCTGTTAAATGTCTGTATATTTCAGCATGTGCATACTCTGAAAATAGTACAGTAACCCAACTGCAAAAGCCAAAAAATATATAATTTAAAACTCTAAATGAAAAGCATGTTCCAGTGACTCAGAAGAGTTGTGCAACTGCAGAATCAGAGTCAGTGAGAGAGAGATTCTGCCTCAGCATCATGTCTTCATGTCGAGATCAGTGTCGTCTCTGCCGGCAAAGGGTTCCAGATCCAGCCTTGACAACACTGACCGGATCTTCCTCATCCTCCTCTTCCTCCTTGTTTTCCAGCTATTATTATATTATTAGTATCAACAAATCTTGAGTCAATGTTGGCTCTCTGAACGGACTTGTATTATGTACAGTTGGTTTGGTCACATCATTAGAAATAAGTCGTTGGGTGTAAACGCTGACAACAGTGTTGTAGTTGTGTTTAACGTTTGCCACTTGTGTTTAGTGTTTTACAACATAAGTGCATCACAGTATGAAATGTGGTTTAGTGAATGAGAATGTGTTTTGCAAAAAAAGAGTGCATGAGATTGCAGATGGTGTCTTAACCACCTAAACTTGTTTAAGGTTTTACAGAAAGAGGGATTTATTGGTTTAGTTTATTGAGAATTTGGTTCAGAGAATGGGATTTAGTGTTTTAGCAATTCAGAAAAACTGTAAGATGGGAACACGAATAGAACAGAGAGTAGAAAAATGAGAATTGTAGTGTTATGGCCCATATGAAAAAAACCTGCATGGTTCATATACAGCAACCATATATCTTCCTTACTTAAATCGGACAGAATTACCTTATGTGTTTCATATAAGGCCAATACATGTCCTATACAAAATCAGACCGATTATGGCCACTTTCATACTAAATAACACACATACAACTTGTGGGGGATTTTTGTTATATATGAATACTGTTAAAAGACTTATATGAGTTTTACATGACAAAAGTATGCAAATGTGTATGGTATTAGTAGAAATATATAAAACTCAAATAAAATTCATATATAAATCGTTTAAAGTTCTTATATTGAATCATATACTAGTCAAATTAAAGTCATATAGAATTTATACACGTTTTGTGTCATTTGTTTATGTGTTTCATACAGATTTCATGTTTTGATGACCAACATCTGATTCACTTATATGCAGTTGGCAAATTTTTAAAGGGTTACTCCACTTTAAAATGAAAATTCTGTCATCATATACTCACCCTCATGTTGTTTCAATCCTGTATGAATTTCTTTCTTCTGCTGAACAGAATTGAAGATATTTAGAAGAATATCAGTAACCACAGTGTCTGGTCTCATTGACTTCCATAGTATATTTTTTTCCTACTTGCATTGTAAGACTTAATTAATTGAGAACTGTCTGGGCCTGTTGTTTGTGAATAAATCATAACATTATTGCAAATGAACAAAGTTGAGTCAAATATGTTTCTAGAACAGTGATTAAAATGTTGAAAATTGGCTGGAATCACTGATCTATATAGAATGATTCATTATAGATCAGTACTGGAATATGTTTTATGTGACGTGAACTCTGGTGGTGATGCACTCTAAAAACTTTTAATATGATTTACTCAATTTTTTTGGTGAAACATTTTTACACTTAGAATATTGATTAGATTTTTAAGCAGTGAAATCAATTACAAACACGGTATTCACTGAGTAAATGTAAGTAAAACTAATTAAATAGATCTGAGTAACTGCATTTGGTACATTAACAAATACAATTGAGTAGAAATAATTGGGGGGGAATCATTTAAAAACATATTTATGAGTAATATTAACTGTGTTTATATGCCAGTAATATTAACTTTTTTATTTCCTCTAAACCTTTGTAAAAATATTACATACAACCACCGGTATAACTACATGCCTTTATTGTCGATGAGTAGCCTAACGTTACAGCAATACAGCATATTTTATACTATTTTTAACACGTATACAATATTGCCTACATTTAAACTCATGTAAGAAACATTTTCGAAGTAAAACTTAAACATTTAGGCCTAAACATTCAAGTAATTCAAGTGTAATCAACCGGTCTGTTATCCAGTATCCACCGGATCAGCGCTGGTTCTCCAGCCGGAGACGGACTCGCCTCTGCGGGGGAACCTCTAACTTTACACCGCCGTCCTGCGTCACTCACAGCCGAAAGATGCTGCGACGCGACTGACTCCATCACCTGCCAATAAACAAACAGTGCACAGTTCTGAGGACATTTTATCATCCAAATGAGTTATATTCATTATCTTTAGAAATATAGTCGTGTGTTTTTTATGCAAGGCGTTACAAACACGCGAAAAGACAGGCGGGGGGCGACACTTGTTTAACTCGTTTAAGGTGAGTAACATTTCTGTATGTTCTTTCGCATAAAATAAAATGATTTAAAGCACATCAATGATTATAGGGATCTCCCAGTCACATCCCAGCAAACACAGAACGTTGGCGCAACGTAGCCAACCTTCTAACAACGTTGTAACAACATGGCCAAAAGGTTGCTATAACTACGTTGTGTAGTGTAGGTTGTTACAGCGTTGTCACAATGTTGGCATTAAACCATAGTTCAGGGCCATTGCTTAAGGTTGTGCCAACGGTGTCTTGACAACCACTGGACTACTTAATGTACTCGTCACTGCCCTGAAGCGCGAAAATCGGACTTTTTAATTCCAACCACCTGTTGGGCTCATTGTGTTCTCTCATTCATCATCGAGCAAGGGTACGTGACGTGAGTATTGCGTTTAGCCGACCTCAGCTATCAAACACAGCCTACAACTTTAATTTCTAATGTGATTAATGTAGCATCGCCTGCACTGTTTAGTTTGTCATTTGATTTTTCCGCTATTTAGTCTCATTCGTTTCTTTGCTCCTCTGGATTTGTGGATGTTTCCCCGGTGACACCGGCTTTCGGCTACTGTCCGCTAGGGCTGTGCAATTAATTGAATTTCGATTTCAATTTCGATTTTTGCTCCCAACGATCACCAAAATAGTATAATCGAGTAAAAACGATTATTTTGCCATTTTCTGTTTTGAAAGAACGCTCTTATTTTTTCTTGTGTTCTGAATGACGCGCACACGCGCACATCCGCCATTCCCGATGCCGTAAACTCTCTCAGCTCGAATGTTTAAACTGATAAGACTTAAAAAGAAGTGAAATGATAAACTTTAGTTACGATGCAATGCTGGCCCTATTGTACAAGTAACAATTCCATCATGTCCCGACTCCCGACTCATAAACGCGAATGTGTAGTTTCGACGCTTGCTTTGTCCAGCGCATTTTGAGAGACAGAGAGAGAGAGAGAAGACGCAGCAGCGCTGAACACTCACGCGGTTTGTGAAATTGCGTCTTGGAGAAAGTTTTAAAATTATTGATTTGATTTTATAATCTGTGTGGATTCATTTAAGATACTCATACAATCTACATGCTAAAGTGAATCAATGTTTGTGGGGAATTTCCCGCATTATAAGTGGTAGACCTGCGGGAATTATTAAAATACTCATTGAAATATTATCTGTTACATTATTTATTTTAATAGTTCAAAAAGTACAATCAATGTTCACATTTCGATTTTTAAGAATTGTTGAAAGGTGTCTTTGGTAACACTTTACAATAAGGTTCATTAATTAGCATTATAACTAACTTACCTTTGTTAAGATTAACTAATAATGAACAATAATTCTACAGCATCTTAGTTAATATTAATTTCACCATTTACTAATACGTTATTAAAATGAAAGGTTGTATTTGTTAACATTAGTTAATGCACTGTAAACTAACATGAACAAACAATGAACAGCTGTATTTTTATTAACTAGCATTAAAAAAGATTAATAAATACTGTAACAAATGTTTTTCTCATTGTTAGTTCATGTTAGTTAATACATTAACTAATGTTAACTAATTAACATTATTGCAAAGTGTTACCGTGTCTTTTTAATAAATGCAACACGTTCCCAGTCATGTGAAATAATCGTGTTACATAATCGTGATTTCAATATTGACCAAAATAATCGTGATTATGATTTTTCCCATAATCGAGCAGCCCTACTGTCCGCCATACAGACCCGGTTTTGTTCATTAAATGTTCTGATCTGCCTTTGCTTTTTATGTTTTATTTATTATACTTAAAATAAATTTGTATATTCGTTTTTATTTTTTTTTCACAAATGTATGACTTTTGGAAGTGCAATTTGATTAAATGCAGTTTTAATAAAGTTGAATTAATGAAACCTTCTGTCATTTTTACTCTTCAAAGTGAACACTTGCAGGTGTTGATAGCCCTATTAAATAATAATATAGATAAACAATAAACGATAAAAAGTATATAATTATCTAACAAAATGCACCATATAAAAATATTGTCAGAACGCCGTCTCTCAGTTGCTGAATGTCGCGCAACAACGTTGCTACAGCCCTGTCGCGTCTTACAATTCTACGTTGTTACAATGTTGCGAGCACGTAGACAGCGACGTTGCCATAGCAGAAATGCAACGTGCCAGAGACGTTTCCACAATGTAAATGTGTTTGCTGGGGAGACCCCTAGCCGCCTGTCAGCCATTTTGACGGAATACTTCAGCGCACCACATTATCACATGTTTTATGGCTGCGAATTGATTAAAATAATGAATAATGGTCACTGTATTAATTATCTTGAGCCTGCTGAAATGTTCCTATAAATATATTTTCTTTCCAACTGTGCAATCTTAAATAATAAATAGGCTAAATATATGTATCCACTAAGCTGTAGCAGTCCTATGCTCGTCTTCCCATTAACAGTTTTTTTTTCTCTTTCTGACATTTCATACCTGTTGGGTTTACATTTTTTTTGTTAAATTGACTATAAAAAAGATTGCTTGTGTGTGTGCTGGTGTTTATTCCAGTCTTTTAAAATAGTTTAATTAATGATGGTGCCTGTAACGATGTTAAATAGGCTAGGCTATTTAATCTATCAATAATGTACACAGGGTAGAGGAGAACGACAGTCAACTACCTTGAATATTATAGCATTTTGGGCATAAACATGTAAATAGTGAAAAGATTGACATTGAAAAATGACACAGAATGATTAAAATTTAATATTTAATCCAAATAAATGAATGTTCGTGGTTCGCACTGATGTTATTCATTTGTTCTCACACACTTCAGCGTCGCGGTCACTGGTTTAGACGAACACTGACCACTATCTATTATTAGCGCAGCGGCCGTCAGCTAGGCTAACTCTTCACGTCATGTCATCACAAAAAGAAATATACAAGAGAAAGATAAAGGAATTAGGAATCATAGATCCATATGAAGCACCACAAGTTCTTTTTACAGGCATTAAATGTGTAGAAAAACTTCCTGACATTGAGTTCGGTGACATTTACAGCTACCTTGTTGCCTTTGGCTTGCTCAGTTGGGGATATTTAATTTAATTAATCAATCAACGATACTATTGATCAGCATTACCAAACGTGGACGTTCCACTAGAAACAAACATTGATGTATTGTTTTAATTTATTACTGTGAAGCTGCTTTGATACAACCTATGTTGTGAAAAGCGCTATAAATAAACTTGACTTGACTTGACTTGACCTTATTCACTTCCCATCACGCTACACCGGAGCTTCATTAAATGCATACACAAGCTTAGCAGGCTACCGGTATCACAGCATCGCTCGGGCATGACAGAAGAATAATGTTAGATGAATATTTCGCGACGAGCTGTATTATCACCAGCGGTTTAGCATTTTCTATTCCGTCAAGATGGCTGCTCCAAATGGCGTGGCGTGACGTCACGCGGGACGTCCCTATACAGATAAAATAAAACATGTACACACCTGAATTTCACAGAGGAAATGCACCAATTCTGCGCCGCTGAGAAGAGGAGAACTGTTCTGGAGACTGGAGAGAGCTCAAACAGCGCGCGCTCACTCAACCACTGAGCTGTCGTCACGTCAGAGGGTGGGGGAGGGGTGCGTTGTTTTAATTGAGTAAACTTAATCAATTTCTTATGCGTGTTAAATAATAATATTGATTTTATTTAAGTAATATTTGTGGTTCTTGAAACAGATCATTTTAATTATCCATTCTCAAATATTGTGATGGAAATTTCACAAATATATCAGTGTATTTTAAATAAATAATTGGTTAGTCAAATACTAAATTATTTTAGTGAAAAACTTCAAACTTAAATACCACTGTAAATTTCAGACAAAATTCATTGTTGGAGTTTTAGTCAATTATTTCGATATGTTCAACTCAAACTATCAAGTAGCCTAAATGATATTCTTGATATTTTTTATTATATATAAATGTGTGTAATGTCCTGTAACTGCCTGCAGCTTATTTATTTTTATTTTATTTTTTTAACTTAGCAAATTACTAAGCAACCACTGGAACAACACAACATATATATCATTTTAAAGCTTAGGATCTCAGCTTTTTAATGCATCTAATCACATTATTTATTCCCTCCAAAACCGAGTGTACCGCCAGCAGGCGCCACCTAGCTACGATAATGTTCATTACCATATTTAAAAAAAATTGTGCCATGATTAACACAAAGTTGATGTCATTTGAAAGCTTACAGTCTGAACTTTACAGTGAATGTATCCACTTTGAAAAAATCTTTAAGTATTGCTGAGTTATTTGCTGATAAATAGAATTTCTTTTTTTCATAATCTATAAAATAATGTACTGCAATGTGTCAAAAACATCATAAAGCTCATGAAAAATTCACAGATCATTTAAAATGGCACTTCATTATTACAGCATATTATTACAATTAAAATGAGCCCAAAATGAACATAATCTATTGCTTTTATGACAAGATATTATTCATGGCGTCAAAGACTGTACAAAAAGGCTATCTCTGTTCCGAATGCTTTACCCTTTATCCCCCCTTTATCCCTTTAAAAAATGTTTTATCCAGATGCAGCTCACATGTAGGGGGACTTCACTAAAAAAGAATTTTCCTCCTACCTTATTTCCTACCCGAGTTATTCCATGACAAATAAGAAAGATGTGCAAAATCATAATAAAAATTATATATATATATATATATATATATATATATATATATATATATATATATATATATATATATATATTTTGTCTTTTATCAGCAGTTTCTCGGCAGGACAATGTCCAAATCTAATCTAATTTATATTTTCAAAAAACTTAAAAAGAGTTCTTTCAAACGATACCTACCTTTTGACTCTCCTTGCTACAGTTTTGGAGTTATGATTATATAGTTTTTATATAGTTTGGAGCAAAATTAGTTTTGTGTGTGTGTGTGGAGGGGGGGGGGGGGGGGGTGCCCCTTTTTGCACTCTTGAAGTTTTAGAGTGTCACCCCTTTATTGCTGTGCACTTTTTTCAGCACAGTGGCTGATCTGTAGTTTGTACCACCAAAAGTTTCTCTGAGTTTTCCTATTTTTTCGTATTTCCCATTCATTTGCTATGGTCGGTAATTTTTGCACGAAGGAAGCTAACTGTGACTTTTTTTACGACCCTTTAACATCTCTGAATCATCTCCTTGATTTTTTGTGTGTGTTCACATAGGTAATATAACGAAAGTCACCAAGTTTCATCCCCCTCCAATGAAGCAAAAAAAAAAAAAATTAAAAACGTAAATGTTTTCGTGCATTTTTGCACGAAGAAGCCCAGCATTATTTTCCTATGTTTTTATTTAATGAAAATCTATATGGCTTTAGTTGTATGTAGGACATATATGACATAATATGATTAAAAATACATTAATATTATGCAATTTATATATGTGGTTTTTGCAGCATATACTGTATGTCCCTTACAATATTCTGTTGGAACATGTAAGAATCACAGGAGTTCTTAGCAAACCTTTTCCATTTGGGGGACTTAACGTAAATCTACTAGAGTTAAAGGTATAGCGGAGGATTTTCTTTTTCCGGGTGGGTAGTGTAAACTATTGGTCCACCTAAGTGTCAATCATTCTGGTGATATGTTTACGTAAGGCCGTCGTACGTGCTCCCTTAGTTTTCGCTTTCTGCGCATGCGCACTTTCAGGTGTTTATGTGTGGTGAGCTAGAGTTCAGCCATTCATTGAAGCTCGCCGTTTCACCGGGTCCTTTGAAAATGTCTGAGGGTCGCAAGAGAAAAAGTTTGTATGAACTGTATGAGAAGAAGAGAAAGGCCTCAGAAGAGAGAAACAAGATCAGAGTGTTTTTGGGAGATTGTTTCACACGATGGCGTGCGCTGATAACACAGGTTGGGCTTCCCACTGATGCCTCAGTCGCGAAGTTTCTACTCGACAGGTAAAGTTTGGCATGCTATTTGGAGAAAAAGTGCAAATCTTCTTTTGGAAAGTAATCTTGTATGAGCGATGCCGACAGCAACTTGTAAACAGAGCGTGCACGAGGAGAACCTCGCACACGTTTAATAGGCTTTCCCTCTCGGGAGCAGGTAGAGTGTTGCGCATGTGCATTTTTTCAAAAAGTGGAGAGGGCGGTTCTTATCTAAAATTCGGAAAGATCCTCCGCTATACCTTTAATAATTTCAGAAGTCAGAATAATTCCAAATATAACAATTCATTAATAGTCAGATAAATGTATCATGCCAATTACATAATCAATACAATAACATCAAATGCTCAGAGATGAAGAGTAAAAGACGCATTCAATAATGCTGAGTGTGCGAGGATATTCATCATTACGGGCTGGTCAGACTTAGCCTGGTTAAAACCAGACCATTATCAGTAGTAACTGAGTTATGGTCTGGCAAAGCTTCATTAATAACTCATTTCCAAAGGGGCGTCACCAACAGATGTCGCTCAAATGCCTCTGGGCGCAATTGGATAGGCGTAAAACCAATCAGAGCGATCGGCATCGTGTAAAGCCATATGCTACGTCCCTAAGTTACACTACGCCATAAAAGCATGTACTCTTTTTGTGAAGAAAATGTATTTACTTTTGAATGTGTAGCAAGAAAGTAGGCAAGCTTTGGGACACACTACTTCGTCATCTTTATCGGACGGATCTGTCGCGTGCGTCCTGACACGTAAACTGCCCTGTCAATCATCTCGTCACAGTTAAAATCCTCTATTAAATCTAATTTAATTTCCCACCGTTTCGGAGAGAAATGTAGTAGCACGTTCATCAGTGGGTCTTTCATGGAGACTGTCCTCATGTGTGTGCAATTTGAATATAATAATGTGCGCTTCACCAACGGACCTAAAACCAATCAGAGCGATCGTCATCGTGTAAAGCCCGCCCCAACGTTTCTGATTGGTGCCGCGATTTCGCCGGATTAGAAATGGGCTTGAATGAGCTCTTTGCCAGACTACTTGCAGAGCAAATCTAAATTTGCCGGAAGTTGTCTGGGTTTTCCCAGGCTAGGTCAGACTACAGAATCGCCCTGAGCCTTTATAAGCGTTTCTTTAGTTACTCAGACCAGGACAAAACATCCCCCCAATGAACCACTTCTACCAGTCACACTGAGACATTTTATTTGATACCAAACATGACTGCTAATTCACTTGTATTGGCATAGAACATTATAATTTTATATAATCTTTCCAAGTGAACTAAGTGAAGAGAAGGATGTGTAAAGGAGAGAAGTGGAGAAGGAAGGAAAGGAGGCTGTGGAGACCGATGGCAGTGTGTGTTTGTGTTGGCCATATCTCAGGAGATCCAAGGTCCTGAGGTTCTGTTTGTCTTACACTGCCAATACTTCTGTTCAAAGTGCTGGAGCTTGAGGAGTATAGGCGGTGATGAACTAAACAGAAGAATTTATTTTAATATTTAGTTGTATATATTACAATATATTAGTTGTATTAGCAGAAACTATTAATTGTTCCCTTCTAAATGTTTTTAATGTGTCCTCTGCACAGTCCAGCCACCCATCTCTACAGCCTTTTCTTAACATTTCTCCGGATTTCACTTGTTCTAATCTTAAATTAATTCTCTGTTTCATTCATTCATTCATTCATTCATTCTCTGTTGAATAAATGCACTTAATTCTCTGCAGCTGACTCACTGGTAGACTTCAGTGAACACTTGCACAAGGGACACATGGTAATGTTCACTAATATCTAGCAGAGGTTCTCAATCCTGTCTCTGGATCCCCCAACACACACATGTTGTCTGTCTCCTTAATGAAACACACCTTATTCAGGTCATCAGCTCATTAGTAGAGACTCCACGACCTCAGATGAGTGTGTCAGAGACATGTTGGGAGGGAGCTCCAGGAACTGGTTTTGGGAAGCACTGATCTATTGGGTTATTTGGATTAGATTTTATAGCATATCGGTCTATAGGCCTTGATCATTATCAGCACCTCAGTGACTTTAGGAATTTCAAATGGCCCTATTGGTAAAGAAAAGGAGATTGTAACAGGACAAACTAATGTATGTGTTAGCTCGCAGTCCTACAAGTCTGTATGGCCAGCACTGGGCTCCTGGAGGAACTGGGGAAGTCTCAGTCCAAAGAACTCTTGCTTTTTCTCAAAGTAGTAGTCGAAGCGAGCCATGGCATACCTTAGAAAGATTGAGAGAGGGAAAAATATACATATAAACACAAGCGGTTTCTTAGAAGTAAAAACCTTTCGTGAACAACAAAAGTCAGAGAGAATTACTAATAATGTTACTAGCAACTTCACTAAAGAGAAAGTTAAATCTTGACATATGTCTGTTATGTTACTGTAATTTTGTTACTTTTAGCACAAAAGTAAAATTGAGTATTTAATCTCAGCTGGATTTTTTAAATGGGGTCACACCGGGAGGACCAAGAACCAGTCAGGGTGGACCAGAGAAAACAAATAAATACTGGTTCTATAAGAGCAATTCAAGGTCCTAAATATTTACCTCTAAATTATGCACCATTTATCATCGGTAATACCATCGTGGAACCACTAGTTAGCTGTATAGCCCTATATTTATAAATCTGGGCTAAAGTAGCCTGACAAGCCAGACCCACATCAAGATGTTGGGTCTGGGAACACACCATTGGCACGGCTCAATCCGAGGGGCGGATAAACGCTTGTCTTTCAGATTCCCTCGGCACGCAATAGGACAGCGCTACGACCAACCAGAGCGTTTGCCCACCAGCGGAGCTAACGTCAGTTGATAGGTTAAACTTTTGCCGTATCCAGTCGTCAAAACTATGAACACATCTTCTTTTTTTAAGAATGACTTCAGTGCCGTTCTTTGCTCTTTTCTCAAAGAAAAGCTTAACTCCAAGTCCTCCAGAGTCGCGGCCAAAGCTGATTCGAAAGACTGTTCGCCAGCAGCAGCTCTTCTTTGTTTTCAAGCAGCAGGGAACCGTCATTATGTTAAACCCGCCCACCGGCTCTACACACGATGTGATTGGCCTGACTAGAGTTGCTAGACGACACTGGCTGCAAAATAAAATTTGCTGCTGCTAGGGAGCGTCTAGATCTCTAGGCTAGGGCTAAAGGCGTCTTTGATTTTATTCTCTTCTGAACCACTAGATGCACTAACACTTGCCGTAGCACTTTCAAAGTTGATTCTGCACTAATTTGATCTAATATATGTGACCCCGCCTGTGAAACCCCGGCTAAAGTCGCAGAATCGAATTATGAGTTAACGAGCGTCAAAGTAGTCATAGCCATAAAAATTACAAAAATAGTCCATGTGTGTTTATTGCTGTAAATAATAGATTATACCAATGGTTTTGAGATGCAATACTTACATTTTCATTTATAACATGATAAATACTGAAATTAATGATTTTATTGACACTACGTTATACTTTTGCGCAAAAAAAAAAAAAAAAAACGGACGTGACGCTTCCTAAACATTGATTTCAATCGTCTCTGGGTTTATTTCGCGCAACAACACTGCTGATTCTTATATCATTCGGTTCAGGAACTTCTTTTCTGTGTCTTTTCTATTAGAAAGAGTAAAAACAGACTTTAATATCAATCCGCGAGCGGTAATCAGGTCAACACAATGAAAAAAAAAAAAGAGAGAGATGTCAGCCGTGTTTAGATGTCTGTGGTGATTTTTTCTTGTCATAGCCAATATTTTAAGAACTGCTTATTCGTTTTGTAGCTTAGTATTCTGCCAATAATATTAAACTTATTTTAAGGACATTTTTGGCCTGCTACGTGTTATTTGCTGGATGGTAACGTTAATGCGTTGTTTTGACATCTGACATGCCCATGGCTTCGCCGGAGACACAGAAGTATGAGCAGGAACGGAAAATGGCTGCTTGCTTAAACAGTTTGCTTGATATTAATCTCGGTGGAACTGAACCCAAATTATGATTTAACCGGTTTTATTGCAGATTATTTTCTGGAGGATGATTGTGATGATGAACAGGACACATTCTTTGAATTTGTCCTGTTTGAGGAATTTTATGGTAAGCTTTTGTTTTTATTTTTTTTATGCTAAAATGTAAATGTATACTGCTAGTGTCCAGCCAATGTAATGCTAACACATATCTGTGATGCAAAAATAGTGGATTTAAATGTTTATTACATTTGTTGATTGGGACTGAGTCAGTTTAAATTCATTACGTTTATGGCATGATGTTTATTTGTCTCATTACACTCTGAATTGAAGTCTGCTTACCACCTATAGGCTGTTTCTTGTTGCTATATGCCCTCCCCTCAATTAATCAGATCCAGTCTGACTAAACTGAAAAAATATTTTCTGATATTTTCATATAAAATGCTTCATTATCCATTTTAATAGTGGAATTAAACCCACTTCCCATTCTTGCATGTTACGCAATCATGTTTTTAGGTATCTTGCTTTGAATTGAAAAAAATGATCTTTGCTTTTTCAGGCAGTGACCAACATGATGAGGAGGACAAGCCAGTTTTGGTGATTGAACACCAAGCTATTTGTCTGGTGAACATGAAGAGGGAACACCAGCAAGAAGAATTTGCTTTGAATGCTGGAAGTCCAGATGTGAAACTGAAAATCAGTTTCTCTTGCAACTGCAAGTATTTCAATGGGGAAAAGTGTTCTTTATTTTTCAAGGGAGAGTTGCTGTCACTCAGGATTTTATTTTACATCTAGACAATTTTAGAATGTGTACACAGTTTGAGACTGACCTGTTAAAGGGATAGTTCACCCAAAAATGATTTACTCATACTCACCCTCATGTTATTCCAATCCTGTATAAGTTTCTTGTTTCTGTTAATAAGATATTTTAAAGAATGTTGGTAACCAGACAGTTGGCGGCACCTATGGAAGTCAATGGGTGCCGTCAACTGTCTGGTTACTAACATTCTTTAAAATATCTTATTTTGTGTTCAGCAGAAGAAAGAAACTCATACAGGTTTGGAACAACATCAGGGTGAGTAAATGATGACAGAATTGTAGTTTTTGGGTAAACTATCCCTTGAAATTGTATTTATTTATTTATTTTTTAATCCAGATTTACTCAGTTACACCGTGGGCCAGTAAGAGAATGATAATTTCAGAGAATGAGAAATGTTATGTTATTTAATTGATATATTATTGACATTTCACTGATATTACATTTTATTAATAAAGTTATACAAATAATTCCACTGAATTGACATGGTAATTGTTGCTACGATCAAGCTCTTGTGGTTCCTCCATTCGTTTCAATGTTTTTATGCTTTTAGCTTTTTGGACATGTACATCATAATAAATAGACCTGTTTTACAAAACTTTAAGAATTTTTCCACTGATGTGTCATATATCACTAAAAAGGGGAGAATCTCAGCTTTAATGTGTTATATGGCACATATGCAGGATAACTATGGATCAAATGTGTTGCAGTTTTAACAAATAACTTATTTTTAAATTGGAATTTCTCAAAAATATGATTTTCTGAGCCCAAATTTTAGCAAATCTTTGACGTGGCCTTACTCAGTCAATATTAAAGATATCAAGGTCATATTTTCACAGAATGTTCTTTACATTGTGTAGGGTGATTTTATGTAGAAAACAATGAATCACAAAAAAAAATGACTTTAGCTGGGTTTTCACAGGCAGGGTCACATATGTTTTTAAACTTGTAGATTTAAATACATTTTTTATATTTTGAGACAAAGGTCTTAATTAATGATTTTCAGTTTTGTTCAAGGTAATTAAAGCAACACCTTATCAATAACAGAAGAATATGTAAAAGTATGGTATTTGGGGCAAAAGGCACAATTATTAACATAATTAATAGCTGGCTGCAGGGCCGTTTGTAGGCATAGGAAAACTAGGTGGTCGCCAATGAGCGCATGTCTGGCACTTTAGCAGGGGTGTGTGTAAGCTGTGTCATAGCCACCCTGGAATATGGTTTCCGCCCCCACTGGTTCCCCCAACACTATTGGGCTAGAGTACTGTCAATCTGATGATTCCTATATGCCATTGGATCATAGGGTGCTTCTCAATATCCCTCCTCGTCTCCTCGCTCCTCCGTCCTATGCCCCGGAAACCAATCGAGCTCAGCCATCTTGAAGGACATCTCAACTCTCTAATTGCACCGCGAGGAGTCGAGGATCGAGGAGCTTCCCGAGAAGTCTCGAGCGAGGAGTGAGGAGTCAAGGATCGAGGAGCTTCCCGAGGAGTCTCGAGCGAGGAGTGAGTCGTCGAGGATCGAGGAGCTTCCCGAGGAGTCTCGAGCGAGGAGTGAGGAGTCGAGGATCGAGGAGCTTCCCGAGGAGTCTCGAGCGAGGAGTGAGTCGTCGAGGATCGAGGAGCTTCCCGAGGAGTCTCGAGCGAGGTGTGAGGAGTCGAGGATCGAGGAGCTTCCCGAGGAGTCTCGAGCGAGGAGTGAGGAGTCAAGGATCGAGGAGCTTCCCGAGGAGTCTCGAGCGAGGAGTCAAGGATCGAGGAGCTTCTCGAGGAGTCTCGAGCGAGGAGTGAGGAGTCAAGGATCGAGGAGCTTCCCGAGGAGTCTCGAGCGAGGAGTGAGGAGTCGAGGATCGAGGAGCTTCCCGAGGAGTCTCGAGCGAGGAGTGAGGAGTCGAGGATCGAGGAGCTTCCCGAGGAGTCTCGAGCGAGGAGTTGAGGATCGAGGAGCTTCCCGAGGAGTCTCGAGCGAGGAGTGAGGAGTCGAGGATCGAGGAGCTCCCCGAGGAGTCTCGAGCGAGGAGTGAGGAGTCAAGGATCGAGGAGCTTCCCGAGGAGTCTCGAGCGAGGAGTGAGGAGTCAAGGATCGAGGAGCTTCCCGAGGAGTCTCGAGCGAGGAGTGAGGAGTCGAGGATCGAGGAGCTTCCCGAGGAGTCTCGAGCGAGGAGTGAGGAGTCGAGGATCGAGGAGCTTCCCGAGGAGTCTCGAGCGAGGAGTGAGGAGTCAAGGATCGAGGAGCTTCCCGAGGAGTCTCGAGCGAGGAGTGAGGAGTCGAGGATCGAGGAGCTTCCCGAGGAGTCTCGAGCGAGGTGTGAGGAGTCGAGGATCGAGGAGCTTCCCGAGGAGTCTCGAGCGAGGAGTGAGGAGTCGAGGATCGAGGAGCTTCTCGAGGAGTCTCGAGCGAGGAGTGAGGAGTCAAGGATCGAGGAGCTTCCCGAGGAGTCTCGAGCGAGGAGTGAGGAGTCAAGGATCGAGGAGCTTCCCGAGGAGTCTCGAGCGAGGAGTGAGGAGTCGAGGATCGAGGAGCTTCCCGAGGAGTCTCGAGCGAGGAGTGAGGAGTCGAGGATCGAGGAGCTTCCCGAGGAGTCTCGAGCGAGGAGTGAGGAGTCGAGGATCGAGGAGCTTCCCGTGGAGTCTGGAGCGAGTAGTGAGGAGTCAAGGATCGAGGAGCTTCCCGAGGAGTCTCGAGCGAGGAGTGAGGAGTCGAGGATCGAGGAGCTTCCCGAGGAGTCTCGAGCGAGGTGTGAGGAGTCGAGGATCGAGGAGCTTCCCGAGGAGTCTCGAGCGAGGAGTGAGTCGTCGAGGATCGAGGAGCTTCCCGAGGAGTCTCGAGCGAGGAGTCAAGGATCGAGGAGCTTCCCGAGGAGTCTCGAGCGAGGAGTGAGTCGTCGAGGATCGAGGAGCTTCCCGAGCAGTCTCGAGCGAGGAGTCAAGGATCGAGGAGCTTCCCGAGGAGTCTCGAGCGAGGAGTGAGTCGTCGAGGATCGAGAAGCTTCCCGATGAGTCTCGAGCGAGGAGTGAGGAGTCGAGGATCGAGGAGCTTCCCGAGGAGTCTCGAGCGAGGAGTGAGGAGTTGAGGATCGAGGAGCTTCCCGAGGAGTCTCGAGCGAGGAGTGAGGAGTCGAGGATCGAGGAGCTTCCCGAGGAGTCTCGAGCGAGGAGTGAGGAGTCGAGGATCGAGGAGCTTCCCGAGGAGTCTCGAGCGAGGAGTGAGGAGTCGAGGATCGAGGAGCTTCCCGAGGAGTCTCGAGCGAGGAGTGAGTCGTCGAGGATCGAGGAGCTTCCCGAGGAGTCTCGAGCGAGGAGTGAGGAGTGGATTATCGAGGAGCTTCCCGAGGAGTCTCGAGCGAGGAGTGAGGAGTTGAGGATCGAGGAGCTTCCCGAGGAGTCTCGAGCGAGGAGTGAGGAGTCGAGGATCGAGGAGCTTCCCGAGGAGTCTCGAGCGAGGAGTGAGGAGTCGAGGATCGAGGAGCTTCCCGAGGAGTCTCGAGCGAGGAGTGAGGAGTCGAGGAGCTTCCCGAGGAGTCTCGAGCGAGGAGTGAGGAGTCGAGGATCGAGGAGCTTCCCGAGGAGTCTCGAGCGAGGAGTGAGGAGTTGAGGATCGAGGAGCTTCCCGAGGAGTCTCGAGCGAGGAGTGAGGAGTCGAGGATCGAGGAGCTTCCCGAGGAGTCTCGAGCGAGGAGTGAGGAGTCGAGGATCGAGGAGCTTCCCGAGGAGTCTCGAGCGAGGAGTGAGGAGTCGAGGAGCTTCCCGAGGAGTCTCGAGCGAGGAGTGAGGAGTCGAGGATCGAGGAGCTTCCCGAGGAGTCTCGAGCGAGGATACACGGGTGTTTTCTATGCCGAAGCGCTTTATTGACTATAACGTGACGCACGTATCAATTCTCCTCCCCCTTCAATCTTAAAAGTGGCGTTTCCATTCTTATTATGCTTTTACACAACAGTTTGACTCGGGTAGATTAACAGAAATATGGAGCTTATTAAAAGGCAAACTGATTTGAATTTGAATTGTGTGAATTTGAATCATTGACAAGTGTAATTTAACAAAATGGAATATTATGTGGAATTTTAAATAATTCTGAATTTGTTTTCTTTAAATGAATATTGAACATTTGAAATGTAATGAATTGAAATGTTTTTATTGCTGAATTTTATAGACATGTATTTTCAAACAGCTATTTTTTTGTTCTGAATTCTTAGACTGCAAAAATTAAATTTTTAAAAATACAGATTCAAGTTTTCAAGATGAAGAAGAAATTCGGAACTTCAAATTCAGTTTTGTAAAATTAAAACCGCGGAAAATTCAGATCTTACAGAAAGTAGGTCACAGGTCATCCACAGGGAAGAGTAAAAGGTCACAGGTCATCCACAGGGAAGAGTAAAAGGTCACAGGTCATCCACAGGGAAGAGTAGAGGATCTCAGAAAAGTCTAACAGTTTTCTGCAGCAAAACGCGGTGGTGGTTCTAGAGAACCTGTGTATCATTTGTTCAGTAGTTTTTTTATTTTATATTAAGAGTATAAAAATGAGAAACTTGAGATTTCTAATATTCTAATAATAGGCTAGTCATCCGCTGCTGCAGTTGTACGGAGCTTACGAAACTTATTTTCTCATCAAACAACTAGACTAACGAATGGCTCGTGCTTTCTTCTGTGTAGACCAGCAGTTCTTAAGTGCCAGGGGGTCCGTGAAATAATTTGCTATAACCTACCGTAGCCTATTTTCCAGACTGTAAAGTCATGTTTTTTATCATGAACACGCTGTGATTTATTCCAAAGTGACTCAGGCATATATAATGCATTTAGCGTTAAATAATCTAAATGTTGACTTTCAAAATTAGGCGCGCCAAGAAGGCTATTCGCTGTATTCTGGTCCAGTTTTTGTGAGCGCCAGATCTAAAGAGACCTAAAGCAGCGCATCATGTTGTTTTATTTATTTTTCAATGGCATGACATTTTGTAGTCATTTTGAATGCACACAAATAAAAATATACATTTTACTGTTTCGAATGATGTCATATTATCTGTATGACTATTAATAACAGAGTATTAAGTTATTTCTCCCTGCTGTGGAACAAATCCAGTGATGGCGCTACATCGCACTCTCACACAACATAGTATCAGTTCTGGCGGTGCTTCACATCGCAGCATGTTCATTATCAAAACAACAACTGGACAACTTCGTTTTGCTGCAGAAAACTACTGCAGTTCAGCCAAAATGCTCCGTTCGACTTTTCTGAGATCCTCTACCAGGGTCGTGCACAGGAATTCTGAGGGGCAGTTGCTCTGACCTGTTGCTCACAATTCACTCCACATGAAACTTTTGGTCTTCCGACCTTTTACCACCATGTCGTTTTATTTTGATTAATATGTGCGAGGGAGAGCGAGCAAGACAGCGCTTAGTTTGGAGACGGTGAAGTCTTGTTTACACTTGTACGTGTGCGCGACCGGGGCTCTCTCTCTCTCTCTCTCTCTCTCTCTCTGCTCGTTCTTTCAGTTAAACATGCGCCCTGACACAAGCAGCAGTTCATCTACATTACACACCGATCAAATAAGACTTTGGAGGGACAAAAATTCACTTTGGCGCTAAAACAAGTTCAATGCAGGAAAATTCATGCACAAATGCGACCACATACAATTTTAACTCGCACATTCTCAAAAAATGGTCGCAGTCTGGAACCCTGATGATGATCGTTCGTTTGTTATACATCACAAACTCACTTTTCCGACAACGCTGAGTCATCTCACCCGACAACCGCCACAATCTCCTTCTAGGTCGCTCATGCAGGCTCAGCTCAGGCGCCGGTCGCGTGCAGCGCTGCAACCACGTAAACAGAGTTTGCCCTTCCCCTACTGACTTTCACTTTCGGTGACCTTTTACTCTTCCCTGTGGATGACCTGTGACCTTTTACTCTTCCCTGTGGATGACCTGTGACCTTTTACTCTTCCCTGTGGATGACCTGTGACCTTTTACTCTTCCCTGTGGATGACCTGTGACCTTTTACTCTTCCCTGTGGATGACCTGTGACCTTTTACTCTTCCCTGTGGATGACCTGTGACCTACTTTCTGTAAGATCTGAATTTTCCGCGGTTTTAATTAACAAAACTGAATTTGAAGTTCCGAATTTCTTCTTCATCTTGAAAACTTGAATCTGTATTTTTAAAAATGGAATTTTTGCAGTCTAAGAATTCAGAACAAAAAAATAGCTGTTTGAAAATACGTCTATAAAATTCAGCCAAAAAACATTTCAATTTGTTAAATTTCAAATGTTCAATATTAGTTTACAGAAATCAAATTCAGAATTATTTAAAATTCCACATAATATTCAATTTTGTTAGATTACACTTGTCAATGATTCAAATTCACACAATTCAAATTCAAATCATTTGTCATATTATAAGCTCCATACAAAAAGAGCCTAGGTTCAATTTTGTTTAATTAAAAGTCACTCTTTAATACATATTATAAGCTAGCATGAGTAATAAAATGATTTCTCTCTGTCCAGATTTGACTGTAATAATAAGGCTAAAACGGACACTTTAAATTGACTTGTCAAATTAACAAAAAACAAAAACTCAGAATCTCAAGTTTGACAAAAGCAGTCAGTAATAATGTTAAATATTGGCTATATGCAAGTGCAAAACCCAATACAATTAAATTATTGTCTGAAAGCAATGTACACAGCCATGTTTATAGATTTATGAAGGGATACAGCCATCTAGTGGTTACACCTTGGTACTACAGATGATAAAAGGTTCATAATTTAGAGGTAAATATAAGTAGGCTACTGTAAAATCCCCTTATATGGCCAGTACTCATTTCTGTTTTCCTCTATTGAAAATGATTAGTGATATTTATTTACTCACTAATATTTATGATGATTATTAGTGATACAACATAGGAGTTATGCGCATGTGTTTGTATTGGGTGTACGTGTGCAGACATCATACCCTGCAAAAACACATTTCCGGGAGATGACACAATAGCCTTCATAATAATAATAATAATAATAATAATAATAATAAAATATTATTGGCCACTATTATATTCATTCGTGTAAGCTGGCTAACACAGGTTTGTTCATTAGCATTCGTGCGCAGAAAGTGAAAGTGATGTAGTTGAGTGTGCCGAAGAAAGAGCCGAGTGTCTCCACTAAATCTGAAGGCAAGTGGTCACAGAAGACGCATATGATAATATCAGGTGTGACGGTAATGCGTCTTGGCTGACCACTTGTGATCGGATCACTTCAATCACATCTTTATATCAGGTGGAACCAGGCTTTCTTTCGCTCGCTCGATTTCTGGGATATTGTATATAGTTTGGGGGTTGAGGGCCTCTAGAAACCCCTGAGTCTGGGGGCCTGTGTAGACCCTAACCCGCTCCTGTTCACGCGTCAATCAGTAACAAACACTGCACTGAATCAGCCCTTATTCTTATATATACAGACCCTTTCCAAAAAATTAGAATATCATGGAAAAGTTTATTTATTTCCATAATTCCATTCAAAACGTTAAACTTCCATAGATTATAGATTCAGGGCCCACAACTTAAACGATTTGAAGTATTTAGTTGTTTATTTGTACATAATTTGGGCTTCCAGCTCATAAAACCCACGAAAACAGGATTTAAAAAAATTAGAATATTACATGAAATCACACAGTAATTCCACAGTGATACCATGGTCCCTGAAGCAGGTGTTGGTTCTTTTGGCAGTGTGGGCCGGTGCAAATCCTGCTGGAAAATTAAGGATATTCTAATTTTCTGAAATCCTGTTTTCGTGGGTTTTATGAGCTGGAAGCCCAAATTATGTACAAATAAACAACTAAATACTTCAAATCGTTTAAGTTGTGGGCCCTGAATCTATAATCTATGGAAGTTTAACGTTTTGAATGGAATTATGGAAATAAATAAACTTTTCCATGATATTCAAATTTTTTGGAAAGGGTCTGTATATATATATATATATATATATATATATATATATATATATATATATATATATATATTATATATATTATATATATTATACTGTATATAGTATATAATCTTATAAAGGGCTATATAGGCATCTAGTTGCTACAGAATGGTATTACTGATATTCTTATTAACAAATATATACAAATATAATTTAGAAACACTTCAGAATTATATTTGTATATATTTATTAATAAGGATTACATTTTCAAATGATATTTGTATGTATTTGTTAATAAGGATTTCACCTAGAGCTTTGAAATGGCTAGGAACGGCCCTGGCTGACTTTTCCATTCGTTGACATGACATGGTTAGATTCAGCTGGAAAATAATATTTTATTTATTTATTTTTATTTATTTATTTGATAGGGACAATGCACATTAATGAACATCTGCATCGAAACAACAAAAACAGACGTAAACATGCCGGATTATAGCCACAGGGCTAATTTACATCCGTAGTCCCTAGGCAAATTACAGAAATACAGAGATTATAACATACAAAATGACCAAAAAAATAAATAAAAATGAATATCATATATTAACCTTAGAGATAAATCACCATATTTATACTGAAACCATCATATTTAAAAATAAGATATTAATCATATCATATAATAAAATACCATGTCACTTTACTACTGTAAATCTATATTAAATTATTATGGGATCTCCTTCAATGCTTTCAGAATATTTGCTTTTTGAAATAGTTTTGTTTCTGTATTTTTGTTTTTGTTTAGTTTTTTTGTCATTTTTTCTTCTGATGTGTAATTGTTCCCAACATTGTTTTTAATCATTATTTAGTGTTTCAGATGGACTTAAACTGACTTAATTATTTGATTGTCCCGATCACCTGAAGACATGCTTTCTATATAGTCATTGAGAACAAGTGAAATAAACAGAAAATACTACAAACTTAGCTAAAGTGATTATTTTGAACAAGTATTAAATTAGACAATATTAAACCCATATTATTTTATTTGCAGTATTTGTATCAATACTGTGTCTGTGAGGTAAAAGACCTCGCCACCTCATACATTTATAAGATTTTTTAAACAAAATGAAACATTTTTTATGATTTACTTTCACACAAAATCTGTTGCTCCATCAATGTTCAATGCAAACAGTTTTTTTCTTCTGCAATCATACACTCTGGGAGGAGCGAAAAGCAAATGTTTTCTTAAGGTGTGCCTTTAGAATCCGTGTATCATTCGTTCAATCGTTTTTTGATTTAATATTGAAAGTAGAAAAATGAGAAAACAGTTCCTTTTTTCGATTTTTCATTTTTTCCAAAAAACGAAAAACAAGATTTCAGCTTGATTTTTCGTTTTTCGTTCTGAGGTAGCAAAATTAATAAACAGCTGGAAAATTCGATTTCTACACGTGGGCGGGAATGAAACGCCCCTTTCCTCTGATTTGTCAGCCGAAGATCAAACTGTCCCGTCATCAGCTCTTCCTCAGTTCTGCACTGCAGAATAAGACTCCTCCGTTGTGTGGATTCTTAACGCGTTTATTGCAACTTTTTCATGTTTTCCATCAACGAGACTAATGAATGGCTCGACACAACCCGTACTGGGGAATAGACTAGACGGGGCTTTCTTCTTTGTAGACCAGAGTTCTCAAGTGCCAGGGGTTTGCTATTTTCATATTTTCCGAACTGTACTTTTTTTATCATGAACCACGCTGAGTTTTATTCCTAAGTGACTATATAATACATTTTACTTCAAATAATCTAAATGTTGACTTTGAAAAGTAGGCGCGTCCGAAGGCTATTCACTCTATTTTGGTTCATTTTTGGTGTGCGCCAGAAAGATGTTCAAGGAGACTGAGACGCACTAAAGTAGAAATCATGTTGTTTTCTTTATTTTTCAAAGGCATGACATTTTGTAGTCATTTTGAATGTACACAAATAAAAATATAAATTTTTACTGTTTCGAATGACAGAGTAACGAATAACGAAGTTATTTCCCCTGCTGAGCAACAAATCCAAGTGATGGCGCCGACGCATCGCTCGCTCTCACAACATAGGCTATTATCAGTTCACTTCTGGCATTGCTAACTTGACATCGCAGCCTGTTCATTATTAAAATAAAACACAGTCAACCAAATATATAAAAAGTTATTCTGCTTAATTTAATTCGTCTGTTGTTGTACAATATAAAGGCTGTGCCGCACAGCAGTTAATCCAAACTCATTTCCCATGCTGTGAAGATGATGATTTAGCCTATACGTGTAGGCCTATATTGGGACTCGACTGAAGTTTAAAGCCTTCTTTACAGTTAGCATCCAAATTTTGCATTGCAAATATGGAAACTTGGGACCGAGATGCGCGAAACCAACGTCGGTACAGTTTCAGTTTCGATTCAAATAGCCTAAATTTGTTTAGGCTTGGCGTTTAAAATAGGCTAAATGTTGTTTATAATAAAGGACACAATAGGCTATTATTATAAGCTATTAGGTTATATTTTTATTATACGTGGCTACTTATTTTTTATTCTTGTTGTTTTCTGAATACCATTCATTTAAGGATTTGACATAGGCAAATGTCAAAGGGGAAGTAATGGTAAGGGGAAGTAAAATACGCATAGAAATAGCCTATATGTTATTAATAGTGTTTATAATGTTAATGTTGAATTTTATTTACCGGTCTTTTTCTGAATAGGCTAATAATAAAATGCATCTGTTTCCCTCTCAACATGACCCAGTGCACTGCGCACAAGCGCACATCTTTGAGATATAAATTAATAAATTTTAATAAAACACAATAAGGCCTACATTATAAAACTCAGAAGAGTATGTATTTTAATATCTCTGTTGTTCTCTGTTCTCCGGTTGTTAGTCAGTCAGTCTGAATGACAGTTCATGCGTTTATGTTAATATAGCCTAGGCTTAGGCTATATATAGTCAATGCATTATTCTTTTCTTTTTCTATAAGTGTTAAAATATTTAATTTACAACTAATTATATTGATTATCTATATCTACATTTATTATTTAAAAAAAATTACTGGGCGATCGAGGGCGACCATGTTAGGCTAACAGCCGTCATTTACCCTGCATACCGAGCTGATGCAAAGCATAAAGTTAGGTGAATTTATATCTACACAGAAGAAAGCCCTGTCTAGTTTATTTCCCAGTACGGGTTGTGTCGAACCATTCGTTAGTCTGGTTGTTTGATGAAAAAAAGATTAAATGTAGTTGCAATAAACGCGTTAAGAATCCACACAACGGAGGAGTCTTATTCTGCAGTGCAGAACTGAGGAAGAACTGATGACGGGACAGTTTGATCTTCGGCTGACAAATCAGAGGAAAGGGGCGTTTCATTCCCGCCCACGTGTAGAAATCGAATTTTCCAGCTGTTTATTAATTTTGCTACCTCAGAACGAAAAACGAAAAATCAAGCTGAAATCTTGTTTTTCGTTTTTTGGAAAAAATGAAAAATCGAAAAAAGGAACTGTTTTCTCATTTTTCTACTTTCAATATTAAATCAAAAAACGATTGAACGAATGATACACGGATTCTTTAGCCCCGCTGTATCCGATATAATCATAGCTGTTTATTCCCTAGTTGCTAATTTGGATATGTATATTTAGACTACTATATTTAAGGACTACTTTGTCAAATTTGAGATCGTTTTTGTTTGTTTGTTGTTTTTTTGTTAAGTTAGTTTGAAGTGTCAAACTATTATTGTTACAGTCAAATCACACAAAGACACGGAGAAAGCATTTTGTTCCTCATACACTTGCTACATATAACTGCTTCTTCAGGCACACGGAAGTAATCAGAACGTTTACTATGGGCTATATTTTAAAATGTGTAATTAAGTGATTACATATCATTTACTTGTTTATTTAATTATCCATTTAATAATTTACTTGATTTGACAGGAAATGGCTTGTGAAATGTGAATCGTTGTCCATCAGTTTGCAAGCAATTGGTGATAAAGGAACATGCTTGTATCTGCCCCTACATCAGAACAAAACAATGGTCATAAAACCCTCCATAATAAGCTTTCAAACACAACGCCCAGATGCTCTTTCTATTCTCCCCCAGTTTCCGTGTGTTATTTTGGAAAGGAGTGTAATGTACCTCTTGAAGTCGAAGTCAATAGTGGAATGTTTTGCCTGCACAAGAGCCCATAGACACCAGAACAAATGAGCCACCTGGAGACAAAGCGAAGTGGTCTTATATTAGATCATTTACAAACATGGCAACAACATATTATCCAGCTTCTGAAAATGACCCTGGACATGCACTTTCATCTTTAATTGTTTGTTAAGCACACAACTTTTAATATTTAATGTTCTGTTAACCTCATGCAATAATGAAATGACTTTAATTTCAGCACTGAATCATGAATGCTATATAAAATGTATTGATAATATTTTCTGAATATCAAATCTTTTAAACCCCAACTAAACAAGCCCAAGGCAACAGACAGAACCCAAACTCCATCAGGTGACAGTATTATTATATAGTGATATATTATAGAGTGACCGGATATATATCAAGAGTAGTGTATATCAAGAATGAGAACAAAAAACAAAGAGAAGGTCAGGCAAGTCAGCCCATAGCAAAGCAAAATTGAAGATGAGATCTCCTTTACGTCACATTTACATCTCCTAGATATAAATGAGCACTAATTGAGACCAAAGTGGTTTTCTCATTCTTCTCAAATGTCTCTCCTGAGAATTAAGTCTCACAATGAGCACAGTGCAAGTTCTCTAAATTCTCTCACAGCTGTCTCTTTTCCTGATCTCAACTAAGAGAAAAATGAGACAAACTGTGCCACTTTCAAATATGTCTCAATTTGATCTCAGTTATATCTCAGTGAGAAATATGTCTCGTACTGCTCACTATTTGAGTTCTCAGATTCTCTTACAGTTGTCTCTTTCTAGTGTTTCAGCAAAAAAGAAAAAATAGAGTAGTGCAAGCTCTCAAATTAGTCTCAATATGAGACATTATTTAATATTATAGCTCAATCATATCTCAATTTATCTCAGCGCAAAATTTAAGAAAAGAAGTAATCAATTCAGGCAAATAATTTGAGATGGTTTACATAATGTTCAACTTACAAAATGTGTTTATTAAGCCATACAATTCATTAATTACAATTTTGAGTTCCAAAACATAACCCATCAAAACATAAGCCATGATGTGCTCAAAAGACACCTTTGTGAACTTTCTAAATGTTGACATTGTGCTGTTTTGACAGAATTCACAGCAAAGCTCTATTGTATAGAGCAGTAAAAGAGTGTGTAACACATAATAGAGCACATGCTGTTTTAATTCAATTCATTCAAGCACCCTGATAATACAATAGAGGCAATTCATCTTGCCACCACACACCCTGACCATGACCCACTGTTGCATCCAGTATGAACCCAATATTAAGGGGTTAAAACTTTTCAAGTGTGTTTGGGAAATTAGCTGCAAAAGCAATGCCAGGCATAGATGTCAAGTCAAAGAAAACAACTTTACCCAATATATGATCCAAGGAAACTACTGTATTAACAGAGGTTTCCAATAGGGGAACAACATGGCTGCATGTACCGTTTGTTACACTATCATGCAGCAAAGAAAAACCAGCAACTTTGAATTCATGAACAAGGGCCCATTTGGCATATGAATGTTCTGAGGTAAAGAAGTACTCAATCTGTCCATACTTTCTTTGTCCATCACTAGAAAAAACGACTGTAAAATTGTTTCTTCTATTGCCTTTCCCATAGTGTTTTGATGTGAGATAATTTCTCTTAACTTGAGCCCTGTGAAAGATCCTTACTGTTTTAGAACTGATGCAATGACCAGTATGTCTTTCCAATGTAGAGAGTTGAACTGTGTCCAGTTGAAGTTCACTAGATGCTCCATATAGTTTGGTCCTAGACAAATCATTGTTTTCCTGACAGAAACTATCATCTTTAGTCATCCGTGTGTAAAATTCAGCTATGGCATTCCCTGGTTTTATGGTTTGTGAAATAACAGGAATAGACTGCACAAGTTTGACTGCATGGACCATCTGCATAGGTATATTTTGAGTGCCATGTATGAGCCTTAACAAATAGCCATTCTTGTCCTCAAAATGGAAACACGAATGAGTCCATAATGGACCAAGGGCCTTCACACTGTCTGCTAGGTGCACAAGAAGGTGTACATTTGCAGTTTCGTACCGCTCACCATATAGATTAGCCATTTGGGAACAAAAGTTCCACAGAAGTTTCTCTGCATGATCAATCTGTTCAACTGATATGGATTCCATCAACAAAATGAAAATGGCTTCACTTAGTAGAAGGAAGTGCTTGTAGTACAGTGTTGCAAGAATTCCACGGAAAACAACAGGTCCATAGAAGATCAAAATATCCCGATATTCTGATGCTTTAAAAAACATTCTGTGAGATGTCACTAATCGAGGATATCGAGTGGAGGATGGAGGAGAGATATCCTGAAATCGCCTGTCAATTTCCTTCGCATTTTTTGCCATGCTGAAGGGCTGACGAGAAAACTCTGGAGAAAACCACAGAACCATCAGAAGGCGCATTACTCCAAGAAGGACTGAGTGCATGTAATCTATGGCAGTGCCTTTGATAAGGTTATAACATTTAAGTTTGCTAAGCCAACAGGGACCCTTCACCCCTTTAACGGGGGTTTTGGTCTCATTTGAGATTTTCATATCAAGAGCAAACTTTTCATTTGTGCGCAGTGGGCCTTTTGGATCTCTATGTTGGTATGGAAATGCATGAACATGTCCCCTTTCCCCTGTCTTTACAGTCTCTCCTGGCTGCTCACATTTATGACATCCAAATTTCCCATTGTATTGCACTGAATTAAGGACTAATGCTTTAGCAGGTAAGTCGCATGTTCCAGCAATGGTGAGCACTTTACACACAAAAGGTTCAGATGCCAACTCTGCAGGTTGCACAAGAATTCCATCATCTGCAAGTTTACTCAGTGTGTCACCTAGTGGTCTAAGGAATGTAACCATGGATGGTTTTGAGTCCCCATACCAAAGTCCAGCAAATATCATATTCTCTCTTTTTGTGCGTTCCATGAAACTCAGTTCATTGATGATACAATAAAAAGGCCACACTGAAAACTTGGACGATTTGAAAATGGGTACCCCATCTGTGTTCCAAGTAAGTGAGATGTTTTTAGGGTCACTAAGAGGACCACCCCCATCTACAAGCTGTTTGTAAATTTCTGCATCATATATATCTTCAATGTTGTTAGGTTCTGTCTTCTTCCTGCTTAATCTAAAGTTAAGTTTCTCCTGAAAACCTGGCTTGAGAAACAATGACCTTATTTGAGCATCAATTGGAACCTCTATGAAGGATGAGGATCTTTCTTCTGACACACTGGTCCCACAAGATAGACATTGTAATTGTTCACCTTCTAATGACCCAAAACAAGTACTGCAATATTTATGCAATACAATAGGAGATGATGCAGCATGTGAGAAAAAAAAGTCTTTTAACTTCTGTACACTGTTTAAGCAGTCTGTATTCAGACTATCAGGACAAACCAACTTAAACATTTTAAGCAAATCACTAAGGGCCTTATCAGTTACTTTGTGACAGTTTACGTAAGCCATGATGATCAGAAGGCTCTCTGCAACAGTTATTGATGCATTGTCATATAATGGTTTGTGTGTTGTGTCCTTGAAATTTGACTCTTCTGCACAGTCCTCACTCAAACCCTCTTCAAATCCCTCATTGAACAAATATCCATCATCATATGTCCAATCCCCCACATCAGGGAGAGCTTCCTCAAATAATTGAGATGGATCATACTCAGCATTGCCATGTAGTTCAGTGGTTAGGTCATCAGGAGGATCTCTGAAGGCTGATCTGGAAGATGGTTCTTCATTGTCTTCGATAGAGTTAACAGTTGAAATACTCTCTTGTGCAACGCTACCTTGTGCTGGTAATAAAATAGAATAAAAATCATTAAGGGTCAAAAAACATTGTCACAACACAAAACCTATATCGTCTCAACCTGTATATCACTTTCTTACACTCAGATTATTGTGTCATATTTCAGCAGGATCTGGGGTCTCATTTATAAAACTGTGCGTAGGATCCTTACTAAAAGTGTACGTGCGCCCGAAAGCCAAAAGTGGCGTGCGCAAAAAAATATTCAGACTTATAAAACCGTGCGTACGCCAGAACCTGCGCAACATTCACTTTATAAATCCCAGTCAGCCAGAGTCAGCGGAAGATTGTGCGCACATGCGTCTCCTCCCCGGAATAACCATATAAGGAGCTTACAATGCCTAGTTTACATCTGCATATCATTTGCATATGATTATTCATCCACATGATCATCTAACATGTTTACCGGTAGGTAGCCTACAAGACATTAGTCAATATGAAATATGGATGTGCGTCACGTCACATTAATAAAAATAATTTAGTTTGCCTTTTTTTTTTAAATAAATAAATGAAATAGTGTAAAATACATTTATTTTTCTCAATCTTTTCCACGGGCTAAATCGTATTTTTAATTGAAACAGATTTAGACCATGTTGTGCATTATTTGCACGAAGCTATTTTCTCAGACAATTATTCATCTATTCATTTAATATTCAGCTATCATGATAAGCAATTATAGTTAAAACATTAAAGCACAGCATGCCAGAAGAAAAGTGTTCAAAAACATTGCATCCACAACAAATATTTCTATTTATTGAATATTTAAATTTTTGTCAAGTCAAGTCATCTTCATTTATATAGCGCTTTTAACAGTGTAGGCTGTTTCAAAGCAGCTTTACAGAGACAAATGGATAATACTTGGTATTATCTAGCTATTTATCTAGCTTTTTCTAGCTAAAGTTAGTTGTGATTAATTCACTTCCGTCACAACGTTCATTAGTTATTAAATTAGGGGCCGCTAAGACGACACCGTTCTCTCTACACAGACTTTATTGCGAACCTGTGATAAACTCTGATGGCGTTCACATGCGCATTAAGAAATTATTCTAAGATTATGTGCATTTCAATCTATGTTCGCAGATTATTTCTCTCTCTAAAGACCAAGATCAAATGAACTTGTCTGTCGATGTAATGATTTCATGTAGGCCTATTTTAAGTGTTTAACTCCAATGAGAATGGCATATTCAATCTAAATGTTTAATATTAGAAGTAAAACGTACTCGGTTACTAACGTAACCTCGGTTCTCTCTAGAAGAGGGAACGAGTATTGCGTAAGTAGCTTACGCATCGGGAAAGTCTTCTTTCTTCGAGATCTGAAGCCAAAAAATTATCCTTAATTTTGTATTCATTGTCAACGCAGTGCAGCAGCCGACAGACCTAGGCAGGCTAAATAAGCGTGCTCATTGGCTGCTCGGCTGCAACTGCTTAAGCCTAACGGTGAGCGCTCTGAACGCGGCAACCAATGAGGGCGCTTCGCGCCCTCCACACCCTTCTAACCGTCAGAATGGGCGTGGCCAGCGTGTATATATTCAGCGCTCACAGGCTAAAATTCTGGTTTTCGCAGTCTGAAGCGCAAAAGCTCGTGGCGCGACACGGCAGGTTACGCAATACTCGTTCCCTCTTCTAGAGAGAACCGAGGTTACGTTAGTAACCGAGTACGTTCTCTTACGAGAGGTTCTCTCGTATTGCGTAAGTAGCTTACGCATCGGGAACCCTTTGTCAACGCCGTGTGCGCCGAGCATCCAGCCCATGAATCCCAGGGGAACCGGGGAAAACACTCTGCTGGGAAATGTGGCCGGTCGGAGAGACGGGCCAGCGCAGTACATGCACTTCATGCAGCATATGAAATAGAGCGGCGCGGCCGGTCTATAAACATAGCAGTACAAACAGTAGGGCCGGCGGAGCGAGCCCATACAGTACATAAGCACTCATAAGGGTAGGAGAAAACGACATAGTCGGTCTCAGATGAAGAGAAAAATTCCCGCGCGGCAGAGAATAATGCGGGCGGCCAGCAGCGCGGGCCAGCACCGATAACAGCGCGTAACGGGAAATAGGAAACAGAACGGATCAGCCGGTCTGAGTCAAACACTTCACCCTGAGTAGTTACCAGAATAGCGCCAGCATATGAACGTAGTCTGCACACGGGAGCTGGGCAGAGCATACATGTCACTTATACTGACAATATTTTTGCCTGTAGGGCAGGAACTTCCAGGTTATAAAACCTCACGAATGTTGACGGGGAGGCCCAGCTCGCCGCCATACAAATGTCGTGGATAGAAATTCCGCTGGACCAGGCCCACGACGAGGCCATGCCTCTAGTGGAATGGGCTCTGATGCCCAGAGGGCACTGCAGGTGTTTGGAGGCATAAGCTGCTGCTATCGCGTCCACTATCCACCTGGACAAGCTCTGCTTCGAGGCGGCAAGACCTTTGGTGCGTCCGCCGAAGGAAACAAAGAGCTGCTTTGAACGCCTGAAAGCGGCGGAGCGCGTGATGTAAACTCTCAGCGCCCGGACAGGGCATAGGAGGTTATCACTGTCCCCACTATCGGATGCTGGCAGAGCCGAGAGGGAAATAACTTGTGCCCTAAACAGGGTTCCAATCACTTTGGGGATGTAACCGTGCCTCGGTCTGAGAATGACTTTCGAGTCATTCGGCCCGAACTCGAGACATGCAGGGCTAACAGATAGCGCGTGCAAATCACCCACTCGTTTGACTGAAGACAGAGCTATCAGAAAAACGGTTTTAAGCGACAGATACTTTAGATCCGCGGATTCAAGCGGTTCAAAGGGAAAAGCCTTTAGGGCCGCCAGGACCAAGGACAGATCCCACGAGGGAACCGAGGGGGGCCGCGGGGGATTCATCCGTCTAGCTCCTCTGAGGAAGCGGATAATGAGCTCATTCCTTCCCATTGCCCGGCCGCGCGTCGTCTCAGCGAACGCTGTAATAGCGGCTACATATACTTTGAGCGTGGAAGGGGATCTGCCCTTTTCCAACAGCTCTTGTAAGAAGGAGAGCACCCGCGGGACCCCGCATGCGCGCGGATCCAGGTTTTGAGTAGCGCACCATTTAGAAAACACCGACCATTTAGACGCATAGAGCCGTCTCGTGGAGGGGGCTCTCGACTGTGTGATCGTGTTCACGACCCCTTCTGACAGGTCAACGGGTATCCGTTGATCACCCATGCATGCAGCGACCAGCGCTCTGGATGGGGATGCCAGATCGATCCAGCGGCTTGGGAGAGGAGATCCTTTCTCACCGGGATCGGCCACGGGGGTGAGTGCGACAGCCTCACTAGCTCTGGGTACCAAGTTTGGTTTTCCCATCGCGGGGCTATAAGCAGCACTGAGTGGTGCGTTTCTCTGATCCTCGAAATGACCTGTGGCAACAGGGAGATCGGAGGAAAAGCATACAGCGGGAGGCTGGGCCATGTCTGGGACAGCGCGTCCTCGCTCTTCAAATAAAACTTCAGGCATTGAGCATTGTCTTTCGACGCAAAGAGGTCGATTTCCGCTCTGCCGAATAGGCGCCAGAGAAACTGGACTGTCTGGAGGTGCAGAGACCATTCTCCCGGGGGAATGTTGTCCCTGGACAGTCTGTCTGGACCGACATTCAGGTGGCCCGGTACGTGCGCGGCTTTCAGCGAGCGCAGCGAGCGGTAAGCCCACACGAGAAGGCGTTCTGTCAGCCTGCACAGATTCCTGGATCTGACACCGCCCTGTCGGTTCACATAGGATACCACGGACATGTTGTCCGAGCGGACTAGCACATGGTGATCCCGTATGAATGGGAGGAAGCGCCTGAGCGCGTTCTCGACCGCTATCATCTCCAAACAGTTTATGTGGAGGCATTTTTCCCGGTCTGACCATAGGCCAAAAGCCGGTTTGCCCTCGAACAGAGCGCCCCAGCCTGAGGTGGAAGCGTCCGTCGAGATAATTTTGCGGTGTGAGATAGCTCCCATTGTCACTCCCCGCTGGTACCAGTCGGCCGCTAACCAGGGCTTCAGTGCTGAAACGCAGCTCTGAGTCACTCTGATGCGAATACCGCCGGAAGCCCATGCTCTGTGAGGCACTCGGGCATTCAGCCAGCATTGTAGCGGGCGCATTCGTAAAAGACCCAGCCGAAGCACTGCTGCGGCTGAGGCCATACAACCCAGTAGCCTCTGAAATGTTTTGAGAGGTACGGTGCTGCCCGGCCGGAGGGACGCGGCCAGGCGTCGAATGCAGCGCGCGCGCTGTGTCGACAGGCGGGCCGTGTACTGATATACCTGACCGTCGAAGGCGAATCTCAAGAATGGCCTGTGACGGGGTATTATCAGGATCTGAAAAGCACGCGTCTTTTAGATCGAGAGATATAAACCAGTCCCTCGGGCGAATTTGCGCGAGAATTTGTCTGGTTGTGAGCATTTTGAACGGTCTTCTCATAAGAGCCTCGTTCAAACGTCTCAGATCCAAAATTGGTCTGAGTGCTCCGTCCTTCTTGGGAACGAGGAAATAACGGCTGTAAAAGCCCGACTCGCTCATGGAAGGGGAAACCGGTTCCATAGCCCTTTTGCACAGAAGTGTAGCTATTTCTGCTCGAAGTAGATGTGCTACTTCCCCATTCACTCTGGTCTCGATACGCGCTTGAAAGCGCGGAGGGCGGCGAGCGAACTGCAGAGTATAGCCCTGTTTTACTGTGCTTAGCACCCGTTCTGATGCGCCTGGAATAGTTTCCCACGCTTTTGCGTGTGCAGCCAGGGGCAGAATGGCCTCCGGGCTCCGATCGCCGCGCATCGCGGGCTCGAGAGCTCGAAACGGAGGGGCGGGCGGGCGCGGCGCGCGTGCTCTTGGTGCTTAGATACGGCAGATCGCACGCAGCGATAGCTGGCCGTTTTACACACAGTGTCCCGGTGGCTTTAGACGGGGAACATAAAGTGTGAGGCGCGACGCGCGATGGCGGCGTCGGGGCGAAAAATGTTCGTTAGTATGTGTGAGCGCTCGAGGGCGGGCACAGGAGTTATATTCAGGGGCGGGCGCGGCGCGCGCGCTCTTGGTGGTTAGATATGGCGGATCGCACGTAGCGATAGCTGGCCGTTTTACACACAGTGTCCCGGTGGCTTTGGACGGGGAACATATAGTGTGAGGCGCGAAAATGTATGTGTGAGCGCTCGAGGGCGGGCACAGGACTCACATTTAAAACATGACCGGTCGTGCGAGGCCGTGTGACAGAGCGGGCAGTGAGTAGGTGTGGGCACGGAGAAGTGGACACGTGACCTACTTTTAACACTAAAGCGGCTTTTGCCTGCTTCATGAGAGTGGGCTCTGTGAGAGACACGGGATGTATAGTGCTTGTGTACAGGGGTGAGCACAGAACGTGGGCACATTCACTGTACTAGAAACACATACGGCGTCAGCCGTGCAACCAGACATTATGCTCTTTTGACATTTTTCTGGGTTGCCGTGAGAACGGCGGATGCGCGCAGGCGAGCGGGTAGATACCGGCTCGTTGACTGCGGGGTAAACAGCTGCAGTAGCCGTGGCAACGGGGACTGACAGAGCGTTAAGCTTCGACGGTGGTCCAGCCGCAGGGCTGCGGGATTTAACCGTCTTTTCTTCTCTCGTGTTTAGACGCTCAAAAAATACTCGAGCACCCTGAGAAGGTGTGGTGCGAGGGGCGGATTCGCTTTCTGTAAGTAAGAAAGACTGGCCGCGAGCTCGGAGAAGCAAGCAGCATAAATTTTATTTTCCCCGAGAGCTGGGATCGAACGCGGGTCTCTCGCATGAAAGCGTATGATTCTGCCACTGAGCCACAGGGGAATCACATAGGCTTTTAGTTAGCGCGAGCATATAAAAAGCGACCTCATGTGTCGCGTCGGCGTTCGTTTGCAGGCGAGCGTGTGTTTAAAACAGGCTCGTTTACTGCAATAGTAATATTTCCAGTCGCCTGAACTTAAGAGGGGACTGAGAAATGTGTGAGAATTGGCGGTTGTCCAGCCGTAGCGAGACTAACACACTCTCTTCTCTTTTCGCCGGTGAGTGAGGTGCGCACGCTGAACGCTGCTCGTGACCGTCCGCTTTGTCATCCCTTGAACGGCGCAATCTGCGCGGCCCAACGAGGGAGAGAGCGGGCTTGTTTTCTGTATGTAAGAAAAACTGGCCGCGAGCTCGGAGAAGCGAACAGCATAAACTTTAACTGCCGCGAGAGCGGGGACCGAACCCCGGTCTCTAGCTTGACAGTCTAGGATTCCGCCACTGAGCCACAGGGGAGAATACATTAGTATCATGTCTTGTGACGGCGTTTGCTTGCAGGCGAGCGTGTATTTATAACAGGCTCGTATACTGCAATAGTAACAATTCCAGTCGCCTGAAATTAAGAGGGGACTGAGAAATGTGTGAGAATGGAGGTTATAGTCCAGGCCACGGCGGGACGAAAACACTCTGTTCCCCTTTCACCAGTGACGCGCGAGGACGGAGTAGCTTTCTTGTAACGTAAAGAGAGCTCAGACCGTCTGCTCCTGCCATCCCTTGTGAGCGGCGCAGTTTGCGCGGCTCGAACAGAGGGAGAGGAAACTCGCTCCGAGACCGTCCGCTCCTGCCATCCCTCGTGAGCGGCGTATTGCACGGCTCGAACAGAGGGAGAGGAAACTCGCTCCGAGACCGTCTGCTTCTGCCATCCCTCGTGAGCGGCTCAGTTTGTGCGGCTCGAACAGAGGGAGAGGAAACTCGCTCCGAGACCGTCCGCTCCTGCCATCCCTCGTGAGCGGCGTATTGCACGGCTCGAACAGAGGGAGAGGAAACTCGCTCCGAGACCGTCTGCTTCTGCCATCCCTCGTGAGCGGCTCAGTTTGTGCGGCTCGAACAGAGGGAGAGGAAACTCGCTCAGAGACCGTCCGCTTCTGCCATCCCTTGTGAGCGGCGTATTGCACGGCTCGAACAGAGGGAGAGTACGGGTATCTATCACATTCGCCTCATCTCCTGGCGCGGCGGCGGCGCGGGCAGAGCCGGCGGTAGAGCGGCCGGGAGGGAGAGGGCGAGAGAGAGCTCGAGGGAGAGGTTCCGGCGAGCTCCTCAGTCACAACAGTCTCCGGTGGTCGCTGCGAGCGGCGCTTCTTATTGCGCGGCCCGGCAGGGACAGGCGGAGCGACAGCTTGGTCGAAAGCTTCAAGTCGAGCCCGCAGGGTCGACATTGAAAGCTCTTCGCACTCGGAGAGTGCGGTGGCGGCGTGCCCGCGGCCCAGGCGGAGAGCGCAGAGAGGTGGCGGTCTCCGTTGCTGAGCGGGGCGCGGCACGAGCCGCAAAAACGAGGCGTTTTTACAAAAACGCCTCGTGCTCTTTTAGAGTACACACAGAAACAGTAATAATGTAAAGGATATGTCGCCGGATAGCGTAGCAGGCACGGATGGCTGAAGGCGGCGAAGACGGCCGGCTTCCTCAGGCCCTGTCCTAAGCTTGCTGGTCGCTGGTTTCAACGGCGGCGGCTCTCAAGATCCAGCGATGCGAAGAGCGTCGCTGAAGACAAGAAAATCAGAATTTTAGCCTGTGAGCGCTGAATATATACACGCTGGCCACGCCCATTCTGACGGTTAGAAGGGTGTGGAGGGCGCGAAGCGCCCTCATTGGTTGCCGCGTTCAGAGCGCTCACCGTTAGGCTTAAGCAGTTGCAGCCGAGCAGCCAATGAGCACGCTTATACAGCCTGCCTAGGTCTGTCGGCTGCTGCACTGCGTTGACAATGAATACAAAATTAAGGATAATTTTTTGGCTTCAGATCTCGAAGAAAGAAGACTTTCCCGATGCGTAAGCTACTTACGCAATACGAGAGAACCTCTCGTAAGAGAACATATAGTTTAGTAAATTATTAATTTATTTATTTAAACTGTTATTGTGAACATGCACTGTAGCCTATTTATGATTACTACTCATAATGAAGATTTACGGTTTTACGTCAGGCTATATTATGCGCCAGTTTCACTAAATGGCCCAACGCGCTCGCTGACGCGGACATTTAAGAATGGATGTATATTTGTTTCAAGTGATATGCTTGGAGAGTGAAATTATATTTCTGTATCTGTTCTGTATTCTATATCTTTCTGTAGCTGTATAATTTTCTTTGATTTTCTGCCTAAAAGTGACCAAAAAGACATTTAACTCCAGCTCACCATCGGTGTCGCCAAACTGTGCTGTCTCCAAAACGTTCGTACGCATGGGTCAGAGTTTGCGTGCAGGTGCGCAAATTATCCCGTCAAGTTTGTTTTTATAAATCACAACTTATGCGTCGAAAGTGGCGTACGCCAGTTTCAAGGCCTTTTTTGTGCGTACGCACGCTTTATAAATGAGACCCCTATTCAGTGAGAAAAAAATATATACTGTACATCATTACAGACAGACAGACAGACAGGGTGTGTGTACCTGGCAGGTGGTGAGAGACTTGATGTCCGAGAGTGAGTGCGGTACATCCTGCATGGACACCTGGATGTTGGGCGTGTTCCCCTTGAAGTGCAGCGTTTTGGGTTCCTCCAGGAGGCACCCCCCCCTGCTGTGTTCCGCTGCTGCTACCTCCTGACACAGACAAGAGGACACATCAGTGGTTCACACCTTTTTTCTAGATCAATATTAGAGTCTCATTTTGCTTAAATGACATTTTTCAGATTTCGGGTGAGAAATCTTCTTGTAAGAAACTCAAAAGATAAAAAAAAAAGAAAAAGAGAAGAATAAGAGAAAGCTATTTTGCCATGCTTGGTTTGACCAACTGTAGACTGCATTATACTAATCTATCTATTTACAGGGCCTGTGATTCTTAATCAGAACTAATTCTGTTCAGGATCTCTCTCTCCTCTGCACATGGGACAGGGTGTGGCTTTTGAACATTAAACACACACCAACACATTTCATAAGTTACCTAAATATTGCTGATCAGTCTCCACATGAACACTGGTGGCTGCAGGGAGGGATGACTGCAGGGAGGAAAATAAGGCATTAAATATCCTATCTGCTGCAAATTTACTGCCACACAACTATGCCAGGCTACTCACCAATTGTGCAGCCCGTCTTGGTCGTTTATTTGGGTCTTCTTCATTACCAGTCCTTCTCCATCGTTTTCCAGGTTTTCGTCTGGTCATTTTGACACTCCAATACTATATAAATACAGACCCAAGTTGATGGAATATACAGTGGAACTTTTTGTAAAAGTAAAACTCTATATTCTGATGAAGCGTTTATTCAGTAACAGAGGTTTACATCTAATCAGCTCTTTAGTAAACAGAAATACATTTCTTAGAACGTGTAAATTTTCCACTTCCAATTTTCTGTTAATTTCTTTGTACCATTTTGATTTCCCCCTACGATAGATAAAGTTTCTCTTATTTTATCACTTCTACTTTCACTTGTTTATTCTTCATCCTGCATGAATTCTCTCTCCTAATTGTATAAAATGAATATCCCGAAAATGCATTTTCTGTTTACTGAACAGTAGGGGGAAACAGGGAGACTACGGTCATTTTAACAATAATAGCAATAACTGGTATCAGAAATAATATAGAGCTGTTTTATTAATACTCAGCTACTGCACTGTTACCACAATTTCAAAATCGTAAGTCAAACTACAAAATAATTATTAATATCATATTCTTTAAGTACCAAAAGTATTGATCATTGATGATCAATTGATCACCAAAATGTAAATTTAATGCAAGTTATATGTATTACTAACTCATGTAAATTATAACTCCTGATATTTTTATAAATAATCAAATAATTATGTAGCAGCATGAAATATAAATGATCAAGAACAAATACAGCTAGGCTTATGATCACCACTGAATGAATACCAGAGTTTCAATGTCACTAAGACATGTTTTGTGCCAAATAATTCCACAAATACACACGTGTATTTCTCGTATGTTTTGACATTTCTGAAGAGTCTGAAGTCTAGGAGATTTGTAACCATAGATATATATAGCGAGTTGTAATTATTTTAATAAAGAATAGAGTTCTGCTAATCTAGGTAAACCCTGCCCTCTCTGCCGGCGATTTGATTCTTGAACTTGGTCTGGTGATAGCCAGACTAGAGTTCTGTAAACATTTACAGTAGGCCTATTAGCTAGGTGTAGCTAAGTAACGTTAGCATAGCTAGTGGTAGCCCCTTGAATGTGGCATTCGCAATGCGGTGACGTTAACTTACTCCAAGAATCCTACCTCATGTGTGATAAAAGTGTCCGTTATTACTATTACTTACCGTTAGTCGTTATCCTTTACAGAGAGCTTTGCTGTTTCTTCCAAACTCGAGCCATTTCTGCCCCACACTCCACAGCGGGCAGTGCAGTAACCGCCGAAAAAAGAAGAAGAAGCTGAACGTTGCACGCGCGGGAGACGTGACCGGTAGCGCCAAGACCCGCCCTACGAAGCAGCTCATTGCGTGGCTCACGATTGATTAGACTTTTCACCTCGAGTCGTTAAGGTTAGGATAGCGGATTGGTCAGGGGATAGGACCTGAACAAATAACATTTTTGTTATCTTGTTTAAAGAATACAGGGCTTTTAAAAAGAATTTAATAGTATAAAGGAAATATAATCTGTGGGTGTACTCTAGTCCAGCGGTGGCGGTAATACAACAACAAGTTGTCAACCGCCAGATAAAAATAGAAGAAGAAGAAGATTGGAGGGCGGGTCTTGGCGCCAATTCGTAATTTCGCTGGGGTGAGAGAAGGGCGTCGGTCACTGCTGCTGCACCTGATGGCTTTTGCCCCTGCTACGCCGAAGAGGTAAGAATTAAATTCTTTTGACATTATCATAATAATAGAAGGTGGGGATTAGGTGTCTGTCCAACAAGTAATTGACAAAGAAACTCCGAACTGTATTCAGCCCGTCGAAAATGGGATGGTTGGCCAAGTTAGCTAATGTTAACGTTAGCTAACGGCTAATGTTAGGTTCTACGTTGCATATCAAACTGGGGGTCCTTGAAATGAAAACAGTTTGAGAACTGGCGATCGTTGGATCTTAATTGGGGAAGCTGAGCTCATGAGTTTCTTTTACACTGATAAAAAAAAAGCGAGCTGGTATCGCCGGCGACACCGTCGACCTCAGGGGGTTAATGACCGGACTGGGAGAAACAGGATGGTGTCGCACGCTGAGTTGGTGGCAGCTGCGGCCGGTAGATCTTAATTTGCTAGGACGGGTTCATGTTACGCTCGGGACTGGAGCTTATGGAACGGGCCGGGCCGCAACGCACAAAACCCAGTATGCAATACCATTCTGTTGTTTCGTTCCATTCGCTCCAGTCCCGAGCGTAACATGAACTCCTTTTTTTGCTCTACACTAGCTAAATATCTCTGAAATTTCAGATCTGCAAGTTCATAAATATTGTGTCACGAGTCCGTATGTTGTGAGCAGATTTTCTGCAAAAGCTCACCCAAGAATAGGGATGCTATCATTGTTCATGATCTTTAAATTTTTTTAATCTTGGTGGTTTTATAGGTCATAAAACTAACAATCAATTAGGAAAATAATTTGATTTGATTTTTGCTCATTTTGATACCATTCTTGCCTCAAAGATATTAAGTGAATTAGGTTAAAATAGTGTCTATTTATATTATACTTAGTGTTAATGATCTAAAATGTATTTTTTTCATTAACAGGATGGAGAAAAACAAAGTGCTGGCAAAAAAGAGGCTACGGGTTCCCACTCAGAAAATGAAGGACCTGAGCTCCCTGTTTTAGCAAAATGGTCAGATGGTAAATTTTATAAGGCCACTGTTGAATATATTTCAGGGGAAGATCAGGCTAAGCTGCCAAAAGGCCACCCAACTCCACAGGGGTCCTTTTTAAATATGTTAAAAGGCGATGAGCCATCAGACATAACGTCAGGGTCCGACACCATTATAATAGATAGGAGCCCACTGTCTGAGCATGGCGAGAAAATCCCATCGCTGAATCCATCACCTGACGGGGGACATGCAACAGGCCGCAACACAGCTGGACCACCACCCTATGGGTAGGTTTGTCATAATTATTACATAATCGCCTGGGCCCATGAGTTCAACACTTTTTATCATTATCCGATCAGATTTGGCAAAGTTCAAAACCAAAAAAAAAAACAGCATTAGGATAACTTTGTTATCCAATCTATGATAATAGAATAGGCTCTATGCACAGCTCCACTACTTCCTGAACTTAAGGCTGCTCTTTTATTTCCTGCCTTACATTATTGGACAAACTGATTAATCCACATGTGTCTGAGTCACAATGGTCAGACACAAGTGGATTAATCAGTTTGTCCAATAATGTAAGACAGGAAACAAAGGAGCTGCCTTAAATTCAGGAAGTAGTGGAGCTGTGCGTAGAGCCCATTACTGTATTTCAGTAAATAGTATGTGAATGACTCTTGGGCCCTGATGAAAATTATTTGCTATTATTTTTGCTTAATGATCAGAATCGTTTACGTTCATCTTTTTACGAGCTCACATGTCATAACATATTGTGATCTTGTTGATCAGCTATTTCCAGTACTGAAATGTTTTATTATTAAGTATGAAATGATTATAAATATGGCAGATATGGTCATAGTACATTTATTTTCATTATTGGTACTGGCCATCATATACATAAAGAGTAGACAGCCCCAGTTGTCAAGGCAGCATCTACCCTTCATTTATGTCTATGCCAGTCAGTTCTTTGTAGTTATTGGTCAAATCTCTTCTGGGCAATTTGTGTTTACAGAAATGTCATTTCTGGTTCCATGTAATTTTATTATAGCCCTGCCAAGGGGGGGGGGGGGGGGGGGCATTGGTCCATCACCCTACAGAGGCCATACACCCAGCCCATCACTCTATGACCTCAACACCTCTGGTCCATCACCTGGTGGAGGCCATGCACCCAGCCCATCACCGTACAGCCTCAACACCATTGGTCCATCACCTGGTGGAGGCCATACACCCAGCCCATCACCGTACAGCCTCAACACCTCTGGTCCATCACCTGGTGGAGGCCATGCACCCAGCCCATCACCGTACAGCCTCAACACCATTGGTCCATCACCTGGTGGAGGCCATACACCCAGCCCATCACCGTACAGCCTCAACACTATTGGTCCATCACCTGGTGGAGGCCATACACCCAGCCCATCACTGTACAGCCTCAACACCTCTGGTCCATCACCTGGTGGAGGCCATACACCCAGCCCATCACCGTACAGCCTCAACACCATTCGTCCATCACCTGGTGGAGGCCATACACCCAGCCCATCACCGTACAGCCTCAACACCATTGGTCCATCACCTGGTGGAGGCCATACACCCAGCCCATCACTGTACAGCCTCAACACCTCTGGTCCATCACCTGGTGGAGGCCATACACCCAGCCCATCACCGTACAGCCTCAACACCTCTGGTCCATCACCTGGTGGAGGCCATACACCCAGCCCATCACCGTACAGCCTCAACACCTCTGGTCCATCACCTGGTGGAGGCCATACACCCAGCCCATCACCGTACAGCCTCAACACCTCTGGTCCATCACCTGGCAGAGGCCATGCACCCAGCCCATCACCGTACAGCCTCAACACCTCTGGTCCATCACCTGGTGGAGGCCATACACCCAGCCCATCACCGTACAGCCTCAACACCTCTGGTTCATCACCTGGCAGAGGCCATACACCCAGCCCATCACCGTACAGCCTCAACACCTCTGGTCCATCACCCTACAGAGGCCATACACCCAGCCCATCACCGTACAGCCTCAACACCATTGGTCCATCACCTGGTGGAGGCCATACACCCAGCCCATCACCGTACAGCCTCAACACCTCTGGTCCATCACCCTACAGAGGCCATACACCCAGCCCATCACAGTACAGCCTCAACACCTCTGGTCCATCACCTGGTGGAGGCCATACACCCAGCCCATCACCGTACAGCCTCAACACCTCTGGTCCATCACCTGGCAGAGGCCATACACCCAGCCCATCACCGTACAGCCTCAACACCTCTGGTCCATCACCTGGTGGAGGCCATGCACCCAGCCCATCACCGTACAGCCTCAACACCATTGGTCCATCACCTGGTGGAGGCCATACACCCAGCCCATCACTGTACAGCCTCAACACCATTGGTCCATCACCTGGTGGAGGCCATACACCCAGCCCATCACCGTAAAGCCTCAACACCTCTGGTCCATCACCCTACAGAGGCCATACACCCAGCCCATCACCGTACAGCCTCAACACCTCTGGTCCATCACCTGGTGGAGGCCATACACCCAGCCCATCACCGTACAGCCTCAACACCTCTGGTCCATCACCCTACAGAGGCCATACACCCAGCCCATCACCGTACAGCCTCAACACCTCTGGTCCATCACCTGGCGGAGGCCATACACCCAGCCCATCACCGTACAGCCTCAACACCTCTAGTCCATCACCTGGTGGAGGCCATACACCCAGCCCATCACCGTACAGCCTCAACACCTCTGGTCCATCACCTGGCAGAGGCCATGCACCCAGCCCATCACCGTACAGCCTCAACACCTCTGGTCCATCACCTGGTGGAGGCCATACACCCAGCCCATCACCGTACAGCCTCAACACCTCTGGTCCATCACCCTACAGAGGCCATACACCCAGCCCATCACCGTACAGCCTCAACACCTCTGGTCCATCACCCTACAGAGGCCATACACCCAGCCCATCACCGTACAGCCTCAACACCTCTGGTCCATCACCCTACAGAGGCCATACACCCAGCCCATCACCGTACAGCCTCAACACCTCTGGTCCATCACCTGGTGGAGGCCATACACCCAGCCCATCACCGTACAGCCTCAACACCTCTGGTCCATCACCTGGTGGAGGCCATACACCCAGCCCATCACCGTACAGCCTCAACACATCTGGTCCATCACCTGGCAGAGGCCATGCACCCAGCCCATCACCGTACAGCCTCAACACCTCTGGTCCATCACCCTACAGAGGCCATACACCCAGCCCATCACCGTACAGCCTCAACACCTCTGGTCCATCACCCTACAGAGGCCATACACCCAGCCCATCACCGTACAGCCTCAACACCTCTGGTCCATCACCTGGCAGAGGCCATGCACCCAGCCCATCACCGTACAGCCTCAACACCTCTGGTCCATCACCTGGCAGAGGCCATGCACCCAGCCCATCACCGTACAGCCTCAACACCTCTGGTCCATCACCTGGTGGAGGCCATACACCCAGCCCATCACCGTACAGCCTCAACACCTCTGGTCCATCACCCTACAGAGGCCATACACCCAGCCCATCACCGTACAGCCTCAACACCTCTGGTCCATCACCCTACAGAGGCCATACACCCAGCCCATCACCGTACAGCCTCAACACCTCTGGTCCATCACCCTACAGAGGCCATGCACCCAGCCCATCACCGTACAGCCTCAACACCTCTGGTCCATCACCTGGTGGAGGCCATACACCCAGCCCATCACCGTACAGCCTCAACACCTCTGGTCCATCACCCTACAGAGGCCATACACCCAGCCCATCACCGTACAGCCTCAACACCTCTGGTCCATCACCCTACAGAGGCCATGCACCCAGCCCATCACCGTACAGCCTCAACACCTCTGGTCCATCACCTGGTGGAGGCCATACACCCAGCCCATCACCGTACAGCCTCAACACCTCTGGTCCATCACCCTACAGAGGCCATACACCCAGCCCATCACCGTACAGCCTCAACACCTCTGGTCCATCACCCTACAGAGGCCATACACCCAGCCCATCACCGTACAGCCTCAACACCTCTGGTCCATCACCCTACAGAGGCCATACACCCAGCCCATCACCGTACAGCCTCAACACCTCTGGTCCATCACCTGGTGGAGGCCATACACCCAGCCCATCACCGTACAGCCTCAACACCTCTGGTCCATCACCCTACAGAGGCCATACACCCAGCCCATCACCGTACAGCCTCAACACCTCTGGTCCATCACCTGGTGGAGGCCATACACCCAGCCCATCACCGTACAGCCTCAACACCTCTGGTCCATCACCCTACAGAGGCCATACACCCAGCCCATCACCGTACAGCCTCAACACCTCTGGTCCATCACCTGGTGGAGGCCATACACCCAGCCCATCACCGTACAGCCTCAACACCTCTGGTCCATCACCCTACAGAGGTCATACACCCAGCCCATCACCGTACAGCCTCAACACCTCTGGTCCATCACCTGGTGGAGGCCATACACCCAGCCCATCACCGTACAGCCTCAACACCTCTAGTCCATCACCTGGTGGAGGCCATACACCCAGCCCATCACCGTACAGCCTCAACACCTCTGGTCCATCACCTGGCAGAGGCCATGCACCCAGCCCATCACCGTACAGCCTCAACACCTCTGGTCCATCACCTGGTGGAGGCCATACACCCAGCCCATCACCGTACAGCCTCAACACCTCTGGTCCATCACCCTACAGAGGCCATACACCCAGCCCATCACCGTACAGCCTCAACACCTCTGGTCCATCACCCTACAGAGGCCATACACCCAGCCCATCACCGTACAGCCTCAACACCTCTGGTCCATCACCCTACAGAGGCCATACACCCAGCCCATCACCGTACAGCCTCAACACCTCTGGTCCATCACCTGGTGGAGGCCATACACCCAGCCCATCACCGTACAGCCTCAACACCTCTGGTCCATCACCTGGTGGAGGCCATACAACCAGACCATCACCGTACAGCCTCAACACCTCTGGTCCATCACCTGGCAGAGGCCATGCACCCAGCCCATCACCGTACAGCCTCAACACCTCTGGTCCATCACCTGGTGGATGCCATACACCCAGCCCATCACCGTACAGCCTCAACACCTCTGGTCCATCACCCTACAGAGGCCATACACCCAGCCCATCACCGTACAGCCTCAACACCTCTGGTCCATCACCTGGTGGAGGCCATACACCCAGCCCATCACCGTACAGCCTCAACACCTCTGGTCCATCACCTGGCAGAGGCCATGCACCCAGCCCATCACCGTACAGCCTCAACACCTCTGGTCCATCACCTGGTGGAGGCCATACACCCAGCCCATCACCGTACAGCCTCAACACCTCTGGTCCATCACCCTACAGAGGCCATACACCCAGCCCATCACCGTACAGCCTCAACACCTCTGGTCCATCACCCTACAGAGGCCATACACCCAGCCCATCACCGTACAGCCTCAACACCTCTGGTCCATCACCTTACAGAGGCCATACACCCAGCCCATCACCGTACAGCCTCAACACCTCTGGTCCATCACCCTACAGAGACCATACACCCAGCCCATCACAGTACAGCCTCAACACCTCTGGTCCATCACCTGGTGGAGGCCATACACCCAGCCCATCACCGTACAGCCTCAACACCTCTGGTCCATCACCTGGTGGAGGCCATACACCCAGCCCATCACCGTACAGCCTCAACACCTCTGGTCCATCACCTGGTGGAGGCCATACACCCAGCCCATCACCGTACAGCCTCAACACCTCTGGTCCATCACCTGGTGGAGGCCATACACCCAGCCCATCACCGTACAGCCTCAACACCTCTGGTCCATCACCTGGCAGAGGCCATGCAGCCAGCCCGCAAGAAAATGCATGGACACCATGTCAGGATTGTAAGGGGGAGTTTGAAAGAATCCTACAGGAAAAGAGAAGGATCGATGAAGTCATCTCGAGAATAGGCAAGTAATTTCTAATTGCTAATTCATTCGTGATGTAATTGTTCTGTACTTATATTAGTGATTGGGCCTTGAACACATAACACTGTTTGAACTATCCTAGAAAAAAGGCAGAAAAGTGGGTTGTGGCGTTAAAAAGTAAATGGTATGGGAAGGTTTATAAACTAAGCTTATTTATTGCACATAATCCTTGATATTGTTAACAAATTAGAAATAACACTTAACATTGTTATTATAGCAATAATATATTATAGTAGTATGAACATAATTTAACAGCACAACAATTCATATTAATTATTATTGTGATAGTTTAATGAAAGTGTGTAAATGGGCTAAAGGTGATCAAATTAATCTGAACTGGTACAATTAAGTAAAATCCATTTTCACTCCATTTTCCTCAATATTAATATAAATTAAGTGCAGCAGTATTAGTTTTGAGTTCTTGTTTCATCTTCTTGGGCGGGCCACCCAAGTAAAGCCTTTGTAGGGGACACACTAGTTAATGGTGGGCTACTTAAGTCTTGGGACATATTAAAACATGCCTATATGTTTGGCCTTACATAGGCATTCTTCAGGCCATGTAGAAAGACATGACACCACACGAACAAGCTACTGTATATGCATCTATTGGTCCCATAAGTGCAATAACCATCAGCTGTGGAAAAGGGGAATACTCAGGTATACATCATTGGAAGATAGATGTTTAGAATTAACACAGGACATCAGCTGTAATCAATATAATCAAGGCTTGACAAAACATGGCAAGAAAAAAAAATGAAATGGAAATGTTTTCTTGTGACAAGAATTAATTTTTTTTTATTATTATTATGGTTTGTTTGTCAAGGCTTGGTTTTATTAATGATCCCTCAAGTGTTCATTCTATATACCTCCCACAGATATATTCCAAAGTGTCTCTCTCTAAATTTTTTTTTTTTCTTGTGGTGTTGTAGCCTATGCAAGGTTATCTAGGCATGTTTTAATTATGTTCAAAAATAAACTTGCCTTCCATTAAAGCTCTTTAACCATTTTAAAGAGTAGCTTGGTATTTTCTCACTCCTGTATTGTTTGTACTATTTTTCCCTTTCAGATCCAGGCCAGGTCAGAGAGCTTCAGACTCTCTGTGACATAATTGGAGAGAGATATTGTGGCAGCCCAGCTTCACCATCAGGCCAGCAGGAGCTGTTTCCTGGGAGCGGCATATTCATCTCATCATTCCGCCTGGCTGCCATGAATCACGCATCAAAACCAAATTGCATGTGTCTGTTTCATGCACTTTTTGATAATTTCTTCACTGTTGAGGAGTGTCAAAATGCAGTGCCCTTTGGTCGCCCTGGCAACAACCCCTCAGGAAAGGAAGGAAAGCAGGTCCTTGACCGTAAAAAAGTTGACGGAATCCTAAGTAAGTTTTTTCAAAATTAGGCTCTGTGTGTTTTTAGGCCAGGATAGTGGGAATGATTATATCCAATCATGACAGTGTAGCAATGATTGATGCAAAGTCTGCGAAACTACTTCTGGCAGACAACTCAAGCTGCGCCCATGCTGATCAGCTGATCAGTCACATGCCCTCCTCATCCAAATAGGGCGGGCTATTTAAACCCCCCCAAGCTTACCTTCTCATCCCTGGCTATGCTTCTGCTGCCGTTGCTACTTCCTGCCCTGCTGCCTTGCTGCTGCATACATCTTGCTGCTGCTGTCACCCATTAGCCCTCCAGGATTTCGCAGGCTTTTTTTGTGATTGTTGCGGGCTAAAATGCCTAATATTGCGGCAGGTTTTCTAAAAAGTTGTGATGAAAGTTGCAATTTTTTTTATAGGTTACAACTGCAAAGATAGATAGATTTTTACCTAAAGTGCTCATATTATGCTTTTTGTATTTTTCACTTTCCTTTATTGATATACAGGTGCTGGTCATATAATTAGAACATCATCAAAAATTTGATTTATATCAGTAATTCCATTCAAAAAGTGAAACTTGTATAATGTATACATTCATTCCACACAGAGTATATCAAGTGTTTTATTTCTTTTAATTTTGATGATTAACTGACAACTAATGAATTCTCCGCGTATATTTAGTCATGGCAAAGTGTTTTTTAATTGTCGATTTCTGTTTATGTTTGACAACTATATTGCACATCTTTCAAAACAGTTTACCCCCGCTTTCGTAAAGAACACCTGGGGGGTATTGCACAAAACTAGGATAAGGGATTAAGCTGGGATTTTCCAGTTATCCTGGATGAATTTAGTCTTGACTTGTTTGCACAAAAGCAGAGGCACCTTAGTTACCATGGAGATTTATTCTGTGCAGCTAGCCTGCTCCAGACCAGGCTAACAGCCAGGATTTATTAATCCTGGGGCCTTTTCTGTTCACTCAGCAGTAGTTTTATCTTATTGTTATCAGCCTGTATTAAAATACAATAGGTGCATAATTGATGTTCAGTTAAGCACTATTACTATTTAAAGTTGTGACCAAGCCAAGATGCACATACTAGACTTGGTCAAGCCTCGCTTTTTCAGTTATCCTGGAATTGTTAAATTCTACTTTTGTGCAATAGCCCCCTGGATACTGTTTTTCACCGCCTTTTGCTGTTATTTTTGTAGGCAAATGTGAGACATTGGTAGCACACATACATGTCTGCGGCGTCTTCTGAACAAAACAAGGAAGTGAGTTTGCTGACGTATGACAACGCCCTTTGCAGGAGACCGCCAATGATTGGTCAAAGTTGCAGAAACGTTGCGGTGATTGGTCCAAATTGCAAATCGCACTGAATTCACAGGGATTTGTTGAATTTGCGTTAATAGTTGCGATCGCGAAATCCTGGAGGGACTGATTAGGTTTTGCAAACCCACCTCCTCCCCAGCATCCACCTTTCAGCTCTGTCTTCATGATCCCCTGCAGGGGGTCTGCTTCATTCCCTGTAATGTCTTGCAAAGCAGATCATTCAGGGAACAAATTACTGAGTCAGAGCCTGATGCCAAACCTGCTGCATCCATACTCAAGGATGCTGTGCTTCAGCTTGCAATGCTTATAAATTATTTGTTCTAATCTCAGAGTTGTCTGACTAAACTGTCAGAATAGAAGTTTAAAACCAGAAATGAAGTTTTATCCAGTATCACTTTATAGCACCTTTAAGGATAACACTGTTGTTTTATTTATATTCATGATTGGCCAAAAAATCTTACTTGCTGATTTGCAATTCTCTGAACTGAAATGGACGTCTCACGGTGTTATTTCCTTTTAACCTGAAGTGCAGTTGTATATGGTCTATGTGGTAATTTTTTTTTTTCAAATTACTCATGACAGATTTTAATGCTCTTGTCTTACAGCTTATGTCCTGAGATGTGCAACTCTACCGGACTGGGAACCAATTGAGGAGGCCAAGCTCAAGAAAGCCTTTGTGAACAAATGTAGGGCCAGAGCAGGCTCCAAGGAGTAGGCCACTGACATAGCCTGTCCTATGTGGACTGCTATCTCTCTCTCTCTACCCCTTTTATTTTTCTTATTCATTTTCATGGTAATATGTTAATATAGTTAGTAGTAGTAGGCAACGGGACCGCCAGACAGGTAATGACCATGGCAAATTCACATACGGTAGTCTACTGCCGGAGTTGGTACATTCCCTTTCCGGTTGTTGATATTTGTAAATTTGTCTTGGTGTTTGTAAAAGTGTGTTCTTGGCAATTTGTTTTCTGAAATTTAAATTTGTTTCGGGACTTGTAAATGTGTTATGGTAATGTAATTTGTTTTATGATATGTAAAAATGTTTTCTAAAATTTAAATTGGTCTCAAGCTCTGTAAAAGTGTTTCAGATTTTGTAATGTTAATTTGCACCTCCAGGCCACCGTACTTTTCATGTGTGTGTGAGCCAAACATTATTGTTCCATGTGCTAGTCAGTGTTTTATTTTTACAATCTGGAAGTGTTGTACTGTACTGTACTGTACTAGTGATGTCCCCACACTCTAGCACCTACATCTGAGGAGTGAGCTGAGTTGGTACAAGTGTGCCTTACTATAGTTAGCATTCTAACCAAACCCTGTTATCTTTTCATGTTGGTTTGCACCTCCAGGCCACCATACTTTTCATGTGTGAGCCTAACATTGTTGTTCCACTTGCTGGTCAGTCTTTTTTGTGTTGTACTGGTGTTACACAAAATTAAATACAGTTTTCAACTTTTCAATATTGAGTATTGTTTTTACAGTTATTTCTAATTAATAAAGATAATTAATCTTTATATTGCATTCTCAATTTGTTCTTGTATTTCTCAAATATACCTCAGATATCATTCTCATATATAGCTTCAGTAAGACATTAAGGAGAAATAATAAAGAGATGGAAGAGACGTTGGACACACAATAATAAGATCTCTTTTAAGGCTCATAATTCTAAGATTTGTCTCATAAAAGTCTCAGATTCATCTCATGTTATTCTCTTTAATTCTCCTTCAAATAACCAAGACATAATTGAGATCAGGGGTATACAATTATGAGATCTCCGCTGTTTATCCCACTTCTCAAGTATTGCTCAAATGGTTTTCTCAATTTAACCTCCTTTGTCTTACTGTTGTCTTGTCTCTTTTTAGCTTATGTCTTGCTCCTTGCCCTTAGGAGAAGTAACTCAGAAACAAATGATCACAGAATGATATGAATATGAGAAGCTCAAATTGATCTCAAGAGATGAGATTGAACAACAGATGAGCAACACATTTTTCCTATGGGAGGTGCCATCCAGTTTGTTCTGAACCGACAATCAATATAGACAAAACATATTTTCCCTCCAAATTGTTTTTCACCACTGTTTGACATTTACGTTTTTCCAACCTCTTCCCGCCTCCCAAAAATACTCACCAAGGAGAACTTGCAGACCTGCACATAAAGTTCCAGAACCTCTTCCCTGGACACGGTTGAGTCCACAGCATTGCAGCTCTTGAAACTCTCCAGATACGCAGAGAGCCAATCAAACTGAAGCTCGCGACTCGGGTACAGGCTCGAGTCAACGTTATCGATACCTCAAAATACAATCCACAGACAAATGATCACTTAGTGTGTTAGACAGGAGTAGAATTCAGAACTTTTAAAGTTGGTTATAGATCAAATTTTTATTTTATCTTTATTGTTGTTATTATTATTATTATTATTTGTACCTGCAAATTCATTGAAATGGTTTCCAATATCATAAGCTTGGTAATTAAAATCAGCATATTCATAGTCAATGAATTTTACTGTGCCTACAGTCAGAAAAAAAAAAAACATAGTTTAGTTATTATGAGTCAATGGAAAACGTCTCGGGTTACGACTGTAACCCTTGTTCCCTTTCGAGGGAACTCGAACTGCGTCGACACGACACATTGGGGAACGCCCCCCAGCGTAGCGGCTCTGAAGCATGAATGAAAATAGGCCAATCGTGATTGATGTTGTGTCATGACGTAACGTGTGACGGCATACACGGAAACTTACAAAGGAAACTTACAAAGGAAACTTACAAAGGGCACACACAAGCGTCAGCTTCTGTGATGAAGCAAGCACTACCAGGCAGCGTCAATACGACACATTGGGGAACGAGTACCCACTATGCCACAACGAGCCCTGCCTGTCCCAGTGTGAAGCTGCGCACAGGCACACTTAGGACGAGAGCACTAGAGTGCCTGGCATAGAATGGATGTCCAGACTGTAAAATTGTATAAAAGTGGCCCATCCTGCTGCATCACACACTTCTTGGACCGTAGGCCGTGCCAAATTTGATGGTACTTTAGGCAGATAGGCCGGCCTGGGATGCAAGATAGCCCTAACGTCGCCTGAAGTAAACTCCAGGCACCGATGAGATAACGAGACACCTGAAGATCTCCTACTCTCAGAGAAGAGAAGTGAAGTAATGGCTAGCAAAAAGGCTACCTTGAGGGAAAGGTTATTGGCCTTAGTTGACTCCAGAGGATCGAAGGGGGCCTCAGCCAGCCCTTCGAGAACAACTGCCAGGTCCCAAGTGGGAACTCTGATTTGCGCCGCAGGGCTCATCCTCCAAGCCCCACGGAGGAAACATACTACCAACTGATGTTTACCCAGAGGCCCATCACCCAGCGGAGCATGGGAAGCCGAAATGGCAGCCACGTACACCTCGAGTGTGGATAGAGTCTTGGAGGAACTCCAGCACTGAAGCTGTCGGGCAGTTAACAGGGTCCACCTCACGCTCTCTACACCATACAGTAAGTAAACATTCCATTTTAGGCCGTACAATTTCCTCATGGAGGGAGTTCTAGAGGCAAGTATGGTCTCGAATTCTCCTGCTGAAATGCCGGCCTCTCTGTACTGAGCCCCCTCAGGGGCCAGACGCATAGTTTCCATAGCTCTGGCCGAGGGTGAAATATTGAGCCCTCTGCCTGCGTCAGGAGGTCCCTCTTAATGGGAATCTGCCATGGAGGGCCTTCTAGAAGTGATATGTCGGAGAACCACACTCGGGCCGGCCACAATGGGGCTAATAGTAGTAGACTGACCCTGTCGCGACGGACCCTCTCTAGGACCCCCGGAGCAGAGCGATCGGGGGAAAAGCATACAGACGCAGCCTCGGCCACGTCTGCACCATGGCATCCAACCCCAGCGGGGCTTGATGCGTGAGGGAGAACCACAGTGTGTTGTCTCTCGAGATGCAAATAGATCCACTTCCACTGGGCAGAACCTCTGACATATCGACAACTCCACCTTGGGGTGAAGTCTCCATTCCCCGGGCTTCAGCCCCTGCCTTGACAGGATGTCTGCTCCCTGATTTTGATCCCCTGGAATGTATGTTGCTCTGAGAGACAACAAGTCTCCCCTGGGACCACAGGAGGATCTGATGCACCAGTCTGCATAGAGGGCGTGACCTCAGACCCCCCTGGTGATTTATATAGGCCACCACAGACATATTGTCTGACCTCACAAGGACGTGTTGACCTATGAGGTCTGGCAGGAAACTCCTCAGAGCTCAGAACACCGCCAACATTTCCAGGCAATTTATGTGCCATGAGGAATGATGGGCCTGCCATAGACCACTCGTATATGCGGCCGTCCTTGACCGCACCCCAGCCCGTGAGGATGCGTCTGTCGAAACGGCTTCCTGGCGACATGACTCTCCCAATACAGGACCTTGGGACAGAAACCAAGTTTTCTTCCACATAGATAGGGAACAAAGGCATCTGCACGTAACCCTGATCATGCGGAACGGGTTCCTCCCCTCAGGGAAAACCCCTTGGTTTTCAACCACCACTGCAGGGCCCTCATGTGCAGCAGGCCGAATGGAATGTAGTTGGACGCTGCTGCCCTAACACTCTCTGAAAATGTTTTACAGTGATGGCTTGGCATTGCTTAATCCTCATCACCGTGGCCAGGATGGACTCAATCTGTGCAGGAGACAATTGTGCCTGCATTATGACCGAGTCCCACACAACTCCCAGGAACGTGGTTCTCTGGGCTGGTGCCATCACTTTTTCATGTTGAGTCTCAACCACAGACTCTGGATGAGGGCAAGGACAACATCTCGATGCCTAACTGCCAGCTCTTGTGACTGGGACATAATAAGCCAGTCGTTGATGTAATTTAGCACCCTGATACCCTGAAGCCTCTGCAGAGCTAGAGCTGCATCCATGCATTTTGTAAATGTGTGAGGGGAGATAGCTAAGCCGAATAGAAGAACCTGATATTGGAACGCTTCGCCCCCGAAAGCGAACCTTAGGGAACTTCCTGTGAGATGGAAGGTTGGAAATGTGGAAATATTCGTACTTCAGATCTTATTGTGACAAACTAATCCTCGGATTGAATTTGATTCACTATGGTTGGAATCGTGAGCATCTTGAACCCGAACGTCCTCAGAGACCGAATTAAGTGCCTCAGACCTAATATTGTACGCAATCCTCCCATCCTTCTTGGGAACTACCTGGGAACAACCTGTCTGGTGGAGGAACATGTTCTATGGCCTCCTTTACCAACAGGGAGTTTACTTCTTGTTCCAAATTCCCGACCCTGCTCTGGGTCGACTGCAGTCCAAACCACCCCATTGAATTTCGGTGGGCGGAAACCGAACTGCAGTCTGTACCCTTTTTGAATGGTGCGCAGGACCCACAGAATAAGGTTTGTTCCACGATTTACACAAATCGTTATGTAAATCGTGAAAAAATGGCAAACCCTAGCAATGAGGTTGTTCTCTACGCTGCAGGAAGCTCAGACAAAAAGTAAATTAGATGAGCGCTTCCTGCAGCGTGGGCACATTGGGACACATCGGTTCCCAGCGAACTGTCTGTCTGTCGGTCGCCAAGGAAACGACCCGCGCTATCGGTCGTTATGGTGGTCTCTGAGAGACATTTATGGTTAAATCTGTCAGGCATGAAGGAGAAGGATGGGGCTTTCCTCCTTGATGCACCGATTTCTTCACCTTCTCCTGCCTTTCACGTGGCCAGCTGATATTTAACTGGTCCACAGCGCGAGAAACAACCTCCACCAGCTCCTCCAGATCCATTTGCGAGCTCCATGATGAACGCCACCGTGGTTTGCAAGCCTGGCCATTCTCATTAAAAATAGCCAGACGAGAGCGCAGCACCCCCCCGAGAGCTGCCTGCCTGTGCTGCGCTCCCTAACAATGTACACACAATTGGTGTGTGTCCCCACCCGTGATGTAGCGAGGGCAGGGATGCACACACAGCTTGTAACTTTGACTCGCCATATGTACACACACATATATATAATATATATATATATATATATATATATATATATATATATATATAGATCTAGTACTTGTGTGAATATTGAGACAGACAACACCAAATAAGACAGACACGTCAACAGAGAGCGACTGCTGAAGAACAGAAAGCTGACGCTTGTGTGTGCCGGTGTCCCTTTGTAAGCTTCCTTGTATGCCGTCACATGTAACGTCATGACGCAACAGCAATCACGATTGGCCTAGTTTCATTCATGCTTCAGAGACGCTACACTGGGGGGTGTTCCCAATGTGTTGTATCGACGCAGTTCTTGTTCCCTCGAACGGGAACAATACCAGAGGCAATTTAATAATATACAATATGCTAATGAGTGTCGAAATTATACAGTATATATGTATTATGGCTTCACATTAGATCACTGTATTAGAATACGCCACAAAAATCTGCTATAAAAGTTAATTGCATACAGTATATCATGCACAAATTAAAATGACCTGAATTTCAGTTATAAAACTAGTGCAAGATGATATTGATATATGATCTTTCATCCAGTAACGCCACACAAAGCATGGCAGAGCAGGTCCTCTACTTGTGTTCTTGAGCGCTCATTATATCTCTGACGTTTGCTGTGAGCCTGTCGAGTTTTCTGTGAATGTCTTAAGCAAGAGCCTGTACTGGTTTAGCAGTGTAAGCAGAACATTTATCCTGCAAGTACTCATGACTTTAACATTCTTAGTGTAACTTTCTAGATTGTTTATATTTTTTCAGAACAATAGTATTTCATTTACATTCATATAGAGGTCAGTGGCCAAGACTGTTCGATCTAAACCAGCTCAGTCCTGTTCCTGGAGCTCTAACCCTGAGCTTCAAGAACACTTGTAATGCAGACAGGTGTGTTGCAGAAAGGTGGATCTCAGGAACACTTGTAATGCAGACAGGTGTGTTGCAGAAAGGTAGATCTCAGGAACACTTGTAATGCAGACAGGTGTGTTGCAGAAAGGTAGATCTCAGGAACACTTGTAATGCAGACAGGTGTGTTGCAGAAAGGTAGATCTCAGGAACACTTGTAATGCAGACAGGTGTGTTGCAGAAAGGTAGATCTCAGGAACACTTGTAATGCAGACAGGTGTGTTGCAGAAAGGTAGATCTCAGGAACACTTGTAATGCAGACAGGTGTGTTGCAGAAAGGTAGATCTCAGGAACACTGGTAATGCAGACAGGTGTGTTGCAGAAAGGTAGATCTCAGGAACACTTGTAATGCAGACAGATGTGTTGCAGAAAGGTAGATCTCAGGAACACTTGTAATGCAGACAGGTGTGTTGCAGAAAGGTAGATCTCAGAAAGGTAGATCTCAGGAACACTTGTAATGCAGACAGGTGTGTTGCAGAACGGTAGATCTCAGGAACACTGGTAATGTAGACAGGTGTGTTGCAGAAAGGTAGATCTCAGGAACACTTGTAATACAGACAGGTGTGTTGCAGAAAGGTAGATCTCAGGAACACTTGTAATACAGACAGGTGTGTTGCAGAAAGGTAGATCTCAGGAACACTTGTAATACAGACAGGTGTGTTGCAGAAAGGTAGATCTCAGGAACACTTGTAATGCAGACAGGTGTGTTGCAGAAAGGTAGATCTCAGGAACACTTGTAATACAGACAGGTGTGTTGCAGAAAGGTAGATCTCAGGAACACTTGTAATGCAGACAGGTGTGTTGCAGAAAGGTAGATCTCAGGAACACTTGTAATGCAGACAGGTGTGTTGCAGAAAGGTAGATCTCAGGAACACTTGTAATGCAGACAGATGTGTTGCAGAAAGGTAGATCTCAGGAACACTTGTAATGCAGACAGATGTGTTGCAGAAAGGTAGATCTCAGGAACACTTGTAATACAGACAGGTGTGTTGCAGAAAGGTAGATCTCAGGAACACTTGTAATGCAGACAGGTGTGTTGCAGAAAGGTAGATCTCAGGAACACTTGTAATGCAGACAGGTGTGTTGCAGAAAGGTAGATCTCAGGAACACTTGTAATGCAGACAGGTGTGTTGCAGAAAGGTAGATCTCAGGAACACTTGTAATGCAGACAGGTGTGTTGCAGAAAGGTAGATCTCAGGAACACTTGTAATGCAGACAGATGTGTTGCAGAAAGGTAGATCTCAGGAACACTTGTAATGCAGACAGGTGTGTTGCAGAACGGTAGATCTCAGGAACACTTGTAATGCAGACAGGTGTGTTGCAGAAAGGTAAATCTCAGAAAGGTAGATCTCAGGAACACTTGTAATGCAGACAGGTGTGTTGCAGAAAGGTAGATCTCAGAAAGGTAGATCTCAGGAACACTTGTAATGCAGACAGGTGTGTTGCAGAAAGGTAGATCTCAGAAAGGTAGATCTCAGGAACACTTGTAATGCAGACAGGTGTGTTGCAGAAAGGTAGATCTCAGAAAGGTAGATCTCAGGAACACTTGTAATGCAGACAGGTGTGTTGCAGAACGGTAGATCTCAGGAACACTTGTAATGCAGACAGGTGTGTTGCAGAAAGGTAGATCTCAGGAACACTTGTAATACAGACAGGTGTGTTGCAGAAAGGTAGATCTCAGGAACACTTGTAATGCAGACAGGTGTGTTGCAGAAAGGTAGATCTCAGGAACACTTGTAATGCAGACAGGTGTGTTGCAGAAAGGTAGATCTCAGGAACACTTGTAATGCAGACAGGTGTGTTGCAGAAAGGTAGATCTCAGGAACACTTGTAATGCAGACAGATGTGTTGCAGAAAGGTAGATCTCAGGAACACTTGTAATGCAGACAGATGTGTTGCAGAAAGGTAGATCTCAGGAACACTTGTAATGCAGACAGGTGTGTTGCAGAAAGGTAGATCTCAGAAAGGTAGATCTCAGGAACACTTGTAATGCAGACAGGTGTGTTGCAGAACGGTAGATCTCAGGAACACTTGTAATGCAGACAGGTGTGTTGCAGAAAGGTAGATCTCAGGAACACTTGTAATGCAGACAGGTGTGTTGCAGAAAGGTAGATCTCAGGAACACTTGTAATGCAGACAGGTGTGTTGCAGAAAGGTAGATCTCAGGAACACTTGTAATGCAGACAGGTGTGTTGCAGAAAGGTAGATCTCAGGAACACTTGTAATGCAGACAGGTGTGTTGCAGAAAGGTAGATCTCAGGAACACTTGTAATGCAGACAGATGTGTTGCAGAAAGGTAGATCTCAGGAACACTTGTAATGCAGACAGATGTGTTGCAGAAAGGTAGATCTCAGGAACACTTGTAATGCAGACAGGTGTGTTGCAGAAAGGTAGATCTCAGGAACACTTGTAATGCAGACAGGTGTGTTGCAGAAAGGTAGATCTCAGGAACACTTGTAATGCAGACAGGTGTGTTGCAGAAAGGTAGATCTCAGGAACACTTGTAATGCAGACAGGTGTGTTGCAGAAAGGTAGATCTCAGGAACACTTGTAATGCAGACAGGTGTGTTGCAGAAAGGTAGATCTCAGGAACACTTGTAATGCAGACAGGTGTGTTGCAGAACGGTAGATCTCAGGAACACTTGTAATGCAGACAGGTGTGTTGCAGAAAGGTAGATCTCAGGAACAGGATTGGCACATCTGATCTAAATGTTCAAACTTTAAGAAGCTTAATTAGAACTAACTTAGGGTCTGTTTTCAACAAAAAATCGTAAAACTTTTTATGCATTTTGACCATTTGTTTACATGACAACGGTGTTTTGAGTGCCTAAAAATGCAAAGTTTTGAAAACGGGTTTCAAAGTGCAAGTTTTTGAGAACGGTCTCTGTGTAAACAACAAAAATGTGAATCTCTGAAGACGATGACGTCATGCTCATGCGTATTACGTGTTCAATCTATAGTGTTTATGGCCTGGCAGCAGGATACAGCGTTTTTAGTCGTTTTCGCGCATCTGTGTGAGTGAGGATAGTTTTGACAATAGTGTTGTCTATACGTGGAAAACTCAAAGGAAAAACTTCTCCGTTTTAAGCATCTCGCTGTCGCCTAAACTTACCCTTAAGCTCCACTTCCAATAATAATAATGTTAGTCACCTTCTTCTTTGTTATAGATGACATTTTTGGTCAGGAGGTCATTGTGACACAGCACTACCGGGGAGTTGGTGTGGGTGAGAAGAGTCTTCAGCTCCTCCATCTCGGAGATGATGATTGTAAGGTTAGGCGTCTCCACATGAGCACTGGACCTGAATAATAATAATAATAATAATAATAATACATTTTATTTGGCCGACGCCTTTCTAAATACCCAAGGACATCTTACATGTTTCGGAGGACATAAAAGAAGGAAACAAATCAAAATACATTTAAATTCATAGTAGGCTAATACATGTTACAAATAAGACAAATCTGAAAAGTGCTAAGAACGCCAGAAGAAAGCACAATAAAAGAGTGTCAAGAGGGTTACTATGGCGGTGTAGAACTAAAATGTTCTAAAGATTAAAAGCTTTTTTAAAGAGATAGGTCTTTAACAATTTTTTAAATGAATTGACTGTGTCTGCCTGTCGAATGTGGGAGGGGAGGGCATTCCAAAGTCTTGGAGCAGCGCAACTGAAGGCCCTGGCCCCCATGGTGGAGAGGCGGAATTTGGGGGTGACAAGGAGGCCAGTCGAGGAAGAACGGAGGGAGCGTGTAGGAACATATCCTGATAGGAGGTCATAAATGTAGCTGGGTGCAAGATTATGAAGTGCTTTGTAGGTGATGACGAGGGTCTTAAAATCAATACGGAAGTGCACAGGGAGCCAGTGTAGAGTGATAAGGATAGGTGTAATGTGTTCAGATGGTCTGGTACCAGTGAGGATTCGAGCGGTGGAATTCTGAATAAGTTGAAGTCTATTTATCAGCTTAGAAGGGAGACCGATGAGAAGGGAGTTGCAATAATCCAGACGTGACGTGACAAGGGCATGAATTAGGGTTTCAGTGCTGGCTTGTGTCAATGAGGGTCTAAGCCTGGAGATATTAGAACGAGGTCCGGGTAAGTGATTTAATCTGAGATTTGAATGAAAGGGAACTGTCCAGAATGACACCAAGGCTTTTGACTTGAGTTGACAGAGGGACCGTGATCTCATCTATGGTTAAATTGAGGTTTTGCTGTTTTGAGAGAGTAGAAGCACACACGAGAACATCTGAACACTTATGCAGCTCTATTATTATGGATTCAACTGAGAATCTCCATTCTTTGTTTGTTTGTTTCAAACCGAGATCATGATTCTGAACAGATTCAGACAGAAAAAAATGTTATTAGAGGTTATTTTTTTCTTTCTTTTTTTTGTAATCAGCGCCGCCGCTCCCACCACGCGCTGTGCGTAGGGCACCAAGTGCTGAGGGGGCACCAAAAATAGCCTAATGAAAAAATAATAATTATAATGCCGATATTATTTAATTTGCCTATAGAAATATTATTAGGCACATTTTAGCCATGTATATGTAACAAAAAAGGGGGAACAAGATAATTTAATTGCTCTAGCTCTAGTCTAGAAAGTACCGTTGTTAAGTACTGTTAGGGTCCAAAGGTGCATGAAAGACATGGGCCAAGTCTCTGAGGTAAATCCTGAGAGAACTCTGAGTCCAAGCAACAGCACCAGAACGTTTAGCAATATGTCAAAACATCATAAGTCAAGCATAAAATAAATTCACTTAACACTGTACACAGGTCAGTGATGGAGGCCCAAAACAGTTAAATCACCATCTCCCCTCAACACCTGGGACCTTATCAAACACCTTCTTCTTCTCTCCCTCTCTTTAAAGAAACCACGTCCTAGCCACAACATTCTCATCGCTGACCCCTAGGGGCTGGGATGTAAATTACACCCCTGAAACAGTAGAAGTAGTACTACTAATAATAATAATCATAATAAGATCATCTCAGCTTTATGGAATTTTAGACCAGTCAAAAAAAAATGATTTCAGATCCACATTACTCTGGGAGCCCCTCCACACACACACACACACACACACACACAGACACTCTCTCACACACACACACACACACACACACACACACACACACACACACCTCAGAACACCTGCAGATAACCACGACTATGAACAGCCATGATCAACAGATCTCCCACACACACACACACCTGCAGATAGTCTGAACAATGGAGCTCAGATATTACGGTTCGCCATGGCAACAGCACCAACAAAAAGATGTCTGCATACTTCGATACGTAAATATGTATTGAGTACGTAAGTTTAACTCCTAATCTCTGTTATAATATCAGAAACTGGCAGAACTGTAAGTTATTGAACTAACATTAATTTCCATGGTGTCACACAGACACAGAGCTTGAGCTGAAGATGAAGTATAGAAGCAGAATTCATCAGGTAAAGCTCTAAGCACACACGCTTCATGGGTGTAGACTACATGACTTTACAGACATTTGACATATTAAATACATATCCTTTCAATGCGCAGCAGCCTTTTTCCACATAGTCTAATGCTCTTGTCACATAATTAAATGTTCTTTAATCCCACATGTAACATTTCTTAATTAGGCTAATGAAATTAGCATGTGACGTGTCCTCAGCCAACAGCAGGAAGGGTTGGGGTCAGAAGTGAACACCACACTGCCGGATGAGGAGGAGATGGACAATACCACAGGACAACTGCTGCTTTTGTATTTGTAGGAAATAAAGATGACCAAATAAAGTGTGAATAAGTAAGGGTTAATGCCCTTCGAGGTGTCCATTATCAGGTATTAATGGATAGTTGATCAGTGAGTTTGAGCCAGCGCAATCATTTAGAACTGTCATCAGGCAAATTGACGGGAGGTTACGGCATATATCTCTACTCTTCCATCTGACATCCATTCCATTCGCTTCATTTCCGGAAGCTGTGATGCATGTCATCAACGCATTAATGTTTAAGATGTTTTCTCAGAATATGACTTAATGTAATGCTGCTTTAAAAGCTTTTGTCTGATGATAATCATTGAAGATGTAATAATGTAAGAGAATTGTAATGTTCCAATAATGTGGAATTCACCTTTTACATATCCATCCATTTTCCAAAACGCTTGTTTTGTGTAGAGTATTTGAGATCATGTCCTTTGAAATATGAATCACTATGTTTCATAACTGTGAGATGATCTGACCTGTGCTGTTGAGGAGCATCAGAACTCTGGACCAGGCTCAGGAACTGGGACAGTCTAGGCCACAGCACTGGTGTCACGGGTGTGCCGTTTCCCATTTCTCCACACTTTATGGAATGGATTTTTCCCATTTCTGTTGCAATCAATCTACAGTCAATGAGAAGTGTCATTTTGGTTGATCATATTGAAAATAGTACAAATACAGCAGCCGCACACTCAAAAACTGTGCAAGATCAATTTATTATTTACACCTCACTATAAGACTTCATTGACGGATGAGCGGTGGCTTTTTCTATTTTCTATTTTCTAGGTTGATCATATTGAGAAAATAAAGTAACAATAATAAAAAAGAGACATTAGCTTTCATCTATCTAAGGTATTTTAGGTAGCCAAAACTATCAGCCAGATTAGGGCTAACAACTTTACCAAGGATACAACTCAAATATATTCCTAGAGACTGTTGTAAAGTTTTTCTTTCTTCAAAGCAGAGACCAGGAGACGTTGTTGCACGTTCAAACAAAGTTATTCTTTATTGAGGACTTCGCGTTGACGTGGCTGCAGGAATCCAACATAATCTAAAGAATGAAACTGTACATGGTGTCCTATAGGCATTTTAGGAGGAGGGACTTTTGAAGGTGGAGACAAATTCAAACAAAGCATGTAACAGGTTTAGGTAACACCCTAGACTGAGAGCACTACCAGTCCAATTGAATCAGCATAGCTATTCAAATGCTGATACGGGCCAGGAACTCCGGTTCCAAGGGCCATCCCAGAGCCATTAAAGACTCATTTAAAATACAATAGAGAAAACAGGACTGGCAGGAAAGGAGACTCTTGCTGGAGACTCAATAATCATCTGAAATCAGTCTACTAAACTTTATCAGTTTGTATTGGAATCTAAATTAAAACCTCAAATGCTAAAATCAGTATTCTTCACCATGATGTAATGTAAGGAAGCATATCTGTAATAGATTCTTTAAATTTGTAACCCTTCAAGACCCAAAGTGCTTTGGTCAAGGATGCTCAACAGAAAGCTCTGCGAGTTCATCAGCCTTGTTCAGTACCTGGCACTGTTTCTAACGCGTGAAATGTGTTTGTGTGTGTGTCCTCAGACTTGTAGACAGAGGGTGTGTGTGTGTGTGTGTGTCCTCAGACCTGTAGACGGAGTGTGTGTGAGTGTCCTCAGACCTGTAAGTGAAATGTGTGTGTGTGTCCTCAGACCTGTAGACGGAGGGTGTGTGTGTGTGTCCTCAGACCTGTAGACGGAGGGTGTGTGTGTGTGTCCTCAGACCTGTAGACGGGAGGGTGTGTGTGTGTGTCCTCAGACCTGTAGACGGAGGGTGTGTGTGTGTGTCCTCAGACCTGTAGACGGAGGGTGTGTGTGTGTGTCCTCAGACCTGTAGACGGAGGGTGTGTGTGTGTGTGTGTCCTCAGACCTGTAGACGGAGGGTGTGTGTGTCCTCAGACCTGTAGAAGGAGGGTGTGTGTGTGTGTCCTCAGACCTGTAGACGGAGGGGGTGTGTGTGTGTGTCCTCAGACCTGTAGACGGAGGGTGTGTGTGTGTGTGTCCTCAGACCTGTAGACGGAGGGTGTGTGTGTCCTCAGACCTGTAGACGGAGGGCTGTCTCAGCAGCGTGTCGTCCAGCACGACTCCTCTGATGAACTCGTAGCAGATGCCGTTGCTGAAGCTGCAGAAGAGCTCCGGCCCGCAGCCGTGTGTGTGGAGCACCTGGAACATCTCCAGCTCCTTCTCCCGGTCCAGGAACAGCTCCGTCCTCTGCCCGTAAACCCTCACCAGTACAACTGGGTCTTCAGCCATAGAGCCCACGTAGCAGCCCATCAACTGGTTGGTGATGCCCTCCGTGAAAGCCTAGGTTCATTAAAAACAACAGTTCTTCAAACTAAAGTCCAGTCTGTTATTGACTGTAATAATGCACATGAATCATATGGGACTACTTTTGGAAACTGATCGTTAATTTAATCTATGCTGTTGTGTAGGCCAATAGGACGCATGCTAGCAGATTCCTGTCTGTAATGTTTTAAGTGTGTTTTGGACATGTTTTTATGTGTATTGCCTGTGACTGTCATGAACAAGAGCTTTTAGATATTGCACTATCAATCAACTTAGATCCTTAGATCAACTTAACCCTCTGGGGTCTGGGCTGTTTTTGGGGTCCTTGAGATGTTCTGACATGCCCTGACATTTGTGCTTTTTTCAGTTGCTTATAAACATATTAATGGCAAAGGTGTAAATTCACTCTATATAGCACAAACAGGACTTCCATAATATGTGAGCCACATGTATGTACATGTTTTCATTTTTGAGAGAATAATGTTTATGCATGGTTATCGAAAGAACTAAAAACTAAAGTTTCTGAAATAAGGCCACAAAACACATACTAAATATGTGGCAATAAGACTTTTGACTAATGGATGTCATCGCCTAGTGTTTTTTCTTCAAAATGATGTGAAAATCATCCTGCCTAATCATTCACATAAAACGATACATTGATTTTAGTTTTGTGAAACACTTTTAGTTTGGAAAGCCAATATGCGGATGGGGCGTAAACGCTCCAACAGCATCATGCATATTTAGTAGTTCACACCTGATGAGACAATGTCCCTGCATACTTAATGAGCCATTCATTCAGGTGTGTCATCTATAGCTAACTTAAATATACAAGCTTCATAAAAATGATCATTCTAGGAGAAAATTTCAGATGGCATTTAGAGGCTTTTGCATCTGAACTCTTCATATATACACACACACATATATGCATGCACATACATACTTTATAATCTTTTCAAAACTAGTCAACGTCTTTCAGAACTAAAGTATACATTTTATCATACGTATTTCAAAGTAAAGGATTCATTAGTTAGTTGATGACTTTATTTTTGACAAAACACATACAGTATATATTCCTCATCTCAGTATAGCAATAGAGTTTGCTAAAAGCTGTTCATTCAATACAGCAGTATTTGAAAATCGATCATATTTTGTAAAATTACATTTATATTTGCATTTATGTCAAAACCTAGACACTTTTAAACATCAAAAGGACATTTATTAATATGTATTCGTGTCAAAATGACAAATAAACAGATTTTCCTATTCAATTTTGCATGGAATTTTGCACGCTTCCAAGACGCTTGCGTGTCGTGTGAAAAATAGGCGTCGGTTCTATTTCTAGAATGCTAGAATGCACATGTTTTCCACGCGGCTCGTGCCGCGCCTGAGACGCGCATCTCACAGGCAGTGTGCAAACTCTAAACTGTTAACATGGGAGCCGAAATAAAAACGGACACGCCAAGCAGCTGAGACGCTTACGCCACGCATCCAGTGTTTCACCAGCCTTATCCAGCGGATGTGGGCGTTTCACAGGTTTGTATGGATCGCCTCACATTTGCGTTTGAATAGCGAGCTCTCCGTAGGCGGAGTCACATTACAACTTAATTAGCTGAGATGAGAACGACTGACATCTCTCTCTTTACATACATATTATATAAACTGTGAATATTTGTTTTTTATAAAAAATACTTCATTTAAAAGAAGAGAATTCAAGCTTCATGCCTGTGTGTCTGTATGCCTGTTTGACTGAGTATTCGCTGAGTTAGAGTTCATTTTCGGACGCGTTTCAGAATTGACTTCACTGACGGAGAGTAGGCAGAACTCGCATCATGTTTATTTTTCTTTATTTGGTGAAAAGCACAACACTTTGTTTTTATTATGAGCATACACAAAAAAATACACACTAAACAGGATCGATTGATGTATAACACAAGCATATAAGATAAAAATTAATATTTTCTATTTTTTTATTTTTTTGCACTCATACGGAAAAAAAAGAGCCTATCGAGCCGGCGCGATTGCCGACCCCAGGGGGTTAACTCTCGTCTGCCAAGGGATCACACTTGGATCCGAGAGAAGACAATATATTAGAGACCTACAGCTACAGTGGATTACTCAGAATGTAATCACCGGGCTAAAGTCTTATCTTCAGTGTCCCGCCTGCATTAGGGATTATATCAAGACTGGAGATAATTCGAGTAGGAAAAGAGAAGGAGTTGGACTGTGACGAAGATAACAACAGCTCGCCCGTATTCCCCTGCCTTCACTGCTTACGGGGAACATTCAGTCCTTATGAAATAGACTTCTTGAGCTACAGGGAAGCTTTGGCTTTCTCCAGGAATATAAAGAGGGCTGCGTCATGGCATTCACAGAGTCTCAAGGCGGAGACTAACTCATCAGGAGAGCTGCGTCTGTCCTGGCAGTGGATTAGAGTCTCTGGAGGAGGCGACGGAGAAGCCGAAGCAGAACCTGTGCAGGATCATGATGAAAGCCTCTCACCCCTGTGATCCACACTGCATATCTTCAGCAGGCTGAGAACACACAGCGCACTACAGAACACCTCTGAAAGTCATTTCCCCCGGTGTCTACAAGCTCTGCAACTCCTCTCCCTTCTGCAGGACCAACACCTGAGACAGGCAATCCTTCACCTGTGCAGTATATTACTTGTGCTATAGTATTGGGTCTTACTTGTGCAATACTTTCACCCCGACGCACATTCACGAGAGCACCACAACGTGTGTGTGTGTGTGTGTGTGATGATGCAGGAGCTGGCGTTCTGACATCTGATCTACCAGCAGAGGAAGACGCACGCGTCGTGATGCTCTCGTGAACGCGCATCGGAGACTGACATAGAAGAGAAGAAATGACTGAATATAGTCGATATTTCGTTTTTTTGGCCCACAAAAAAGTATTATCGCCGCTTCATAAAATTAAGGTTGAACCACTGTAGTCACATGGACTATTTTAACGATGTTTTTCTGGGCCTTCAAAGTGTTAATTAAATAGCTGTCAATGGAGCCCCCAAATGTCCCCAGGAACTTTTATATTCTTTTATCAGTACAGGATAAACTGATATTTTAGGATGAATGGTAAAAGATATTTACTAGGAATAAAAAAAAACTGATTATTTAATAATTATAATTACTATTGATACACTTTAATCATTGCGGTCTCTGTGACCCTAATCCACGAGGAAGTGCAGCGGAGCATAAGGGTTAACTGATTTATCTATTTTATTTCTTTATTTTCTTAAATAATACTAAAGTAACGTGCACTCTGTTCTCTTTGTGTGTTATGATACAGGAGATTGAGAAGGATCCATTTGCAGCTTTATTGAAGGAACGTCAAACAGGCAGGGGTCAGAGAACAGCAAACAGGGAAATCAGAGGTCAACACAGAGAGAGTAGTCAGGTAACAGGCAGAAGATCGGGGCAGGCAGCAAGAGACAATAATCCAAAGGCAATCCAAGTCAAGACAGGCAGCAAGCAGGCAGAAGTGAGATAACAATCCGAGGTCGGCAACTAGATCAGTAGGATAGGGTAAACGCTCAGAAATTACAGGCCGTGGCAATGCAATACTTCGCAGTGATCTTCTGTTTGAGTGTGGTTTATATGGAGTGTCTGAATGAGATGCAGGTGAGTGTGCAATCAGTCCCAGGTATGAAGCATTATGGGAATTGTAGTTTTGTGAAGTGATCAGTCTGGTGTGGAGTGCCCTCTGGTGACTCAGATTTACTCCAGCTGGTGATCGTTACATTGTGTTTCAGTAGCCGCGTTTCCATTACCCTTCAAACTGCACAAACTGAAATTGCGAATTGAAAATACGCCCTATGGAAACACGTCAATTTCGCAAAAACTCCCATTTATTGCAAAAGAGTTTTTACTCTCGCATGAGGAGTTATCAGGCAATTCGAAAAAGAAATATTTCGCGAAACTGCAATGGAAACAGTTTTTGCACATTTACAGTCACCTGACGTAGATGAGGTGGTGTGTTTGGACAGAAGACAAGACAGAGTTCTTTATTAAATTCATAAAAGACAGAAGAATTACCAAGACTGGATTCTAAACCTCAAAGAAATGCCACGATCAAGACCTCGACACAGATCTGAGGGAGAAACACCCAGAAACTCCTCATATGAGCCGCTCTCAAGTATAAGGGTCGTTCTTCTCCAGTAATGATTGGAAACACACATACTGTACATCTCCTTTGATTAATAATAAAGGTCAGTGCGGTGGCTGAGATACATTAACCTACCAACGTCCGTTACTATGATATTTGGAATGACTGATCGCGAGAGGAAAAATTAAGTTTTAGCCGCATAATATCGGTTAATGGAAACGGCGTCATTTCGCAATAGTTTTTTGACGAAAAAATTCGCAAGAGTCAAGAACATTCATGTCAATGTTCCGCGAATTAAAAGTGTATTCTGTGATTATTATGTACGTTTTTTTTATTAAATTCTGGTTCCTGTTACTCCTCTTCGTCATGCTACTTTTATATTTCTATGTTATGTAACAAATAATAAGAATAATATATTTTTTAAAGTTGCAGTCTGTAGTTTTTCCTCTTTGTCGCCATCTCTGTTCAAAATCTGCAATTGCAGTCATTCGCGGAATGCTCAACTTAACGTGTGTTGTGCCTCGGCACGGCACAGCGCGGATGAATCCGATGTTTTGAGGAGAATCTGCGGCTGTCCTGAACCTTTCTAATTGCTAAGTGTAATTATATCAAGAGCTGTGAGAAAAGGCTATACATCTCCACCTTTCCGCTAGCCTACTAGCCGAGACTCTTCTTTATTTGTACAGATGTGACAGAATGAATTCAAAGACATGCTTGAATTTCCTGAATTTCCTCAGAAATCCACCAGTAATCCACTGGAATTAAAACATTATTACAAGCTTCCCGTTTAGAATCGAGCTCAGGCAAGCAGAGAGTTCTGAACACCAGCTGGTTATATATTTGCTCAAATTTATTTTGGATCATTTTTAACCCAAAAAAGTTCCGGAATGCAGCTTTAAATATTTATTAATGTTTGTGAATTGACCAGTTTGCAAATCTTCCATTTATTTGGGGATATGAAACCATTTTTTCCCCTTTTCATGTGCATGTTATCAGCTGCTCTGATGGCTTTACTCAAAGTATATCATTTCATTTGTACTTTCATTTAAGTTTTTAGTCATCACGCATTCAGTTCCAACCAATAACATGTCTTCAGTGCCCCATGAGATCCACACATATGAACATTTCATGCTTCAAACATATTTCCAGGTAAACTTTTTATCAGTGGAAAACAGTGGTCATTTTGGACTGTGATCTGTTTGGACCCTGTGACCGAAACATGGCTATATTTTAACTTTTGTTCTAACCCTCTGACTGATGCAATAAATACTTTTTACTATTATTGCTTATTACTTTTTTCTTTTTTACTTATTACTTTTTGTAAATTGTGTTGAACACCATGCATTTAAATTTGATAAATGACAATGTTAGGTAAGCTAAGAATATGCATTCATTAATCATATTATATTATTATGTGTTTATTTAATATATTAGTATAAACAGTACAAGTTTGGAGACATTAAATTTTTTTACTGTTTTTGAAAGAAGTCTCTTCTGCTCACCAAGAAGCTCTGCTCATTTATTTGATCAAAGATACAGTAAAAACAGTAATATTGTGAAATATTATTACAAATTAACAGAACTGTTTTCTATGTGAATATATAGTAAAGTGTAATTTATTCCTGTGATCAAAGCTGAATTTTCAGCCTCATTACTCCAGTCTTCAGTAGCAAGCAAGCAAGCAATTTTTATTTATATAGCACTTTTCCAGACAAGTCAATGCAGTTCAACGTGCTTTACAGACACACCAAAAATGCAAGTACAAGTAAAATACAAGAATAAAAATAAAAATGTATGAAAATGTATTAAAATGAAGAAAAGAAGAAGAAGAAAAATAAATTATAGGTTTTATAGGAAGGCCAGGCTAAAAATATATGTTTTTAATTTTGACTTAAAACTATTTATATTTCTAGCACGTCTTACTTCTTCTGGAAGATTATTCCAGAGGCGAGGAGCATGGCGACTAAAGGCAGCATCACCAAATCTTTTAGTTTTACTGAGTGGTACTGTTAAAAGTAAAGAATCCGATGATCTAAGAGTCCTTATAGGTTCATATATTATAAGCATTTTTAAAAGACAGTCTGGAGCAAGTCCATGCAGTGCTTTATAAACTAATAAAAGGTTTTTAAAATCAATACGAAAACTAACAGGTAACCAATGTAATGATTTTAGTATAGGTGTGATGTGTTCTCTCTTCTTGGTCTTTGTCATTACTCGAGCAGCTGAGTTTTGTATTAATTGTAATTTATTAATTGTAGTCTTTGGTAGACCAGAAAGGAGGGCATTACAATAGTCAAGTCTGCTAGTTATGAATGTATGCATTAATTTTTCTGTATTGATCAAAGAGAGAAATGGTCTTATTTTAGCAATGTTCTTTAAATGATAAAATGCAATTTTTGTAATATTACTCACATGCGCTTTAAAATTAAAATCAGAGTCAAAGACTACCCCTACATTTTTTGCCACTTTGCTTGGGTTTAATCCCAGAATATTTAGTTTAGGGGTCAATTTTTCTCTCTGAGCTTTTGATCCAATTATCAAAACGTCTGTTTTGTCTTTATTTAGTTGTAGGAAATTTTGCGACATCCAGTCATTTATGTCTTGAATGCAATTTGCAAGTGAATCAATTTGACCAGTGTAATCAGGAGATACGGCTATATATAACTGTGTATCATCAGCATAACTGTGAAAAGATATACCATGTCTCCTGATGATACGACCGAGAGGTAACATATATAGATTAAAAAGTAGTGGTCCTAAAATTGATCCCTGAGGAACACCACACATTATAGTCCAGTTGGGTAGTGCACATATTAAATGATACCGTTACTGAGGTGATAAAAGCACCAAATTTTACATGAAGCTTCTTTAGGACCTCCTAAATGATTTCAGCCTAGGAGCCCAGCTGAAATATTGAAATTTAGTGTCAAATCACTTAAAAAACAATATTCATGAAAAACGTTTTTTTTTTTTTTTTCTCTCAAGTAAAGCTTTCAGGGTAATGGCCTTTTAAGACCACTGAATAAGCTTCCTTTTGTAAATTTGTGCTCAGGCCAGTAGATCTTCCAAATTATAAGTGTAAAACAGAGTGCCAAGACACCTTATAAAAAAAAAAACTCAAAAAGCCCTGTATAATATAGGCGGAATTATTAAAAAAGGCAGCAAAAATGCTTAAATGTTAAGAGATCTTGGTTTTCTCTTTTATTTTTCAATTAAACTAGGTCATTCATATAGCTGTCTACTGAGTTCATAGTTTGGTCATTAGTTTTATGTTAGGCTGCATCACATCACATTAAATCCAATTTGTGTGTGACAGTACATATCTAGATGTACTTTCAGTTATTTTGGTTGCCTATTGTAGACGTGTTGCAGGTCAGAATTTGTTCGTTCTTTTATGCTTAATATCCAACAAAGGAATACACTTGGAATACACTTGGCGTCCTCTCAGAGTGCTCTGGTTGGACGACAGCACTCACTGAAGCAGAAGTAGCATCTTCTGGAAAGGCTGACTCATTTCTGAAAGCAGCACACCTAACTAGGCATGGTGCGAGTCATGGAGACCAAGTCACTCTACTCTCACTTCACAATCTACAGCAGGAAGCTTTTAGGCTTATTGCTGGCCCCAAAGATGAAAATACCTTTATCACTTGGAGAAATGACATGCTGAAGAAGAGTCCAACTTTCATGTATTGGGATCTAATACTAAGATATGAAACCCTCATTCTCATTTTTGTCAGAGCTCACAGAGAGAAGAACTTCCTTCTATATGTAGAAGTTTTAGAATAACTCATCCCACTATTTTTTGCCTTGGACCATACAAACTATGCAATATGGGTGTCTGTCCACATTAAGGATCTGAAACGCAAGTATCAAGCGCAAAACGCAAGTAACTTTGTGGGCGGGTCTTGGGCGCTGTTGCTATTATACCGGCGGGATAAATGACTCTTGTTCCATGGCGGATTGCTATTATAACGGCGGATTTGCCAGGCGCGGGCCAGGAGCGGTTCACAGCCGAGGAGACCGGCGTTCTCGTCAGGGACGTTGGGGATGGAGAAACACACCCAAATTAACTTCGGTTAAACAGGCGTATGATAATTTGGGTAAATGTGTAAGCTAGATGTATGCTTTTATAATAAACTGTCTATCTATCTATCTATCTATCTATCTATTGTAATAATGTATGATTTGCAAAAATGAAAACTGCTGCGTCTGTGTGTATATGAGATAATCAAAGTGTATGCGCGTTGTGCACACGCTACATTGATTAAGGCCAAGCATGCACCCTTAAAATAGCATATGAATAACATGCGCAACGCGCCACTGACTTTAAACTGTTTTTTTTGGTCAGTGGCGCAATTGTTTTCTAAACCTGTAAAATAGCATGAGGGAACGTTTGCGCCGGAACACGCCTCCTCTTTGCGCTGAACCGCCCCGGGGAGTGCAAGTGTATTTCTTAGTTAACCGACGTGCGTCTGTGGAGGGAAAAGTCCGCTTTGCGCGGGTGCAAAATAGGAATGATACATGCGTCGGTGTACAAAGTCAATTGCGCTGGGTGCAAGATAGGGCCCGAAGTCTTTGCCCAGCACCATCAAGGAGGAGTTTGAAAAACATTCACACTGGGTTCTCTCAAAGACATACAACAAGTTCTCTGCAATACCTTTCGACCAAGCTCATTAACAAGAGAATAAGATTGTGAAAGGTTGCAGTGGTGCAGTTGGTCTCACTGAAAACCCAAATGCTTTCAGACGATGGATAATCTCTGGACCAGAGTAAGGAAGATTACTGAAAGAATTTGAAGAGGACTTTCTTCCTGAAAATGACATAGGGGCTGTTTACACCTGGCCACTTCATGCGTTTTCTCAGATCGGATAGCTATCCGATCGTGAAAAGACCAGGTGAAAATGCCCTCCGAAACGCATTCGAGACGGATTTGAATCCGATCGCTCAAACCACTTCAGGAGGAGGTCTGGGCCGCATTCCAGACGAAACTGGACAAGTGTAAATGCATCTGGTTGTTGAAACCACATATGTAAATTGTACTCCTCCCAAAAATGCTAAAATATAAACGTGTGAGAGCGTGTTATAGGCTATATGTAATGTTATAGCCAGATATGACGAGGCTACTGGAACACGCATCACCGCAGATGAGAAGCTGAGCATCTATTCATTAAGCCAACGTGCAAACTATCGCAAATCAAAGTGAAAGTAAGTCGCAGGCGCTTAATACACAATCATCATCATTAAAAGTAGAGAAATGAAATGATCTTACCAGGGCTGTTGCCGCTCTCTCTTATTGCGGTCTTTGATTTAGAAATTTTTAGCTGATGATCAATAAAATGCAGCTCATATCTGTTGCTTTCGTGACGGGCACTCCATTAAATCTGCATATAGCGCGGGAATTGAAGATCGGATTTAAATCCGTTTCGCAAAAACACATTTATGTAACCAGGTGTAAATGGAATCGTTTTGATAAATCAGATAGCTATCCGATCTGAGAAAACGCATTAAGTGGCCAGGTGTAAACAGGCTTATAGATAATCCAAAGAACTTCCAGCATCATGAACAGTGTCTTTCCACACAGAAGACATTTCAAAGACATGTAGCCAACCTGTCTGAAACATTTAAAAGAATGGGCAACCCTTTCTTGGATGATTTTAAAGATATAGTCACTCTTGACAGCCATAACTGTGCAGATGAATCTGTAGCTAAAACAGAGTTCATCTTAGAAGAGAGAATATCCTTTCTGGGCACAGACAGTCTATGACAGCACAGCTATCACCACAGCGCAGACTGGACATTCAGCGCATGACGGAATCCTTCCGCTGCGGCACTATAGTCCCGCTCGGACAGTTTCAGAGAATGCTGGGTCTCATGGCCTCAGCGTCATCTGTACTCCAGTTGGGCCTGCTTCGCATGCGCCCACTGCAGTTTTGGCTAAAAGCGCGAGTACCGCGCCGAGCATGGACTTCCGGTCTGTTCCACCTCAAGGTCGATCAGAAATGCGTCTCGGCTCTGAAACCTTGGAGGGTGACCGATTGGTACCGGTCAGGTGCATTACAGCCAACTGCTGTGGAAGACATTCAGCAGAGCGAAGGTAGACCTGTTCGCGTCTCAGGAAAATGCTCACTGTCCGGAGTTTTTCTCCAAGAGCAGGGATGCGCTGGCCCATGTCTGGCCCCGCTGCCCGCTCTATGCCTTTCCCCCCGTCTCGCTCCTACCTCAGGTATTCGAGCGAATCAGTGAAAACGGATGCTCAGTGCTACTTGTGGCTCCGTTCTGGACGAACCAAGATTGGTTCCCGGTTCTGATACAGCTGACGAGCACTGCCCCATGGCCAATACCAGTGAGGAAGGACCTCCTCTCTCAGGCCAAGGGCTCGATCTGGCATCCTCGCCCAGAGCTTTGGTCCCTACATGCGTGGGCCATCAACGGGTACCCGTTAACCTCCTGGTAGAAGTGTTAAACACGATCACGCAGGCTAGAGCCCCGTCTATTAGACGGCTCTACTCCTCGAATTGGTCTGTGTTCACTAGCTGGTGCACAGCTCGTGGCTTTTCACCCTCAAGACTGTGGGGTGACGGAGGTTCTCTCCTTCCTGCAAGAGCTACTGGATAAGGGCAGAACCCCATCCATGCTCAAGGTCTATGTGGCGGCCATAGCAGCGTTCACTAAACCGAGGCTTGGCCAGTCACTGGGAAGGAACGATCTGGTCATTCGCTTCCTTAGAGGAGCTAAGAGGCTGAATCCTCCCAGACCTCCCTCAGTTCCCATGTGGGACCTTTCTACGGTCTTGGAAGCCATGAAAGGTGCCCCATTCGAGCCAATCCGATCAATAGATATCAAACATTTGTCTTTCAAGACAGCGTTTCTTCTGGCTCTCGCTTCATTAAAGCGCGTAGGGGACTTGCATGCGCTCTCAGTAAGCGCAACGTGTATGGAGTTTGGGCCAAATGACTCAAAAGTCATACTCAAACCAAGGCACAGATATGTTCCAAAATCCCTCAACACACCGTTTAGGGCTCAGGTGATTTCCCTGTCGGCCCTGCCGGTCTCCAACGAGGAGGAGGACGCGAGCTTCCTTTGCCCAGTCAGGGCATTAAGTACTTATCTGTCTCGCTCGACTGTCTTCAGACAGACGGAGAAGCTCTTTGTTTCATTCAACGGACGTTCTAAGGGACTAGCTGCGTTGAAACAGGGCCTATCCAGGTGGATAGTTGATGCTATTGCGCTGGCTTACGCTTCTGCCTGCATTGCCCATTAGGTGTCAGAGCGCATTCCACAAGAGGCATGGCCTCTTCGTGGGCTTGGTCTAGTGGGATTGCCTTGCAAGATATCTGTATGGCGGCAGGCTGGGCCTCCCCATCTACATTTATGAGGTTTTATAACCTAGAGGTTACCGCCTTGCAGGCTAAGCTGCTTTCAGTCTAAAATCAGTACTATCTGCCAGATGCTATCGGCTCAGAATACTGAAAATGCTCGAGCACCGCTCGCTGATCGATTAAATAACTTCATGGGCAGTGTGTAAGACCCGTAATATTCATCAGACCAGGCCGAGTTTTCGCCCTGACTGTGTGGAACACTATATAATTGCTCCTTACAGGACACTACTTAGTACAGGAATGATGCTGTTCCAGCCCCTCTTTCCTGGACTCTCTGCGAGTCCCTGATGATCATGCACTATATGAGCCCCGGGCACTTGCCCTTGGGACTTTGGTGTTGGATCTCAGCACGCACAGCGTTTTACACTGTGTTCCCCTAGCGTAAGATATTACGCAGTACGAGAGACCTCTCATAAGAGAACGTACTCGGTTACTAACGTAACCTCGGTTCTCTCTAGAAGAGGGAACGAGTACTGCGTATCTTTGCCGTGCATGCATCACGCTCTGGTTCGCTTCGGCGATGAAAAACCAGATTTCACAGCCTGTCGAGCTATATTTATAGGCCCAAGCCACGCCCGTTTCGGCAGGACGTGACGCAGTGGGCGCGAAGCGCCCTCATTGGATCTGACGTCACGAGGGGCCTCTTTTGATAGGCTGCTGCAGTTGCCGCAGGGCAGCCAATAGCAAGCGAGCTGTCTCGCCTATGTCTGCATGCTGCCGCAACGCGTTTTACATTATTACAAAATTAAGGATAATTTTTTGGCATCAATATCTCGCGGAAAAGAGGTTTTCCCCTAGCGTAAGATATTATGCAGTACTCGTTCCCTCTTCTTCTACGTTAGTAACTGAGTACGGATTTGCTTCCCTTGCCAGAAATCCATTCCAAAAATTAGTTGCTGCCTCATGGCAGTTCCAAAAGCTTGAGAGACTGACTGTCATCTTGTATGACAAGTCCAGTCCTTCAAGCTCCATTGTCCAGAAGAGGAAAGAACTCTTCTGCTATGGGAGTAGGACAATGGAGAAACTGCCACCCACCCAAGATACTCTACTGCAGCACATAAGACGGGCACTTTATCAGACTGGAATCTGGGCGACCAGCACACTCTCACAGCAAGGTATTCCTTCTCCAAGGGACTATGGATGGACCAAGGAAACAGGGTCTTGGGAACCAGTTTGGATGACACTTCCAGAAGTCCCCACAGCCTGCAGAGAACTTATCAAATGTTGCTGTAAGGGGGATTGTTCCACATGCAAATGTGGCAAAGCAAGTTTAGACTGCTCACCTCTTTGCAAATGCAACTGTAACTCATAATTATCAATTACAGGGCCAATAAAGACCATATTGCTAATACTTTAACATGTATTGAAGCTTTAGTTATGTAAAAGTTCATAAACATAAATAAACATATCAAAATGTTAACTTTGGGATTCATTTGAATACTTTATCTTGTGCAGGAACTTGAAAATCTCAGTGTTTTTAAGCATATTTCATTGATAATGATATACTTCTAATATGACATGTTACAACATTTATTTCCGAGGGCTCCTAGGCCAAAATTACACTATAGACCCTAAGGAAACACCATGCAAAATTTGGTGCTTTTATCACCTCGGTAACAATATTTTCACTACACCACCGGACTATTACCTCATAATGTTCAGACAAGGTATTATTAATAGATACTACAGATGTTCTTCCGCTAAGATAAGATGAAAACCAATTAAAAACGGTTTTAGATAGGTGTCACATGATCCTTCAGAAATCACTCTAATATGATGATTTGGTGCTCTGGTAACTCTTATTATTATTATTAATAATGTTTAAAAGAGTTCAGCAGAATGACATCTGTACAGTAAGATAGTTGCCTCTGCTATCAAAAAGTATGTCAACACAAAGTCGAAGTTCCTCCAACACAACATTAAGACTAAAAGTAATAATACTTTGTTACAGTACTTGAGTATTATTTGGGAGAATCTGTACTTTACTTGAGTTTTTATATTTTTTTGTCAGCTTTAACTTGATAATAAGTATGACATTATCGGTGTGGTGGAAAGCTAACAGTCTTTTCCATCTCAACTCCTCCCCATCAGGTTTGACACCATTATGGACAACAACATGTTCACTATCCATACAAAAATATGTTCTCTTCCCGAAAATGAAAGAGAAAGGAATATTAAACTTTATTAATTATGACTTTTGAACAATTACAAAAAAATTATAATATTCGAGAAAACACACGCTACCATGAATCGTAATCATGAAAATTAAAATTTTACCTTTTTTCAAATCATTATCACGAATATATAATATCCTAGCCTCCAATTCTCTACCATAATTTCATAATTACCATAATTTCTCTACTTACAAATAAATGTAATAATGATCTTCATTCTGAATATACTGACCTAGACCTTTTAAAACTTTGCAAAGATGTCTTTGTCATATCTAGTAATTCCAGAATACAGCTGTTACAATACAAAATATTACATCGAGTATATATTACAAAAAGTAAATTGTTTCATATAGGCCATGTCAACACTAATACATTTACATTCTGTCAAAAAAGTTTATATGATTATATCCACTCCTTCTGGAAATTCTGGTCAGAAGTTATATATAAACTTGAAGTGAATCTAGACTTTAATCTCTCTAAATCCCCTTCAGTATTTCTGTTAGGAGATCGTTCTCCCATTAACACTTCAAAAGAGACAATAACATTTATCTTTACCTCATCCATATAAGCAAAGAAAGTAATACTATTAAACTGGAAGGATAGATTTAAAATATAAATTACTTCAAATTCAACTTCAATCTACTTGAGAAAATGACTGCAACACTTAGAAACACAATGACTGTTTCAGTTTCTGGACAGATGAAATTCCAACATAAAATAATGCATATAATCAAAGGTGCAGATAAATTAGATGTTTAGTGACTTAAGATGTTAAATAATGTGAGTTTACAGTTAAGTGTGTGGTGTAGATCTGTTTGTTTTTCTTGTATTTGGACCCAGCCATGCATGTTATAGTTGTGTATGTTATGGTCATGTATATGTATGTATTTCCATATGTATATGGTTTACCTTGTTTGTTTTCTGTGTACTGTATGTATTGTACCCCTTTAGTCTATTTACAATAATAAAAAAACTTTAACTTTTACACCACTATATTTCCTATAAATTAATCAAATGTATACATTTCCCCAAAGCATATTCGTTACTTACTACAAAATTAATTCTGAAGAACACAGACTGCAAGCAAGCATGTGCAAACAAGCGCTCGCACAACCGCAGTGGATTTCATTTTCCGGGTTTCTCTGAACTGTGTGCTTGTGGCTCTGGTCTCTGTTTGCACATGAATATTGAGAGAGTACTTTGATTATAGTTGTACTTGCACTTATTGTTTGCCTTTCATAAAACTAAGAAAAAATATATATTTTTTGTTTTTATTTCTATGTTTAATTTGTGGAAAAGATTTAAAATAGGAGATCACACACAGAATCGATCAGAAGTTCTGGAAGCTCATAATTCATGTACAGTAAGGTCTGAAGAGACTCATGTGAAACCATACAGGAGAGAAGCCAGTCAGTTGAGTTTGTGGCAGAACATTTTACAGTGCTTGTATAATGTTGTCTTTCAATGCATTTAATAATTTATTCTCATAAAGTAGAACTGAAATGACATTCTTTACAAGATTTTGACATTGAGGATTTCTATAAAATATTGTGCAACATCTCATCTCGTGAGATATGTGTCGTCACGCCTACTAGATGCTGCATTAGTCACTTTTTTTTTGCCACTGCAGCCAACATGACATGGTTTATGCTTGGGCTACGTGGGTACCAAGTGGGCATGGTCCCAAAATGGGCATCTTATCTGGGGCCCACTTGGGTCAGCTAAGTAGGTCCCACTTGGGCAAAAACAGGTGGGCTCCCCATGTGGGTCCTAGTTGGGTCACTAATGGGAAATGAGTGCATGGGCTCAAAATGGGCCACACAAATGGAGCCCATTTGGGTTTATCAAATGGGTTAGACATTGGCAAACACAATAAATCCCATATAGACTGCCTACATGAGCCCAAGGTAGTACCCACATAGGTAATCTCTATATGGGTTATGAATGGGGAAAATATATGGGGCCCACTTGGCCAAACCATATGGGTTAGACATGGGCAAACACAATCAGTCCTATATAGGCTGCCAACATGGGCCCAAGGTGGTACCCACATAGGTAATCTCTATATGGGTTATGAATGGGGAAATACATTCAAGTATAATTGTAAATATAATGAATTTTGTAGTAAATATAAATTGTACATCTGTAAATTACATCATAAACTATACACTTGTAAATAACATATCTTCACAATCATTAAAACAATTATATACAGTATATTTGTAATTTATAATCTTTGTTATAATACCACTAACAGTTGACCGTGGAATATTTAGTAGTGAGGAAATTTCACAAATGGACTTTATTACACAGGTGGAAACCTAGTACCACGCTTGAACTCACTGAGCTCCTGAAAGCGACCTATTCTTTCACAAATGTTTGTAGAAAAGTCTGCATGCCTAGTGCTTGATTTTATACAACTGTGGCCATGGAAGTGATTGAAACACACGAATTCAAAGATCTGGAGGGGTGTCCCAATACTTTTGGCAAAATAGTGCATGTGGTTACAGTATAGGCCATGGCTCTTCAAATCCAGTCCTGGAGTGTTGGTGTTCAGCAGACATTAGTTCCAATCAATGACTTTAAATATTCAAAGTGTCAACTTTTAGTGGTCTGATTTTGTGAGTTACTGCAAAATGCTTATCTCCATATACTTATTTTAAAATCTATACAAATGGTTCAAAATATCCAGAAAATGGTCAAAAGCTATCAAATTCTGTCTATCAAAATCTATCTAAATAATGGAATTATAATGGCTTAGAGATGGGTAGAAGAAATCAAACCCCTAGCAACAGCCATATGCCCTTATTCAATGGAGATACTGAGTTTTCTGGTCAGTCGGTTAGTGACAATGTAATTCTAGAGATTTTGAATATTGGGGTTAGGGTTAGGGTTTTGATTATTGAGAGGGGCACATCAGTTCAGATGATGAAATAGCCCAAGTAAAGAAAGATAGAATGGAAATTCATGGTTTGAAGGGAAAATCCAATGTAAATTCAGAAATCATATTTGCATCATATACAGGAGTACAGAATAAAGTGCAGTTTCATTCATTTAGCATATTGTGTTTTGAGTTCAGTTTTCTTTTGAGGCCAACAGTACAGACTTTTATTTTCAGTCATAGTTGGCACATGACTGACCCTCAAAGTTGAAATATGGTTGAAATAATGTCAGTTGTTGTTTTAATGTTGTCACAATGAAACGTTTAATACTAAAGAGTTGAAAAGTTTTTTTTTTTTTTTTTATAAAATCTGTATGTTGAATCAATGTCATGTCTTCAAGGAATACATAATATTTGAATTATTATTATTTCTAATTATGATTTTGTTATTTTAGCATTGTATGATATTTTGATCAAAACACCACTTCAAAAATCAAAATTTATGTTAAAATATAATCATATTATTATTATTAATAATAATAATAATAATAATGGATATAATGTCAATCTCAAGAGAGAAGTGCAGCAGAAACTTTTTTGCTTTGTGTGATTTTGTTTGGACTTACAATTTTGTGTTTGCCTAAAGCTCACATGCAGGATTACATTTTTATTCACACTGTCATCAAACACTATTTGACCAACTAATCAAATATAGTATACAAATAAAACTGAACACACATTTCTTTAAAAAAAAAGAAAGAAAAGTAATCTTTTCCATTACCACGCTGAAACAATTGCTATTGGTTGTTTCACCTTCTTTAATATGGTTAATATGACTGTCATCTACGTAACTGGCCAATGACAACCGTGCGCGCCTTTTTACTGGTCAAGTTTGAAAATACGATGACGACGTGTGTGTGCCATAGACAGTAAGAGAAATGGACACAGCGACCCCATAGGTTTCAACAGAGACAAGTGAAGTCAATTAGGCCTCGTTTACACTGCAGGTCTTGATGCCCAATTCTGATTTGTTGCCTATATCCGATTTTTTTGACTGTCTGTTTACACGTTCTTTAAATTGTGACCCATATCCGATTCATGTGTTTACACTTGCCATAGGCTACTATCTGAAACATATCGCGCATGCTTAAAGGGTTAAATTCTCTTGCACAAATAGACGAACACAAAATATGTTTCATCCTCTGCGATATGCAAAGTTGCCAAACACCACTTTTGAATAAGAAACTATGTCTATAAAACTCATTAAAACTCCACGAATCACAAGCGTGTCGGTGAGAACACTCGTTAAAACAACATACACACCCGGACTTGACTGCACATCACATATTTGACATTATTGATACTGCTTTCATTCGTAATGCAACGGACCGATCTACGGCACATAAATTAAGGGCTGTTCACTGTTATGCAATAAAGAGCCTGCACAGCGACAAGAAATAGAAATTAACACACAAAAACTGCCTAGAGCCTGTACACAACACTGTGGAGATGCGCTCAGGAGTAGAGCAGCTGTGAACAAATTTTTTTTTTTTTTTTTGAGCGGCTGCGGACAAATACTTTCTATGCACACACAATATTACATCACGATCTGCGCGTATGTTTTAAAAATATAATTGAACATGTAAATAGTCCTAGCACTTTTTAAATTTAAATAGCCCACTTAAAGCGTTTATTACAAATAAATTACTAATTGCTTGAAATGAATAAATGTAAATGAGCAAAAATTTTCGTTAAATTTACAATCATGTGAAAACACTTCCCGTGCCCCTCTCCACATTCCTCTCCTATGATGACAACGTTTCGTCGGGCCATCCGTCCCTTTGCAGATGTGCGTCGAGGTTTCTCTTCGTCATTAAACCGCGGAGACGTTGCCTAATGCCTCAGAAAATCCGATCTGCCTGTTTACATGACAGTCGCATTGGCACATATCCGATTTATTTCCACATATGAATGAGGCCTGAAACCGATCTGGAAATATCCGAATGCATGCGTTTTTTCCTGTTTACACTGTCAAAGAACACATCTGATCTGTGTCACATGTGAGCAAAAAATCGGAATTGGGTCACATTTCACTGGCAGTGTAAACAGGGCCTTAGAAGCTCTTCTTCCTGGGGGTCCAGCGTACTGCGCAGACTCACACTGAGCTTGACGACGTAGATGTGACGTGAGCAACCCGTCTGTCTTCTAGTAGCTGTGCCGAGAGAAATCTGAATCATTCCCTTACGAAACTTGCAGAGACGGAGAGTGTGAGTAGGAGCTGTCCATGAGCAGGAGCAGGAGCAGGAGACACTCTTGCTAAGTATTCTGATTAATTATATTGTCATTTTGCCTCCACGTCCCCCGATTGCCCGCGAGCTTCTCCTCCTGTCCATACGGTAATGTCTCTACTGTGCGACAGAGAGTCGCGGGTTATGACGCAATCGCTAGCCTATTTTTACAAAAACTGCTTCTACGGGGCCATAACGTAAGATACAGGGTAATGGAGCCTTTTATACATTTTCGTGTTTCTTTAGAAATAAATAATGGACAAATGGAGTCTTTAAACGCCTCAGATGTAAAGTTATTGGCTGTCAAAGTGAAGCCAAAATGAATGGGAGTCAATGGAATGCTAACAGCAGGTGGGGGTCCGCTAATCAATGGCGGCGCCCGGGGAACCTTCAATAAAATATGAAACGCTGCCCCCCTGGTGTGTGCTACTGCTCGGCAAGATTACTCGGTCTTTCCTTATGCCTGTTAAATTATTATTTTGAACTAATTTGCGTTGTGACATGTAAACGGAGGAGAACAGAAGCTGATATGTGAACACAGAGGAAGGTCGGTCTGGATGTGTGTGTCCTGCAAACATTTTGGTGATATCAGGTAAGAGAACATTTTTACGTAGTTATGTTTCGTGTTCATGTCCTATATCAGTTTAGAAAAAACAGAGATCAATTAATATATATTTAAACATTTAGGCATTACATTAAAATAAGTGGATAAGAATGTTAATAGCCTATAGTTAATGGTAGAATATATAATGCTGCTAAACAAATCTTGTGTTAATGGAGTTCATTAACTTCCCTGAAATGTTCTGTGTCAGTTAACTTTTACACACGGTTAACGGACGTACTACAACCTGCAGCTGTGTGTGTGAGTGTGTGTGTGTGTGTGTGTGTGTGTGCGCGTGTACGTGTACCATTGATTTGATTACAGTAAGATGCTAATCGTTGTAGCCTCTGATGTCAATGTTAGTCAGCTAGTGAACTAACTCAAATGAAAACCCTATTGGAAAAAATATATAACTAAAATATATTTGAAACATTTATTTTATGCTAAGTTTACTACAAATGCATTTACATATTTATGTACTTAATATAAATACCCTGCAATTGTACTTTGGTATCCTAAATTATATACTTAAAGCCAATAAGAACAACAAATGTTGTACTTAATGCAACTTTAGTTATCTGGAAGTAGTGCTGAGGTTAAGTGTATTTGATTGTGCTAAAGTGGAACTATTGCATTTATTTATTTATTTATTTATTTATTTATTTATTTATTTTTCTAGGGAAGGAGCATCCGAATGAGTAAAGTGACTGATATAACTGTCATATATATATATCTCAAGCACTGAAAGAAGATTTTTTGGGGAGAACAGGCACCCAACAGAGAGGCAAATCCACCATGATTATTAACTTCAGTAAGATGCAAGTCAATTTTAACCATTGCTTCTAAACCTTACATTGGGATTAATATATTATGTAGTTAAAAGTATTATTCTCATCATCACAAGTCATTTCATCTACCAGTGTCAAATCTGAGTAACTTTTTATCCTTTTGTCTTTCTTCCTCTAAAGTGACAAAGAAAGGAGAACATGTCACCATCATCAGTCCTTTATTTAGTTCACTGAAGAGCATCAAGGGAAAGACCCTCAGGCGTGTCATAACAGGATAAATGTGGCGACAGGTAAAATTATTAGATGGTCTGTTTGATTGTGGTGTACCAATTTGCTTTTTTCAAAGCTACAATTGTGTGATGTGACGTGGCATGTATGTGCAAAAACGGCTGCCCACTGCTCCGGGTGTGTGTTCACAGTGTGTGTGTGTGTGTGTGTGTGTGTGTGTGTGTGTGTTAGTGAGTATTGAACAGTGGGCAGCCGTTTCTGCTGCGGCAGCCAGGGAGCTATTGGGGACCATTTGTTCATGGCAAATGTTGGTACAATTTAAACACGTTTTGTTTAATATTGTTTAAAGGAATGGTACAAATTAAATCTTTCCTTTAAAGGATTTATCAGCCCACTCCATCCCACCTCAGAAACTTAACTCATTAACAGTAACTTAAACACTTTGCAGTTTGAATGATGTCCTGTATAAACAAAATGATGGAGTATGTTTTTATGTTTACACTGTTCGATCGCGCCTCACACACAAATTTCAGTAAGCACTTTGCGACTTTTCGATCGCGACCGCGCCTCTCTCTCTCTCACACACACACAATATATTCCAGCATTGCAATCTTTACATCGCAGCCCGCTTCAGAGCTAAGGCGGGGCTACAGATTAGGTGTCCCTAAAGAACCCGCGTATCTTGCAGTAGTTCCGCATTACATTCATTCATTTGCACACAAGTTTTATTTATTTTTATACCGTGTATTCTCCGTGTAAATTTATGCGCCGAACCGTGACGCCCGTGCCGTTTCGGTTCAATACGAATACATGTACCGTTCCACCCCTACCACTTATATTATCAGAAATTAGAGCTGAAATTGTTGAAAGATTTTGATCTCGATTCAAATACCCACGCAATATTTTCCTAAATGACAATGATTTGTCTTAAACCTTTGTCAAGTAAGATCACAGTGAACATTTATATCTGCGTTGGCGCTGTCAGTACCCACATTTACATGGAATTGTTTTGTTTCGATCAGAATGAAATCATGAATCTGAACATAGTTTTTACATGAATGCTAAGTCATCAAGTTGATGTGCATTTATAAGTCACAAGCTTCAAATCTGATTGAATCTTTTTGATGTGAACATAATATGCAGTTTCCTGCTATTGTCACAAACTAACCATACTCCGTTGTTTTAAAAAGCAGACTTATATTTACCTATTTCAGGTCCTTATTATGAGACGCGGAGTACACAAAGGTTTGCCGTGCTGCTTATATTAATCTAGCCTGGTTCTACCAGACTCTTGTACATTTCATTTGTACAGAGAGTCTGGAATCTCTCCATTGAGAAACGTTTACTTCCTTGTAGGCGGGTTCTCTGTTAAAGTTCAAAACTATTAGATCTGCCCAGAGTCACTCAGGATCTGCCATAGCCAATCGCTAACGTGTGGTCGTGACGTATGCCATGCGCCGAAACCGGCCGGAAACATTTACAAATTCAAAATGTATAAGGACAGTGATGTATTCAGTCAACTGTCGAAGCTGGGTCTAATCATTAACAATACGCCGCTGCGGTCGTTTCGGATCTGCCGCAAATGCTGTACAGTGATCATCTAGCTACTGCGCGATACGGAAACAACTTTTCTGCCTCCTTCACTTGGTCCTCCATTAGTGCAACAATAGGGGAGACGACAACAACTATCGGCTTTGCATCCCTATCGTTCGCCTTAGCTAACTCATTCACCACTAGCACTAGAACTGCCATGGCGGTCATTTTGACCGTTTTGAATTTTATATCTGCAATAACTTTGTTGAAAAAATAAATACAATCCTGCTGGTACCTGACTTTTCCTAAAAGTGTCTGTATTTTCATTTAAAATGTTTTTCATATAAATTACCTATGTAAATTACACATAAGGCAAAAAAACAAAACAAATGAACATATTTACCTATTTCGGCCATAAACGGTCATATTGACCGCACTGAATTTCGCGGTATTATTATACCAATATACGCAACAATAAAATGTGGTAAAAAATACACTAAACATATTCAACAACAAATCATTTAAATGTAATGATATTCAGAACAGAACAAGAATGAAAAAATAACTAAAGCCAAAATGAAATGCTTTATACGCGAAAGTGAAAGTCAGCGGCGTTGGGCTCACGTAACTCTCTAATTAGAATCAAAATGTTTCAACATTTGCGATGTATTTGGATGCTAAACTATTCTTTATCATAGGCTTTGAACTTCACTCACGTTCCATTATCGACGGAAAAAATCATCCTCTTCACACGCATAAAATGGTACGAATTGTAGCCTAGTACTGAGAAACAGAGCAGTGGAATTTTTATATGTTAGGTTGACTATTTTATTATTATATTTTATTATGGCTATAATGAACAGGCTGCAATGCTGGAATATGGTGTGTGTGTCGGCGGGCGCGGGCGCGATCGAACAGTGGAAACATGAAAACATCTCCGTCATTTTGTTCAGGGCATCTACGAATATTATTTATTTATAAATTATAATTAAACTTGTTTAAATGTACAGTTTGGTGTTGTTTTGTTTTTAAAAGACATCCTAATACAATAAATGCATTAATCTCTCAATTGGGGATTTATCATTAAAGATATAGAGTTTTGAATAGCGATCAAAATGACCGCTTGCGGCAGTTCTAGTAGTTATGGAATTCTGGCAGTTCTAGTGCTGAGTGAGCTGGAAAATCAAACTTTTCCCGAACCCCGTGGGGAGGAGGGCCACAACATCATGGCCACCAACAAAACTTAGCAAACATTGTTCTTGCTCCGGCTTTAACTTCTGTATATTCGGCAGTTTTGCAACAACGGACCGAATAGCTTTTCTCACATCTTTCTCCGCTGCTATTACTCCAACTCAAACTGACGCACTACATCAACGTCATCGTTGTCAGCCACTCCCTCTGTTCGCTGATTGGTCCTACAAAAAATTGGTTTCTGGAAACCTAAGAATATACAGCAGTCCCAGACGTAGTACTGAAGGAAAATGAAATTGAGCGGAAGTACGTAGGAGGGCGGAGCCAGGCTAATATTAATCAAGCAGTAAAAAAACAATGCCCAGATGCCCAAAAACAAGGCATCTGCAGATGAGAGTCCGAAACAAGCACTTGTTGGACAACGTTGTCCTGCACCACTTCACAGAATGATGAGTGGGAAGATCATTTTAGATTGACACAACAGTCATTTATTATATTCTTAAATAATATTACAACAACATCAGCTCTTAATTCAAATGATCACAGAAGTACTGAGATAAAAGTTTATAGTTCAGATATAACACTGTCTACAGTAGCAATCAAAATCAACTTTTGCAAGAATCTTGACACTTGAAACTTTAATCATTCATTCTAGAGATTCGTTCAAAAACGCTGATTCATCCAGTGATGAAACACATATTTTAGTCATTAAAACTTTTTTTTTTTCATTCAGATTAAACATTTTAAATCAACTGCAGAAATTAACATTTGTCAGAACCTCTAGTAATTTATCTGTTCAGAACCGTGATCTCTGTCTGAAACATTAAAAGAATCAGATTCTCATTTCGACTTAATTCTAACTTGTAATTAAAACTGTGACTCTGAAGTCGAGCCATCCTGGAAATTTAAGAATCATCCACACCTGTGATCACCTCAATTATTTTCCAAAGACACAAAGAATAATATTTTTATATTTTTACTTTAAAAGCAATCATAAATCATTAGCAATAAAAAAATAATTAAAATACTTTACAGTTTTTTTCAATTGTTTACACGCAATTTTGAAAACCGGGTTCTTTTTTTCACAACAGAATCACAATTATCCAAACACCACACTCAATTTGCATAATTCCTAGATTGTTTGCAAAATGACACACTTCAGTCAAAACATATACACATATTTGTGAAAATGCTATTAGTTTTCATTTAACCAACACAGTCCTCAATGATCAGACACTATTGCGGCCAGTTACACACAGCTGTGATAAATATAAAACACATTTGTAAAAAAAACTAATTTTAGGAAATAGCATGTGCTAGATTTTTGGCCAGACATTGTTATGTAAGGGATAATTTAGATGACAAAAAAAAATAAAAAATATTGACATACCCACAACATTCTTCATGATTAGTTTGAGATATAAGGAGAATGTACACAAATAGGCCTACTATAAACTTACCAAGCACTGCACAACACTGATGCTGCAGACTGAATATTTCAAGTATTTATTTCAATACTTACACAGTATTTCTTACCATAATCAGTTACAGTAATCAACCAACAATGAAATCAATGAAACAAATAAAATCTGTAGACAAATAAAAATTACTGCATGAAGTACATACACTTTGACTCTGAAGAAAAACTACTGTAAAAGCAACAAGAATACTGTAACTATTCATCATCTCTCTGTCTGGCTGGATCAGGCCATAATATTGCTTTCAAACACATTGCATATTCATACTTTAAAAACTGATTTTATAGTCGGAATAGTCTGAATAAATAAACAGTAATTCTCTGTTGATTTCCTAAATGCCCTTCCAATGACATTCCAATACCATGACCATTCCAATTGAAGTTTAATGCTGTTTTTGTTTTTTATCCTGAGTAAAAGTTGTTATTCTTTCATAAGGTATTGTGACGTGTGTAAGTAACTTGATTTCTCTAAAATCCTAATCTCTAAAAAAACAAATTTGTTTTGCAGAGGCTCTTAAGAAGACTGCTCAGATCAACTGGCAAGAAACTGAGAAGGAACTCTCAAAATAGTCTGGGACAAGAGATGGAGGACAGTGTCCAGAATGCACAAATGACTGTCTGCAGTGTAAGCTGTACTGATACATGTGTAGCTGCTGCTTCTTCTAACTGTCCCCAATTTATTTCCTGTTCAAAGCTTTCAGTAAAGACTGGGTCAAATACAGGTTAAAAGTATGTATTTTAACAATTAGGTATAGAACTTTAAAGAGATACTCTTTAATCTGACATAAATCTGCTTCTTTAAATATTGTCTCTGGAATTTCAGAATATAGCATAATATGATGGGCAATTTCAATAAAATTTTAATTGGAAAAGATTTCAATCTCACTGTGTGCTCTAATGCTTTAAAACTTGTTTGTGTGGTGTTGCTACTCATTTAGATGGAGCCCAGATGATCCCTAGTTGGGCCACATGCATATGATTCCTAGTTGGGCCCCACCTAAAGCCCTGTGAAATCCTGCATAAAACCTAAATGAGTAAGTTGCTGGGGCCAACATGGAACCCATGGACAAACCCACTTACAGCCCATATTTCGGCCCATGTAGTAACCTTGTAGTACCTACAAAAAAACTAAAGCTGGGACCAAGATGGGTCTTGTGCATGTAGCCCAGTTGGGACCCACCTTTTTGTAAGTGCCATCCTACATGAAATCCATGTGGGCAGTTGGTATGGGGCCATTATGGAACCCGCGGACAATCCCATACAGAGCCCATTTTTCAGCCCATTTCAAACCCACATGGGCCCCATATACAAATGTCTACTGGGTTAAAGCTGGGACAGAGATGGGTCTTGTGCATTTTGCCCACTTGGGTCCCACCTAGTACCAAGTGCCATCCTATATGAAATCCATGTGGGCAATTAACATGGGGCCATTATGGAACCCACGGACAATCCCATACAGAGCCCATTTTTCAGCCCATTTCAAACCCACATGGGCCCCATATACAAATGTTGGCTGGGAGGATGCTAACATTAGTACCTCACGTGGTTAAAGCAATGTATTAACTTATTAGGCTGCATAGATCAGGTCAGCCGGAACCAGGAACACTTCCCATAAATCCTGATGTACTTGCTACATTATAAGAAGAATGGCATCTACGCTAATGTTAGTCTTTCTGTTTATTGCAAGGTTTACCGTAGTCAGCCGGATCCTGCCTGAATCATAATCATACACTGTTCGTTCGTTGGAGAACTGAGTCTGATTTCTCCTAAGGGTTTTTCTCCATTCTGTCACTGATGGAGTTTTGGTTCCTTCACTGTCGCCTTTTTACGCCTTTGTGAATGAAACATCACTGAGCTTACTTAAACTTTACTGTGAAGCTATTTTCTCCTGGAAACAAACTTTGTTGCATTATTTTCCTGTTATCTCTGTAAAGCTGCTTTGAAAAAATCTGTATTGTAAAAAACTTTATAGAAATAAAGGTGATCTGACTTGAATTTTACTCAAGTGTGGCTTTCAAGTACTTTATCCACCACTGTAACCAACACCAAATTGTGTTTGAGGAGACCATAAGGCCATCTGAAAAAGAAAAATGATGCCGAACTGGAATATTGGAAGAAAGAAATGGAAAGTTTTTGGAAAGGTCAAAGTCCAGGTCTCAATCTAATTGAAATACTGTGGTGGGACTGCAAGAATCCCCTCTAAAAACAAGTTTCCTTAAGCTGATAGAAGTTGAGGAAAATAATAAAAGAAAGGCTCAGTCAGCTCTCTAGTGTAATGTTGAACATAGTGTAAGTTATGCCCTTTAATACTCTGTTCCCTTTAAAGCTCAAACAGTGGAGCATGATGATAGCAACACTAAGGTCATGTGTTTATTTGAACTCATTGTACACAGTATATCTCCAATGCGATGCCAAGTCAGTTGGATGAAATCATCTACCAGTGCATGGATGTAAATGTTTAAGTATTCAGCCCTGTAAAGTGAGCAGGCCATCTTCCATTTCCCATTCAGTACTTAGGTCAGTGTTCTTCAACCCTGCTCCTGTGCTGCGTTCTAGTCCAAAATTGTCATGCCCTTCACTCGCTAACTTCCCTCCGTCTCGTTCACTCGGATGTACGTCATTGCTTACGTTGCATGAGTGCCCACTACTGGCGGAAACTGCAATGGGCTGAACTGGAACGTCCTAAGCCCTTGATCACTTGGAATCAGCTATTGAGTTGATTTATTATTTACTTTTTTTTTCCTTTAAGAATTTGTTTAATGCAGCATCCAAATGTTTATGTGTGTTTAGGTTGTTTTAAATAAAATAAAAAATATAATTAATATATCATAGAGTTGTCTGTTGTGGTGGTGATTAGACGAGATATGTGGTGACGTCACAGTCGTACTGCATTGTGGGACATATAGGTACCTGAAGTGTAACATTTGAAGTAGACTCGCTCCCTCGGTCAAGATCGAGGGAACGAGGGTCTGTCCATATAAACTTCCCTCGTCCACTTCACAAAGTGGAACGCACTTCAAAATGGCGGCAGGGATTCCCCCGAGGGGAAGTGCTTAGGGAAGTTCGCAAGTGCGTGTCTAAAAGTGGACTGGAACGCAGCACTGGAGTACCCCCAACACTGCACGTTTTCTTTGTCTCCCTAATCAGACACACCTGATTCAATTCATCAGCTCATTATCACATGGGTTAATGAGCTGATGAATTGAATCAGGTGTGTTTGATTAGGGAGACAAAGAAAACATGCAGTGTTGGGGGTCCTTCATGAGCAGGGTTGTAGAACACTGACTTAGGGGAAACCTTTTTCCTTTTGAATAGATTACAATTATGGAAATAAGGGGTAAATAATGAAACTCATTGTCTTTCAGTCAATTTAGGGCTCAACTCTTCATCGTGTAAATACTAAACACCTACACAAATTGTTTTTTAAATGATTTGTTTTTTAAAATGTTGTCTAATAATCTTGATAATGAACTTGCCTTGACCTGAATATCTTCTGGTTTCCACTCTGGCCGCAGTTTCTTGAGAAGTTCTGATATCCCGTGCCGAGGGGTGTGCTCATCAATGCAGACATCTAAGTGTAATCTCTTGTAACGTCCATCATTTGGCATTGTCCTTGTCATTTCCATTCTTTTTTAGATGGCTTCACAGCTCAGATAATCCAAATCAGTTATATGAAGGGCTAAGGAAAGATTTGTTTTAGGACTTGTCAGCGTTATGATCTTATCTTGTTGTTTATCAAGACACTGTCAGGCTCGCAGGACCCTCTGTGTATTCAGTGACTCAGCAAATCTTTGGGTTTATCAAAGTACAATGTTCTTTAGGGCATCTTCATTGCTTAGTTAGTGAAGAGATTACTTATTAACCCTAGATTTAAATGAAGTAAATCTAAACAGAAAGGCCTCGATACTTGATTTAAGTGAATGTGCAACCGATTCACTTTCAGCAACACTGCAGTAAGCCTGTATATTCAAATATTCTGAATCATCGTTAGCAACTATAGTCGCAAATTTCGATGTTACCTCTTGTTTCGTAAAACAGTCCTTAACAGATGTGAGTTATGTGGTTGTATGGGAAACACACACCAGATTGACTGACTTCTACTGGCAGTATAGTGTGCCTTAAACGATTCACCAGCTGTGTTTATGAAGACAGGTTAGAAGGGTTAGAAACATTAAAGGATATTAAAGAGATTTTTGTTCAAAAGAGATGAATGCAAATTAAATGTTTTTGCATGTTTACCTAAGAGATGCAGTAGATATCAGAAGTCTACACATCCCTGTTTAAACAGCTGTTTTTTTGTGATGTTCCAAATGAAACAAAGAAAAATCAATCTATACAATGCCTCTGAAAACCAAAGTGACACATTTCAGGGGAAAAAAATAATAGTAATAAAAACATTTAGAATAACTAACTGCATAACTAAATATAACATCTCCGAATCTAATACTTAGGCCACATTTACACATAGCCGGGTATTTAGAGAAACGAATATTTCCCCCCCTTCGTTTTCAAAAATAACATCGTGCAGACATCATCGTTTTAAAAAAAAGTTGTCGTTTACATCAACCCGCATAAATATGCTGTCGAGCGCCATTATAACTATACCAAACCTATGGGCGGCAGTGTAGGGAGGAGCCAAACAAACTCTAAACATAGGGCGCTCACATGACGTAAGCATTTTCTAGCGCATAATATGACGTTTGAGAACCTAAAACCCCGTTTCTCACAGTTGACACGGCAACACATAACCGGCGTTTTCAGAAATCTCCACTTTGGCCTGAGTTTTTAGAAATAATCGTTTTCTGGGATAAAAACGGCGTTTTCGTGTAAATGACAGGCCAAAACGCAGAGAAATATCTGCGTTTTCCCATCGTGTAAACGGGGCCTTAGTTGAACCACCCTTTGATTTTATTACAGCATTTAGTCTGTGTGGATAGGAATCTATTAACTTCTTTTAACTATTAAATAATATTTTCCCACTCTTCTTTGCAAAGATGTTCAAGATGAGTTAAATGGCGAGGGCATCTCCTGTGCACGAACCTCATGTCCCCTATAGATTTTCTATAGGATTCAGATTTCAGCTCTGGCTGGGCAGTTTACAAAACATCCATCTTTCTTTGCTGAAATCATTCTTTTGTTGATTTAGATGTGTTTTAGTTCATTGTCATGCTGAAAGGTGAAGATCTGTTCAATTTAAGCATTCTAGCAGATGACAGAAGTTGCTGTACAAGAATCAAGACCGACAGCGCATCCTTTCCTCCACCAAGAAATTAAAGGGTACAAACATTTATATCAATGAAGACTTTTCTGATTTGGTGCAGCAGAGGAGACGTGAACTGCTGCCAAAACTGAAAGAGGCAAGAGAGAAAGGTGAAAGAGCCAGCTTAAGGTATGATAAGCTAATAATTTGGCCGGCAAATGGACAAAAGCAAGCATCTGAATAACTGCTCTTGACCTTTATTTAGATTTTTATCCTGATGTTTTTTTGTTTTGATGTTTTAATCTTATTAATATGACACATTTACTTTCAAACTTGCCTAAGAAAGGTTTAGTTTTAGCTCATTTGAACATTTGTAGTCTTAGAAATAAGGTTCATGAAATTATAAACATCTGTTCCAATGGGATTCATGTATTGGCCTTATCAGAAACACACTTAGACCGCAGTTTTGATAATTCACAGCTAGCTGTTGAGGGGTATAGACTATTTAGAAAAGATAGAAATCAAAATGGTGGGGGTGTTGCATTTTATATTAGCGAAAATATTGCAGTCACTCCAAGGGAAGATTTGATGGGCAGCGATATTGAAATGATATGGCTACAGTTAAATATTCAGTTTAACAAACCCATTTTAGTGGGCTGCTGTTACCGACCTCCCAGTTCAAATGTAGATTACTTGGAAAAGATATGTGATAACATTGAGAAGGCATCTGCTCAAACCAAAGATATCTTTCTTTTGGGGGATTTCAACATTGATTGGTTTTCAAAGAAGTGTTATTTACGTAGAAAGATGATTATTATAACTAATGCTTCTAACCTTAAGCAGATTGTTACACAACCCACAAGAATTTCTTTGAATGGTAAATTTAAATCAACATGCATTGACCACATTTTTACAAATGTGTATGAGTTGTGTTTACATGTCATCTCAGTTGGAGTAGGATGCAGTGATCATAATTTAATCATTACAACAAAGAAAACTAAATTGCCTAAATTTGGTGCAAGGATTGTCTATCGAAGGTCTTATAAAACGTTCGATCCTAATGCGTTTGTGGAAGATGTTGAAAGGTCCACTTGGTCGGCGGTTTGTGACGAGGAGGATGTTAATGCTTCTTTACGTATTTTTATGGATAGGTTTGTGAAAATAGTTGATAAACATGCACCAATAAGAAAAAGGTAGATAAAAGGTAATAATGCTCCTTGGTTAGATGCCGAGCTAAAATCTATAATGAGGGAAAGGGATAATGCCAAAGCTGAAACTCTAAAATCTAAAAGTGATATGGATGAAAGGTATTATTGTAAGTTGAGAAATAAAGTGACAAAGTTAAATAGATTAAAAAAGAAAATATATTTTAGCCAAAAGATTAGTAATTCATCAAATAATAGCAAGCAATTGTGGAAAGTTATAAATGAAATAATGTGTAAAAAACCAAAGTGTACTAATATGTATTTGGAAACAGCAGCAGACATAATCACTAAACCTTTGTTTTGTGATATAGCAAATCATTTGAATGACTTTTTTTATAAAGAAAACGACACTCGGTTACTAACGTAACCTCGGTTCTCTCTAGAGAGGGAACGAGTGTTGCGTAAGTTTAGCTTACGCTATGGGAAAACTCCTTTTCTCGAGAATACTGAAGCAAAAAATGATCCATTAATTTTTAAAATGTAAAACGCATTTGTTGCAGCAGGCAGACATAGGCGAGACAGCTCGCGCGCCTATTGGCTGCTCTGCGGCAACTGCTGAACCTATCAGTGCGTCTTGGCATGACTCCAGCCCCAGTGGGAAGCCTTCCCGCGCTGTCGTCATAGCCCGCCAAAACAGGGTGTGGCTTCGCCTATAAAACCCCCCTGCACAGGTTGAACAAGTGATTTCAGTCGACTAGAAGCAAAAACCAAAGTGCAGCACAAGCACGGCAGGCTACGCAACACTCGTTCCCTCTCTAGAGAGAACCGAGGTTACGTTAGTAACCGAGTGTCGTTCTCTTACGAGAGTACTCTCGTGTTGCGTAAGTTTAGCTTACGCTACGGGAACCCTATGTAAAACGCCGTGCGTGCTGAATTTCAAACACTTATGTCCCAAGGGCATGCCCGGGGCTCATGTAAAGTGAAGCAATCACAACGGCATAACAGGGCGGGACGACTCGGTGTTATGAGATAGGTGCATTAGCGTATATCTATACAGGTAAGGCAGTATGACCACCTTAAACTGCGTGGGCCACAGGACTTGCAGTATATCAACAGTCTAGTCAAACCGAGTTGGGTAGACAACGTTAATATTGCATTATCAGACTGAGAGCAGTCTGGCCTGTAATGCGGGTACTTCTAGGTTATAAAACCTAACAAATGTAGACAGCGAGACCCAGCCTGCTGCCATACAAATTTCATGGATAGAAACCCCACTTGACCATGCCCACGACGACGCCATGCCTCTCGTCGAGTGGGCCCTCACCCCCAAAGGGCAGTTTAGACCCTTGGATGCATAAGCTGACGCGATAGCGTCCACTATCCATCTGGACAGGGTCTGTTTCGAGATGGCTAGCCCCTTAATGCGGCCACCGAACGAAACGAAAAGCTGCTCCGATTGCCTGAAAGCGGTGAGGCGCTCTACATAAATCCTTAATGCCCTCACCGGGCAGAGAAGATTAACCCCTGCCTCACTATCAGACATAGGGAGGGCCGAGAGGGAGATAACTTGCGCTCTGAAGGGAGTCGTAAGCACTTTAAGGACATAACCGTGTCTTGGTTTGAGGATGACCTTAGAGTCATTAGGCCCAAATTCCAAGCACGTAGCGCTTACTGAAAGCGCGTGCAGGTCGCCCACCCGTTTTACTGAGGCTAGCACCAGCAGAAAAGCGGTTTTAAACGATAGGTATTTTAACTCTACCGTGTGCAGTGGTTCAAACGGTTCGCCTTTCATGGCCTCGAGGACCGTGGAAAGGTCCCAAACCGGAACCGAGGGTGGCCGGGGAGGATTCATCCTCCTAGCACCCCTGAGGAAACAAATTATGAGGTCGTTCTTTCCTAGCGACTGGCCTTTTGCAGGGTTTGTGAACGCCACGTACACTTTGAGCATGGAAGGGGTTCTCCCGCTGTCCAACAGCTCTTGTAGGAAAGAAAGAACCACCGTTACCTCACCTTTTAGCGGGTTTAAATCATGAGCTGAGCACCACTCAGCAAACACTGACCATTTAGAGTTGTAAAGCCGTCTAGAAGACGGAGCTCTTGCCTCTGTGATCGTGTTCAGCACTCCCTCTGGGAGGCGCAGTGGTGGTAGTTGATCGCACACACATGCAGAGCCCACAGCTCGGGGTATGGGTGCCAAATTGCTCCCTGGGCCAGAGACAACAGGTCTTTCCTCAGCGGAATCGGCCATGGAGCTGCGCTCTAGTTCTATCAGTTCTGGGAACCAGACTTGATTCTCCCATAGTGGAGCTATGAGAAGTATCGAGCATTTGCTCTCCCTGAGGTGTTTGATTACCTGTGGTAACAGAGCGACCGGGGGAAAAGCATACAGAGGGCGTCTGGGCCAGCGCGTCCATCTCTTTCGAGAAGAACATTGGGCAGTGAGCGTTGGCTTGTGACGCGAACAGGTCTACCTCTGCTCTGCCGAAAACGTTCCAAATATTTCACACCGTGAGGGGGTGCAGGGACCACTCTCCTGGGGAGAGCTTTGCCCTGGATAGCATATCTGGGCCCACGTTCAGGACGCCCGGCACGTGCGCCGCTCTCAGCGAGCGCAGATTGTGCTGGCTCCATATGAGGAGGCGCTTTGCTATTGCAAACAGGCTCCGGGATTTGAGGCCGCCCTGGCGATTTATGTAGGACACCACTGACGTGTTGTCTGTTCTGACTAGAACGTGGTGGTTCCTCAGTGCAGGGAGGAAGAACTGAAGGGCATTCTCGACCGCTTTCATCTCCAGACAGTTTATGTGGAGACTCTTCTCTGTGTCTGACCACAGGCCCATAGAAGGTCTCCCTTCGTATAGGGCGCCCCAACCCGAGTTGGATGCATCTGTCGAGACCACTTTGATTCGTGAAGCGATGCCCAGGTTCACGCCTGACTGGTACCAGCTGGGTCTCGTCCACGGTTTCAGAGCGAAAACGCATGTCTGATTTACCGTGAGACGGAGCAGACCTGAGGTCCATGCTCGCGCTGGTACTCGCCGTCTCAACCATAGTTGAAAAGGGCGCATATTCATCAAACCCAGCTGCAGTACCGACGAGGCTGAGGCCATGAGACCCATCATCCTCTGGAACACTCTGAGGGGGAGATATTTCCCCACAGTGAATGTCGCTGCCAGGCGCTTTATCACTGCCGCGCGTTCCTGTGTCAGGCGCGCTCCCATACAGCTGGAGTCCAGTTCTATCTCCAGAAAGGAAATTTTCTGGCTGGGGAGTAGAATGCTTTTGGCCCAGTTGACTCTGAGACCCAACTGCTCGAGATGGGTCAGCAGTAGTGTTCTGTGAAACACCAATTCTTCTTTTGACTGTGCTATAATTAGCCAGTCGTCCAGATAGTTCAGGACTCTCACGCCCCTTCGTCTGAGGGGCGCAAGGGCCGTGTCCATGCACTTCGTAAATGTACGAGGTGCCAAAGACAGGGAAGAATGGTGTACTGATAAGCCCGCCCCTCGAAGGCGAACCTCAAGAAGGGCCTGTGACGGGCTGCTATTTGGATCTGAAAATACGTGTCTTTCAGATCAACTGGTATAAACCAGTCCCCCAGTCGAATTTCGAGCGAGGATTTGTCTGGTCGTGATCATTTTGAACGAGCGCGTCATCAGCGCTTTGTTCAAGTGTCTGAGATCTAGTACAGGGCGGAGCCCGCCATCCTTCTTTGGTACTAAGAAGTAACGGCTGTAAAACCCCCGACTCGCTTTCTGCCAAGGGAACGGTTTCCACAGCCCCTTTTCTCAGTAAATTCACTATCTCGGTGCGAAGTAGGTGTGCTACTTCCTGATTCACAGAAGTTTCGAACCGGGCTGTGAAGCGCGGTGGTCTGCGAGCGAATTGCAGCGAGTAGCTCTGTTTCACTATCTTTAACACCCATTTCGAAGCCCCTGGGATGCTTTCCCACGCTTTCACGTGAGTCGTCAGGGGTAGAATGAAATCTGGGTTCCGGTCCGGGGACCCGGAGACCCAACCATGATGACGTACTTCGTTCATCATGCTCATTTCGAGTGGGGCAGACAGTGTTTCGTGCAGTGTTTCTGTAACTGGCACTCCGGCCGTGTGAGCGGGGAGATGCTTTATTACATACACAGCTCCGTGGGCTCGCAACGCGCAGCGCTGCGAGCTGTCCACAGGTGTGTGTGCTGAGAGGCAGACACGTGATCTGCACTCAATACACTGCCAGCGCGAGCTGGGCTCGCATGCTGAGGCGCTATGTGTGTGCGTAGCGCAGATACAGTCCAATTCTCAGGCAGGGGTGGGCGCTGAACAGCGGGCACATTTCCTACACTTAAAATATGAACGGCATGAGCCGGTTTGACTGATATGGTGTGAGACACTGCATGGGTAGTGCTAGTGTGTAGGGGTGAACACTGGGAAGTGGGCACTTTTCCTACACTTAGCGGTCGAGCGGCCTGAGCCAGCTTTATTGTTTTCAACCCTGGATGAGTGTGACACACAGAGAGGGTGGTGTTTTTGTGCAGGGGTGGGCACTGGGCACCTGTCCTACATTTAAAACACACCAGGTTGCTGCTGGAAGAGGTGTTAGTGAGGCCAGCAGGGGGTGCTCACCCTGTGGTCTGTGTGGGTCCTAACGCCCCAGTGTAGTGACGGGGACACTATACTGTCAAAGAGCACCGTCCTTCGGATGAGACGTAAAACCGAGGTCCTGACTCTCTGTGGTCATTAAAAATCCCATGGCATTTCTCGTAAAGAGTAGGGGTGTAACCCCGGTGTCCTGGCCACATTCCACACATTGGCCCTTACCAATCATGGCCTCCTAATAATCCCCTTACATTGAATTGGCTCTATCACTCTATCACTCCACCTATAGCTGGTGTGTGTTGAGCGCACTGGCGCCATTGTTCTGTGGCTGCCGTCGCATCATCCAAGTGGATGCTGCACACTGGTGGTGGTTGAGGAGAGACCCCTGATATGATTGTAAAGCGCTTTGGGTGTACAGTAGTACATATGAAAGCGCTATATAAATGCCTCATTCATTCATTCATTCATTCATTCAAAACAGATGACAATTAACAGTATTACACCAGTTAATTTGTGACTGTTATAGGTACTGACATTTTCAATTGCTGTATGTGCGTGAATGTGTATATGTGGATAAATGTATACATGTGGTTATGTTATATGTATGTTATATTTATGTATGTTACATTTGTTTATTTTAACTGTACACACGTTTCAGCACTTTAATGGGCCCCAAGAAGACTAGCAACCACATTGTGGAAGCTAATGGGGATCCAAATAAATAAAAATAAAAATAAATAAAACTGGTACTTGGAGCTTCTTGTGATTCCTTCCACCTTCACTAAAGCTCCCGCTCCAGCTGAAGAACAGCAGCCCTGTTAAAGGGATGGTTTGTAGTAAAATCAACCTAGGGTCCTTTGCATCATGACCTCGAGCCAAACACCCCCCAGAAGCCTTTTTTCCCTTGGTTGAACATTATTAAGGTTAGAGCTTATTTAGAGATATCAGCCGGATGGGTTAGTGCAGGCGCTAATGGATCCTAGGATGTATCTCATAAATTACCCCACTAATAATGCCCAGAATGGTACCAAACTTCTACAGTAGTACAAAGAGGTTCTGAACTCATAAAACGAGGCATTGGAAAGTTTGTAAGTACATCAGGAGTTTACTTAAAGAACACTTGCTTGATGGCTAATGCAACCGCTAACCCGGACGTCGAGGTTACTTCATTGATTAGAGTCAGCCCTGCAAACCTGTTGGTAGACAACTTAGTGGACAGTGGAAATATGCAGTCAAACACTCTGGAGAGCGTCCCAGATGATGTCCCACCAGCAGAGAGGCCTTAGCGTCTCTATTGTGGAGCCCATCCCGGTCCAGCGGCTCCATCAGGGTCTCCCTGCTCAGCTGAATTCTTCTGTTTTATGTACTGTTAATGTAAATGATGTTGTCAAATGATATATAAGTTATGTTGTAAATAGTTTTAAAAAGTTATTTATCTATATAATTATTTATTTTCTTTTTCAAATGTTATTACAAAAAAAAAAAAAAATTATCCAAATTGCACGTCATTAAAAAAAAAAGCAATGTCAAGAACTATTCCTTTTTATTTCATATCCCAACACATCAAGTTCTTTAAAAAATAAACAATGCACAGAAATGGAGTAAAAATAATGTTTATTATGTCATTTAAATAAACTGTAGACAGCTTAGTTTTCTCATTTAAAAATAAAATACCTAATATAAATTAACTCACATTACAAAAATAAACTGTACAGAACTTAAGTTTCCTCTTTTACAAAAAACTACTGCTTGTCGATCATTCGCTCAAGAAGAGCAAACAGCCTGTCCAACCTCTCCCTGCTCTCTCGAGCTCTCCTCTCCTCTGCCTCCCTTTGCAATGCCATGTCCTCTCTTATTAGATTCATCATTTTCATCATTTCCACTGCTGGTGGTGGTGTTACGGGTGCTGCTGGTGGTGTGGTTGGTGGTGCTGCTAGTGGTGCGGGTGCTGGTGCTGGTGCTGCTGGTACTGCTGGTGGTGGTGCGGGTGCTTCTGCTGGTGGTGCTGCTGGTGCTGCTTCTGCTGGTGGTGCGGGTGCTGGTCTTGCGGGTGCTGCTGCTGGTGGTGCGGGTGCTGGTGCTGCTGGTGGTGCGGGTGCTGCTGGTACTGCTGGTGGTGTTGCGGGTGTTAGTGGTGCTGCTGCTGCTGGTGGTGCGGGTGCTGGTGGTGCGGGTGGTGCTGCTGCTGGTGGTGCGGGTGCTGGTGCTGCTGCTGGTGGTGTGGGTGCTGGTGGTGCTGCTGGTGGTGGTGCTGCTGGTGGTGCGGGTGCTGGTGGTGCTGCTGGTGGTGCGGGTGCTGGTGCTGCTGGTGGTGCTGCTGGTGGTGCGGGTGCTGCTGCTGGTGGTGGTGTGGGTGCTGCTGGTGGTGGTGCGGGTGCTGCTGGTGGTGGTGCGGGTGCTGGTGGTGCTGCTGGTGGTGCGGGTGCTGCTGGTGGTGGTGCGGGTGCTGGTGCTGATGCTGCTGCTACTGGTGGTGCGGGTGCTGGTGCGGGTGCTGCTGGTGGTGCGGGTTCTGGTGGTGGTGGTGCTGGTGGTGCGGGTGCTGGTGGTGCTGCTGGTGGTGCAGGTGCTGGTGGTGCTGCTGGTGGTGGTGCGGGTGCTGGTGCTGCTGCTGGTGCTGCTTCTGCTGGTGGTGCGGGTGCTGGTCTTGCGGGTGCTGCTGCTGCTGGTGGTGCGGGTGCTGGTGGTGGTGCGGGTGCTGCTGGTACTGCTGGTGGTGTTGCGGGTGTTAGTGGTGCTGCTGCTGCTGATGGTGCGGGTGCTGGTGGTGCGGATGCTGGTGCTGCTGCTGGTGGTGCGGGTGCTGCTGGTGGTGGTGCTGGTGGTGCGGGTGCTGGTGGTGCGGGTGCTGGTGGTGCTGCTGGTGGTGCAGGTGCTGGTGGTGCTGCTGGTGGTGGTGCGGGTGCTGCTGGTGGTGGTGCGGGTGCTGGTGGTGCTGCTGGTGGTGCGGGTGCTGCTGGTGGTGGTGCGGGTGCTGGTGCTGCTGCTACTGGTGGTGCGGGTGCTGCTGGTGGTGCGGGTGCTGGTGCTGCTGCTGCTGCTACTGGTGGTGCGGGTGCTGCTGGTGGTGCGGGTGCTGCTGGTGGTGTGGATGCTGCCCCTGGCTCCTCCTCACTGTGGGTACCCACTGCTGAATTCGGCCTTCGGAGGATGCAGCCTTCGCATTGGGACACAGCTACTGTGTGGCAAGGGGGGCGTGGTTTAGTGAGGTCTGCAAGGAGAGAGAAAGCTGGAGGACAAGCGGTAAGCAGGTCAAGATCAAATGATAAACACCTGTCTCTTGTTTTAGTAATTGGGGTGGAGAGATAAATATCAACAGAAAATGAGGAACGGGAGAGACAAAAACTGGGACTCGCAAGCACGGCTGGAGCATTGATTTAATTTGATGTGGCTGCGATATTTTACTTTATGTTTTGAAGAGTGCTGGAAGCAAAAATAAACGTTTTTACCAGTCCCCAGTAAGCCGACTCCTGTCTTCTTCCTTGCCCTACTCTGAACTTTACCACATACAGAATATGCATTGATTAATTGTCCATAATATGTCTTGATTTATTCAATATCGCTATGGTCTTTGCCAATTTTGCTCTAACATGTTTATATGTGTGGCTGATTTTGTGGTCTAAAATCACACCAAGAAATGTAAACTTATGTTATCAATTTTCAATTCTACTTGAGGGCTTGATTTATGTTTTCCAAATAACAATCTTTGTTTTGTTTTATATTTAATGAAAATTTATTTACATCCAACCACATTTTTAATTTAATTTCTGTTGTGATCACCTCCAAAAGCTGTACACCTGTAAATTGTCCCAAGAACAGAAAACATTTGTATCATCCACAAATAAAATAAAGTTTATTATGTTTGATACTCTGCATTTGTCACTGATGTATATTATAAACAGTTTTGGACCTAAAATCGATTCTTGCCGTACTCCACAAGTTATGGTCATGTATTTAGATTTATATTCACCGATTTTTACAAAATGGATGCCTGTGTCTTAGATAGTGTAATGATTCACTAGACTCAGTAGGATCCATTTGCAGCTTTTAATAAGGAAGGTCGTACAGGCGGGGTCAAACAGGGCAGACAGAGCAAGGTAGATGAAACAGCAGGGGTAATCCAAATAACAGGCAGAATTCAGGGCAGGCAGCAATAATCAAAAGTCCAAGAACAGTCCAAGTCAGGCCAGGCAGATAACAATCAAACAAATGAGGAAACAGTCCAAGATCAAAAACCAGATAAACAAAACACGGGATAAACGCTCAGAAAAGATCACCAAGGCAAATCAAGACTTCGCAGAGAAGTGGTGAGTGGAAGTGGCTCAAAGCCAATAGTTAATATTCCGGAGAAGGCTCCCTCTGGTGGCGGAGAGGAGGTGGTACGGGAGCCTCCTCTGTGACAGAACAGCACCCCCCCCCCCCCGTGAGCGGCTCCTGACGCGAGGAGGCAACTGACGCCGGGGTCTTCCACGGGGTCGAGGGGCCGGTTTCTCCGGGTGCATCCTATGAAACTCCTCAGTAAGAGTAGGGTCCAAGATATCCCTTGAATTGACCCAGGATTGCTCCTCCGGACCGTACCCCTCCCAGTCAACCAGATACTGGAGAGTATTACCCCGACGTCTGGAGTCCAGCAACTTGTGCACACGGTACGCCTCCTCGCCGTCGACCAGTATAGCTGGGGGGTTCTGAGAGGCGGCCTCCTCCTAGGAGAAACACGATAATTAGCCGGCAGTTCTAATCTAAATGATACTGGGGATATTTGTCTAACAATTTGGAATGGGCCAACATACCTGGGACTGAGCTTGCGACATGGAAGTCGGAGTCGTAAGTCTCTGGTTGATAGCCATACCCATTGGACAATCTGGTATACTGGAGCAGGGCGACGATGGCGATTGGCTTGTTGTTCTTGACGTCTGATAGCATGCAGTAAGTGTGTGTGTGCTTGATCCCAGACCTTCTCGCTGCTGTGCAACCATTCTGTGATGGATGGGAGCTCTGTGGGTTCACCAGACCATGGGAAGAGAGGAGGCTGGAAGCCGAGTATACATACAAAGGGGGTGATGCCAGTTGCGGGTTTAACCAGAGAATTTTGGGCGTATTCGGCCCAAAACAAATATCTACTCCAGTCATGTTGATGTTGTTGACAGTAAGTTCGGAGGAAGCGGATGATTCTTGATTCAGGCGCTCTGTTTGACCATTTGACTGTGGATGATAGCCTGAGGTGAGGCTAATGTTCACATTCAGATGCTTGAAGAAAGCTGTCCATACTCTGGAAGTGAATTGAGGTCCCCGGTCAGATACTATATCATCAGGTAATCCATAGAATCTAAACACTTGATTGCACAGGAGTTCTGCTGTTTCGAAGGCAGTGGGAAGCTTGGTGAGGGGAACTAGTCGACAGGCCTTAGAGAATCGATCCACTATGGTGAAAATGGTGGTGTAGCCTTGGGAATTGGGTAGGTCAGTGATAAAATCAACAGCAATGTGTGACCATGGTCGTTGAAGTGTTGGGAGAGGACGTAAAAGACCAGCGGGTAATCTTCGGAGTGATTTGGAGGTTTGACAGTTGATGCAATTTTGGACGTGTTTGATGGCATCGGACGAAAGGGTGGACCACCAGAATTGATTTTGGAGTAGTTGAATATTGGCAGTGATTCCGGGATGACCGGAACTTGGGGTTGAGTGGACTTGGTGTTTCCGGTACAAAGAGGAGGTTTGTTGGGCATTCGGTGGGGGTGGGTATCTGAAGGTTTGCTTGTTGAATCTCGGTTATGATATCCCACTGGACAGGAGCTACTAACAGGTTTTCATGAAGGATACTTTCAGGTTTGGAGTTCTGGGCTGTCTCCTCAGTTTGCCGAGAGAGGGCATCAGCTTTGGTGTTCTTGGTGCCCGGGCGGTATGTGACGGTGAAATTGAACCTGGTGAAAAACAGAGCCCATCTAGCTTGACGGGGATTGAGACGCTTGGCTGATCGTAGGTATTCCAGATTCTTGTGGTCGGTGAGAATGATGAATGGTTGGTTAGCTCCTTCTAGCCAGTGACGCCATTTTTCTAAGGCTAATTTCATGGCTAATAGTTCACGATTCCCAACATCGTAATTACGTTCAGCTGAAGTAAGTTTGCGGGAAAAGAAAGCACAAGGATTAGGGTTGGGCATCATTTTGATTTGAATGATTCTGATTCCGATTCCGATTCTTAATTTCGATTTCGGTTCTTTTCGATTCTCGGTTCCGAGAATAGTTTTGGGAGCTGCAGCCCATGTGGGAGAAAATTAGGAGGAATGCCTCTGCACCAGACCAAACAACAGATTTATATATGCAGAACTTGCACCCTGGTCTGGACTCTCTGTATAAACTAACTCAATGCATTAAAAACAGTTCTTGTTCAGAAATATGAGCATGTCTGCCTTCTCAGGCTGTATCCGTGAACGTTCGGCACAGATTGTGTCACCGGCAGTTGAAAACACACGTTCACTAGGTGTAGAGGAGGCCTGAACACACAAATACGAAAAGGCCATGTTTGACATTAAAGGATAAGTCATGCGCTGGTTCCACCCCCAGGCAGCAGGGTCATCAGACGTAAAGGTTGGTGGTGTCTCCCTATACATCTGCATCTCCTTCTCTGCATGGTCCTGGATGGACATGGCCTTCCTCTGTGAAGACCTCTTTTCTGCGTCTTCGTTGGCAAAAAAGGTTGTAGGTTGTTGCTGCAAAAACAAAGAATAGACTTATTCGCTAAAAGAAAAACATCTACTAAAGGCAGAGGCTAACTTTATATCCTAAATATAAAATTTCAGCATTTCTGTGCTTACATTCTCATCTTCCTCCTCCACTTCATCATTCTCATTCCTTTTCTCTGACCACATTGTTCTGACATCATCACTACCTTCTCCACAATCATCTGTTGACTGCAAATAACATAATTGGTATTTATAGACCAAACATTTTAATGACTGAATTGGAGACATTAAATGTTTGAGCTTCAATGACATTATATAACCTAACCTGCTCGTGCTCAGAGTCTTTCATTATCTCTCTCTTGATTCGGTCCCAGACACCGACAGCGTCATCGTCACCATCCATATTTTGTTTGAAGCGTGGGTCTAATGCTGTTGCCACTTGAAGAAAGTTCCTGATGTCCTCGCTCTGTAAAATAAAAATGTTATTTAAATATACAATTAAGAAATATGTATTCACAGGAATATAATTATTTAATGTATTGTTCTTTAATGAAAGTTCACCTAATTTTTACCTGATATCGCTTGGACAAGTTTGCCCAAACTTGCTTCTTGAGATTGGATACAAATACTGTGTCTCCCTCAACAACAGTAAAGTGCATCTCAAGCTTTTTGAGAATTGGCAGGATCTGACCACATGTGGGGTTCTTTTCCGTTGAAACGCAAAGCGTGGAAGTGTAAAGAACTCTCATCAAGTTGATGAAGTCCTCTGCCTTCCTGAAGTCTTCATCACTCAGCCGGGCAAGTCTGTGTGTGACAATTAGGATACATTTTATAATATAAAATGAATAGTTATTCTTGCTTACACTTTTATCTATTTATCACTTTTACTACACTTTTACTAATTATCTAACATTAGACTCTAACTTGAAGTTGACTGAAACTTTAGCTGCTTAGTGTTTTATTCATCTTGTGTATTGGTGCTGTGCTGTAAATACGTTGAGTAGGATACCCAGATTTTTCTCTTTCCTATCTAGCTCTACCTGTCCCTCTCCATATTCTTTCTCAGCCGTTGATCCAAGCTGGCTGCTTGAATTGCAGAGTATTTCTCTAGGAATCTCACCATCATAAGGTAGAGAGAGTTCCATCGAGTTCTCACATCAAGTGTGAGTGAGTGTTGCGGCAGCTCTGACACAACAATAAAATCACAAATACAGAGAAACAAATTATATTATATAACATCACCATACAACATTTATGTGATTTAGTTACATTCAGACATCAGCTATTGTTGTACTATTTGAAAAAAATAAATGCATGCAAAATTTACATTACTAAAAAAGGCATTTAATTAAATAGCATTCACTGTGGTCAAATGAAACAAATTTAGTGATTCTTACTGAGGAGATCTTGCTTCTCTCGCAGAACAACCTTTGCCATCGATGACCTCTTCATCCACACAATGATGGTACGAATCTTTGCAGTCCACTGAGTCACTGCAGTCATGGAGTAGAGACTCTGTGCTGCAAGATTGAGTTTGTGAGCGAAGCAGACCAGTTTCACAAACTGTAGTCTTTTTATGGCTATGTCCATATTTGCTGCATTGTCCACAGTAGCAGCCACTACTTTGCCAAAAATACCATATTCTTTCAGGATGTCGCTGATCTCCTCTGCCACGGCATGTCCGGTCTGGGCTGTGTAGACAGCTTTGGTTTGCAGCACTTTTTGCTTCATTTTGCCCTCCACTAAATAGTGTGCTGTAACAGTTAGGTAGTGGTCTTGAGCAATGCTAGTCCAAGAGTCACAAGTGAGGGCAACAGAGTGGACATCAGCAAGCTCAGAGATTACATTACATTTTTCTATCTTGTACCAAGTTGGGATTAACTGGTTTGCCAAATAGTCTCTGGTAGGGAGGGTGTACTTGGGGTTGATAGAACGGATCATATCCCTGTGAACATAAAAACACATAACGATAGGACCTAACATAGGTTGGGAAGCAAGATTTCTATCTTAACTCTTTGATTAACATTAACAGTTACCTGAACGTCGGGGATTCTACATCAGAGAAGGGATGCAGTCTTTTCACAACATATGTGGTAACTTTTCTGTGGCACTCTTCCACTTTCTCCGCTGGCATTTTCCCCTGCTTTGCTGCAAATGTGAATGGAGTTTCACAACGAGTCTCCACCAGTTTAGCATTAGCAGCAGTAATATTAGGACTGCTAACGTTACTAGCGTGGGCAATTTGCATAACGCTACATTCATCTAAGAGGGGAAAAAAAATATTTCAGTAACGTTGTTGTTCACCACAATGTGACGAGGTAACGTTGGTTAGTGCAGGGTTGCCGGAGGAGGACGAGACGGAGGAGTGGGTTGCCGGAGGAGTGGACCTGCGCAGCACGTCAAACACGCTACACTCCTTTATTTGTACACCATGCAGGCGCAGGGAAATATTTATTTACAATCAAATTTAATTTTAAAACACAATTTCTTATACAGCCACATAACATTTAAACTGTATTAAGCAAACATTAATATTGTGCTATTAAAAAAAAAAACATTTTGGGTGCAAAGTCAAACCCATATTCAAATTGCAATTGCAATTAAACAAAGTAATTTTGGAACAGCAGATCAGTGAACTGATGTGTGTGTGTGTGTGTGTGTGTGTGTGTGAACACATTTAGAACAAAATGTACAAATAAAAAAAAATCTCATTCAAAATTGATAATTGGTGTGTGTGTGTGTGTGTGTGTGTGTGTGATGAAAAGATTTTTCAAAGACAATCTTTGCAGATGAAACCATCGTCATCACATATTCCGTTTTCTTCACCACAGCTCTCATGAAACCATGCAGAACATGGTTCACATTTGACCCATTCCTCAGTAGCCTTAGGGTCATCTGGGTCACCATAGTGGTTTTTGCAGACTTTGCAAGGTGATTTTCCCTCCCCCCCCTCCCTTTGTTTGCTTTCTGCCTGAGTACTTGCTGGATGCCTTGGTTGGATTCTTGCTGGATGACTTTTTTTAAAATATGTATTCAATGTGCTGCTCAGATGATAGGTTGTATGATGGTGGCTTCACTCTTTTTCTGATGGCCCTCTCCCTTTGCGGTATTGAGATCAAGTCAGTGAATGTGACTGATCTCACAGACTGAACAGAAAGAAAGTAACAAAGAACCTATGTTATTGCAAGACTAAAGGGACTAAATTCTGTGTGTGTGTGTGTGTGTGTGTGTGTGTGTGTGTGTGTGTGTGTGTGTGTGTGTGCGTGCATGCTTGTGTGCGTGCGTGCGTGCATGTGTGTGCGTGCACGTATGTTTGCGTGAGCATGCATGTGTAACATGTCATATAGCCTTAGTTTGAAAGTAGTATAAAATATCTCTTACTGTGGAGGTGGAAGGTCCCTCATCCTGGGAGTGGGTTTCTTTCTGGGGTGTGAACTGGTTGAAGAGGTCATTATCTTCAAGTACATCCTCCAACACAACCTCTTCACACACCACCTTCTCATCTTCTGGGAAAAAGTACAGTGGTTCCACAGGTAGCAAAGGTGTCAGAGAAGCAGAGGACTGAGGTCTGGCTGGCGGGTGGGAGGGTTGATGTCCAGAGAGCAGGGCTGATGGCTGGTGGGCAGAGTGGGTCAAGTTCAGCAGGGGTGACCATGGTCCAGTGGGCGGGGGTAAGAGACTCTGCGGCCTTGTGGGCGGGGTTGAGAGAGACTGCAGCCTTGTGGGCGGGGTTGGGAGAGTGGATGGTAGCACTCTTTCGGTGGTCTTGCTGGGGGCAAAAGCAGTCTCAGGGAGAATATCTTTATTGAGAGGGAACATCCCTGTTCCCCGGAACCCTGCCTGGGCATTTTCAATAGTGGCAGCCTTTGCCCAAGCCCTGCTGAACACCGCAAAGAACTCCATCCTTGACAGCTTCTGTCCAGCCATCATCCTCATCCACTTCCTCCCTTCCTGGTCCCAGTGGTGTTTTAGACTCTTGAAGAGGGCCTTGTCCGCTGGTTGCAGCGCATGAGTTGTGTGGGCAGGGTAGCACATGATGTGCACATTCTTGCTCTTCAGTAGCTTAATAAACTCCAGGTTATAGACGTGGCTACTGTGGCCGTCAAGGAGGAGAAGGTGAGGCCTGGGGTCATCCCTAGGGAGGGACTGAATGAACAATTGACCCCACTCCAGAAAGAGGTCAGAGGTAATCCAGCCATTGTCTGAACACCTTACACTGGTGTTCTCTGGGCATCCCTGTAACCACTCAGAACGAACACGCTTCCCCTTGAAAATAATCATTGTTCGACTGTATGTGCCTTCTGCATTGAACGCTGCCAGACAAGTCGTTGTCTCCCCTTTCTCTCCGGCACACACCTCCACACATGGCTGGCCAACCTGTCCAATGACCTTTGTTGAACTGAACTGATCCTGAAGCCCAGACTCGTCACAGTTCCATATATGTGACGGTGTGCCGTCGATACCCAGCTTGATCAAAAGGCTCTCATATTGATTAAACCACTGGCTAACCACCTCTTTGTTGAGTCCAGCAGCCCGTGCTGCAGACAGGACCTCTGGCTTGCGCATCCCAAGCTCTGGGTTGCGCTTTAGAAAGTTCTGAAACCAGTAATATCCGGCCCTCCCTGCTGTCTTGGAGAAACCACATATGTTGTTTTTGGCTGCGAAATCAAAGGCCACTTGCTGGACATCACGTTTTGTGTAGGGAAACCCCCTCTGCGCCAAGGTCTTGAGGGTGGTAGCAAGCTCCCTTTCCGCCTCTTCTGGAAGGTAGGGCTTCCGCCCTGACGCATGTTCACAGCCGGTCACCTTTGCACTGATGCGTCTTTGCAGTGTGGATCGCGGCACACCCCATGCTTGTGATAAGAGGTGCACACTCACTGTAATTCCTTTCTTCACTCCATCCCTGTATTCATCTAAGGCCCCCTTCATCCTCTCCTCTTTCCACAGATTGTATTTTTTTGGTCTTCCTTTCTCTCCCTGTTTTATGTTTGTATTCTTTCCTTTCTGGTCCTTGCTCCTTTCTTTTCTCTTTTTCTGTCTCCTCTGCTTGTCTCCTCTCTCATCTTTTCTTGTCCTCTCACTTCTTCTCTCTTTCCTTCTCCCTCTCTCATCCTTCCTCATCCTCTCACTTCCTCTCTCTTTCCTTCTCCCTCTCTCATCTCAACTCGCTTCCTTCTCATTTGCCATACTCACTGTAAATAAAATATCTATTACCAACTATTACCATTATTACTGTTGGGGGGGGGGGTCATAGTGAGTGTGTGTGTGTGAATGTGACATGCATTACATTTATACATTTTTATAAATAATATAGGCTATTATCAATTTAAATATATAAAAAATGTGTGTAATATAACATTTACACACACACACACACACACACACACACACACATGCGTATGTGTTTGTGAGTGACAGAGATAATGGCCCATTTTAGCTGAAACCATGTAGCCCATTTTACCTTAGTGGGTAAAGGTAAATTGGGCTACCAAGAAAATCATCTCCTTATCAAAAAATATGTTCAGATACCAAACTAACAACATTATTTCTGATTGATGCCATCAAGACAGATATTATGCATATTTTTTTATGTGCATGTTTTTTTTTTTTATAGATTTATCATCCTTATAATAGTTTAGTCACATTTGGTATGCCAGACTACTTGCCATGCAGCTTTCTGGTGCAGTCTTGATAAGAATGATTGCCCCGCCCACCATAGCAAAAATAAACCAATCAAATCACCTGTTACTTGTTAAGCACAGTTATGACAACAGTTTGAAATCCTTTGCAGTCATTGGCACTAAATTCCAGAGGGGCTGGGACTCACAAACCTTAAATTGCCCATTTTACCTGATATCACCCTACAGAAAACATTCGTCTGGAACTCAGTCAGCTTTGTTGAGATCTTTGAGCTTGAAGTTTTCAATCTGGAGGAAGCTGGAAAGCTTGAAGTTTGAAGAACTTTTTCTTTGTCGAAGCAAGAGACCAGGAGACGTTGGGGATCACGTTCAAACAAAGTTATTCTTTATTGAGGACTTCGCGTTGATGCGGCTGCAGTTCTTCCCAAATCATTCTGGCTAACAAACTTTATATGGTTTCTTTATAGGTCTTTATAGGTCTTTCAGTGGGCTGTCCTTAAAGGTGCTAAACATACACACAGCCTTAGAGGTAACCACTAAATCTAATCATCTAAAGACAATAGAGGCAATTGCCCCCAACTGAGATAATGGTACCCCCCCCCCCCCCCCCCCCAAATGGTATACACAACAAATGGTCACGAGACCTTAGACTAGGTAACATTCACACACAGTCCAACTCTTAGTTGGAAGATCAAAGACTATTACAATGTTTAGACAGCTGACTTAAAGCTGACTTCTGATCAGTAAATTGATGCTATCATGTTCACCTTGAATGCCCAATACAGTGTAATTCACCTTAGTTTTTCATGTGATGTTATGTAAGGAAGTAAGATCAGCAGATCTTAAACATATTCTTAAATTTGGATTCTTCAGTCCCCCGTTTGAGAGTTCTTAAAAACTCTCACAAAATCCAAATTTAAACACATAAAGTTCATTCTTGTAACTGGTGTAAGTTACAGGCACATCGCATATGTTCATTCTTGTAACTTGTGTAAGTTACAGGCACATATAACTTGCTCTGTGTTGTTCATCTGTAATTGCATGCTGACACAGAAACATAACATGCAACTAGGGTCCGTGAAGTCCTTACGGGTGTGCTGGACGTGAGTCATTTGTTGGTTGACACACTTGATACTAACAGGTTTCCGAACCATGAAAAGTTATCTTCAGTCATATTAACCAGGTGCAGCACTCAGATAATGGTGCAGGCTTGTAGTCTTGATCATATCGATGGATGACTGAAGGTTCTTTATATCTCTGCGTTGTGTATTTTTTCTTTTTCGTTTGTGATTGGCTCGTTCAGCAGTGGGTGTAGTTGTCTTCTTGAGGTTGTGGCTTCATATGCAGGTGAGACGTCATTGCATATGGATTTTTGGAACAGCCATCAAGTGTTTATCTGCACAGAGGAAGAAAGAAAACAAAAGAGAGCAGTATTTCTTCAAAACACTACGGTTGTAGCAGTTTAAACACTATGGTTCTATCGTGTTCAGAGTCTACTGTTGTCGTTTCATTCTTTCCCTATTTCTTAATTTATTTGACACCTATGGACCAGTGAGGTAAGGATGGACTAAATGGGGAAAGGCCTATGAGGTAGTGTCTTCACCCTGGGTTCACCCCCAAACACCTGTTGCGCCAGTTCTTCCCAGGGCACCTCACTTGTCCGTGTCCTATTCTGTCCCTGTGTTGTGTACACACTGTACAGTGTGTGAGAAAAATTGGCACATTTCCATTCTCCAGTGAAACATCAGTCCTAATAAACATCATTAACAGAGGATGGTTGTCTAACTGCAATATTCTGTGGTATAACATTTTAAGGCTGTGAGTATACTGAATGTCCCCCAAACAAAGGCTGTGACAGTCAATAAGTCTTTCATCTTTGTTGTAAGTTACTGGGGAGATAAAGCAATCACAGCCCAAATTGTTAACACCTCAAAAAGCTTACCCACGAGTCCAGTGACGAGGGGAGGGGTTGCTTCAAAGTAGCAAACAAATGTAGTAAAATCTGCATAACATTGTTAACTTGTCTTAAGTTATTTTTGTTTTTTCTACATTCTTTTCCAAAATGTCCGTGCTTGCCACAGTAAGAACAACTGGCTTCTCTAGGACTTTTGCATTTCTTTGGCTTCTCTGAGTTGACTTTAACAGAAACTGCTGCAATTCTTACTCTCTCTTTGACAACAGAATTTCTTTCCCAAATAGCTAAACTTTCTAGGTTACTTCTGAGAGTACTTTTAGCCCACGTAATATCTAGGAATGGCAAGGCTGTTCTGTACTCAGCTACAAGACCATCTGCCCAAATTCGGATTAGAGCTCCTTTGTCAGCTAACACACTTTCGGAATCATCCACTATTCCACTGTACGTTACCGCTACCTGACAGAACCTCTCAGTATATTCACTCACAGTTTCTTCTTTCTCTTGTACACAGCTAGTAACTCTCGACCAATCGATTTTGGGTCCTAAAATATTCTTTAGGATTTTCAAAACACCTTCTCTCAAATCGCCTTTACTGACATGTTGCAGTTCGGAAGTAACAGCAGACTCAAAATTGTTGAATTCAGATTCAATTCGAATTTGTGACATCAGCTGCGTGACTTCTGGCAACGACATGTCGTAAAGATGCATTTTACTGAACAATGCTCTTCTAAATTCAGAAAAATTTGTACGTGCTGAGGGTAAACTCTGGGAGAGTCTATCTATATCCTTAGGACCTAAAGATGTTTTGGCAACCGTTTGTATTTGGACAACAGAACAGTTCGTAGTAACACTTTTAGTTCCCTGAGATCTTCTCCTAGCCCCACAAACCTGCACTGAATCTACAGGCTGATCAGTTACTGATTGGATGGCTACATTTGTTTCAACGAAAGCTTTTAAGTCAGGATAATTGTTATCAGACTGACTAACTTCTTCCACATCAGTTTTTTCTGCATCTTTGTTGCGGTTTACTTTCTTAGTCAACGAAGATATTCTAGCATGGAGCTCTTTGATCTGTTTCTCTAGCTCAGAGTTGCGCTTAGACTGTTCTGTAGCTAGGGATAAACCGAATTCTCTGTGACAGAAGATAATGCCTTTGACACTGTTCTTGCGAATACTTTCTCCTAGTACCTTTTTACAATCTTCGATTGACCAAACTTTGCTTGGATCAATGCTAAATTTCTTTGTTAAATTCAATCTGACTTCCTCAGTCACGATTGAGTCCATGTGCTCTGATAACAAAGACTTGAATTCACTATCTGTCCAAAAAGGTGTAATCTGTCTAGTACTTTTCCTAAACATTTTGTGAATTTTTGTTACCACAAACAAACACTAAAAAAAAACTTCTCTCTACTGTCTTACAAACAGAGGGTACAATCTTGTTAACACAGCTTAACTATTGTTAACTTTCCAAATTACCACACTTAACTTTCCTGCTGACAAGAACAGAGGATCAACAGAAATAACTAGCACGTAAAGCTAATTCTTCTCTGCCTAAAGCAAAGGATACCAACTATTAGCACTTGATGCTAACTTCTCTAGCAAGAGCATACACACAATATTAACATGTAACTGTTAATCTTCCCTGCCAACAACAGGGGGTGAATTTCATCTCTAAAAGAAAAACTTTTTTAGAGGCTCATCTAACTTGTAGCCATGTTTTTTAACTATTATAATATTTCGAAGGGCAAAAATAGGAACGTTTAATTGGCTTTACATCATCAGCTAACTCGATCACGTCGAGCTAGGTGATTTCAGATAGCCAGGCTCCTCAGCTCCACTCATGCCCCGCCTGTTTGTCTATTTTCTGTTATCCGGGAGTGACGCAAGGCCAAGATGGCGACGGCCGGCTCCGCCCACTTTAGGCTTCAAAAATGCTCTTCAGAAACCTACGGGTGACGTCACGGACACTACGTCCATATTTTTTTACAGTCTATGGCTAGTACTCGCCTGGTGTCCCAGAAGTCATTGCGGCCGGTTCCGAGTTCGTTCTTCCAAGGAAGCTTGGCAAGACTGGTCTCCACGAGAACACAAGTCCGTTCTCTGCGTTCTTAGAATTCAAACTCTAGTGAAGTAGAGCATCATAATGACATAGTATTTCTCGCGCTTGCGCATTAAACAACATATTCATATATCATGCATGGTTAAATGTTATTTCAGCTTTTCTGTTTAACCCTCTGGGGTCTAAGGTGTTTTTGGGGTCCTTGAGATGTTCTGACATGCCCTGACATTTTTGCTTTTTTCAGTTGCTTATAAACATATTAATGGCAAAAAAAATTACACACTATTTAGCACAAACAGGGCTACCATGAAATGTGAGCAACAAGAATGTACATGTCTGCATTTTTGAGAGAATAATGTTTATGCATGGTTATTGAAAAAACTAAAAACTAAAGTTTCTGAAATAAGGCCATAAAACACATACTAAATATGTGCCAATAAGACTTTTGTCTAAAAGATGTCATCGCCTAGTGTTTTTTCTTCAAAATAAAGTGAAAATCACCCTGCCTTATCATTCACATAACACAATACATTGATTTGAATTTTGCAAAGCACTTTCTGTTTGGAAAGGCCATATGCGGAGTGGGCGTCTACGGTCATGCATATGTAGTGGTTCACACCTGAGGAGACAACGGGGCCTGCATACTTAATGAGCCATTCATTCAGGTGAGTCACTGAGCCACAAGAATGCAAGAGCATCAGTTGGAAGCATCTCAATTCTTTTTTATTTTTCCACATATTGTGCTTGCAATTTGGCCTATAATATCCAAGGAAAACATGTCTAGTAATTGTGCAGTTAATTCTCATACTGTATTTTCAGTTTTGGAATATTTATCCTCTCCCCAAATTTGTCAATAATAAAACACAATAAAAGTTATTTAAAGAAAAGGCTTATATTTACCTTTTAATAGTTTGTTTACATCTACCTTGTAAATATATTTTTTTATTAAAAAGGTTACAATTACAAAGAAAGTGTAATCTTTCTTTGTAAAAACTAAAGTATACATTTTATCATACATATTTCAAAGTTAAGGATTTGATTGATTATTTGATAACTTTATTTTTGACAAAACATATTATATTTAACATAAGCCAATATTGGCAAACAAAAGCTTATTTGAGGTGGCAGATATTTTACATTAAAAATGTATAATCTATCCAAAACTAATCAACGAAATGTTGTCTTTCATATGTCTGTAACATAGGTCTTTCATTTTTATTATAAGAAATATAAATGGTAATTTGCAGTTTAATACGTTGCTTATACAAATACATTTTATTTCAACATATTTTAGTCGATATTTACTGAGTGTAGCAATACAGTTTGCTAAAACCGAAATATTCATACACAAACAGAAACGCCTGACTGTAACGTTGTTTTTATGAAATATTAGGGCATATAAATGTTAATTTTCAGTTTAAAACGTTGCTTATACAAATAGCCTACATTTTATTTCAACATATTTCTGTCAATTTTTACTCAACTCAGTATAGCAATACAGTTTGCTAAAACATCATCATTCATTCACACAGAGACGCAATTTAAATTTAAACTGTCTTTTTGCGAGCTGTGGTAAACAGCGCGCATCTCTGCCGTTCATTCATTCATAAACAGAAACCCGATTCATGTGAGAAGAAAAAAAAACTTACAGTATTCCTCAGCTCGCTCCTCGATATACCCGCACTTCTGAGGTAGATTTTCCATTATTGTTATTCCTCACAGCGCTGCAAGACGGTGTAAACAAGTAATGATCTGAATAAACTTGTGTTTCTCGAGCTGATATGGGGGCGTTCACAGGATTGCGTGGATTGCCTCAGCCATTTGCGTCTGAAAAGCGCGCGCTCTCCGTAGGCGGAGTCACATTACAATTGAATTAGTTGTAATGAGGTCGACTGGAATCGCTCTCTTTTAATACAGATTTCACAAGATGAGAATATTTGTTTTTTATATAAATTACTTCATTAAAAAGAAGAGAATTCAAGCTTCATGCCTGTATGTCTGTTTGCCTGTTTGACTGAGTATTCACTGAGATATTGCTCATTTTCGGACGCGTTTCAGAATGGTCTTCACTGACAGATAGAAGGCAGAACTCGCATCACGTTTATTTTTCTTTATTTGGCAAAAAGCACAACACTTTGTTTTTATTGTGAGTATACACAAACATAATACACATTTAACAGAATCGATTGATGTATGGAACTTGCTTGTAATATCAAAGTCCACAGAGCAAAATTAATTTCTTTTGAACTGAACTGAAAAAAAGCGAGCTGGTATCGCCGGCGATACCGTCGACCTCAGGGGGTTAAGTTGTTCTAACTCATTGTGTTGTTAAACTCTGTAAGTTCACAAAAATTTACTCATTAACCTAACTAAAAGACAATCTTTTTTTTTCAATGTAGTGTAGTGTGATTAAAATTAAATGTATTTTAACTGAATTTAAATGCAAATTCATTTTGTTTACATTTGTTTAACTTTTGCTCGCAATTAATACAATTTTAAATGTGTGTTTAATTGACTTAGAACAACATAATGATATTGAAAGTATTATGTTCACAGATGTAAAGTAGCTACAACACATTACTATTAGACTCCTCTCATATATTACATTTTATTTTCAAATATTATGTAGAAAGCTGACACTAGTTGAGTTCATAGAGCAAGGGCTGGTGATAAAAATGTCAACAATAAGTTGTACTGGATTATACTGTATAAACAGATGTATTGGAAAAATACATTTCAACTGCATAATGCACACAGTATATATTATAGACAAAACACATTTAACCCCTTACCCCTCACCCCCAATTTTGGCAAGGGCTGCATACATGACATACCCAAAATAAAAAGGTTGCTGCTCATAAGTCATTCTGAATAGACACATAACACACATTTAGAAAGCCAACCCTTGAGAGTTTACAGTTCAAGACTCAAAATTAACCGGACTGTTATTAATATTGAGATATATAAGCTCAAACATAAAAACATAAACAAAAAATATTAAGAATATATTTATTAAATGTATAAAAATATTATGTGAATTTAGGATAGCAACTTATAACCACAACTAAAGTGTATCCACAACTGTGGTCATGCTTCATTTCAAATCTGACAATGATATCTCTAAAATTATGCATTTTATGAAGCCTATTGTGAGACCATGTCAGGGGAGAATTCTCAGAGAAAGCAAACAAGTTTCTCAACAAATAGTTTATTGCCCTGTAAACACACATTTACGGTCTCTGACTAATGTCTGGCAGAGCCATAGAGAGAAAGAGTTGCGACACGCTCTGATGTCGCCGCTATGGCTGTCACGTGGTTCATGTAAGCCCCAATAGTTCCAAAACATACGCTGGCTGTCATGCTCTTCTATGGGACAGACAGCAGCGATTGCATTATTGAACGGTAAATATAAAATAAAACACACACCCAAGTACTTTTTCAGCTGTTATTGCATTATTGCATTTTGTTAATGTCAGTTTTGCATTTGGAGAGGCAGAGTGACAACGAAATACTGGATATTACTAATTACTTAGATAAGTTTAGGCTATATTTTTGGAGGGAAAAGCTTAGTGTTCATGTTCGCATGGGTAGCTAGCAACTTTTATTTAATTTAATTTTTGGGATATACTAACTTTTCATTATGTGACGTGTTGGCTGAGTTTGAGTGGTGAATGCTGCGCGTCGAGTTGTTCCAGAGGTAACGTAAGTTTCTGAAATATCGACCTCTTTTGAATTGTCAGCTGTCTATATTGTAAAATAGTTGCTATAAAGGTGGTAGCGATTCATTACCGAACTAATTAGATGCTACCTTCACAGCTGGCGAAGTCGCGCTAGCTAACTAGCAAGCAGGCAATGCTAGAAAATTGGTTGAAACAACCAAGATAAAATATAAATAATTACGCTGTGCATGTACAAATGAAGACCAGTATAAGCATCGCAAAGGGCCTCTGATACAATATAGACAGCTGACAATTCAAAAGAGGTCGATATTTCAGCAACTGACCTCTGGAACAACTCGACGCGCAGCAATGTAAGTGAATGGGGTCCAACGCCCAAATGACAGTGTTTGGAACTAATCAGATCTTCAAATCCCGGAAGTAGGCGGTTAAAAGCGCCGCCATTTTTTACAACTCTTTCTCTCTATGGCTCTGATGTCTGGCAGGAGAACTGGCACATTCATGTTCTTTTCATTTAAATCGACCAAGCTTTCACACCTGTGATGGTCTTCATCATTCTTTTATCCTTATTCTTTTGTTTGAATGCAGCCATTATAGCCTTTCTTCTTAGCATAATGCTAAGCCATTGACACATAATGTGTAACCCCCATAGACGGATAATCCACCTATTAACTTAAGCCCTGTTAGAAAACAAACAACTAAAAAATATTCTTGGAATTTTTAATTGCGAATTACTTTTAAAAAATGATTGTATGGAATACATAGTTCCCACAGGCCAATTAATGTCACGTGACCTCCCCGGAGACGCCATCTTTGAGGGCAAAAGCTGCTGTGTTTACAATGTTTTACCATACTGTCTATGAGTTTTACAAGCAAATTTCGAATATTTCTTTCCATTTATAATGTTACGAAAATCATGAAGAGACAAAGTGACAGAGATTATAAAGAGACTCTATTAACACAAGACAGAGAGAGGTACAATGCGAAAATTTCAGTCATAAATGGTGTGGATCCGTATGCGCTAACAAAGGAAGCACTGAGCACTGATTATGCAGCTTTGCCTCAGATACAGTATTATCACGTGTGCCATTATCTGGTATAGGCTAGGAGTTTTAATACATGTGAGCAATTCCGAGCCTGGAAATATGTGCATGAATATGAATATACGGTATGAAAATAAATAAAACTTGCGTGCAAATTAATTAATGCAATGCGGAACTACTTTATACGCGAGTTCTTTAGGGACATTATCTGAGATTGCCGTGCTGGAATGTGTGTGTGTGTGTGTGTGTGTGTGTGTGTGTGTGTGAGAGAGTCGCGGGCGCGATCGAACAGTGGAAACAATGTTGTTTTTGTATGTTTTTAATATCTCGTCATTTTGTTCATACAGGACATAATTCAAACTGCAAAGTGTTAACTTATATTTGTGTACACTCGCAATAAAAAACAACAAATTCTTGCGTGTTTTGAGGGAGTTTCTTTCCTGTTTATCCTCGCCAGCCATAACCTCCGTCGTTGTTCTGACAAAAGCTTAGTCTTCTCACATTCATAAAGTCTAAAGACGGGTATACTGTAAAATCCAAATTTAACTGAACCTCCGACACGATTTAAACATCCATTGACCCAGCAGGAGATCACCATTTTCTTTTTTTATCACGAAATTAACTCGCTTCAGCTTCTTCTACTATTGTTCTACTATTGTTCTGCCCACGGAAATGGCGCCGGGTCGGCAAATGCTAAAAAAATAAATTTAACTGAAGCCGTTTCTCAATACCAAGTACGCAAAGTTCGGACTTGAGTCCTTGGTAGTTCGGACTGACAAGTTCGACTCAGGAGAACGAACTCCCGAGGACGGGAGGACACAAGTCCGATAATTCTGCAAATGGAACAGCGGCGTACTTGATAGCGTCACTCAGCTCGCTCTGGCTACTCCGGTTATCTCTTAAGGCTACAAATAAAACGAAATATGTTATAAACCACCACTTTGCCTCTTTTCATTTTCATTTAAAAAAAAAATCTTTAACATAATGGCCACACAAATGTGGTTCAGGAAACGCAATTGATTATCTTCACTGCATATTTACAACAACACGAAATATAAAGCACAACCCTGACTCTTTTTGTTTTCATTTTAAAAATATGATGAATAAAAAAACATTATAATATTGATCATTAAAACGAATATTTAGCAAAAAGAGACAGGGTTGTGATATACAGTGAAGAGAATAGGCAACATGCAGACTATAATAAAATATTGTATAGGCTATGTTTTAAATATATAAAATAAAATGACATAACCTTTTTTGTTAAATGTCAGTTTTAATGATCAATAATAGCCATTCTAAAAGTATAAGTAGCCTAAAAGGTATAAGAAGCTATACAACAATAAAAAGCCAACGATTCAGTCAAACATAAGTCAGCTCTCGCTAAAACGTTAAATTTAAATAGACTAACGTTAAATAAAGCTATGAAACTTCACTTTTCTCTCAGCTAAAACGTTTTGCCAGGGAACAAATTATACATTAATGAGACAAATAAAATCGCCTGTTGGATATACACAAGACGATTTATATCTCATGTTAGTTAAGCCACTAGACTAGACATCCGAGCCACCGGCAAGTCAGCAGCACTAGCCGAGAGAGGCTGTTCTCGGCGGGGTACGAGCTCCAAGCGTCCGGTTGCCTGGTTCTCAAAACTCCGAAAACGTCAGATCAAATTTTCAAATAGGCGCTATCTTTATAAATAAACCAAAGATTTGAGCTTTTAAAAACTACATTCTCGCCTGAAAAACTCTTAAAACTACATTTTGTGACACATTTATAGCAGTATTTTTAAATTACGCGGGGTTTCTCCTCTGCTATTGACGCTTGCTGGTTGGTGGTGTGAGATGCATTCTGGGATACCTGGCTGTCTCGAGTTCGCACAAGTCACCTCTCGATGCATCCTCGGTAAAAGGGGCGGATCAAGAACACATCCGGGGATTCGAACTGGACTTGGCTAGATGTGAACTTTGAATTGGAACAGTACTAGGGCAGCGACTGATGACGTTTCACAAGTCCACAAGAACACAAGTACAGACAAGAACGCATATTGAGAAACGGCTTGAACCTCCGGCACGATTGGAACATCCATTGACCCAGCAGGAGATGACCATTTTTACTTTTTAATCACAAAATTTCCGTTTCAGCTTCTTCTTCTCATGTTCTGCATTGTAAGAATGTTGTGTTCTGCCCTCAGAAATGGCGCCGGGTCGGCAAATGCCCGTATGTTGTGACGTCATGTGGGAACTATGTATAGACAGCTCCTGCAGCAGGTGCATTAGCACAACAATTAGCCACAAGCTACATGACACAATTTAATTTATTAATATTACACTTTTATTTAAAACTCACTTTAAAACACCATCGAGTGTTTGTATCATATTCCGGTCGTGGTTTAGTATGGTTTCAAGTCAGAAAACGATTTTGAAATATGTTATTTTTAGCATTTTATATGAAGCTATGGGCTATGCTTATCCTTACCTTTATTTTTTATTCATATAAAAATACCCCAAATCGCACGAAAATAACACACAAAACACACATACTTGAATCGTGCATTTATTATAACTTGTTTCGGTGAAGAAATGTCACGTTTGCTTTGTTTATCACGGATATGCAGAATCAGGAAGTATTCATAGATGCCACCTACGTCACTACAAATAGAACGCCGCCATATTTGCGACCGACTCGCCAGGTATGGCCGCCCAAACTGCCCATTTAAATGAGAGAGAGAGACAGAGATACCTGGAGAAAATTTCTATTTTAGGCTCCGATCCTTATTTTTTACCCCCAATTTTCTTTAGTCCATTATTATCTGCCCCAGGCTTGCCCCAATTGGTCTTTCATGATATAGAAATACTTAAGTCATAGAGCTTCATAGCGCGCGTTCATGAGAGTCGAGGCGATGTCATGAATGAATCTATGAATCTGCAGCTGTTCGGCTGGCATGAATGAATCTATCTAATCCGTCCATCAGCACAGCCAGAGACATCAGCCGAATATCATAAAAGACTGCCATATCTGTCTGAAAGAACAGATGTTCAATTACAGAGAGAAGGTTTAATACACACAAATATTGAAATGAAAGAATCTTTCGAGTCGAATCTTTTTGAATGATTCGGCTGCGATTAAAAGCTATCAAGAGGTAAGCTCAGTGATTATAATATAACGACTCAAATTGCAGTTTGTTCGTCACATAAAGCTATCATATGAATAAATAACGATATTAATATAACGGACGAGTTGTATATTAGATCACTTTTATGATACTTTTGTGATGTTTTTTTGTCTTTTATTATTATTATTTTTTTGCGTGACAGCCCCCAGTAGGCTAATGTTACTCATTCACTTTCATTACATCGACGAGAAGAGTCTCCATTAGGCTACATATTCAAAAATGTCCCTTTGTCTTCCACAGAAAGTAAACTTAAGGATTTGCACATGAAGGTGAGTAAATGACGGCAGAATTATCATTTTTGGAAGAACTAGTCCTTTAATGTGCATTTCAAGGCTGAGATTATGCATCGTCTGCAGAGCTAACGTTACTTACACAAAATAACATCTGAAGCGCATGTGATGAAGACAATATCTTTATGAACTTCAGAAAAATATTTATTAGATTTAGGTAGGTATTAACTAACAGACAAACAGACAGTTATATTCAAAACAACCCCAAATCTTACTAACTTACCATGATAAAGTGCATTTAAACAGATCCAACAATAAAATGAAGACAAAATATTATCTGTCGATATCTGTCTGTATAATGTTGGCCACTGAGAGTATAATGGAAATATAATTAACCACAAACCAACATGAGACTTCAAGTCTTTTAAATAAATGATTCTCTCTTCTCTCTTCTTTTGGTATAGAATAAAATACCAGTTCAGGGTTCCTCTTTCGGCTGTTGTTGCAGCCAACTGCACAACATATTGCAGGCATTACTGAGACCGCCACGGTCGCAAAGATGGCGGCGCAAAGCTACAGTGACGTCATGTGAATCGAATGAATACACAGGACGCGTCATGCAGAAGAGGTCACGTTGAACCACGTGAGATTATTGACAGCTGGACAGCCGAATCATTTTTCTCCGAGGTCAGCTCTGACGCAAATCAGGAAGGGGAGAGACACAACAAGGTCCGTGAGCTGTTTGCGCTCTTCAGATCGCATAATTCAGTGGAAATGAATAGAAATTGTATTCTGCATTGGCGAAATATTTTACTAACATATGATAACTAATCAATATTTCTCCAAATATGCGCTCCATTGTAAAAATTGCCCTGGCGGATTCTGTTTATTATATGTATTTGAGCACAAATAAACCGGAGAAGACGAGAATGGATGTTGTGTGAGTGATTAATTCTATTCAAAATAACGAACGTTACAGATGAATTATTTTGCACTCCTGTCATAAATTAAGAAATTAATGTCACTGCAAATCAGTTTAATCATAAACAGTGGTCAAATATCGAAGCTGGAGTCTTAAACCTTCCTTATGATGCTGATTTTGTCCAGATCAAGTAAGAGTGTGATGTTTTAAAAGAGCAATGCATTTTGAACAACTATGGTTTGGGATCACCAGTGATCCCTGCCGGGCAAGGGGTTAAAATACATTTACAAATAAATTTTGGACAACACACTTGAGTTGGAATTAAAATCAATTATTTTCCATGTTTTCCATTAAAACTGTTATTTTATATATTAGTCAATACATCAAAATAAATTCCCTTTAATAACTGATAACTTTAACTTTAATAAATTTAAAACACTATAAATCATAATTATTTATGATTCAGAAGGTCAAGTGAATTGCCTTTTGAAATACTGAAAAAGATGGCGCCGTGTGTGGCTTGCCGCTTGCCTCTGCTGAGACTTGTGTTGATTATTTTCCTCATATTATTAATTACGCAAATTGTGTCACCGCTGTTGGTGTATGATCGCCTGACTTTCCTAACTATTGGAAATTCGGATTATATTTCTTCTGTTTACGGTTCTGACGAACATTCAAAGACCTTACCGCCCTTTCTTGAATCTATACCAGCTTTTCTAAAGCGTCAACCCGGCTTTCTACCTCGAAACAGTAAAAATAAAAATCGCCGTAGGGGACGAGGAAAGAGAGGCGGAGTTCGTGTCAGGTTTCGAGCCTACCTGGATTCAATCTCTGCTTGCGATCAGGATCATTCCTGGGGATGGCTTCCAGCGGAGTTTGCCGGCTACAAGGGACGGCGATCGCTGGCATATTGTTATCGGTGGCTTCAGCCTACTATGGATCTGTCTGACTCTGGATGCCTGCTCCCTCGCTGCCGGTCGGTGAGACTTTTTGAACGTGGTTGTGTGCTCGGGAATCTCCGCCCGCTTAGCCGGGCAACACAAAATACTGAACCGTGTCTGATTCGTATGGCTCTGGTCAACACCAGATCGGTCACGAATAAGACTTTTATCCTTAATGACTACTTCACAACAAATGATCTTGACTTTTTTATGCTGACCGAAACTTGGCTGAAACCAGGGGGGAGTAGTACTTTTACGGAGCTCCTCCCACCCGGTTGCTCTTTTTTTTAATACCCCGCGAGTTTCAGGTCGAGGTGGTGGTTTGGTTTCTCTTTTTAAAGATGTGTATAGATGTAGATTATTACCTGCTTACTGTCACGCCAGTTTTGAGGTACAATCACTAGTGGTTGACCTAAATTCACCTGTTTTATTTGCTGTTATTTATCGTCCACCAACACCTAACAAAGATTTTATTTCTGAGTTTTCTGAGTTTTTAGCTGATGTTGTTCCAAAATTTGATAAACATCTGATCTGTGGGGACTTCAACATTCATGTTTGCTGCCCTTTAAATTCTTTTGCTAATGATTTTAAAAATCTGTTAAACTCTTTTGGCCTCAATCAGTGTGTGTAGATGGGCAAACACATAATCTTGGCCATACTTTAGATCTTATTATTTCTGTTGGTCTTTCAGTTTCAGTCACTGAAATATCTGAATCAGGCTTTTCGGATCATTTCCCCATCAAATTTGAGATTACTGTCCCACAACCCCCTAAATTTGTACCTATAGTTTCTAAGCGTCGCTATTTCACATCTTCCTCAGCTGGAGAGTTTGTTTCAATGTATTTGGGCTCTCAGTTTATGCTAATAATGACATGGTTCTTCCATCTTCCTCAGATGACATGCTTTCTGCGTTTTATTCTACAACTACCAGAATCCTTGATTCTGTTGCCCCTTACCGGTTTAAGCCTTTTAAAGCTAAACCGGACCCTTGGTTAAACGACGACACAAGAGCCAAAAGGCAACATTGTAGACAAGCTGAAAGGAGATGGAAGAAGGATAAATTGCAGGTTTCTTTGGGAATGTTAAGGGATAGTCTTGCTGAGTATCAAAGGGCAGTAAAGGTGGCAAAGATGGACTATCTCTCATCTGTCATAGAAAATAGCTGCCATAAACCTAAGGTCTTATTTAACACTATTAGCTCTGTTTTAAATCCATGTAATTTAGCTTTGACAGAGGCTTCAACTAGTATGTGTGAGAAGTTTTTATCTTACTTTATTGATAAAGTAGCTTCAGTTAGGCAAAATGCCAGTATCGATCTTAGTGTGGTTGTACCTGCTGATCCTTTGTACTCAGCTGTTTTAGGAGAATTTAAACCTATCTCATTGTTGTTGCTTTCTCAGGTAGTACAACTCATGAAATCTACAAATTGCATTTTAGATATTGTTCCTGCCTGGATGCTCAAGGAGGTTTTTAGTACTGTTGGGCCGAGTTTACTTGCGTTTTTTAATTTTTGTCTCAGTTCAGGTTCTGTCCCGGATGCGTTCAAACATGCCGTGGTCAGACCCCTGATTAAAAAACCTAATCTCGATCATAATGTTTTGTCGAATTTTAGACCAGTCTCACATCTGTCTTTTATGTCGAAGGTATTAGAAAAACTTGTATTTAATCAATTACAAGATTTTTTACAACAGAATTTTGTTTTTGAGAAATTTCAATCTGGTTTTAGAACACGTCATAGCACTGAGTCTGCACTGTTAAGGGTTCAAAATGATATTGCACTGTCTGTAGATTCAGGAAACCCTATGGTGTTAGTGCTTCTTGACTTAACGGCAGCTTTTGACACTGTGGACCATTCAATTCTTCTTGCACGTCTTGAGCACTGTGTAGGCATTCAAGGCTCTGCACTTAAATGGTTCACCTCCTATTTGACAAATAGGAGTTTCTCTGTCAGCATAGGAGATTACTCATCATCATCTGCTCCCCTTTATTGTGGCGTGCCTCAAGGTTCAATTCTGGGCCCCACACTTTTTTCTTTATATATGTTGCCACTAGGGGCTATAATAAATGAGCATAATTTTTCATTTCACTGTTATGCAGATGATCTGCAGATTTATCTCCCTATGAAATCAAATGACAGTACCGCATTAAACCGCTTGCAAAATTGCATTAACCATATCAAGCAGTGGCTTTCTCAAAATTTCCTTACGTTAAATGATGACAAGACTGAATGTATTGTCTTCAATACAAAATTCGGATCAGTAAATTTGAATTTAAGTTTGGGAGCTTTGACTTCATGCGCCAAGCAATCTGTGAGAAATCTGGGGAGGGGAATGAGAAACAGAGTGGCCCAGCCGGTCTGAGTATAAAAACACTTCACCCTAAGTATATACCAGAAATATCGCCAGCATGTGAACGTAGTCTGCACAGGAGAGACTGGGCAGAGCATACATGTCACTTATACTGACAATAATTTTGCCTGTAGGGCAGGAACTTCCAGGTTATAAAACCTCACGAATGTTGACGGGGAGGCCCAGCCCGCCGCCATACAAATATCGTGGATAGAAATTCCGCTGGACCAAGCCCACGACGAGGCCATGCCTCTAGTGGAGTGGGCTCTGATGCCCAGAGGGCACTGCAGGTGTTTGGAGGCATAAGCTGCTGCGATCGCGTCCACTATCCACCTGGACAGGCTCTGCTTCGAGGCGGCGAGACCCTTGGTGCGTCCGCCGAAGGAAACAAAGAGCTGCTCTGAACGCCTGAAAGCAGCGGAGCGCGTGATGTAAACTCTCAGCGCCCGGACAGGGCATAGGAGGTTATCACTGTCCCCATTGTCGGATGCTGGCAGAGCCGAAAGGGAAATGACTTGTGCCCTAAAAGGGGTTCCAATCGCTTTGGGGATGTAACCGTGTCTCGGTCTGAGAATGACTTGAGTCATTCGGCTCGAACTCAAGACATGCAGGGCTAACAGATAGCGCGTGCAAATCACCCACTTGTTTGACTGAAGACAGAACTATCAGAAAAACGGTTTTAAGCGACAGGTACTTTAGATCCACGGATTCGAGCGGTTCAAAGGGAAAAGCCTTCAGGGCCGCCAGGACCAAGGACAGATCCCACGAGGGAACCGAGGGGGGCCGCGGGGGATTCATCCGTCTAGCTCCTCTGAGGAAGCGGATAATGAGCTCATTCCTTCCCATTGCCCGGCCGCGCGTCGTCTCAGCGAATGCTGCAATAGCCGCCACATAAACTTTGAGCGTGGAAGGGGACCTGCCCTTTTCCAACAGCTCTTGTAAGAAGGAGAGCACCCGCGGGACCCCGCATGCACGTGGATCCAAGCTTTAGTAGCGCACCATTTGGAAAACACCGACCATTTAGACGCGTAGAGCCGTCTCGTAGAGGGGGCTCTAGACTGTGTGATCGTGTTCACGACCCCTTCTGACAGGTCAACGGGTATCCGTTTATCACCCATGCATGCAGCGACCAACGCTCTGGATGGGGATGCCAGATCGATCCACCGGCTTGGGAGAGGAGATCCTTTCTCACCGGGATCGGCCATGGGGATGAGTGCGACAGCCTCACCAGCTCTGGGTACCAAGTTTGATTTTCCTATCGCGGGGCTATAAGCAGCACTGAGTGGTGCGTTTCTCTGATCCTCGAAATGACCTGTGGCAACAGGGAGATCGGAGGAAAAGCATACAGCGGGAGGCTGGGCCATGTCTGGGACAGCGCGTCCTCGCTTTTCGAGTAATATTTCGGGCATTGAGCGTTGTCTTATTGCTTATCGCGATGGCGGCGTCGGTGGCGAAAATGTTCGTTAGTTTGTGTGAGCGCTCGAGGGCGGGCACAGGACTTACATTCAGGGGCGGGCGGATCGCACGCAGTGATAGCTGGCCGTTTTACACACAGTGTTCCAGTGGCTTTGGACAGGGAACATATAGTGTGAGGCGCGACGCGCAATGGCGGCGTCGGGGCGAAAATGTTCCTTAGTATGTGTGAGCGCTCGAGGGCGGGCACAGGACTTACATTCAAAACATGACCGGTCGTGCGAGGCCGTGTGACAGAGCGGGCAGTGAGTAGGTGTGGGCACGGAGAAGTGGACACGTGACCTACTTTTAACACTAAAGCGGCTTTTGCCTGCTTTATGAGAGTGGGCTCTGTGAGAGACACGGGATGTATAGTGCTTGTGTACAGGGGTGAGCACAGAAACGTGGGCACATTCACTGTACTAGAAACACATACGGCGTCAGCCGTGCAACTAGACATTATGCTCTTTTGAAATTTCTCTAGGTTGCCGTGAGAACGGCGGATGCGCGCAGGCGAGTGGGTAGATATACCGGCTCGTTGACAGCGAGGTAAACAGCTGCAGTAGCCGTGGCAACGGGGACTGACAGAGCGTTAAGCTTCGACGGTGGTCCAGCCGCAGCGCTGCGGGACTTAACCGTCTTTTCTTCTCTCGTGTTTAGACGCTCATAAATACTCGAGCACCCTGAGAAGGTGTGGTGCGAGAGGCGGGTTCGTTTTCTGTATGTAAGAAAAACTGGCCGCGAGCTCGGATAAGCAAGCAGCATAAATTTTATCTGCAGCGAGAGCCGGGATCGAACCCCGGGTCTCTAGCATGACAGTCTAAGATTCCTCCACTGAGCCACAGGGGAGAATACATTAGCTTTCGGTTAGCGTCATCATGTCTTGTGACGGCGTTTGCTAGTAACAATTCCAGTCGCCTGAACTTAAGAGGGGACTGAGAAATGTGTGAGAAATGGAGGTTATAGTCCAGGCCATGGCGGGACGAAAACACTCTGTTCCCCTTTTACCGGTGAGTGACGCGTGAGGACGGAGTAGCTTTCTTGTAACGTAAAGAGAGCTCCAAGACCGTCCGCTTCTGCCATCCCTTGTGAGCGGCGCAGTTTGCGCGGCTCGAACAGAGGGAGAGGAAACTCGCTCCGAGACCGTCCGCTTCTGCCATCCCTTGAGAGCGGCGCAGTTGCACGGCTCGAACAGAGGGAGAATACGGGTATCTATCACATTCGCCTCATCCCCTGACGCGGCGGCGGCGCGGACGAGAGCCGGCAGTTGAGCGGCCGGGAGGGAGAGGGCGAGAGAGAGCTCAAGGGAGAGGTTCCGGCGAGCTCCTCAGTCACAACAGTCTCCGGTGGTCTGTTATTGCGCGGCCCGGCAGGGACAGGCGGAGCGACAGCTTGGTCGAAAGCTTCAAGTCGAGCCCGCAGGGTCGACATTGAAAGCTCTTCGCACTCGGGGCAGCCGCCCGTAGAGAGTGCGGTGGCGGCGTGCCCGCGGCCCAGGCAGAGAGCGCAGAAGAGGTGGCGGTCTCCGTTGCTGAGCGGGGCGCGGCATGAGCTGCAGGAAAAACGAGGCGTTTTTACAAAAACGCCTCGTGCTCTTTTAGAATACAGAGAAAGTGTGTCGCGAACACACACAGTAACAGTATTAATGTAAAGGATATGTCGCCGGATAGCGTAGCAGGCTCGGATGGCTGAAGGCGGCGAAGACGGCCGGCTTCCTCAGGCGCTGTCCTAAGCTTGCTGGTCGCTGGTTTCAACGGCGGCGGCTCTCAAGATCCAGCGATGCGAAGAGCTTCGCTGAAGATAAGAAAACCAGATATTTAGCCTGTGAGCGCTGGTTATATACACGCTGGCCACACCCATTCTGACGGTTAGAAGGGTGTGGAGGGCGCGTATCAGAGCGCTCACTGATAGGCTTAAGCAGTTGCCGCCAAGCAGCCAATGAGCTTTATTTCTACGCAAGCACACCATTTGCCACAGTTTACGTGTTTATGTGTTTTCAGGTGGAGGAAGAAGAAACCGATCTCTCTGCATGGAATGATCAAATAATTAACTGTGGTTTTACTGGGGCCATTAAACCTGAGGACAAAGAGGCCATAATAAGGTCAGAAGTCTTATAACTTCTTTACATTTGAAACCTTGCAAACGGTTTTAATTTTGCTGCCTACCAGATATGCTGATTAGCCACAACACTGTCTATATTATGCAAGAATTTCCTGGTTCTTTTTTCAGATCAATTGTGCTGCATGCAACTCTATGTTTGCTCTCTTTGTTGAAGCAAATCCGAAAAGGTCTTGAATTCTACAATTTTGTGGACATCCTGGAAAACCATTCAGGACTTTGCCACCAGTTCTTTGTCCCTGATGTGGTGGATGATGATGATAAGGTATCAATAACTGGGAAAAAAAATATGCCTATATCTTGCATTTCATTTTAGAAATGGTTTCATTTTAGGAATATTATATATAGGAAAATTATTATTTGCCAAGTTAAAAAATAATTGTCAAACACTTGTTCCTTACAAAAAATAATAGTAGAAAATGGATTGCTCTTAATACCTCAGTAATGGTTTCCTGTAGCTTACTGGTTAGATAACAGTGCTAGCATAGCCCAAGGGCTTGGGTTCCATCTCAGGGATTGCACATACTTAAAACAAATGTTATTATAGTAATAAAGTAGCTTTGGATAAAAGCCAAATGCATATGTGTATATGTACCTGAAAATGGATGGTGTTTTTTTTTTCCCACAGGCTTCATCGTGCAGAACATTCTTCCAAAATGTCGGAGAAGGGATCAGTACGAGAGACTTATGAAACAGCTATAATCAACTTTCTGCAAGACTTTCTCCAAGAAATTGAAAGCTGTGGTATGTATGAACTGACAGAGTTGATTTAGTATAAATATTGTTAAAAAAACTGCAGATTACACAAATTAATGTTCAAATGTAATTGATCTAATTCAGACAATACCAACCCTAGAGATAACAAGTTCTTTTGCTTGTAGAGGATAACCCTGACGGAGACATCCTGCCCTTAACTGTCCCCCGTGTAATGCAATGGCTCACTGGCCAGGGACACAAACATCTTCTAATGTCAGAACTTAAAGAATTCAAAATTTCTCTTCATTTTGACCATGAGTGTATGCAGAGGATGCCAGAACATAAAATATGCTTCCCAGTTGTAAGTGCCTGTGCCAGAAAAATGACATTTCCCACAGTACACATGGGTGACTACAGTTCTTTTAAATCAGTCATGTTGCAAGCCATTCAGTTTGACGACGGTTTTAATAGAATTTAAAATGCTACTAAATGTATGGAATTGTACATGTTCAGGAAAAAAACCTTTTATACATTGGTAAATGTTCTTATGGTTTTGAAATTTACTGTGTATGTGTAGAGAACACAACGTGTTACATATTGTAAAATGTTATATCTTAATGCATGTGTTTAGAGAACACAAGTTGTTATACAAGTCTTTTTCTGCGTTAAATATAGCCAATACAGAAAATAAAACAAGCATGCAATGTCAACTTAAGTTTGTTTTTTATTGAATTGGATGTTAATTTGCTTCTAAATGGATCATTTGGTCACTAGTCATTTCAATGATTGATTTAGTGTCAATTAAGAATGAAGCAGCACAACATTTAAAACGTCTGAATACTTGTCTCTTCCATAGTTTTGAGAGTGTGAGGTTGGGTTAAAAAAATCTTGAATTTGGGCCTTAAGTTCTTCAGTTAAAGGAGAACTTGGTAACTTTTTTAACTTAATAAAACTGTCTAGAAATCATTTGGATGGTTAAACAACCTGTTCTGGTGATATTGGTGACTTTCCCCGCTCCCCCCAGCGTTCCCAGGCGGAAAACCAACCTTGCAACTTGGGCACTACCGTCCCGGCAAGACAGAAATTGGAAGTCTCGTGAGAGTACGGCAATTCGACATTAAACACACACGCATGTATGATGCATTACCAGATTACCCACCTCGGTAGATATAGCTCCACACGATACAGTTGGCTTGCTCCGATCAAAACAAACGCACATGAGCAGCGGTAGAGAGGGGGAGGAGGCCGCCGCAAGTGAGTTTATTACGACCGTGTTGTGAAATATACGCCCCCCCAAAGCTGTAGGGGGAGCTCGGGGGGAAAACATGCGACAACAAAAGGGAAAATCAGCGAAGAAGTGACTAGAGTTCGCTAGAGTTGCCGAGTTCTCCTTTAAGGGGCATTTGACTGGAGGAACTACAATTCCTGTCCACGGCTGGTCAGAGATACTGTCCGTGTCCCAGTCAGAGTCGTCGTCGTCTTGTGCAATCTGTTAAAAGTTGGTAACAGTTTATGGACATTGGGGCAATATCTTGCATGAAAACATTACATACATTAAAAGACACACATTCTTAAAATACCTCAGATAGGACTGGAGGAGTGACAGGGTTTTGCAGGAGTCCAATTTCCCACAGCTGGTCTGGGCTTCGATTACTCTCTGTGCGGAGAGGATGGTTATTCCACCCACTAGTAAAGGAGTCAAGGCTGGCCTGGAGACGAGGCAGGAACACAAACTGACAACAAAAGAGGTGAAGGCTGTTGGTTGGCTCTAGTAATCCTTCCTCTTCAAGGCTGTGCCAAACATCATAATAGATGTTTGTAACTGCCATCCATATGTCACGCCAAAGGCGCTCAATGCTAAAAATGGAAGAGAAAACAGTGTGTAATGTTGAACACAAATCATCATTCTTAGAAACAGAACACTTTAAAATTCATATCAAGCTTTAACTAATTTATCTTGCTGCTTACCGCTGGTTATGCACGCTTTTCCCTGAGATGTAGCTTCCCCTGCCACAACCTCGCACAGAAAACACACATCTGGCAATCTCTACATTTTCAACTCCTTGGTCTCCTCGAACTCTAAATGCAAATAATTAAATATGACAAGGTATTTTAGAAAACATTGTTTTATTTTGCAGATATATATGGCCCTATTTTGACTCCATAATTAAAAGACATTACGCAAGACAGTAAATCATTCACTAAATGTTCTGGGATGCATGCTCATTTATAGATCAGTTTGTGAGTTTTAAATATTATTTGTTAACTATAACAAAAACTTGTGTCTGATTTGTCTCGGTCGTTACACCCAACGCTTTTACTTTAATGAAGTAAGGGCTGTAAAACCCTGTCTTCGTATCGGCTGGAGGGACCAGCTCGATCGCGTCCTTCGCCAGTAGGAGTCTCGGCCCGTAAGACAGGAGCATCGAGTCCCGCACAGAGGTGAACTTGGGGGGACGCCGGGTGAACTGAATCGCATAGGCGAGTCTGATGGTGCGGATGAGCCCCAGCGGGTCGGGCTGGGGAGCGCTAGCCAGGCCCCAAGACACCGTAACGGGGCCGACGCTACCACAGACTGTATGAAGAGCTTGTAAATGTGGCTTTAGTATTGACTGATGCTTGTTAGCAATTGAAAAATAAAGTGTAATGCTGGTGTTAGAAGCCGTGGGTTGAGTGTCTGATCGTAGATGAGCATGTTTTTACATCCTGTAGAATCTTTATCACCTGAAACCCGAAGCTGATTATATCATGTGTGTGTGTGTGTGTGTGCTGTAATTGTCTGAGAGATATTCAGACCTTTTAGTTCAAAGTGACTTTCTCAGACGATTCCTCTGCAGATTAATGTAATAATTCTTTTACACATGATTTTGATGGTCCATTTTGATGGACATTCTACTAGCAGTGAGCAATTTTGCTACTACATGTAAACTAACTCTCATTCATGGGCGTCGGAACCATTGTATATGGGTGGGACAAGACCCACCCACTTTTTAAGACCAATGATATTGGACCCACTCACTTTTACATTCAGCGCATAATATGTCTGTTTGCATTTCAGAGCGTCGTCTCATCAGTCAAATAAATTCTACTTGAGGAATGCCCTAATGAATTAAACTCCGTTTCCGCTGAAATAGCTACATTATATTTCTCAACGAGCCGCAACTGACGAAAAAAACGCCCGTTGTACTCTTCCAGTCACATATTGCGTTGCAAACATCAATAACAGCTTTAAGTTGTCAATGCTGGCAAATACCATGGTATCAGCGGGATAATCCATGGATAGCTGTGCATTTAAAGCACGACGTGGAGGCGAGTTTAGTTTACTTGTTTAATTAAAAGGCATCAGAATACATGAAATGGTGTAAGTAACATTTTTCTGGGGGAGGACCCACCCACTTTTTTTTTTGCTTCTGACGCCCATGCTCTCATTAGAGTATTAGTAGGATGTTGGGTTAGGGTAAGTAAAATGTCTAAAGTGGATTTTCAAAATAAAGTGTTATCAATAATCCCTTTAAAAATACCCTTCTGCTTTTTGTGTATGTTTTTGTTCTGTAATCAGGTCTATTTGTTATTTTCTTTTTGCTGTTTTTATCCTCTATTGTCCATGCTGGAATTGATGGGTTAGGGTTGATTCTGTCTCCTCCTCCTTGTGTTTGTGTGTATATACAACCCTCCTTCACCCATCTGTGATCTCAGAACAGAAGAAGTTTGCAGAGTCAGACGTGAGCCTTCTCTCGGCCTGTGTGTTGCTCTGGTGGAGAGTTTCGGGACCCGAGTGTGTGTTCATGCAGTGGCTGCTGGTTTGGTGCACGATGCGTCCCGCACAGCGTCAGCCGGCAGGAAGAAGAGGGCGAGACAGGACACATCTTCATCTGCTGCTCTTCTTCCTCAGTGTGCTTCAAACACAGGGATACAGTCAGATCCCTCCGGGTTGTAAGTACCTTCCCATCTGGACTTTAAACCTCATTCAGCATTGCTGAAGTTCAACTAAAATTGTATTAAATATACTTGTTTGTGCTAAAGTGGAACTATTCCAAGTATACTTAAGTAGACTTTAAATATACTCTTGTATTTGAGTTTTGAAATGCAGAATTCACTCAGCATAAACTTCAAATGTATTGTGGTGACATTACAATTGCAATTTAATTACACTGTAAGAGTGTTGAACATACATAATATTATACTTATAACAAACTTTGAGTGATTTTAAAACCCACTGCAATGGCATTACAAGTGAACCTGATAATGAGATCATTATTGTGTGCTGCAAATAGGCCACAATAAAGTAATCTTTATAAATAATGACACTGCTTGAGAATTTGCCTTTTATGGACACCCCCCAGTATACCTGTAACTGGCTTATCCGGAGAACATCAGTGAGACAATGGGAACGGATATATGAACGCTGAACGCAGGAACATCACGCAAGAATGAATAAAATTCCGCGTGCGGATGAATAAAAGCATCCGGAACATTTCTCTGCCGACTGTCTCCGCGGGCTTCAACTCTCACGGTGCGTGTCCACTGGCGCGGTGCGAGCGGAGCGAGCGTTTTCAATTCATTCCTATGGAAGTCGAGCTTCACGCTCTCGCAATGCATTTTGGGATTGACAGCGGACCGGAGAAAGCGTTGAGAGCGACTGAGAGCGTCAAAAGGTTGGGCAGTTCTTGCAAATATCAAGCGAAAAACGCGGTCGGCAGCCAATTGCTGTGAGGTTCGGGATGTGACGTCTGTTTTGAGAGTTTAAAAATATGCAAATTGTGCCGGAGTGCTGGATTTAGTGCGTAAATCATTTTGTTTACAAATTAGACGCTTTGCAGTTGTTATATATGTTAAAGATTTTATTTTTGACGTGTTCATTGTGATTATATTGACTGGATTTATAAAAGTTTATAAAATTGAAAGGATATCTTTGCTTGGTGCATTTGGAAACAAAGCTTATCTATTTCTAAATGTAATCGCGTGCATTGCTGGTGATTATAGCCTACTGTACGTGTGTTGAAAAAAACTTAGATTAAACACAACAGCAACAGACACACCCCAAAGCGGAGACGTTACAGCGTTGCCAGCGGCACTGAGCGGAGTTTTGCCGCTGTAGTGGACACGCACCGTCAGTGTTCTGCAGTATGGAACGCCGTTGGGGACAATACTTATTATATGCAACGCGTGAAATTTGGACGCATTAACACGCACAGTTTGTACGCGTAAATACGAAGTATATGTTCGGGTGTCGCGTCAGACCGCACAACAGCCAATAGCGTTGCTCTATTTAGGATTTCATTTGCATTTGTGATGCGATGGCACGTTGCTGTATACATATATAAACATCAGACGACATTTCTTTCCGTGAGGGATGATGTGCTGTTAGGTAAGCAAATACCTATGCAAACGTCACACGTAACATTTGTTCGTGAATGAGATCGTAATTTTACGTTGGCATGTACATAGGCAAGCGTAAAACTTTAGAGTCAATGATGCATTTATACGTTGGTTGTGATGTCAGTGCTGTGTCATCTCATCCCGTTTGTACTCATGCAGGTTTTTTGTCTCCGGTAACGTGGAAAAGTGGATTGCTGATGGAGTTTTCGGTTCCTTGCCACTGTTGCCTTTGGCTTGCTCAGTTGGGGATATTTTGGGAATATTTAATTTAATTTTATCAATCAATAAATTTACACTAGAAACAAACCTTGTTGTGTTATTTTGGTTTATGCTGTGAAGCTGCTTTGATGCAATCTGTATTGTGAAAAGCGCTATATAAAAATACTTGACTTGACTTGATGGCTCTTAGAATTTTTTTATTAAACTGTCAAAGAACTTTTACAGACTGCGTTCAGTTGGCATCCTCTTATAACAGGCTATATGTATAACATATGTTAACATATACAACATACAACACTGGATACGGCCATAGCCAGGTTTTAATAATTAGTGAGGTCCACGGTGGGGTGTCAATAATTATACATAATAGTGCCAATAAATGCCATAAATCATTCAACTTTAATAAATACAATGAATAATAAAGTTAGCAAAGGCTAAATACTAAATACTGTGGCTATTGTTTTTTCAAAATGACTGGAGTAATCTCCGAGTGGGCCAGCATCAATCTGGTATGAGAGACTCTGGAATGCTCCTTGAAGTCGGGATGTCAGTTTGACTGGAAATAATTAATACACATATACTGTATGTATACTGTATATGTCAGATAAAAAATCTAATAACAACAATATATTGTAACAATCACAAATTTACCAATTATATTATAACAAAAAGGCAAATACAAAAGCAGAAAACAAAGCACCAGTAGCCTATGACAATTTACAAATCTTTATTCAACATTTAAACACAGACACAATCATACGACACATAAACATTACAGAATCACTACAGCAGGCGGACAAGTCCAAGTGTAAATAGCAACAGTTGTGGATTCAGTAGACATTTAGATGCTATTTACTTATAAATAGTGACAGATAACGTTACTATCTGCTCATCAGTATTGTTGTGCATTAAACATCCTGCAATATAACTGACAGTAGATCATTAGATTTATAAAACAATATTAAAATCATGGCAACTTATTGAGATATTAAAGGCCTAGAGCTACCCCGAACCTTACCCTAAATGTAACTTTTATGAATTAAAATGAATTTTAATTCAAATCATTTTTATTGAAAACAAATGCGTTTAATAACTGTAAAGTTATATAAAAAAAAAACGCTGTCAGTGGGAATAGAACCCCGGTCTCCCTTTACACGTTACGCCACAGAAACCACTGACTAAAGAGGTGACTTTTTCCACATATAAGGTAGACTGGCCTAGTGTAATTAGTTCTGCCAACAAGTAGGCTATTTGCAGTGGTCCAAATAGACACCTCGAATGTATTAACCAGAAGGGAAATATGGTCGTTTACCCTACAGGACAAATTCCTTTAACGTTACAAAAGAATATAATGTTAATTCATGCAGTCATTGAATGTATTTAATCATTGACTCTAAATTATCACCAGTTTAACTAAAACAGAAAAAATTGTATGTGGGTGGGAGACATGACATGCAATTGTCATAACCTATTAAAAATGGGTATTTGTTAAAAATATATATCTTCATGTTGTTCCTCTGACAAGATATTATTACAGCATACCATAGCTGTAGTAGGTGTATAAAGACCTCTACTTCAAATTTTTATCTAAACATCAAAATTGTCATGTGGTGTGACTGTCCGAGATATGTGTGACCTTACTAATATGACAATATATATCAGCAAAGTATAAATAATTGATAGATTTACAGTTTAAGTAACAGAATGGGCTTTATGCACAGCTGCACTACTTCCTGAACTTCAGGCAGGTCCTTTGTTTCCTGTCTGACATTATTGGACAAACTGATTAGTGTGCCTGACCACCTGGATTAATCAGTTTGTCCAATAATGTCAGACAGGAAACAGAGGACCTGCCTGAAGTTCAGGAAGTAGTGCAGCTGTGCATAAAGCCCATTAGGCCATTTCAACAGACACAGAAAGTGTTGATGTCTGTGTATGATTTTAAAGCAAGTTCTGGACAAATACATTTTGTCCGTAAAATAGGCGTCAAATGGTGTGACACTGCAATCTATATTTTTAACGGGCAATAATTTGGACATCATTATGATGAAGAGGTCCACACTCAACCAGGAAGTTGCAGTGCCATCTCTGGAGTGGTTTGCAAGGTCAAGAGTTGAGTTCTGGCATTTTCATTTTTAATTAAAAAGCTCTGTATCTGATATGCTCACTAGTGGTCAATGTTTTGTGTCTTATGGTGTGACATTATTTACATAAAAATTAAACACTTTCATACAAATTTAACTTATTAATTCTTAAAAATCATTCCTGCCATGTGGCAAATTACATTCTAAGTATAAGCTAGCTGTTTTTAGTTAACCAAGAGATTAGCTTAACTGAACAAAACATCAGATGGTGTGACACTGTATCATACGGTGTGAGTGTTTTTCTAAGTCACACCATATGATATATTTGTCACACAATACACCTTTTTTAATGATAAATAAATAACTATTCAAAACATATTCAATAATAATAGTGAATGTTTAATAGTGAACATTAAATTACCTATACAATTAATGTATTTCTTTTCAATTTTATACTTAATGTTTTTGAAGTGAGATGGTGTTTGATTTACTCATTTTTATCAGTTTATTATAATTTTAAAAGTTTTAAAACAATGTTAGTATGTTTTTTTGATTAATGTTAACTGAATTGAATTAATTGAATGATGAATGCAAATAAAAAACAGGTTTTTTACATTGACAAATCGTGGAGTGTTGCAGTTCATCATATAGCGTGACACTATATAATTTGGTGTGACATTCAGAATTGTGCCAGTAAAAATACTTTCTTAATCATAAATCATAAAAAAGTCAACGGAACACAAGAGAAATAGTATCAGCAAGAGTCACAATCATTTTCATAGATTTATAACCGGGTTTAACATAATTAATCTAAAATATCTGGAAAGGCTGAGGTAGTAATGAAAAAAATGTATGTTGAAGTTAGTTACTTAGGGAGAGTATATCCCATTTTCATTTTATATAGAATAACGTTTATGTCACACCATATGACAATTTTAGGCACGAATGCAACAAATTGGTGAATAAATCCAATTTCAAATACAAAATCTAAAAGACCACATATATTGTGGGAAATGCAAGAGTCAGTACAACACAACTCAATATTTTTTATGCCTAATATTTGAAGTAAAAAATAAAAACTTTTTTCAGGCGTCTCCCACCCATGTCGCACATCAAATAAGACTCAGAAATATTACACGTTCAAAAATGTCATGTTTACACGACGAAAACGTTCGTCTAGAAACACGTAACAAAAAATACACGGCCATAAATGTTGCGTTAAGGCGATACAAACGATCGTGTCTTTAAATAACATGACAAAAAACTTCGCGTTTAGACGTACAAAACGTTCGCGTTTACACGGACCAAAAAGACGCGTACAAACTGTGCGTGTTAATGCGTCAAAATTTCACGCGTTGCATATAATAGGTATTGTCCCCAACGGCGTTCCATACTGCAGACATTTTGTGTTCATTCGCGCGTCAAGGGCGAAATCGACGCGCGTAAAAACAAAACTTTGAAGCGAAATTTACGCGCGTCAGAGGCGAAAGTTTCGAAACCCGTTGGCGGCCATCTTTTTTAGATGTTTATCGAGCATTAGCATTAATCGAGAGAGTCACCCCTCGTATATGCTCTGGAGAGCAGAAACAGCTGCGTATGGGACATCCTCGCTGTACTCGGGTCCACCAGACCCTCCGGAGAGTTTCAGGAGTTTCACAATTTGCTCCAGGAGGTAGGTTTGGTGGACCTAACAGTGAGGACGCTGACGAGGACAGCGTAGGCCGTGTAAAGCCTCGGCCTCGAGTGGTGGTCGCTGCCTGACGAGCCCGCGCTGTACAGCCCGGCGCGAGGTTCACCCTCTCCCGCACCCACATAATCTGTCATTTATTTTTGTTTTGATAATAAATGGAGCCAGCCTCCAAAAGTGAAACCTGTCCTGTGATTTTTTTTTTTTAGTTTTTATACACTAAATTGTGATTGTTGTCTTTACATTATATTAATAATGTTTCATATAATCTAGAATAGATATGGAATAAATAGCACTTTAAAGGAATACACTTAAGTGTTAATTAAATGCAATGTTTTCGGCGCATTAATGCACATTATATGCAATTTATTTAAAATGTATCACAGATTAAGTTCAAATAAAATACAACAAGTTGACATTAAGAGGGTCATTCTACAGAAACGTCCACTTTTGGTATGGCAAGATGTCTTAAAATTGATTTCTTTTTCTAACATTTAAACTTACACCACAATATTAGATTACCCTTTGACTTTATGAATACACATAAATTACAGCTTAATGATTTTTTATATTTTTTGTACATTTATTTAAAGACCGCATGTACCATTTTTTTGTCACTGGTGTTACCTGACTTCTTTGGCAATATTAAAGGTTTTTATGAAATATTATTTCAATTTTTTTTCAGCACATGTAGACAGAGTTAGCGAAAAATAATAATAACACAACAAATAAGGAGATTATGTTTTATTTATTTTAATCAGGTTTGTTAAAAGTGTGCTTGAATGAGGTTAGTTCATCTGCACTACCATCTATTTACTATAACAATGAAAATATTTGAAAACCAGTTAAAATCAAGTAATGATGCAATCCTTTAAATCTTAAATTTTGAGTGTAGCAGAATAAAATGGATGTAACATTATTACTATGTCACATGTGACATTGCATTTAATGTGAGAGAAAAAAAGACAGTAACACCAGTGACACAATAAAGTTTATCTATAAATGGAAGTCACTGGTGTTACTGGTGTTACCCATAAGAAAGGTGACACCAGTGACAGTAACACCAGTGACAATTTTCATGAAAAATTAATTTTACAAAATGGCTGCTGCAAGGTAACAAACCACATGTTGTCAATCATGGTATACTAACTAAATTAAGTAGTTTAATCCATTTGTATTGTAGTTTTTTTTACAATTACCTAACAGTAAAGTAGGTCAAACCAGTGACATCAACTAAAAGCTTCATATGAAATCATGAGATAAATGAGAAGATTTCTGATAACTGAAAAGAGACAGTGGATCTACCATGGGCTTTTCTTCATAGATATTCAGGAAATTGGAAGAAGGAAGTCAAGTGATGTCATCAGTGTGATTTTTATTTCAAAATAAGATATTTGTTTAACGGTAACACCAGTGACACAACTCCAGGGGACCACTACTTTCATTAAATGTTGTAATATGTGTGAATGTGTTTTGGGGGCGTGGCTTTGGAAGGAGTCCGGAAGGGGGGGGGGCGAATGTGTTTTAGGGGCGTGGCTTTGGAAGGAGCCCGGAAGGGGGGGGGTGAATGTGTTTTGGGGGCGTGGCTTTGGAAGGAGCCCGGAAGGGAGGGGGTGGGAGTGAATGTGTTTTGGGGGCGTGGCTTTGGAAGGAGCCCAGAAGGGAGGGGGGGGGGGGGGGTGAATGTGTTTTGGGGGCGTGGCTTTGGAAGGAGCCCAGAAGGGAGGGGGTGGGAGTGAATGTGTTTTGGGGGCGTGGCTTTGGAAGGAGCCCAGAAGAGAGGGGGTGGGGTGAATGTGTTTTGGGGGCGTGGCTTTGGAAGGAGCCCAGAAGAGAGGGGGTGGGAGTGAATGTGTTTTGGGGGCGTGGCTTTGGAAGGAGCCCAGAAGAGAGGGGGTGGGAGTGAATGGAAATAAGTAGCTGTGTTTATTGCAGCCCTGAGAGGACTATAGACACTCGATTTTTATACTCTCTTTTTCAGAGTACTTACATTTTAATTATGTGTTGGTATATAAAGACAGTTTAAACAAATTTGGGAAAAAGTTTTTTAGAAAAATCCTGCCTACCCTGCCTTTAAAGTGTTACCGAACCTTGTTACTTTTAGCTCTTAAACCTTTACTAGCACCAACATTAAACAGGACCAAAAAGTTTCTTCTAAAATATTACTCCAACATTACAACTGAATGTAAGTTTGTCTAGAATCAAAAAACAAAACAAAAACTCCAAAGAACTCCAAAGGCACAAAAACAAGAAAACCCAAATCGTTCAATGTCCCAGAAGCTCTCCCGCAGCATCTCTACACAGTATATGTGAATGGAAATGTTCCAGAGAGGCAGGAAAGTCAGAAAAAAAACCTTGGGGGAAAAAAAACACTCACAAAAAACAGAAGGAAACATTTGTTTATAAAACAGATCCAGTCCATTATTATATTTGGCTCAATTGAATGATAGCGATAGATATACAGTTGCACTCCATAGTTTCTATAGACCTTGCAGTATCTGCAAAATATTAATCATTTCAGCAATAAGAGGGATCACAAAAATGTGTATGTTCTCTTTTTATTTAGTACTACCCTGATGAAGCAGTTTATTCAGCAAAGCGTACGTAAACTTTTGACCGCTACTGCGTCATCTAGGCTAAGTAATTAATTACCTCAGTCATCGTAAGTAAGTAAGTAAGTAAGTAAAATTTATTTATATAGCACATTTATCACAGCGAAGCTGACCAAAGTGCTGAACAAAGTCAAAAGAATAACAAAAAATGAACAAAACATACAATACAATAAAACAATGGAACATAGATAAAATCACAAATTTAAAATGCCTGGGAATAAAAATATGTTTTCAACTTCATTTTAAAGGTTGTGATAGACGTTGCAAGGCGAATGTCCAGTGGAAGTTGGTTCCAAAGACGGGGGGCCGCAATAGAAAAAGCCCTATCACCCTTTGCCTTTAGCCGTGAACGAGGGACAACTAAGAGAGCTCTATCAGAAGATCTTAATGATCTGGGGGATGAAAAAGGAATAAGATGATCTGAGAGATAAGATGGAGCTGGACCATTGAGAGCTTTAAAAACAAACAACAAAATTTTAAATTGAATTCTGAAATAGACAGGAAGCCAATGAAAAGAGGTCAAAACGGGTGTAATGTGATCTGTTTTCTTTACCCCAGTCAACAGCCTTGCAGCAGCATTTTGTACCATCTGTAAGCGTGCAATGGATGACTGAGGAAGACCCAAATATAGTGAATTGCAGTAGTTGAGGCGGGAGGTGATAAAAGCATGAATGACTTTCTCCAGATCATTAAAAGTTAAAAATGATTTCAGTCTCGAAATTATCCGTAACTGATAAAAACTGTTCTTGACAACTGTATTAATTTGTTTAGTTAAGCAAAGTTCAGAGTCCAGAATAACACCAAGATTCCTGACCTGGGAGGAGACTGAGGGGAAATGCTTGCTGAGCTCATTTATGAGACAACTTCTCAACTTAGAGGGGCCAAAGACGATTACTTCCGTTTTATTTTCATTAAGTCTAAGAAAGTTGTTGGAAAGCCAATTTTTAATGTCCCCTAGGCAGGCCAATAAAGGTTGAATGGTATCACCAGCTTTCAATGGTATGTACAGCAGGGTATCATCCGCATATAAATGAAATGCAACTTTGTGTCTCCTAATAATGTCTCCCAAAGGTCGCATATATAAATTAAAAAGGAGTGGCCCTAAAATGGATCCTTGAGGCACTCCACACATAATAGGAGCAACAGACGAAGAAAACTTACCCAACTCTACAGAAAAAAACCTGTCTCTAAGATATGAATTAAACCACTGCAAAGCAATACCCCCAATACCAAACAAATTTTCTAACCGGCAGAGAAGAATATCATGATCAACTGTATCAAAAGCTGCTGTAAGATCAAGAAGCAGCAGAACTGAATTTTTACCACTATCCGCTGCAAGCAAGATGTCATTGAATACTTTAAGCAAAGCAGACTCAGTGCTATGATGGGCAGAGAAACCAGATTGGAGAGGTTCTGTTAATTTAGCTGCATTCAAAAAGGAACTCAATTGTGAATATACAACTTTTTCTAAAATTTTATATAAAAATGAAAGCTTAGAGACAGGCCGATAACTATCAAGACAGTTTTCATCCAAACTCTGTTTCTTGAGCAAAGGTTGAACTACAGCATGTTTAAAAAATTTCGGGACTACCCCAGCACTTAGAGACGAATTAATCACTGACTGAATGGAAGTACCAATTTCAGAAAAAGAGGCCTTAATAATCTCAGAAGGAATGACATCAAGTGAAGAGGCAGTTTTCTTCATCTTATTGACCAAATCACAAAGTTCCCTCAAAGAAACACTTTGAAAACAAGAAAAAGAAGCCGGACTTGCCAGCGAAAACAGTGACAGATCTGATGACTGCAAGGTAAAAGAGGAGCGGATAGCTAACACTTTATCTGAAAAAAAACTGTAAAAAATCTTCACAAAGTTTAGTTGAGGGTTCCACATGAAACTGACAACCTGGATTAATTACTGAATTAATCGTGGAAAACAGAATTCTAGGTCTATGAGAGTGTGTAGTAATTAAATCTGAAAAATACTTAGACCTAGCTGATTTTGCAGCTTTCTGAAAGTTAAATAAACATTCTTTGAAAAACTCACAAGACACAGTTAACGAATCCTGTTTCCATTTCCTCTCCGCTTGACGACATGCCCGCCTAAGAGAGCGAGCATTGTCGTCAAGCCAATAATAAGATTTATGTCTGGGTGTCTTTAACTTAAAAGGTGCAATAATATCTAAAATATTAGAACAATTTGTATAGAGAAGAGTAGTCAGTTCATCAGGCCCAGTGGTGAAAGACTCAACAGCATTCAAAATAGATCCTTCAACAGCGTTAGCATGATAGATTTCACTAAACTGAGGAGGAATAGATGAATTTATACAACGAGAGTAATGGCCCAGATGTTTTTCCATAACTGCAGAATTCTCAGCATGGACATTAAAAACAATAGGGCTGTGATCAGAAAAGGAGACATCTTCTATGTTTACATTGTCTACAGCAACACCATGTGACAAAATAAGGTCTAAAGTGTGACCATGAACATGAGTTGCTCCATTTATATGTTGCATAAAACCAAAAGACTCCAAAACATTACCAAATTCATTGACCAAGGGTCGACCTGGGCAGCACACATGTATATTAAAATCTCCCAATAATAACAGCTGATCATACGATGGCAAAATATGAGTTACAAATTCACAAAACTCTCGTATAAAACCACTGTCAGGATTAGGTGGCCTATAAATAAGCGCACAGAACACCGCAGTGGAATCAGACTCTAGCACAATACATTGTAACTCAAATGATGCATAACTCCCGACAGAAACGGGACGTATGTTGAGGGTTTGTTTAAAAACCATGGCGACCCCACCGCCTTTGCCAGTACATCAAGGTGTACTAATAAAACAACAGTCCGGTGGACAGAGTTCTTCAAAGACAGACGACTCACCAGCAGAAGCCCACGTCTCCGTCAGGAAAAGGATATCCAAGTTGCGTCCAGTATAAAAATCATTTAAAATAAAAGTCTTGTTGCACACGGACCTAGCATTAACTAGGGCCATGTTGAGATGAAACTGTAGTTCCGAGTTCCGATCCAGTCGAACAAAATCCAGTTGGCGAAGATTTAAATGTTCCACTCCTCTCCGGCGAAGTTGTAAACGCGGCAAAGCGGAGGTAGAAGAATCATCGAAAACGGGAAGATGAAAAGCACATATATAATCCCAGGAGCGTCGCGCCAGGTTGTGCCCCTCCAAATAAGTTGTATTCAGGGAAAACTGGGTTGAGAATTTTAAGGATGAAGCAATCGTCCGTCTAATTCTCACTCGAACACCACCACGACAACCTCTCTTTCTGCGGCGTTTCCGTACAGGAGGAACACAGCAGGGTAATTGGTAAACGCACTCTGGCGCAGGTTGCTTGGAAGAGGATTGAGAGCAAGAGTAGAGAACTGGGCAGTTTCTCAGGTAACCAGCTTCCATACAACATTTGATGTTAAATAGGGCTTGGCGATCGTAGGTCAGCACTGTTTTGAATGTTACGGTGAAAAATTAAAGATAGAGAAAGCATATATCAAGATATAATGACTTGACTGATAATTTGCAGTATAACGTCTCACCTGTAATCATCCAAACGTGGCGCTCCTGTTGTTCTCTTCTTGTCTGGGCAGCTTCAGTTTCCTCACGCATCGCGATTACAGAAACATAACAGCGCATTTTTCAAACTCTAGTGAAGTATTGTGTCATCATGACGTCGTATTTCTGGCGCATGCGCAATAAACAACATGTTTATATATTTCATGCATGGTTAAATTTTATTTCTAGTTCTTACTCATTGTGTTGTTAGACTCTGTAAGTTCACAATACTTGACTCATTCACCTAACTAAAAGTCAATAATTTGTACAGTGTAGTGACATGTATTTTATGTATTAAATGTATTTTAACGGAATTAAGGCAAATTCATTTTGTTTAGATTTGTTTAACTTTTGCTCGCAATTAATGCAATTAAATGTGTGTTTAATTGACTTAGAACAACATAATGATATATAAAGTATTCTGTTCATAGATGTAAAGTACAATAACTTACTATTACTTTAAGTACTCCTCTTATAAATTACATTTTATTGTCAAATATTATGTAGAAACCTGACGCTTGTAGTTGAGTTCATAGAGCAGGGGCTGGTGATAAAAATGTCAACAATAAGTTGTACTGGAATATACTCTATAAGCAAATGTATTGCTGTTTACAGGAAAAATACATGTCAAGTGCATTAATGCACACAGTATATATTACTGTAACGGTCACCAGCTGGAGTGCTCTTGAGAGCCACCAGAGGGCACTCCACACCAGACTCTCACGTTCACTCACAGACTACATCTCCCATCATTCTCTGCCTGGACTCATCAGCACTCATTATCACATTCACCTGTGTCTCATTATCTTGTTTAGTTCACCCCATATAAGCCTGGTTCACCCCACCACTCACTGCGAAGTCTTGTATGTTGCTCCCCTCAACAAAGAATAAAAAGACATGACCCTCCCCTATTTTCCTCCGGTGGCCCCTTCCATAAATACCGAACGGTCCCTAAGTGCACACAACTTGACTCATTCACTAAAACTAAAAGTCAACAATTTTTACAGTGTAGTGTGGTCTGATTAAAATGAAATGTATTTTAGCTGAGATTGAATGCAAAAAAATTTGTTTAGATTTGTTAAACTTTGGTTACAGATTATAATGTATAAGAAAATTTAGAGGAAATATACATTTCAAGTGCATTAATGCTCACAGTATATATTATAGACTAAGCACATTTAAAATACATTAAGAAATACATTTTGGAACACACTAAAGTTGGAATTAAAATCAATTATTTTCCATGTGCTTTAGTATATTAGTCTATACATGAAAATAAGTATACTACTGTAAGAAAAAATGATGTGGACGTCGAAGATCTCAAAAATTAAGTTTAATACAGCATAGCAGTGGCAAGGTACACAAAGCACCTTGGGTTCACCGGCATCAGAATGAACCCAGAACATCCAAATCTTAAACCTTTTATCCTGTTACAGTTTACAACTCTTAATGTAAATTAAGTTGTTCCTGTTGTAACAGCTGTGGTCTGTATGTTAATGAAGTTGAGACACCCCATTGTCTGAGAAGGTTCTCTGTGTCCCACACCCAGTCCCATTCTACAATTGACTACCATTTGCTCAGGATGTGATCAACCCAAATGGTCAAGAAACAATATAACTTGATTGCCTTAATCTCTATGATAATTAAGCCCTTTTGGGGATGAGCTCATTCGAAAATATATTTAGGAGTGGAATCTGGGTCGAGGCAGACTACAATTTCTTACACTACTTTAAAACAAAAGAAAAACAAAAACCCTGGGGATTTTGCTGTGTGTTCGGAAGGCTCCGTTCAGAAGTTACAGGCACAACGGCAGTTTACAAAATTAAATCCAGAAGGAAAATCCACAAACAATGACACAAGCACTCTTCCTCATGCAGAGGGATTGCAGCATACAAACGCCAAATGAAGAAACCGTGGAACTGGACAACTAAAATACAAAGACAGATGACCTCATAAATGGCGGGAAACTAACAAAACATACAGTGGCAAAAACATAAAACAGAAACACATTTTCTTGAAACCAAGCTTCCATAACAACTCGTTTTGTACTCTCTCCTCTTTATTATGTATAATAGAAATGTTTCCACCAATTGTGGCAAGCTGCCAAAAAGTCACAATGAATCTTGATAAAAATGTGTCCAGTTATTTGCATGGTTTGTCTCATGTTCTGCTGAACTCATTCTCAAAAATGCCTGATCCCTTCTGTTATAAATGTGTGTAAGCTGAACGGAGTAGCCTCAGACACATGGACTGAATCATCTGAGCTTTTGATTTTACAGTACATGAATCTGTTTCTCTGTGGGACGCTGTCTCACATCATTAGAAATGGCTCACAGTCTGAATGCCTGTCTAACCCTGTTATCTCTCTCTCTCTCTGCAACCCCTGCTTCCTTCTGCGGCTCATTTAGACACAAATAGCAACCGTAAGTACATTGACCTCCTCTTTACACATACTCCTTTATTTCTGGCTCTGAGTGTTTATTTATGGATAATTCCCCCCCCCCCCAGTCGGAGAAGCTCCAATGATCACGACTCAGCCCAAGTCTCACACCGCTTTCTCTTTGGATGACGTCAATCTGGCCTGTGAGGCGACTGGAAACCCGACGCCCAGGTGAGCGTAAACTGGCTTAGAAACATCTAAACCACTGCTTCATCAGCACTTTCTCATCAGATCATTCAGATCATCAAATCATTAGCAGAACTGAACTGGTGTGTCAGATAAATGCAAAATGTACAGTAGGGGAGAACGCGGTAATGTGAGACATCGGGTAATGTGAGACACCCCCTGTATCTAGGCAACGGAACACATTTGTGGTCATGTGACCATTATGTTTTCAAGCCCCTCCCATTTACCCTTGGCCATGAAGGAAAGGACCTCATGGTGCTGTAGTAAGCATGTTTTTTTCACAAACATATTTTTTTTGCATGTAAAAGTAAATTTTCTTGCTGTCAACTTAATCAACTGTTGTGCCAAAGCAAACTGATTCAGGTAGAAAAACTTATATCATACATGTTGATGAACTACCAACATATAAAACCATGTGATGATGCTAGCTGAAGATTACCCTGAATTGCTGAGATTGTTTTTTCTAAAATGTGGCGGTGGGGTAAAGTGAGACATGAGACACAAGTTAAGTTTAGTCTTAAACATATTTTAATGTAATATTACATTACATATGTTTTATTTTTAATGTCATAAACATTGTAGAAAAGCCATCATGCCAAGGCAATACACCAGGAAGACATCCTGGGGCAAAACAGCCCTCGAGGAGATGGAGAGTGCTGCCGCTGAGGTCCAGGAAGGAAAGAAGTCTATAAGAGAGAAATATTTACAAGTCAAGCCTCCTAAGATGCTAATCCATCCACTGCACATGGTCCACATGGATGTGCCTCGTGTTCCCAGCCGACCTGGATATGTGTCTCCTCGTGAAATCCTACCACTTCCCAAATGTCCCCCCAGAACACAAACCAAACGAAAGCGTGTGAAGATAGCCATCCTAACTGATACTCCTGAGAAGCAGGGAATTGAAAAGGCTTATAAAGAAAGACAAAAGAAACTGGCTGGAAAAAAAAGCAAAATAGCAAAGAAAAGGGAAAACCGAAAACAAAATCATAATTAGCAGCTCTGAGGAGAGTGATGTCCCTGTCCCAGTTGATAATGTGTCTGACGAAAAGAGCTCTTAGGATGAGAGAAGTGACCCAGGATACACAGATCTGTCCGTGGGTGACTTTGCCATAGTTAACTTTGCAACCAAACACAGGAGTGTCCGTTACATTGGCATGGTTGAGAAAGTTGAGAATGACGAAATACTTGCACAATTTCTCTGAAGAATCCAGGGAAACATGAAAGAGTGGGAGAGACCCACGTTTGCTATAAAGGAAAATGATGTGGCACATGTTCCTAAAAGTGATGTGGTGAAGAAGCTGCCTCAACCTAAGAGGCCTGGAGGAACCACAAGGAGAGAGCATCTCGTCATCTTTCCCTGTAACCTTCAGGGATGGAATGTAGAGTAGGCCCAATTGTAGAGTATGACAGTAGGCTGATGTTCTAATCCAGGTGGGTCTAGTCCCGTGTTCTGAGTCCCGTGTTCTGAGTCCCAGGCTGAGTCCCAGGCTGTTCTAGCTGGTTCTGATTGTCCTCTGCTCTGACCCCCAGACACTAGCTGGCTCTAAGGGTCCCGTGTTCTGAGTCCCAGGCTGTTCTAGCTGGTTCTGATTGTCCTCTGCTCTGACCCCCAGACACTAGCTGGCTCTAAGGTTCCCGTGTTCTGAGTCCCAGGCTGTTCTAGCTGGTTCTGATTGTCCTCTGCTCTGACCCCCAGACACTAGCTGGCTCTAAGGGTCCCGTGTTCTGAGTCCCAGGCTGTTCTAGCTGGTTCTGATTGTCCTCTGCTCTGACCCCCAGACACTAGCTGGCTCTAAGGGTCCCGTGTTCTGAGTCCCAGGCTGTTCTAGCTGGTTCTGATTGTCCTCTGCTCTGACCCCCAGACACTAGCTGGCTCTAAGGGTCCCGTGTTCTGAGTCCCAGGCTGTTCTAGCTGGTTCTGATTGTCCTCTGCTCTGACCCCCAGACACTAGCTGGCTCTAAGGGTCCCGTGTTCTGAGTCCCAGGCTGTTCTAGCTGGTTCTGATTGTCCTCTGCTCTGACCCCCAGACACTAGCTGGCTCTAAGGGTCCTGTGTTCTGAGTCCCAGGCTGTTCTAGCTGGTTCTGATTGTCCTCTGCTCTGACCCCCAGACACTAGCTGGCTCTAAGTCTCCTGTGTTCTGAGTCCCAGGCTGTTCTAGCTGGTTCTGATTGTCCTCTGCTCTGACCCCCAGACACTAGCTGGCTCTAAGGGCCCCGTGTTCTGAGTCCCAGGCTGTTCTAGCTGGTTCTGATTGTCCTCTGCTCTGACCCCCAGACACTAGCTGGCTCTAAGGGTCCCGTGTTCTGAGTCCCAGGCTGTTCTAGCTGGTTCTGATTGTCCTCTGCTCTGACCCCCAGACACTAGCTGGCTCTAAGGGTCCTGTGTTCTGAGTCCCAGGCTGTTCTAGCTGGTTCTGATTGTCCTCTGCTCTGACCCCCAGACACTAGCTGGCTCTAAGGGTCCCGTGTTCTGAGTCCCAGGCTGTTCTAGCTGGTTCTGATTGTCCTCTGCTCTGACCCCCAGACACTAGCTGGCTCTAAGGGTCCCGTGTTCTGAGTCCCAGGCTGTTCTAGCTGGTTCTGATTGTCCTCTGCTCTGACCCCCAGACACTAGCTGGCTCTAAGGGTCCCGTGTTCTGAGTCCCAGGCTGTTCTAGCTGGTTCTGATTGTCCTCTGCTCTGACCCCCAGACACTAGCTGGCTCTAAGGGTCCTGTGTTCTGACCCCCAGACTGTGTTCTAATCTAACTGGTTCTATCTGTCATTTGAATGTTAATTAAAACATTTTGAATTATATTATGTTGTATTTGATTTTGTTCAGAGTTACTTTCAAGTTTTTAGAGAAAAAGTGCTTAATTGACCAATCCCCATGATTCTGTTACTAGTCCGACATTAGTTCTGGAATGTGTGGTTGTCAAGCTAGCTGTCAGGGTTAGCTGTCAGGGTTAGGGTTAGGTTCTAACTGTTACAACATGTATTGTTATGGTAGTTTCAGAGTGGAACAAGTAAGTGGATCATTTTACCCCCAGCTGGTTCACTTTACCCCCTTGATTTCTCTGGTCTGTATCAGTTTACCCTTAAGCTGGGGTAAAGTGAGACACAAGACCACTTTTTAAAAAACATATTTTTACTGCATACATTCTGATAATTTCCATTGCTAGGAAACATCCTGAATTAATGGGAAATGTGTAAATTTTACTGATATATAATTTAAGCTTGCTTAGAGGGGAGCAAATGTAAAAAATGTCTCACTTTACCCCACTCTCCCCTACTGTGGATTACCAAGACACCGCTTTAAAATCTCTGCAAATACTGCTTTTAAATTAATGAAATTCATCAGATCAGAATATCATAAGTAAAGTGATTGATCTTCACTTTGAATCATTATTAGGGATTTGTGTCCCTTTCTAACATCTCTCTAGTCATAATCTCTCTGTCATCAGTGTATGCCCAGTTGTGGTTAGCTTTGGTAATAGTTGTGTATGAGTTATCCTCTTTATGATTTTGAGATCCATCTTTTCACACCGTCACTGATGGATAGGTAGAGTGACAGCAGCTGATCCTAAACCTGACACTACCAAATTATGAATCAAGCATAAGTAAACTTTTGAACGAGGTCATATGTGTAAATTCAGCTGGTATTTTGACGTGACTATATGGAAACATTTATTATAGCTTATTCAGGGCAGTAGATTTTGCATGTTAACTTTTGACCAGGACTGTATATATTCCTTTGTTTTTTATCTCTCCATCTGTCTATCTTTATTTACTGTAGTTTTAAGATGGTCTTTCTGTTCTTATCTCCCATGTACAGTTTCCGTTGGGTCAAAGATGGAAAGCAGTTTGGGAAGGTTCTGCTGGGGTCTTGAAGCCTGAAAGCGGATCCAGATGAGGAGCTGAAGTCGTATCAGGGCTCGTACCGCTGCTATGTGGCAAACGAGTTGGGAACGGCCGTCTCAGACCTGGTGCACCTGATCACAGAGCGTGAGTCTGTCCTCGAGCACTGGCTCAGTGTTTGGAATAACTTAGTGCTTTTAATATTTGTTACTATCTCTTCTGTATGCTTTACTGTGCATTATATGCTACATTTTTGTACCATCCTGGTGACCTACCCTAATTTCTCTCAGTCACTGATCTGAGTGTTTGATGATTCTGTTACTAGTCCGACATTAGTTCTGGAATGTGTGGTTGTCAAGCTAGCTGTCAGGGTTAGGGTTAGGGTTAGGTTCTAACTGTTACAACATGTATTGTTATGGTAGTTTCAGTGTAATTTGTGAAGTGGTGTTTGTCTCCAGTTTTGTACAGCTGTATGACTTTTGCCATTTTTATTTTATACATTATTATACAAATCTCTATTATTTCCCTCTCTTCCACTGCTGAAAGAAACATTGAGTAAGGATTACTATCAATGAAATCAACATACTTCTCATCAGAAGAATCAGGGATTTTTCCTGCCAGTTTTGGTTTAACATTTACAAAATAATAATTGAAACCATTTACTTGAAAAGAGAGTTCTCTGCGCTTCTGTAATCCACAAACAATCCGGTGCAACCAGGGCAGGACAAAACAATTCAAACAAAAGGAATCGCCGGTGCAGCACAGATGTCTACTGATTAAAATATTTATTTAAGGTGCATAACAAGAAATGACTAACGTTTCGATGTGGTTACATCTTCATCAGAGTCCCTGAAACCATTTACTATTGTAACGTTTTGTAACGGATACTTCTGTAGTGGGAAGGACAACGACAACTATGAAGATGAAGATAAATTCAAGATAAGATTATTTAAAAGAGCAGGTGCAGGTGTGGGCCAAGAAGGATGCTGGGAACTGTAGTGTGGACGGAGACTAACAGATGACAGTGACAGTAACAGTAACAGTGATGGTAACAATGACAGCGACGGTGAAGATGATGATGGCAATGACAGTGAAGGTGATCGTGACAGTACTCTCCCCTCCCGGCAGGCGCGACCTCGTGCCTGGAGTCTTCCACAGGGGAGTGAACCTGAACTGAAGACTCCAGGACGATACCGGCAGTACAGGAGGTCAGGGCGGATCAGGCTGAGCAGGTGGCCATGGCGTAGACGTCCCTTCGGGTGGCCATGGCGGAGCCGTCCCTTTGGGCGGCCATGGCGTAGACATCCCTTCGGGTGGCCATGGCGGAGCCGTCCCTTCGGGCGGCCATGGCGTAGACATCCCTTCGGGTGGCCATGGTGGAGACTTATCTTGAAATCTGATGTAATATTATAATGCGTATTTGGCTTGCTGTCCGGGGGGAGGGCTCCGAGCTCAGAATTCGGCCCGACCCCAGAGTACTTCCCCCTATGAATGTATAGACCATGGTATCTATGAGCAGACCCATCTTCAGTCTGGATTCCGTAAACTCCACAGCACGGAAACTGCACTAGTTAGAGTCACAAATGACTTGTTAATGGCTTCTGATTCTGGCCGCTTATCTATACTGATTCTTCTTGATCTTAGTGCCGCTTTTGACACTATAGATCACTCCATTTTAATCACCCGCTTAGAGACTATCTTTGGAGTTTCTGATTCTGCATTAAAGTGGTTTAAGTCCTACCTCTCTGATCACAAGCAGTTTGTTGTGATGGGTGATTGCAAGTCTGAGGTCGGTATGGTGCACTCTGGTGTTCCCCAGGGATCAGTTTTGGGCCCTTTACTTTTTAGTATTTACATTTTTCCATTTGGCCAACTTTTAAGAACACTTGGTCTTAACTTTCACTTCTATGCCGATGACACTCAGATATATATACATTCAAAACCTGATGTCAATATGCCTGTGTCTTTCCTTTCTCAATGTTTTACTGAGATTAAGAAATGGATGTCTGAAAATTTTCTCTGTCTAAACAGTGACAAGACTGAAGTGATGCTTATTGGTTCACCTCATCAGTTGCGTAAAGCAGAGTCCATAACCTTAAGTGTGGATGGCTCTGCTCTGCAATTCAAAACTAACCTAAAAAATCTGGGGGTGATATTTGATGCCAATTTAACATTTGACCATCAAGTTCGTAACACAGTTAAAACATCATTTTTTCATCTCAGAAACATTGCCAAATTGCGTCCCATGTTGACTTTCTCTGTAGCTGAAAAATTAATCAACACCTTTGTTTTCTCACGTATTGATTACTGTAATGCTTTGCTGGCTGGAGTATCTAGAGCTACCCTAAGTAAATTACAGTTGGTACAAAATTCAGCTGCTAGAATTCTTACAAGGACCAGTGCAAGGGAGCACATCACACCTGTCCTGGAAAAATTGCACTGGCTTCCTGTTCGTTTTCGTATCGATTTTAAAATTCTCATGCTCACTTATAAGGCCTTGAATAATCTGGCCCCTCAATATTTGTGTGAGCTTCTAACCCCCTACACTCCTACACGTGCTCTACGCTCCTCTGAAGCTGGTCTTCTAACTGTCCAAACAACACGGCTAAAAACTATGGGTGATCGGGCTTTTTCTTCTTTGGCTCCTAAATTGTGGAATTCCCTGCCCTCTGAGATTAGGAATGCAGAATCCCTTAGTGTTTTTAAATCATCCCTTAAAACTTACTTTTTTAGGGTAGCGTTTGTGTGATTCATGTCATTATTATGCTTGTTTTTGTATTGATTTTTTTTATTTTTTGTGTGGTCAGTTTTTTACTGTTTGCACTGTTATGTGTACCTTTTAAAAGGTATATGTACCTTTTAATTTCATATTTTTATGTAAAGCGCTTTGAGATGCTACTTTTAAAGGCGCTATATAAAATAAAGTTTATTATTATTATTATCTGAATGTGAGGTGATGGGGTGGTGGCGGGATGCTGAGAAATTTGTCATGAGACAGGAGGTAAGGAAAGGCTTTATTTATACTGGCTTCTTCTTGTGCTGATGATTACCTGAACATGCTCCTCCCGAACTTTGTTACATAAAACTTCATTTCACGAGTTCACATGTTAATGAAATCTGATGTAATATTATAATGCGTATTTGGCTTGCTGTCCGGGGGGAGGGCTCCGAGCTCGGAATTCGGCCAGACCCTAGAGTACTCCCCCCAAAAAGTTTAGATGAACGCAGGACAGCGAGCGTAGAATTTATCCCCCCAAAAAGTGAAGGGTATGTATTTACCAAGGAACGAGCTTGCCTATTCGACTGGGAAGGCTTTCGCAATGTCCGACGGGAACTTGGATGCTCACAGCATCGGACGGATGAGCCTGTTCTGCAGTTGAACTGACAGCTCGATGACACAAGAATTATGCAAGCCTGAATTTGTGAACGAGTTTAACCATTCACCCAGGAGGGCTCTCGCAGCATCCGAAGGGAACTTGTATGCTCACGGCATCGGACAGGTAAGCCTTGCCAGGTTGAACGGAGGGCGCCCGCTGGACTCGGTCGGGAGGGCTCGACTGGCGCTTCTACGGGGCTGGGGCACAGGAATAGACCCCTCGCGGCCCGACGAATGGGGAGCCCACCTAGCGACACGAGCGCGGCTGTCCGGCGACGACTAAGACAGGCAGGCTCTCACTGCAATTCTAATGGGAGGGCTCGACCGGCGCTTCGGAAAGGGGAACTGAGCCCGGCCCACGAACGGGGAGCCGTCACTGTGTGCGAACGGGGGAGCCTGCAATTGTTTGTAAAAATGCTATATTATTTAAGCGAGTGTAAATACGGCGAGCAAAATAGATTCAGAAAGTGGGTTTGTACTGGTATCGGTGCGGAAGTGACGAAGGATGTGGCGTCGCAGGTGATGGAAATGAATGATCTAATTAGTTAGGGCTTGGTGAGCATTTCTGATGTGGAAGAGGCTGGATCTAATATAGGTTTTGAAAGCTTCAGATGAATAGCGACCGAGGGTTTGTGCGGCTGTGGTAGCTGCTCCGATACGGAATGAGTGGCTAGAGAAATTATCTGCTGTGACGCCGGGTTCGTTGAGGACTGCTTTAAGGTGCTTTTGGAACCAGAATCTCGAAGCTGGATGATTGGAGTTGTAAGATTAATAAGGGAATTAAGATCAATATAACTCAAAGGGGATTGAATTACAGGGAATAAGAACCGAATTATTATGCAAATTATTCAGAATTAATATTTAACACTTTATCAACTATTCGTCCACCGATAAGTTGAGATTAGGGTATTTTATCAATTCTGGACAGAATGTTATCCCGTGGCCTACGGTAATAATATCATAAAGTTATGATAACTGATTAATATGAGCAAGGTAGCAAAATCTTTTTAGTTTAAGGCAGTAACTTGTAAGCACACAGCACAAGACGCTTGTATGTAAAATCAACCAAGACTTTATTGAACTACTCTAATACACACAAACTAAACTAACAAAAACACACAAACATTCATTCAAACAGTGACAGAGAGTGATGTTATTAACGGAGGGTGAATGGAGTCCCAAATGTCTAGCGTTAGACACTATTTCTTGACCGCAACCTGAGAGAATCAAACTACTAGCACTTCAATCTTAGTTCGTTTTCTTAATAAGATTTCCACCAGTTCACTTCAGCCAGAATTAGGAGAATTGTGTACTTGCGTTTAGATGCTCCTGAGCGCGTGCGTTCCCTGTGACGAAGTTGCTGGAGAGGGAATCTCTTCGGCGCTGATTGGCTGGCAGTCGGTCGATGTGCGTTCTGAGGGACAGCACTCGATGGTTGGTTGGCTTTGCCGGGTGGCGCTTCGTTCGCGGGATTTCCTGGATTGCGGGTTGCTATGCAACGGAGTTTCCTCTGAGTCTGGAGCAACTCTGAGAGGGGTTTCTTTGACGAAGTTCAACGAAGGATCTTACGGAAGAGTTGATGAGTTTTGCGTGAGCTCTTGGTGGTTTGAAGAGTATGTAAGCATACACGCTGGACGATGGAAAGGTCAGCAAGAGCAAAAGTCACTGCAAAAGCGAGGCACAAGGCAGGCAAAAAGCAAGGCAAAAAGCAACTCATAGCTGCTTGTCATTGGGTTATAAGCGTGTCCATCTGACCCGTCCTTCCTAGTGCGACAGCCAATCAGATATTGTCTTGGGCGGGACCTACGCCCCGTTCTCCGGTTCTTGCATGTAATTAGCGTCAAGTCCACATGATCACATGTGCCCAAACTCCTGAGAGTTTAGTTAAACGCTTTAATAAGTAAACTTAATAGTTTAAATATGGTGCATCCTACACACATCTACTTTATATCAAAATTCTAGAAATCATTTACCCATCAAGTAGGTACCAAAATACATATACTTCCCATGGTTGAGGTGGGAGTAAATAAGGATTTAGCTGTGATAAGTGTTTAACACACAAAATTAACTTGAGTAATATAAAGCATACATACTACAGAGAATACACATGTATGAGGCAACTTCTGGTGATTAGTTCCTATAGCTGAGGTAGAAAACCTTACAAATAGGCTGTAATGAAAGTTAAACACACAGAAAGAACTCCACAGGTTACATAAAATATACATGATACTTAAGATATATGTGAGGTAAATACTGGTGATCAGTTCAGCTTATTGGAAGCAATTTTGAGACCGTTGTTTGTATTAAACCACAAGTGGGTTAATTTCAGTCTATTAGTTTTGGAGACAAAAAGTCTCTGGAATTTACAACTGCAGAAAGGGGGGTGTCCCCTGGTTGAGGGTTTCTGGTGATTCTGGGCCATAAGAATGCTTTAGCATCCTTCGTTTCCTGATAAGGCTGTGGATTTATGCATTGGGGTCACCACAGGGTTTCTTGGCCATTTGGTCGTAAGTTTGGGGAACAAAGGAATCTTTTCCTGCTGTCCTGGCATCGCTGGTTTGAGATTAGACACGCACAACAAGGGGAAGGGGGGTGACATCTCCTTTAGCCATCTCGGCACCATGACTGTGTTTTATGACTTACTAATGGTTCACTAGGGAATCGTTCCGAACTGTGGAATGTGGTGTTGGTTTCATATGACATGGACTGTTCAAGGATAATCCTACAGAGTCGTTAGTGAAGAGTGGGTCGAGTGGGGATTTGGACGTGGAACGTTTGTACTGCAGGTAGTTAAAAAGAGCATGGTACGGTTGGATGGGAGTTTGTAAAATGAAAATATAAACGAAGTGACCTTTTTTAGCTCTGTCAGTTTTACTTTGTTTAATGAAGAATGATATGGTTTCATGATCTACGATCTGTAGGTCTGAAATTGTAGGATGAATGTTTGGGTCGAATAAGGAAGTGACGGTCAGTTCGAAGCAGCGGAGGAAACCGAAGAATGCTAGGATGAACATAGCTTCTAATGTATAGGCGGTGTTGGTGGAGTGGTATCCAAGATGGAGTGATGAAATGCATTTGGTGAGTATATCGATTGTGATTGGTTGTCTGGTGTCTGGGCGAGTGGGGCGGGTTCTTTGTATTCCCTTAATTAGAAGGGACGTTTTGGAGTTATTAATTGCAGGTGCAGGTTTACCGTGGATTCATTTATGGAAGAATTGAATGCCGCTTAGATAGCTTTTTATGGATCCGGCTTGGAGACCTTTGACTTTATGAAGATGAGATATGAATGAGGTAACTGTTAAAAGAGAAAATTCGGGAAACGACAGGTTGTGAGAGAGGTGGAATGATTTGAACGATTTCCACACGGTGTAATATGTTTGCAGGGTTCTGGGAGAAACTGCTTGGAGGATGGAATCGATGGACGTGTCCAGGAGGGATTTTAGCGGATGGTTTATGGGAAGATCAGCTGAGAATAAGGAGGTACTTTGGGTTGGAGTGGGGTCTGCTTCTGGTGCCAGCGTCCTGAATTTCTGAAAAGAGAAACGGGAGAGAGTCAGCTATTTGATTTTGAGCCCTTGGGACGTGTTTTGCAGTTATTAAGAACTGGTCACATGCGGAGATCCAGATAAGGCGTCTGAGGAGTGGCATTAGCGCGGGTTAGCGAGAACGACCTTTGTTAATACAGTGTACGATTGCTTCGTTGTCGCAATGGACTTGGATGCTTTTGGTTGACCACTCTTTCCCCCATAGGGAAGCTGCGACAACGATCGGGTAGAGCTCGAAAAGGGCCGAGGAGGCTGAAGGACTGGGGTGTGTCTAGGAGCTGAGGGGGCCAGGGAGACGCGAACTAGCGTCCTTGGTAATAGCCGCCGAAGCCGATCGAGGGAGCTGCGTCTGTAAACAGTTTGATATCGAGGGGGAGAGAGATAAAGTCGTCGTAAAAAAAAGTTAAGCCGTTCCACTGGTTAAGGAAATGAATCCATAATTTTAGCTCGTTTTTGGACTCATCAGAAAGGATGATCCGATCTTCCAGAGCATGAATGGATAAAGAGAGGGCGAGAAGATGCGCGATAAAGGGGCGGCCCTGTGGAATAATTTAGGTGGCCCAGCAGCGAGAGAAGTTCACGTTTTGAACAATCTGTGCGGTCTGTAAAATTGGATGCGATTAAGATGACACGATCGATTTTTTCCTTAGGCAGTGAGGCCTGGAATTTTACTGAGTCCAGATTGATGCCTGGGAACTCGATGGATGTAGTTGGACCCGATGTTTTCTCCTGGGCTAACGGAATCCCTAGTTCGGCGAAAACTTTTTGCACTGTGAGGAGGTGAGCCTCGGGGATGCCGTTGTATGGTGAAATTATTAGGAAATCATCAAGCATATGGAGAAGATGGGGAATTGCATAATTATTGGAAAGAATCCAACATATAGCTTCAGAGAGAGTGTCAAAAATTTTCGGGCTGCTTTTGCAGCCGAAAGTTAGGCGCACGGCGAAATAAAACTTTTTCCGCCAGTTTACACCGAATAAGTGCCACGAATCAGGGTGGATTGGCATTACTTTGAAAGCAGAGGAGATATCTACTTTTGCAAGCCATGCCCCTCGTCAAGCTATTTTAATCATGGTTATGGCTTGTTCGATGTCATGATAGTTGAGAGAATATTCTTCGAGAGGGATGAGACTATTGATGCTCGGATATGGAGAATTATGGGGGGCTGAAAGGTCTATTATCAACCGCTTTTTTCCCGAGAATTTCCTGGTAGCCACGCCTATAGGGCTGATGCGAAATGTGTCAAACGGGGGAGCCTCGAAAGGTCCTATCATAAAACCGGATTCAATTTCTTTTTTAATTCATTTATCTACTACTTCAGGCTCCGCTAAGGAGTACCGAAGATTAGCGCAGATAATGTTTTGCGTGGGATAACTTTCTACGCTGGGTTTAAAGCCTTGGTTGAGACCTGTCAGCAGATAATTTGTGAAGTTGACATCTGGGTGGTGTGATAATTCCTCAGCCAGGCGGAAAACATTCACAGGAGTTGAGAGATAGTTTTTTGCATTTTTATTAACAGATTTTTTGACTGGGCATACCACGCAGGCGTGTGCACCGCCACAGTAATCACAGACGTGGAGAAAACGACAACGTTGTCTTGGGCATCACCCTTCATTGAAGTTTCTGCAAACTTGTCTGCCGGGAGCCGTGTATGGAGCTCTGATCGAACAATCTTCTCTTGCGGGTCGCGAAATGTAACTTGTGGATTTTATGGCATTCTGCTCTGAGCCAGGAGGGATCGATGGATTGATTTGGGGGCATGCCGTGGTGACATGGCTTGTGGATCTGCAGATTGCACAGGAGATGTTTCTGCACCCGAGGAAGACTCGGTTATGGAGATCAGTGTCCAACGCTCCCCAATAGGGACACTGATTCCATTGGGAAATGCGGACAGTGCATTTTGCGGAAAACAATTTATGGTAAGTATAGAAATGACTACTCCCATAAGACAACGCGAACTCTGCTATGATAGCAAGATAAAATTTAGCTTGCGCCATCTATGGGGGAAAGTCGAGCATATAATTTCTGTATAGCGGCTAAAAGCGATACAGAATTCGGCAAGTGATAATGTGCGTGATGCAACCCGTGAATTATTTTTTAGAGTGACTGAGATATCGCCACAGTCCACTTGGCGATTGGACTCGACTGGGGGAAACAGGGACAGGAGAGAACCCAAATCTACGTCTGCTACAGTTTTTGCTTGAACATGTTAAAAATATCTAATCATTTCTGTAATACATTTTAATTTTAATTTTGCAACTTATAAAGCGTTAAAAATGTATTCAATTTGCATATTAAAACTAGTGTATGAAATGGCAAATGTAAATTATATAATTGAATTTTAATTTTCATTTTGCACCAAACGTTGCACAAATGTATTGGAAAATTTTAATTTAAATACAGAAATGCATTGCCATTTTACATATTGCATTGTCATTTTGCATATTACATTTCAAACTGAAATTTGCTACCCATATGCTTCCATACGAGATTACATTTTAATTTTCAATTTGACAGGGATGATGCACTGTCACACCGTGAAAAATGAAATCATTTAATTTCATTCTCAATTTTGTCATATATTTTGCGAACTGTTTTCTGTAATGAAATCGTTAATCTGGTTTTCATTTTAATCATTTAATTTATTTATTTAAAATTGGCAGAAAAATCGCTACATTATATTTCTCAGCAACGAGGGGTTACATCACTATTTTGAAGTAGTTAAAAGTCATAGCTTCATTGTTAATGGAAAGGGAGGCGTCGAACAGATGGGTACGCACCTCTCATCTCTCTCTCTCTCTCTCTCTCTCTCTCTCTATGAATAATTAATTCAAATAAATGATATAATTCATTCATTTAAATAAATGTAATCTTACGCACTACTTTATCTCTGTGTCTTATTAAAAGTGGGCAGAATGCTAGATCTAATGAGCCATAACTGACGAAAATTATGATCGGTTTTGCCAACTGACCATGGTATAAGCAGGATAATCCACGGCTAGCTGTGCATTAAACCATTTTAATGCACTTTGCCGAGGCAACCACACTGCTTTTTTTATGAGCAGTTCTTTGCCTCCACGCTGGCATTAAAATAGTTTAATACACAGCTATCCGTTGATTATCCCTTACTTATTAATTTGTTATGTGGTGAAATGTACAATTATGAAACTTGTGAGCTTTTGTTTGAATTGTAGTGGCAAGCCTAATTCCTGTGTATGACTGACACTGTGTTTACCACTGCATATAATGCACAGTATGCAGTAAGAAGTACACTAGTATACTGCCCTACAAAGGCAAAAGACCTTAAGTCGCTAGAGTGTGGAACTGAGAAAAATGACTTTAAAGATTTTTAGTTGTCCCGTCAAATTAATTATAGGTAGGACACTGGAAATCTGGCAAATAGATGTTTTAGTAATGGAAATGACTTTTGACCACTATTTTAAAGTTACTGTACTCTGCCTTTGTATTGTCAGCAAAAAGTGAGAAATCATGCCAAGGCAAAAGGCAGTAACTTCCACATTATCAATATTTAGTTGCTGATCACCATTAACAAAATCATTATAGTACACACCTTTATAAAATCTAGTGATTATGCTATTTATTTTGTATGATTTACAATTATTTATAGCCATCTACTTATTGCTATCCTGGGCTTTGGTTGCATTCTGATGGCATTATTAATACATTTGACATGACAAAATACCTCCATAGATATATTAGTCCAGCGTTGGCTCGACCGTGTTTAGGGCGGGGCTGAAGGTGCCGGCGAAGTTTTGGCACTCTGTCAGCTAGATGCATGAGTGTTTCAACCAGGTCCAGTACCCGAACTGAGTTGAGGCGGGGCTTTAATTCTTGGTTGTATTCATCTGATACGGCAATGTGTAACGTTTTTCTGTCAACTCTGCATAATCCTTCGCGATATCGCACGTTTGTCGACGGTGGGTTCAGACCATACTTCTGACCGCAGGACAAAGCTCTGAGGACATCAGAAGTTAGAGGGACTGATGGCAGCTGTACAAAGTACACAGGCTACACCGTAATTTTAACGTACAATCTGGTAGGTAGCATTATTTGATAGAACACCGGCACAGTAACTTCATATTGATGCGCCGCTAAACAAAGGCAGAGAACCGTAACTCAATTTGAGCATTCCAAAACAAAGCCAAAGAGCGGTAACTGATGTTACGGTGTTCTGCCTTTGTTTCTCATGGGCTTTTGGAAGTTACTGTTAAGACAACTCATTATTTTCTCGAAAAAACATCGGAAGTAGATACTTACCCACATGATAAAGGAGGTCTTGAATGTACCAAAAATATAAATAACTCATTTTCGACCAAAAACGAAGTTACGGTCTTTTGCCTTTGCACGGCAGTATAGCATTCTAACACATAGCCAGTGTCAGGAATCTAATCTAATGCATGAATGTTGCCTCGAGTAAGATGGAAATGTCACTTCTGATATGCCATTCGAGGAAATAGAGGATCTGTGTTATCTTGACAGCATTACTTAAGGCCAAATCACACCGACAGACGCAGATCAAGGCCAACAGTCATCATATTACAGTACGTCACTTCCCAGACATTCAAAGAACCAACAAACACAGATTCAATATGGCCAATCAAAAATAAGAGTTGTCCAAGGCCGACAGGAGTAACACACTGATCTGAAACCTGCCACGTGTCTTTTGCCGTGCGTCTGTGAGGTGTGAGTTGGCCTTTAGAAAAGTGGGCAACTATGAGGTCATACTGCTATCTTTGTGATGACATAAACATGACAGGGTCCTTCGGATCAGTAATGAGTTGAATACTGAACACTGAACATTGTATACATAGACACATTAAAGTGTTATTTCTATTTCACAGCCATTCCAACCCTGGCCAGAGAGAAGAAGCAGGAACGAAGACTGCTTGAGGAGGGAGAAAGCACAGTCCTCTACTGTAACCCTCCAAGGAGCTCTGTCGCTCCCATTATACACTGGATGGACAAGCGTAAATTTCCTAAAATGAGTCTAACTCTGCTTAACTAAATTACTCTGCATGACACTTTAATGGATTGAACTGAATCCCATTCCTCTTTCTTTTTTGTCAGAATTCCACCACATTCCTCTGAGTGAGCGGATGACCATAAGTCTGGACGGAAACCTGTACTTTGCCAACTTACTAGTCAGTGACAGTAGAGAAGACTTCATCTGCAATGCCTACTACACCACTGCCAGCGTCATCCTGCCTAAAGATCCCATCGCCATCACCGTCACAGCCTGTGTGTGAACCTTCTTCTGCTAGTGATTAGTACACATTACAACCTCATTTACCAACCAAACCAATACTCAACCAATGCTCTCTCTGCATGTGAATGTGCAGGTTCTATTTCTATAACAAAACCCAGGGATGCTTTTCAAAGCAGAACAAAAAGACGGGAACTGAAGCATGTCCAAAGAGCAAAGAAAGAAAAAAAGCATCAAAAATAGCAATCCCCTGATAAATTGGGACAAAGTATTTAAAAAAGCCATTAGCAGAATAAATGCTAATGTAATCAAGTGGTCGACGAATTGGTGGCGCTGTCACCAAATTAATATGGCATTGTCAGGGGATGATTATAATAGTACATTTAAAGTTTCATTCAGGTACAACCTCTTTATGAAATCTTTCCATTAACTTTGTTGATGCATTACATGAGAACAGTGTGATAACTTTTGCCCAGCATGGTCTGAAGAACTGAATGGAGTAAAATAGGAATGATACATGTGTCGGTGTACAAAGTCAATTGCGCTGGGTGCAAGATAGGGCCCAAAAGGTTAATGTCAGACACCTGGGTTGCATGACTTAATCCTCTTTTAATCTCATCAGCTATACCTCAAAATATAAAACAATGTACAAAACTTTCTCAGTTTATATACTATTGTATTGGAACATAGATTTAACATTTAATACATTTGTAGTCCAACACCCCAAAAACATTTCCAATTGTCAATGAAGCCTATATTAGCCTATATTATATTATTATATTATGTCCAGCAGCCTTATCACCCTGTAGCCCAAGACTGGTTGCCCACTGAAGCTAAGCAGGGCTGAGCCTGGTTAGTACCTGGATGGGAGACCTCCTGAGAAAACCAGGTTGCTGCTGGAAGAGGTGTTAGTGAGGCCAGCAGGGGGTGCTCACCCTGTGGTCTGTGTGGGTCCTAATGCCCCAGTATAGTGACGGGGAAACTATACTGCCAAAAGAGCACCGTCCTTCGGATGAGACGTTAAACCGAGGTCCTGACTCTCTGTGGTCATTAAAAATCCCAGGATGTCTTTCGAAAGAGTAGGGGTGTAACCCCGGCATCCTGGCCAAATTTGCCCAGTGGCCTCTGTCCATCATGGCCTCCTAATCCTCCCCATATATACTGATTGGCTTCATCACTGTCTCCTCTCCACCAGTAAGCTGGTGTGTGGTGGGCGTTCTGGCGCAATATGGCTGCCGTCGCATCATCCAGGTGGATGCTGCACATTGGTGGTGGTTGAGGAGATTCCCCCCTTCTATGTAAAGCGCTTTGAGTGTCGAGAAAAGCGCTATATAAATGTAATGAATTATTATGAATTATTATTATTTTGGGGACAACACTTAGACAGCCAGCCATTGAGTGAAGACAGTCATCTTTAGTGCCGACGTGAATAATGATCTTAGAGAATTTACGATTAGCATTAGCCTGAACTTTTAAATTTGCTTTGATGTCAGGCGCTCTGGCTCCCGGCAAACATGTGACTATGGTGGCTGGTGTCTCTATTTTCACGTTCCCTGTAATAGAATCGCCAATAACTAAGCCACAATCAACAGGATTCTCAGTGGGTGTTTCACTGAGTGGGGAGAACCTGTTTGATGTTGTAATCGGAACGGAGGAGCGGTGTTTTGTCTCGTGACTTCAGCGTCTCACCGTCACCCAGTTGCCCTGCTGCACGGGCTCTACTTCAGCCGGAACCGAACAATGTACAGAGTTCACTAAGCTAGTCGCATCCAAAGCAGTATCTAAAGCCCTAAGATGGCTAAAGATAGCAGGTCAGGGTGCACGAGACCCCCTGAAAGCCTCAAAAGCCAAATTAAAAGGGGCTCTCAAATTTTGTCACCAAAATTAAAAATAAAAGCGTTAATTCATTTCCTTAACAAAAACTATGACGAAAAATGTACGTTGATGACCTTTCCCCCTGACTAAGACAAGACGATGAGAGACGACACGTCATTAAACGATAACTGTGACTATATCAACACATGCCATGTCGTTGACAAAAAAAGACGAGACTGAAATATGTTTAAAAAATAATAATAATTTGACCGAAACCACTTATTTTTGTCGAATAAAGGAGGAGACAAGTTCAGTTTTTACAAGTGTTCATGCTTACGGTTGCCAGATTTCAATAATTTAAACCCCAGTCAGTGCTTTTCTGTTAAAAGAGCACGTTTTCTACCCGGTCTTTTCAATTTTCAATTTGCACGCAAAAGTCTGTATATTTAAAATTTTTGCAAAGGTCCCTTCAGGGGCTCCGTAGATTTGTCACCCAATACAAGGGGAAATAAAGTAACTTGCATTACTTATTTGAAAATGTAAATCATATATTTTGTTGTAAATTTTAAAGTTAAGTAATGCGTTACTTTACTAGTTACTTGAAAAAAGTAACTGATTATGTAACTCACGTTACTTGTAATGTTACATTACACTGCTGTTGTCCTAATTCTTTTTCCTTAACTTAAAGGACTGATCATATTTACAGAGAAGAAAATATTTGTTTTGAATTCACGTGGGTCCAGGCTTTAGTCCTGCGTCTCCCAATGGCCAGTCCAACATAGTCCAGTTTTACAGACTCAATTTTTTTTTTCGATTTCATTAACTGATATAATGTTATTATACCAACCTACTAATGTACTAAAATCTGTCTTGATGAATCAAAGCTCATCACAAGTCAATTTCCCCCAAATTGAGATAAATATTACTTTGAAGGTGAAAACAAATATAAAACACCATCATGGTAACAAATGACACTAAAATAACACAATAAAATGAATTTAACAACATGAAATGTAACATAAACCCTTATATACATAATTGGTTAAGAAGAAAGGTATTTAAATGTAAACCATTAAATGTAAAGTGTCACACAGGGAATTCTAGGAATGTCGATTTATAGTTTTTTTCACTGTAAATTAAATGTCTTGTTATTTTTTGCTTCCAAAAACTGTAAATTGGACAGTTTTTTACTGTCAAATTAAATGAAATATCTGTTAGCTCCATTACAGTTGTAGCATCCCATAACACCAGGGACATATTTAATTTAGCATGTTTCCTCATAATCTGTCAGAATTATGATGAATTCTACAGTTTAAGTTATTAGCTGCTGAAATCTGATTGGCCATTTTATATGTTGTTTTTATGTATAAGCACTTGTGCCACAGAAACAACATCTTACATTTTAATTTCCTGGATTAAATGCTTGTGTCCGCTACAGATGAAAAGTTTTGCAAAATGTCTTATTGTCTTTTTTTGACACACTCTTTTAAACGAGTGTAAAGTAAGATTCAAGAGCATTAGAGAGGCAAAGTACTGGGCAATGAGGCCTGGTCTGAAGTCGGCCTTCCGGTTCATTCTGAAGATCAGGTCTGGGCTTCGTGAAAACGTACTCGGTTACTAACGTAACCTCGGTTCTCTCTAGAGAGAGGAACGAGTACTGCGTAGAATACGCTAGGGGAAAAATCCTTTTCCACGAGAATACTGAAGCCAAAAAATTATCCTTTAATTTTGTATTAATGTAAAACGCGTTGCGGCAGCATACAGACATAGGCGAGGCAGCTCGCGCGCCTATTGGCTGGTCTGCTGGCAACTGCTTAAGCCTATCGAGCGAGACCTAGAGTGACGTCAGACCCAATGAGGGCGCTTCGCGCCCTCTGCGTCACGTCCCGCCGAAACGGGCGTGGCTTAGGTCTATAAATACCGCTCGCAGGCATTATATCTCTGGTTTTTCATAGTCGAAGCAACCAGAGCGCGTGCAGGCACGGCAGGATACGCAGTACTCGTTCCTCTCTCTAGAGAGAACCGAGGTTACGTTAGTAACCGAGTACGTTCTCTTACGAGAGATACTCTCGTACTGCGTAGAATACGCTAGGGGAACCTACTGTAAAACGCCGTGCGTGCTGGGATCTGATACCATAGACTCAAGGGCGACAGCCCGGAGTTCATACAGTACATAATCACCCAGGGGACTCACAGGGAATACTGGAAGAGAGGGGGTTTAGCCACTATCTTCCTTATAGCAGCATAGAGCAAGGATTGCAATACTCAATAGCTGCATAACTGACAGCGCCAGTTATGAGATTTTGGCCATACTAGACCGACAGTAGTCTGGCCTGTAGTGCGGGAACCTCTAGGTTGTAAAACCTTATAAATGTAGACGGAGAGGCCCAGCCTGCCGCCATACAAATATCTTGCAAGGCAATCCCACTTGACCATGCCCACGATGAAGCCATGCTTCTCGTGGAGTGCGCTTTGACACCCAGCGGGCACTGCATGCCCTTGGTTGTGTAAGCTAGCGCAATTGCGTCCACTACCCATCTGGATAGGGTCTGTTTCGAAGCGGCTAGTCCCTTAGAACGCCCGCTGAACGAAACGAAGAGCTGCTCCGTCTGTCTGAAAACAGACGAGCGAGACACATAAGCTCTTAACGCCCTGACTGGGCAAAGGGAGCTTTCGTCCATATTTCCTTCAGTGACCGGCAGGGCAGACAGGGAAATGACCTGTGCTCTGAACGGTGTATTGAGGGATTTAGGAACATAACCGTGCTTAGGTTTGAGTATAACTCTAGAGTCATTCGGCCCAAATTCCATGCACGTCGCGCTTACTGAGAGCGCGTGTAAGTCCCCTATGCGCTTCACTGAAGCGAGAGCCAGAAGAAACGCCGTCTTGAAAGACAGGTGTTTAAGATCAATCTCCTGCAAGGGCTCAAATGGATGACCTTTCATGGCTTCCAGTACCGTAGAAAGGTCCCATATAGGGACTGTGGGAGGTCTGGGAGGATTCAGTCTCTTAGCTCCACGAAGGAAGCGAATAACTAAATCATTCCTTCCAATAGACTGGCCGAGCGTGGTCGAAGAGAACACTGCTATGGCCGCTACATAGACTTTGAGCGTGGAGGGGGACCTGCCCTTATCCAACAGCTCCTGTAGGAAGGAGAGAACCTCCGTCACACCGCAATGCAGGGGTGACACACCACGAGCTGTGCACCAGCTAGAGAACACTGACCATTTTGAGGCATTGAGACGTCGCGTCGACGGAGCTCTGGCCTGTGTGATAGTGTTTAGCACTCCCTGTGGGAGGTCAGCGGGTACCCCGTTGATGGCCCACACATGGAGGGACCACAGCTCTGGGTGAGGATGCCAAATCGAGCCGTTGGCTTGAGAGAGGAGATCCCTCCTCAGAGGCACTGGCCACGGGGCGGTGCTTGCTAACTGCATCACAATTGGGAATCAAGGTTGGCTCATACAAAGTGGGGCTACAAGCAGCACTGAGCATCCTTCTTCCCTGACCCGTTCTACCACCTGAGTCAGGAGGGAGACGGGGGGAAAAGCGTAGAGAGGACGGCAAGGCCACTCGTGGGTCAGCGCGTCCTTGCTCTTCGAGAAAAATTCTGGACAGTGAGCGTTTTCCTGAGACGCGAACAGGTCTACTTCCGCTCTGCCGAATTTCTTCCACAGCAGCTGGACTGTCTGTGGGTGCAAAGACCATTCTCCTGTCGGAACTTGGTTCCTGGACAGTCTGTCTGGTCCTATGTTTAGGAGGCCTGGCACGTGCGCTGCTCTCAGCGAGAGCAGGTTGCTGCGGGCCCATATCAGGAGGCGCCTGGTTAGCCTGTACAGAGTCAGGGACCTGAGGCCGCCCTGGCGATTTATGTAGGACACCACTGAGACGTTTTTCTGAACGTATTAGCACGTGGTGTCCCTGTATGAGGGGACAAAAGCGCGTGAGCGCTTTGCTCACTGCCAGCATTTCGAGGCAGTTGATATGTAAGAGCTTCTCCTGCTTTGACCATTGGCCAAAAAGCGGTCTGCCCTCGAGCAGCGCTCCCCATCCCGAGGTGGATGCGTCCGTGGACACCACCATTACTCTCGAGGAAGTCCCCAGGCTTACACCTGATTGGTACCAGTCTTTTGCCTCCCAAGGTTTCAAAGCTGCAATGCATGCTTGATTGACCTTGACGCGAAGCTGACCGGAGGCCCACGCTGAGCGTGGTACTCTCTTTCTGAGCCAGAACTGCAGTGGGCGCATGTGCAGAAGGCCCAACTGGAGAACTGAAGATGCTGAGGCCATCAGACCGAGCATCCTTTGAAAAGCTTTGAGAGGGACTATCACGCCGCAGCGGAACGAGCCGGCTGCGCGCCGAATGTCCAGTGTGCGCTGAGATGACAGGCGTGCTGTCATTAGCAGCAAGTTCAGCTCTATTCCCAGAAAAGATATAATCTGTCTGGGGAAAAGCGAGCTCTTTTCCCAGTTCACTGCGAGACCGAGATTCTCGAGGTGATCGAGTAAAATGGTCCTGTGCTCTACGAGCTCTGAGTGAGATTGGGCTAGAATCAGCCAGTCGTCCAGATAGTTCAGCACTCGTATGCCCCGTAATCTGAGGGGTGCGAGCGCTGCATCCATGCACTTCGTAAATGTACGGGGTGCCAGGGACAAGCCGAAAGGCAGGACTGTGTACTGATATGCCTGGCCCTCGAAGGCGAATCTCAAAAATCACCTGTGACGTGACGCTATTTGTATTTGAAAATACGCGTCTTTTAGATCTATTGACACAAACCAGTCCCCCTGGCGGACGTGCGCGAGGATTTTTCTGGTTGTGAGCATCCTGAACTGGCGCTTCATAAGCGCTCTGTTCAACTGCCGCAGATCTAGTATGGGTCTGAGACCCCCGTCTTTTTTGGGCACCAGGAAGTATCTGCTGTAAAGCCCCCCCTCGCTTTGAGCTTGAGATAGGGGTTCTATAGCCCCTTTGCTCAACAGTTTCAAAATTTCGGCTCGAAGTAGATGGGCTACTTTCGATTCTACCGTGGTCTCGACGCGCGCCATGAAGCGGCGAGGGCGTCGGCGAAACTGCAGCGAATAGCCTCCTTTTATGATGTTCAGCACCCATCTCGAAACCCCGGGAAGCTTTTCCCACGCAGGTGCGCGAGTAGCTAGGGGCCGGATGCGAAGCGCGCTCTGATCGGCTTGCGATACAGCGGCTTTTGTGTGCTGTGACATAAGCGTCGCGCTCATGACATCTGAGGCAGGGGGCAGGCTGATAACAGCGGGCAGAATGCCCGCGCTCGACTCCTCCGCAGTGTTTAGCTGAGAGGAGGAGGGCTGGGCTAGTTTCATGTCTGTGTGTGGGCGTGGGCGCGGAGCAGCGGGCACGTACACCACTTTTACAGCATTGCTCGCGTGAGCAGAGCGTATGCATACTGGTCCTGTATTTACAGAGACCGTGAGACATGTGGGAAGTAGCGTTAGTGGGCACTGGGTAGTGGGCACTTCTGCTACATTTGAAGCGCAATCGATCTGAGTCGATTTTATGTGCGCGCGCCCTGTATGAAGGGCTGTGCTTGTGTGCAGGAATGGGCGCTGAGTAGCGGGCATTTTTTCTACACATGAAACACCGTCGGCTGTGGCCGGGACACCAGAAAATACACTCTTTAAGGGATTTATCTGGGTAGCTGTAAAAACGGCTTTTGTGTGCAGGCAAGCGGGTAATGGAACCGGCTTGTTGGCTGCTAAATACGCTGGACCAGTCACATTTCCTGGAACTGGGCGAACGGCAAGCTTTGGTGGAAGTCCGGCCGCAGCGGGACTTGGACACCGTCGCTTTCCTAGGCGTGCTAGGATGATTTCGGGGCCTCTGGCTTCAACGCAACCTTCTGCCGCGGGCCACGCGGGGCGGGGCGGGGCGGCGGCTGGATGAGCGAAAGCGCGGTCTCGAGCTCTGGGTTTGGCGGCGTTGAGAAGAGGAGGCGGCGGGCGGAGGCTTAGGCTGTGAGCTCTGAGCAGACGGTTTCGCACGGCCTGCTGCAGAACTGGAGCGCTTCGGGAGGAAGTGCTTCATGGCCTGGGTCGCTTTCTGCACCTCAGCGAACCTGTCGGTGAAGTCTTTGACCGAGGTTCCGAAGAGGCCGGCAGGGGAAAGCGGCGCGTCGAGGAACGCGGTGCGTTCCGACTCAGTCATGTCAGAGAGCGTAAGCCACAGATGTCTCTCAGACACGGTGAGCGAGGCCATGCTCCGTCCAATGGCCTGTGCTGCTGACTTGGTGGCGCGAAGAGCGAGGTCTGTAGCGCTCCTCAAGTCCGGCACGCAGATTGCGTCAGGTCCTCTCTCGTCCAACTGGCGGAGGAGATCGGCCTGGTATATCTGGAATGGGCCATAGTGTGCAACGCTGACGCGGCCTGCCCGGCGGCGGAGAAAGCGCGGCGGAGCAGGGTTGACGTCGTGCGGCAGGCTTTTGAGGGCAGCGCCATCTTAGCACGCCGCCCAGCGGAGGGCAGGCATAAGTGCGCTGCAATAGCCTCTTCAACCGGCGGCAGGGAGTGGTAGCCTCTGTTCTTTGCGTCGTCAACAGCGGAGAACGCCAAAGAGACAGAGGTCCGTGTCCTGGCCGAAAAAGGGGAGTCCCAAGATTTAGCGACTTCTTCATGAAGCTCAGGAAGAAAAGGCGCTGGCTTGGATGCAGGTGAAACGCGCTCCCCAGGCAGGAAGTAGCCATCCAGCCGGTTGTGAGCAGGCTGCTCAGGCGTAATCCACTCGAGGCCAAGGCTCGCCGTGGCCTGAGTGAGCACGCGCATGAGCTCCGCCTCAATGCTCGCTCTCTTTCCCGTAGAAGCACGGGCAGGAGGGGTGGGGTCCTCAGAGCCCGCCCAATCCTCACTGCCTGATGCTATGAGAGAGCAGGAATCCCCCTCTCGAAGCAGCGCGTCAATCTCATCAGCGTCATCGACAGAAGCGGCGGCAGACCGCGGCCGCTGTCCGTCCGTGAGCGAAGCTGATGAATCCGGAGAAGCAGGCGGGCACACCGGTGAGCTTTGACGGCTGAGAGAGGGCTCCGGGATCCGCTGAGCACGGCGCTTCTTACGGCGCGGCACAACAGCAGGTGTGGGCGCAGTCTCGGTGAACAGTGCCAAGTGAGTCCTCAGAGTCGCTAAAGGCAACAGCTCGCAGAGATGGCAGCCGCCATCAGCGAGCGCGAGAGCTGCGTGTTCTTGACCCAGGCAGGAAGCGCAGATGAGATGGCGGTCCCCGTCGCTGAGTGCGGCTCTGCACGAGCCACAAGCAGGCATCTTGAAAAAGACGCAGCTCTTTTAGATAGTGTGAGTCGCGCCGGCGAACACACACACACAGTGCAAAGAAAAGGATATAGGCGCTGGATAGCGCAGCAGGAAGGCGATGAAGGCGGCACGGCCAGCAGCTTCTTCGACTCGTCCCGCTGAGGTGCTCCTTCAACAGCGCGGCTTCTTCTCGGATCCAGCGATGTGAGTTGCTTCGCTGAAGGATGAAAAATCAGAGATATAATGCCTGCGAGCGGTATTTATAGACCTAAGCCACGCCCGTTTCGGCGGGACGTGACGCAGAGGGCGCGAAGCGCCCTCATTGGGTCTGACGTCACTCTAGGTCTCGCTCGATAGGCTTAAGCAGTTGCCAGCAGACCAGCCAATAGGCGCGCGAGCTGCCTCGCCTATGTCTGTATGCTGCCGCAACGCGTTTTACATTAATACAAAATTAAAGGATAATTTTTTGGCTTCAGTATTCTCGTGGAAAAGGATTTTTCCCCTAGCGTATTCTACGCAGTACGAGAGTATCTCTCGTAAGAGAACTAGAGATTGTACTTGCACATTTCTGTATCCCTGCTTATAAACAGCCGGATCATTCCCAGTGCATGATGTGTGTTGACGTTTCCCTTCCTATTTTGCAAAAGGGAACACAAGAGCGCGTTTTCCTCAGTTTTCTCTGGTCATGTAGCCACCAGGGTTACACACTTGCAATCACATTGTTCGAATGAGTTATCATACAGAAATAAAGCTTCTTTTTAGAAATGACTAGTTGTGGGATTGACTGGTGTTCTCCTGTTTTCGCAGTGAATTCAGTGCCGAAGAGCCGGCGGCCCCAGCTGGTCCAGCCCGCCGGATCCCACAGCTCTTATCTGGTGCTCAGGGGCCGAACGCTGACTCTGGAGTGCATCCCTGAGGGCCTGTGAGTGTTCGATCTCTTATCATGCCTGCTGGGTTTAATCAAACCACCACCACTGTATGCACGGTTTGATTGAAATCTGCTTTACGATCGGCTGTATTACACTCCTGGGGCCTCATTTATAAAATGATCTTTGATCTTAGAGTGTGAATTAGACTGTTAGCTTTAACAAATAATATATTCACATATTTTAATATTACAGATATGAGCATATTTACTGTAGTTTACACATTTAATGTATGTAGACACTTTAAATGCCTGAGTAAAGAATTATGAGGATGCGTCAGTTGTGAGTAGGAATGCAACGATTATAGATTTTGTTGGTACACTTATAGTCTGAGGAATAATCACGGTTTCGCGATGATCACACATTCATTAATTTCACAAAAATGTATAAAATCACATGAACTCTTTAGATTTTAAAGTGTTATTCATTGCTGCCTTTGAAACAGAAATAACACTGTAACCGAATAGTACAGATTAACCTTTTTAATAATTCATCTAATTTTACATGTGGGATGTGGCCCGAGAAAATTTATTTTGGTTTGTTTGTTTGAAGTTTTAGTAAAAAAGCTAAATTGAGAACATCTCTCATGCAGTGTTATTAACAGGGACAGCACCACGAGTGCATTGGCCCCGCAGATCTGATAATGTTTATTTGAGGTTTCAGAGATTTAAATAGACATTTAAATGAAGTACTATATATTTATATATAAAAAGACCTTTATAGTTTGTTTCATTCAAATTCCATAAATTGTATTTTGTATTTCGGGAAAAATATATGAATTACATGAGGTGAACCCAACATATCCTCTGCAAACTCATCGTGGGTTATGTCAACTAACATCATTATAAAGGTGTTTAAACGACAAAACACATTCACTTCCACATATTTGACAATCGCAATATAGGCTATCTTATATTTCATGTTAGCCTATGGTTACGATGCTCAAAGTTCAAAGCAAAGGGAGATATTTGCTTTTACAGAAATCACTTTTTAAGGACTACAACAAACGGCTGGTAGGAACTAGACGACATTCCTCCCGGGTTAGTGACATCACCAACCCTAGAATTTACATAAACCCCTCCCCCTGGAATTTTAACATGCTATATAAAAATATCTGTGGGGTATTTTGAGCTTCACATACACACTCTGGGGACATCAGAGACTTATTTTACATCTTGTGGAAAGGGCATTATACCACCCCTTTAAATGCTTTTCTTTTATTAATCTTAATGTCTCAAATGTAGCTGATTGACTTAGGGTGTAATGTTGTGCTTGCTGTTTAAATTGTCTACAAGAGGTCAAAAGTTTCCACTAGACAGACCACAAAGGGCTCAGCATGTCTTCGAATAAATTAACTGATGGTATCTTAGCTGAAGATCTTGCAGAAAGGACATGTTTTGCAGTTGTTCTGTATTGTGTAGTGTATTAAGATGCACAACTTTCTGACACCTCAGGGGTACCAGACAATGTGTGCACGGCCACCCTTTCCTGGTGTGAAACCACAGACCGATATTTATCTAGCATTTGTGACGGCTCAGCGCGATAGGAAAAGAGGAACTTAGTCCGGTGCTTATTTGCATAAGAGGGAGAATATTTTCTGTAATTGTCAGCCTCAGCCTGGACGAGACCCTGCTCCTTCGCCTTTTCTAGAGCTCTCTAAAACAACTTACCTTTAGGCAAGAATATTAAACTCACAGTGGTATATTTTTTATAATATATTTTACTTAAGAAATATTATAAATTATTTTAACTGTTCGTTGTATGTTTCATTATTAAACTTTTAATCCTGATTATGGATGAATTAATTTTACTCTTAATTTATCAATTGATTGTATGCGGTTAAGAAATACAATTTGACTTAATCATCTGACTGGATCTCCTCCCTGCATCATTATGTGTGGCTATATGACGCGTCGGCATGGAAATAATAAGATAACGATCGCCTTAAACTCACGCTGGAGGCTCAGCTAGCATATAGACTGCCAACTTCAGGCGTTTCTTTGGTGGAAATAAAGCTCCTCTGTTTGGTCCTTCTGCCATAGTTAATCAAGTGTGTAGAGTAGTAGCCTCCCTGTCTCTAAGCACGGCACTTTAAGCTGGCTCACCGCTGGTGTAACTTTGTTTTCGTTTTGTGCAAGTTGCAACAGAAACACATGGTGTAGCAGAGCCATACAATAAACATATAAATAAATGTAGAAAGATACATTTTATATGTATAGCCAATATTATACATATGTAATATTCAATGTTGGGTAATGTTACTTTTAAAAGTAATACATTACAGTAATGCGTTACTCCCTAAAAAAGTAACTAACTTTTTATGGAAAGTAATGCATCACGCTACTTTTGAATTACTTTTCCTTAGCCTGTGGGGGGTTTGGAGGGGCAGTTCAGTGGCTTTATCGTGGGGGTGCAGGACAATAAAGTGTTAATGTCCCGTCTTTCAAATGGAGAGTGTCGGACTCTTTATTTAAACCTTGAAATGTGCAATGGGGTTTTAAACTGAATTAATTTTAGTGTTCTTTTACATTTTCATTGGTTTTTATATTGAAAGCAATAGCCTGCTATTTAGTCTTTTTCTGATTTGTTCAATGTATGGATCTGTACATTGATAATCAGGATACATTCAATGTATCCTGATTATCCTGCTTATACCAGGACCACTGGACGGCACGGGCAAGTTTAAGCTCTCTGTAATCAATCCACTGGAGGGAAGTTGAAAAGAAAAGAACCCAAGTGCAACTTTAATTCCAAACCATAATCAAACATAAAGCAAAGGCATGACGAGGCATGAAAGCTCAAAACTAAAACTGGAACTCGAACATATAGAATAGAGGACTATAGGAACTAGGGCATGGAACAATCACAGCGTTACTGGAACATTCAATACTCGACAAAGACACAGGGCAAACATGAGGGCTAAATACACAAAAGACTAATGACAAGACAAGGGACAACTGTGAACAATTAAACAATGACAACATGACACAACAGACAAGAACAAGGAACAAGAAACACAACCCACTACGTGACACTCTCATTGATGTTTGCAGTGCAAAATTAGAGTGGAGGGGTAAAAATAATGATTTTAACTTCTTACTCTTCTTCTTTTAATATTCTCTCTTCATTTATGTCCATCCATTTAAAATCCACAAAGCTCCTAAAACGCATCATAACAATATAAACAAATAAATCAAGTGGAATCGACATGATCGCTTATAATTTAGGCTCTTATTCACATTGATCAAGGCACACATGCATAGAGCTCATCAAATATGGTGAACAGAAGCTCAAACATGCTGGCGTGACACAAAAGAAGAACCTCACTGGTGCGTCATGCAAGTACGTGTGAGCTGACAACGGCCACGTTTGGTGAGCTCTATATATTTTTACTTGGACAAAAATGAATGTAAAAAATATCTTCATTTGTGTTTCGAAGATGAACAAAAGTCTTATAGGTTTGGCACGACAAGGTTGAGTAAATGACAGAATTGATGCTTCTGGGTGAACTAACCCAGATAGCAACATAGTTCTGCCCTGATCTGGGCTGACACTATGTTGCTGTCTGGGAACCCTTTGAAAGTTCAGGCTAGGCTTTGTCGAGCCAATATCAAAGTTTGTCTTGACTAGTTATTACTGTGTATTGTGAAATACTACTATCATTATTAGTAGTAATGGAGCTTGCCGATCTCAATATTGTCTACCATTGGAAAGGGATCAGTAGGCTCATATCTCTCAGAATATAGGATCATTTAACTTGAACTAGCAAGAAGTTTTTAAGGATCACTTTGATAACTAACGACTATTGCTTCCTCTGATTAAGACCGACTCCAGAAGTGCAGTGGGAACGGATGGACAGCCCTCTCTCTCCCAGCCGTGTGCAGAAGCTCCATGTCTACCTTATTATTAACCTAAAAGTGTTGTGGAAAAAATCTTTGTAAGAAATCACTTGAGTCTGGAACTCAGAGTTCCAGATGCCAAAAACGTAGGCTTTATTGATGGAGACGATAATGCCGAGATGCCTGCTGAACATCTAACAACCTCTGTCAAGACACTCACTTTTATACAGTTTCTTACACCTCACCTCCCAACTTTGCTTAGCCAATGAGCGTTCATTAGGTCATTTTTAATTACTGTTCAACCATCCACCCCAATCAATCATCTCTTTTCTAGGCTCCATTCCTAATAGGGGAGAGCCGTCACCTGGTTTATCATCAAAGTAACATATAGTAAACACTATTTTACAGTCTCATTTGCATCAGTGCACTTGATATATGTGTGGTGGGACGTACAGAGTTTCCTTTTTTTTAACAAATTAATTTAATGCTTGTGGGTAATTAGTGTCCAATTATCTGCCGCGAGGGAGTGTATAAAAAAAAGGGGGATTCGAATGCACCGCGTGGTCACCGTCTGTGCGTCATTGCCGGGGACCGCTCGTTCCGGTTTGTTCATCCCGTCTGCTTTTGAGCATTATGGCTGATGGTTCGTCGTTGGCGGTGGCTATTCATATGCCCTGCCTGCATTCCCGTGCTTTGTGACACGGTGGTATCCTTCTGTGTGTGCGTGACGTGGATGTGCGCCTAGTTATGAAATGAAGGAGGAATAGACTGTTCGGCAAGGAAACGCTGTTTGACGCTGCTGCTTTGTACCCCGGATTTCTCCTGTGACAACTGAACTCTTTTTATCAACACGTGCGCGCTCGATCTAGGCGTGTTTGGATGACGCATGCTCTCCAGCATGGTTCTCGTGATCGCAGTGTTTTGTTTCTTTCTTTTCTTCAACTAGTTCTGTGTGTTTACAGTTTGTGTTTTTTTTGTACATTAATTTTACTATCTTTTTCAGTGTATTCTTTGAATGTTTGTTGTGTAATTGTGTTCTTTATTTGATTATTTTTGTGAAGTTGTCTTGTAGTGTGTTTTGTTTTGCTTGAAGGGTGCAGTGAGAAGGAGATTGAGGTGAATATACACCTAGCTTTGATACCAAATCCTGATCTCCATCATTGTAACGGTTTACCGGATTTTCTGATTTATTCATTTAAATGTTTATTTGTTTGTCGTAATTAAGTGTTCTTGTTTGAGATCATTTTGACTTCATTATAGGAGCTGAGGCTTCCGGGCAGGCCGCTAGTAGGCCCTCACGTGTGGAGGTTTGGTCACAGAGTGCTGTGCGTTCATGCTTGAGCTTATTGGAGTGTGTGTGTTGATACCTATGCACAGGGTGGTAAGAGTGATTATAGGAGCCTTGTGCTCACTAAGTAGTGTACCTGCCATTATTAAGCCTCGGTCTCCTTTTTAGGGTTCACTAGAGCCGTGAATGTCGAGTGATGAATGCTGACCCAGTCTTTTAATGCTGTCTTTTAAGATTGTTGCTTGAATAAAGCTTTTTGTATTTTTTTGTATCCACGTCTCCGGCCCTTCTTCGATAATAACGTTCCTGTGTCCTTTTTTGTGGGTTATTAAATTCATGAGTATTAATATTTCCCTGTTAAACAGGGTGGCGTAGTCGTGCATTTGTAGAATTAGTCCGTGAGTTGCTCCCCTTGAGCGGCGCCACGCTACATATGCACTTCATATTAAAACATCTAATGTTCCATTTTTGGCTCAGAACTCTGTGACCTGAGGCCTTCTCTTGAGGCATTATCTGACACTATCTACAATACAGGCTGTAAAACATATCTTATTGGGAAAAAACTTTTCAAGAAATACACTACAAAAACTGTCCATATTCTGGTACTTACCATATTATTTTAATTTATTACCATAATCATAAACACGCTGGCTTGAATACGAAACGAATTTGCCTTTTACTCCACTGTTATTCTTCTAGTTCTTTACCTATGGTCAGCATACAGAAGGAGACAACAGGTAACTCTGGATACGGTAGTTTAATCACAGGTAGCAGAGAGCGAGCGAGATAAGCAGGTGAGTGTTTAGCATATAGATTGTTCAGTAGACTTATCTTGAGTGATAACAGTGTATGTTCCTTGCAGGTTCTGTGATGGTGATGATGATCTGGAGATGAGGAAGACGAAGGATGATGAAGAGAAGGGATCATAGCAGGTGAGTAGTTCGGGCAAGGAGCCAGGTAAGTTGTACGGGTGGTAACAAGACCAGACGATTGGGAAGTGAAAGGTGACTGATTAAGTACTGTGTCGATGAGTGGGTGCAGGTGGACTGGGTTAACCCTCAGGGGTCTAAGGTGTTTTTGGGGTCCTTGAGATGTTTTGACATGCCCTGACATTTGTGCTTTTTCAGTTGCTTATAAACATATTAATGGCAAAGGTGTAATTACACAAACAATAGCACAAACAGGGATACCATAATATGTGAGCAACATGCAGAGGTGGAAAGTAACGAATTACATTTACTCGCGTTACTGTAATTGAGTAGTTTTTTTGTGTATTTCTACTTAAGTAGTTTTTAAAAACTGTAATTTTACTTTTACTTAAGTATGTTTTGTTTAAAGTATTGTAATTCGCTACATTTTAAAACATATCCGTTACTGAGTAAAAAAAAAAAAAAAAAAAAAAACATTATTAAAAAAAATGAACTAGCCTACTATGGGTAAAACAGCGCGCGCGCTCGTGCTCAGCATTGATTGAAGGGCGGGAGAACATACACGCAAAAACCACAAAAAATATGGAGACGGACAACACAGATTCTTTACACACACACGTGAGGCGAACCCCTGGTAAGTATGGGGATACTTTGGATATAGAAAAACGAACGCGTGGTTGTCCTCGAGGCTCGAGCATAGCCTATTCATTTTGCAAAAATTGTGGACGCAAATTGGCTGCAAAAGAAGGAAACACATAGAACGTGTTCGGGAACACCATCCCTCCGTGCAGATTAAGATATGTCCCGTTTATAATTTAAGGTCGAAGGATTTCTGTGATGCAGAGGGAATCCCGGAGTTTCATTATCATGAAAATGGAATTTAGCCTACAGTAACGCAGACGTCACGTAAAACACATGAAAGTAAAGCTGTACAATAAATCAAATTGCGACAGGTATCCTGATCGATTGCTCCTGTCTGCCTCGCTGCCTGCTGTGAGTGAGTTTGTTTGATTCGGTGCGGTAAGCTCCGTCTTAGCCTTATATTTCTTTGTTTTGAACCATAATTTTACTACCATTTCTAGTTGTTTATACTACTACATTTTACCCAACATCTCAGATTAACCTGACATCGCTAGCTTCTGTTATTAGTACTACTAGCACAAAACGCTAGTAATTCGCTAGCCTGTTAACGCGCCACCCGTGCGCTCAGCTATTTTATTTATTTATTTTTCTCTCGCGCATCCGCGCCTTTGAGTTCATAAAAAGCTCAGGTGAGTAAGAATCAGTCAGCAAACACGGTGAGTAATGTCTTGTCCTGTTATTGTCACTTGCACTTCATGTCACATGTTTAGTATAGGCTTCTCTGTCGACAATATAGGATTTATATGTGATAAATGTAAGGAGACAGTTAGGTTGACAGAGAAGATTTCAGAATTAGAAACACGCATCCAAACTTTAATTGAGGATAGTAAGAGTGCTAGTGCTTTAGATGTTTTGGATGCGCATAGAATAGTGAACACTTTACATGAGTCGGTTCTGGCTGAAGTAGAGCCTGTGCAGCCGGGCAAATGGGTGACAGTGAGGGATCGCTCTAGTCGCGGATCTAAAATCCACTCTTCCGTTCTGATTACCATAACAAATCGATTTGCCCCGCTCAGTGAAACACCCACTGAGAATGATTGTGCCCTAGTTATTGGCGATTCTATTACACGGAACGTGAAAATAGAGACACCAACCACCATAGTCACATGTTTGCCGGGAGCCAGAGCGCCTGACATCAAAGCAAATTTAAAAGTGCTGGCTAATGCTAATCGTAAATTCTCTAAGATCATTATTCATGTCGGCACTAATGATGTTCGACTCCGCCAGTCGGAGATCACCAAAATTAATATTAAAGAGGTGTGTGAACTTGCAAGTACGATGTCAAGGACTGTAATCTGCTCTGGCCCCCTTCCTGTTCGCAGGAGTGATGAGATAGTTAGTAGATTATGTTCGCTTAACGGTTGGCTGTCTCGGTGGTGTCCGCTTAATAATATAGAATTTATAGACAATTGGAAAAGTTTTTGGGGCAAACCTGACCTGTTGAAAAGAGATGGTATTCATCCCTCCTGGGATGGTGCTGCTCTTCTCTCTAGTAATATGGCTCATAGTCTTAGAGCTCAAACATGACAATCTGGGGCTCAGGTCAGGAAGCAGACAGACTGGCTTAACCGACTGTCTGCTAGCGGCCTCGCGTCACCAAGGTCAGATAAATCCCATCACATAGAGCCTCTTTCACCTAGCTATCATCATATAGAGACTGTGTCTGTTCCCCGAATTTGGAAATCCAAAAAACGTTTAAACCCAACTAAGGTTAAAAATTGAATTGATGTTCAACAAATAAAAAACAGCTATAATACAGATGAGCAAATGCTAAAGCTTGGGTTGCTGAATATTCGATCGCTTACTTCAAAAGCACTCGTTGTTAACGATATGATTTCAGATAATAACCTAGATGTGCTGTGTTTGACAGAAACCTGGCTAAAACCAAACGATTACATTACTTTAAATGAATCAACCCCGCAAGATTACTGTTATAAACATGAGCCTCGTCTGAAACGCAAAGGGGGTGGTGTTGCTGTAATCTATAGTTATAGTTTCAAAACCACTAAGAAATCAAGTTTTAAATATAATTCTTTTGAAGCATTGGTGCTTAATGTAAAAATATATAGTGTAAACGATAAATCACGTTTGAGATTTGTGCTGGCTACTGTATACAGGCCACCAGGGCACCATACAGACTTTATCAAAGAATTTGCGGACTTTCTATCAGAATTAATATTGACTGCAGATAAAGTACTAATTGTTGGTGATTTTAATATACACATCGATAATGAAAAAGATGCATTGGGATTGGCATTTAAAGACATTGTAAATTCAATTGGAGTTAGACAACACGTGTCAGGACCTACTCATCGTCGTAATCATACTCTAGATCTAATATTATCACACGGAATAGATGTGGATGCCGTTGAAATTCTGCAGCAGAGCGATGACATCTCAGATCATTATCTAGTCTCGTGTAATTTGCATTTAGCCAAGGCTGCAAAGCCGACTCCGTGTTTCAAATATGTGAGACCTATCACTTCTGCTACTAAAGATTGCTTTATTAATAATCTTCCTAATCAGTTTCATCATCTCAGCATCTCAGATAGCTTAGAAGAACTAGATATTACAACAGAAACGTTTAACTCTCTCTTTTCCAGCACTTTAGACACAGTTGCTCCGTTGCGCTTTAAGAAGATTAAAGAAAATAGTCCAACGCCGTGGTACAACGAGCACACTCGGGCCCTTAAGAGAGCAGCCAGAAAAATGGAGCGCAACTGGAAGAAAACAAAACTAGAGGTATTTCGCATTTCATGGAAAGAGAGCTCAATTACTTACAGAGAGGCTTTAAAAGCTGCTAGATCTGCTTATTTTTCAACCCTATTAGAAGAAAATAAACATAATCCTAGGTATTTATTTGAAACGGTGGCTAAACTAACGAAAAATAAAGCTTCAAGCACCGAAGTTTCCTAGCAGCACAGCAGTAACGACTTTATGAACTTCTTCACTTATAAGATTGATAATATCAGGGACAAAATTATAACTATGCAACCGTCTACTACAGTATCGCATCAGGCAGTGCATTGTAGTCTCCCTGAGGAAAAATTTGATTCATTCGTTGCTATAGGAGAGGAAGAATTTACTAAACTCATTAAATCATCTAAATCTACAACATGTATGTTAGACCCTATACCGACTAAGCTACTAAAAGAAATACTTCCAGAGGTCATAGATCCTCTTCTTAATATCATTAATTCGTCTTTGTCCCTAGGATACGTACCAAAAAACTTTAAGCTGGCTTTGATTAAACCGCTTGTTAAAAAAAACGCAACTTGATCCTTCAGAATTAGTCAATTACAGGCCGATCTCGAATCTACCTTTTCTGTCAAAGATATTAGAAAAAACAGTATCCTCACAACTGTGTTCCTTTCTTGAAAGAAATGATATCTGCGAGGATTTCCAGTCCGGATTTAGACCGTACCATAGTACCGAGACTGCTCTCATTAGAGTCACAAATGATTTGCTCTTATCATCCGATCGTGGTTGTATCTCGCTATTAGTGTTACTCGATCTTAGTGCTGCATTTGACACCATCGACCACAACGTTCTTTTAAATAGATTAGAACATTATGTTGGCATTACAGGAAATGCACTAGCATGGTTTAAATCATACTTATCTGACCGTTATCAGTTTGTAGCAGTAAATGATGAGATGTCTCATCGATCACAAGTTCAGTATGGCGTACCACAAGGCTCAGTACTAGGACCGCTGCTGTTCACTCTGTACATGCTACCCTCACACACACACACACACACACACACACACACACACACACACACACACACACACACACACTCTGTACATGCTACCCTTAGGAGATATCATTAGGAAACATGGCATTAGCTTTCACTGTTATGCCGACGATACTCAGCTCTATATTTCTTCAAAACCTAACGAAACTTATCAATTCACAAAATTAACGGAATGCATAGCGGATATAAAAAATTGGATGACTTGTAATTTCCTACTTCTAAATTCTGAAAAAACAGAGTTTCTAATTATTGGACAAAAAACTTCCTCACGTAATAACCTAGAATACTGTCTAACACTTGATGGCTGCTCTGTTAAGTCTTCGTCGTCGGTTAGGAACCTGGGTGTGCTCTTTGATACCAATCTTTCATTTGAAAGTCACGTGTCTAGTATCTGTAAAACTGCATTTTTCCATCTTAAAAATATATCTAAATTACGTCATATGCTCTCATTGACAAATGCGGAACAATTAGTTCCTGCGTTCATGACCTCAAGGCTAGATTATTGTAATGCTCTACTGGGTGGTTGCCCTGCACGCTTAATAAACAAACTACAGCTGGTTCAAAACGCAGCAGCTCGAGTTCTTACCAGAACCAGGAAGTATGACCATATTAGCCCAGTTCTGTCAAAACTGCATTGGCTCCCTATTAAACATCGCATAAATTTTAAAATATTGCTGATTACTTACAAAGCACTGAATGGTTTAGCTCCGCAGTACTTGAGCGAGCTCTTAACGCATTATAGTCCGTCACGTCTATTACGATCTCAAAATTCCGGCCAGTTGATTATACCTAGAATATCAAAATCCACTGCTGGCGGTAGATCCTTTTCCTATTTAGCACCAAAACTCTGGAACAGTCTTCCTACCATTGTCCGGGAAGCAGACACACTCTGTCAGTTCAAAGCCAGATTAAAGACACATCTCTTTGACCTAGCTTTCACATAATACATTATAGACTTCTATAATTTAATGTTATGCTGCATAGATTAGGTCAGCCGGAACCGGGAACACTTCCCAAAAATCCTGATGTACTCGTTACATCATGAGAAGAATGGCATCTACGCTAATTTTAGTGTCTGTGTTTATCCCAAGGTTTTTCCTGCAGCCTGCCGGATCCAGGCCGTATCCAGATCTGACGAAGGACCTTCACCTGGACCGATGACAACGCAGTGCTGAAGTGCCAACTAGTCTCTCCCTATGGAGGATCCCACTACCACTCTACAGATAAGGCGTTGTCGGGAAAATTCGTCTCGCGGTCCTACCCCAAAGCAACAAATAAAATAAAATTCCTTATCAAAATTTATAAGGAAAGACAAGTATTTTGTTTAGGCTTGGCCTGTAGGGATTTCCAAACCTGCGTATATTCTAACGCACATAACTATAGACTATTCTAAATGCGCATGTGACCGCCATCAGCGTTTCTCACAGGTTCGCGTTTAAAGTCTGTGTAGAGAGAATGGTGTCGTCTTAGCGGCCCCTAATTTAATAACAAATGATCATTGCGACGGAACCAAATCAATTAAAACTAACTTTAGATGGAAATAACTTAACTCTGCTGTAAAGCCGAAACAATCTCTGTTACCTTAAATTATACGCTTATCTCAGTAAAGCTGCTTTGAGACAATCTACATTGTTAAAAGCGCTATATAAATGAAGATGACTTGACTTGACTTGACATGGTCTGTAGTCTATATATTAAAGCACAAGAGACTGCTATATAAATGTATAATCTGCGTGTCTGTGTGAATCAGCGCGAATGAGACGAGCCGTTTCGTCTACTACATACTCAAGTACGCGACGCGCTAATGGTGTTTTCAGCATCTCACAAACATGAGGACATGAACAAATGAACATCTCCAGAGCTGCTCTGAGAGAATGACCTTTGAGAAAAACCTTGTCAAATAGCCTACACTCTGAAACAGGACTTCATTACAAACCATCAAAATAAAAGTTTGGTTTAACTACGAAGAAATGATGACATAACTGTTGTGGGCCTACAATAGAATGTACTTATAATAATATTAACAACAACAATAATAATACAGATTATTGAAACATTATTTAAGGATTTTTGTCCATGGTTTAATTGAGTAAATCTGTTTTGCAGCACTTTGCCAAAAAATAAAAGGATAAAAAAATGTGTTGAACTTTTATTTGATTACCACCGTTTTGGATAATATATTTGTTTTAAATCATAAAAACAAAAAGGATTTTTCTGAATTAAATACATTTCATAGAAGTCTATTGTTCTTGAACATTTTAATAAATTATTAATGATAAAAAATAAGTTGTTAAATGAGTAGTTCACATTAAAATGAAAATTACCCCATGATTTATCAGCCCTGAAACCATCCTAGGTGTAGGCTATATGACTCTATTCTTTCAGACGAATACAATCGGAGTTATATTAATAAACACTCTGATGCTTCTGAGCTTTATAATGGCAGTGGATTGCAACCATCAGTTTAAAGCTCAAAAAAGTACGCCATACGCAGTCTACTTGCACCTTAAACGCAACTTATGCAACTCATGACGTCAGAAGTAGTGTAGTGTGTCCTGGCGTAGCGTAAATATCAGCAGTACGTCGCATTACTCGCATAAGTTGCGCTTTAGATTTAAGTCGAATCCATATGTTTGGCCGGAAGCTAGTTATTTTACTTCATAAAGATTTAAATATGAATATCTTTCTTACACAAACTCAACGTTTGGTTTCAGAAGGCCTTTATTAACCCCCCGTTGCCGTGTGGATCACTTTTATGATGGATGGATGGATGCACTTTTATGATGGATAGATGCACTTTTATGAGCTTCAAACTGATGGTTGCAATCCACAGCCATTATCAAGCTAGGAAGCGTCAGGGTGTTTATTAATATCAGAGGCTTCCTTCACCTCTGCACAGATAAAACATTATCAAAATGATTCCAGTTCGCATGGATACGCGGAAGCGACAAATTTTTTTTTTGTATTATGCAGGCCAGACAAGTAATTTGGTGAGGTCAATTTGTAAAGAAAGACTACTCGCATACACACATTCAAATGCACATACCTATAGATTAAACATGTAATACGCATGTGCACGCCGTCAGCGTTTTCACAGATTCACGTTTTTGAAGTTTACACAGAGATGATAGTGTTTTTCAAAAAATTTGAAAGCTTGCACCTTGTAACCTATTTCAAGGTTTACATTCTCAAGCTCCAAACACTGTTGTCGTGCAAATGAACGGCCAGAACACATTAAAGTTTTCTGTTTTCTGTTAAAGCGGTGTCGTGTTAGCGGCCCCTAAGTTAATAACTAATGTGCTTTTCGCAACGAATGAATCAATCACAAATGAATGAATCAAAAACTAACTTTAGCTGGACAATAACTTTATTCTAGAGCGGCTGTAAAGCCAAAATCTCCTATTATCTCTGTAAAGCTGCTTTAAAACAATCTATATTGTTAAAGTGCTGTATAAATGAAGGAGACTTGATTTAATATAATTCTGATTGTATTCGTCTGAAAGAAGAATGTCATATACATGGCTTGAGGGTGAGTAAATCATGGGCTGGTTTCATTTTAAAGTGAACTACTCCTTTAATCAATAATCATTTATTGAAATTAGTTGATTAGACATGTTTTATTGAAATTTTAATAAACAAAACAAATGTTTCCAAACATACTGTTTTCATCCCATTTACTGTAACTGTCATTTTAACTGATGATAATAATAACCCTAATTTAATAATACAGTTTTTATATTTAATAATTGTTTAATACCATTATATTAGTCGGTTATCATACTGTGAAAATCTCATACCTTTACAACCCTACTCGGGGGACTCCCCAACCCACCCCCGCTGTTAAAAAAGTAACTCAGTTACTTTTACCCTGAGTACATTTTAAATGAGCTACTTTTTACTTTTACTTAAGTAGAATATTTTATTACTCTTTCCACCTCTGGCAACATGTATGTACATGTTTGTATTTTTGAGAGAATAATGTATGCATGGTTATTGAAAAAACTAAAAATGAAAGTTTCTGAAATAAGGCCACAAAACAAATACTAAATATGTGTCCACAAGACTTTTGACTAATGCATTTTGTTGCCTAGAGTTTTTTTCTTCAAAATGATGTGAAAATCATCCTGCCTAATCATTCACATAAAACAATACATTGATTTAAAGGAGAACTCCGGTCAATTTTAACATTGAGCTCATTTTTTTGTACATTTGGAGTGCTGTCAATACAGAGACCAACGACAAAAATCGGTGTTGCCTACACCGAGTTATTCTATTTTTAAAATTTGCACCCTGTTGACTTCAATGGGGCAAGTAGTAAGCCTGCTTTTTAGCCTCTTAACATCCTTTAAGTGTCATTACAAGTGCACAGAAAATGTGAGTGATTCCTTCCGAATGAACACGGGTGAATCTGACTGCAGTAGATGTTAGAGATATTAATAAAAATGAAGTTAATTCAGCCAGCGCTCATACCTGTGTTTACATCCTGTTTTCGGTGGAAGGCCATAGTAATCGATTGTCGAGTTCACGCGCGTGATCATAGGCACTAAACCTTTTTGTAAGACACTTTTTACAAACGATCCAACACAAAACGATCCAACACCATCATGAATATTGAGTAGTTCACGCCTGAGGAGACAACGACTCGCATAATCTGCATACATAATGAGCCATTCATTCAGGTGTGTCACTGAGCCACAAGAAAGAATGCAATTTTTTTGCAAATTGTCCTTGCAAATTGTATAATATCCAATTTAATATAAATCCAATATAATATCCAAACATTTCTTGTAATTGTGCAGTTAATTGTTCTCATACTGTATTTTCAGTAAGTTTTGGAATATATTCTCTACCCAAATGTGTCACTAATAAAGCACAATAAAAATTATTTAAAGAGAAGGCTTATATTGACCTTTTAAGATTTTGTTCTATCCTTGTATATATATATATATATTGCTATTTTAACCATTTAAATTTTAACAATATTTCCAGTGTAATCTTTCTTTGTAAAAAAAAACTAAAACTAAACTTTATCATATTTATTACAAAGTTAAGGATTCATTAGTTTGAATATAGCCTACATTGGAACAAACACTATAATAACATCTTAGTTGATGACTTTATTTTTGACAAAACATAATATATATATATATATATATATATATATATATATATATATATATATATATATATATATATATATGAAGAGTTCAGATGCAAAAGCCTCTAAGTGCCATCTGAAATTTTCTTCTAGAATGATCATTTTAATCAAGCTCGTATATTTAAGTTCAGTAATTTCACTTAAATGGCAATGAAAATTACCTATTAATTGTCATTTAAGTGAAATTACTGAACTTAAATATACAAGCTTGATAAAAATGATCATTCTAGAAGAAAATTTCAGATGGCACTTAGAGGCTTTTGCATCTGAACTTTTCATATATAGATGTGGCAGTATTTTACAGTAAAAACTTTATAATCTATCTGATTTTTGTAGTCTATTTTTACTCATCTCAGTATAGCAATAGAGTTTGGTAAAAGCTGTTCATTCACTCACACACAAAAACGCGATTCATATTTAAATAGTCTTTTTGCGTGTAGCCTACAGACACTATTGCGAGTAGAACAATGCAAATATTGAACTGACCTATTCCTCAGCTGGATCCTCGAAATGAAACTTCCAGCACTTCTGAAGTAAATTTTCCAAGATTATTATTAAGATAGTATTATAAGATAGTATTATTCCTCACAGCGTCGTAAAGTACATGATTCTGATAACTCGCTGTGTGTGTTATCCAGCTGATGTGGGCATTCACAGGTTTGTATGGATCGCCTTGGATCATTTGCGTTTGAATAGACTCCGTGGGCGGAGTCACATTAAAACATAATGAGCTGAAAGAGAACGACTGACATCTCTCTCTTTTCATACATATTACATAACTGAGAATATTTGTTTTTTATAAAAAAAAATCGTTTAAAAGAAGAGAATTCAAGCTTCATGCCTGTGTGTCTGTATGCCTGTTTGACTGAGTATTCGCTGAGTTATGGTTCATTTTTGGACGCGTTTCAGAATGGAATTCACTGACAGAGAGAAAGCAGAACTCGCATCATGTTTATTTTTCTTTATTTGGCAAAAAGCACAACAGTTTGTTTTTATTGTGAGTATACACAAAAGAAATACACACTTAACAGGATCGATTGATGTATAACACAAGTATGTAAGATCAAAATCAACAGAGTATTTGAGTCTCTTTTGCACTGATAAGGAAAAAAGCGAGCTGGTATCGCCGGCGTTACCGCCGACCCCAGGGGGTTAATACTTAGGTGAAGCTGATCGAGTCGGTGGAGCAGAAGAGTCTGGTGTTGATGATGGTGTTGCATCCGTGACAGTTTTGACTTTCCTCAGGGCCATATCCTTCCCATTCCACCAGGTACTTTAGACGGTTTTCCCATCGCCGGGGGTCCAGGATGGTGTCTACACGGTAGATTACCTCCTCTTCAGTGATCTTGGGTGGAGGAGGAGGTACGTCATCTACACCAGACCCTGTGGGAGAAAGGATCAGAGGATTAGTGAAGGGTTTTGAGGAGTGAAACAAGTAATGTTTGTGAGATAGGTGACTCTGTAATCTGCCTCTCAATAGTGAATGGACCTATGTAAGCGAAAGGGTTCGCTGGCTGCCTGAATGTCCAGAGCCCAGAGACGTATGGACTGAGTCCATGACGGACAGGTCGTAGAGCCGATGGAACGTAGGCTCGTTCCTCAGGACCTCCCTGTGGAGCGTGTTCCGATTGGGAGGCTTCTGTAATTTGTTCGTCCAAAGACAATTGGATAGGACTCACGACGAAAAGCTCACAGTTTCTGATGATGTAGTTCCGCTCCACCGAGGACAGTTTCTTGGAATAGAAGGCACATAGATGGAGGACTGGTGGATCACCCTGCCACTGTGATAACACGGCTCCGTAGAGACATCAACCTCCACGATGAAGGGTAATGCTGGATCGGGGTGGACCAGGGTTTGAGCTGAACAGAAGGCTTCTTAGAGTTGTTGGAAGGCTTTCGAGGCAAGGGGGTTCCAGGACAGAGACTTGGGCCGGTTCTTCAGGAGAGAGGTGAGTGGAGAGCTGATCAAACTGTAGTTTGAAATGAAACGGCGGTAGAAGTTGGTGAGTCCAAAGGAGCGTTGAAGGTCCTTGATGGTAGTGGTCTGAGGCCAACTTCAGACGGCATCCACCTTCCTCTGGTCAGTGTGCGGTAGTCGATACACGGCCTCAAGCCTCCATCCTTCTTGCCTACGAAAAAGAAGCTGGAAGCGGCAGGGGAAGTCGAAGTACGAATTAACTTCTGCTTGAGTGCCTCCTTGATGTACTCCTCCATGGCCTTCTGCTCTGGGATGGACAATGGATAAATCTTACCTTTGGGTAAGGTAGCTCCAGGCCGCAGGTCGATGGCACAGTCCCATACTGAATACATCTTGGAAAGTCTGGTAGTCAGAGGGAATTTCAGGTTTGGTGTTGGACTCAGGACTCTCAATGGAGGTGTAGGTGGAGGTGAATGAGATTCGAGGTTGATGGAGATCTGAATCGTCGGAAAATATTCAAAGATTTCTTGATGGCCGAACAACAGTTCTTAGTACAATAATTACTCCATCAAGTAATCTCTCCTGTATTCCAGTTTACCTGAGGGGAATGTTGGTTCATCCACGGGCGTCCCAAGATGATATCTGCAGTGGAACCTTCCAGCACCAGAAAGGAGATTTTCTCTTGATGCAGGCAGCTAATGCGGAGTGTCACAGTGTCTGTTACTTGATGCAGCCAAGGCCCAGCGGTGTTCCCAGGATGGAGTGCATATTCATTCTGTGTGAGCAGGGTTACTATTTTAGTTGGAGTTGGTGAAGAAGATTGAGGGAAATTAAGTTTCCAGCTGATCCAGTATCTATGAGGGCTTGCGCTGAAACAGAGCGTTTTAAGGCTGTTACTGAGACAGTCGTGCGAGATGCAACTAAGGGAGGAAGTTGAATGGTACTCACCGCTGGATGTGGCAGCAGACCGGACAGTTGAGAATCAGGTGACCGTCTGATCCACAGTAGAGGCACAGTTGGTTTTGTGTCCTACATTGACGCTCTGCACAGGAACGATGGAAGGAATCAATCTGCATCGGTTCTGGTGCTGGAAGGGCGACAGATGGTGTGGCAGGAGGAGGATGCGCAGCGGGCAGATCCAGCGTGCATGCTGTGAGACATTAGGAGATGAGTAGTGAGATGATATAAGCGATTTTTCCCTTTCCGTTGGGAAACCATTCTTTAGGTTACATTTTGAAGAATAAGGAACCTGCTGCAATCCTCCTGCTTGCCAGAGAAGGTCGCTGGTCAGGCCACGGGACTCGCCGAGGTAGAAGAAGTCACAGCGGTGGTGGATGATAATGATTGGTGAACGGCATAAACCAGTTCCGTGAACGGGTCCGGCTGGCGATCTTCGCTCGTCTCTGTCCCTTGTTGCATTTTGCTGGTCTGGTCTTCTGTCAGCGTACAGAAGGAGACAACACTGGTAGCAGCGAGCAAGCGTGATAAGCAGGAGAGGGTTCAGCATATAGATCGCTTGGTAGACTAGCTTGAGTGATAACAGTCTGTGTGTTCCTTGCAAGTGCTGTGACGATGATCTGGAGACGAGGAAGAAGAGGGATGATGAAGAGAAGGGATCGTAGCAGGTGAGTAGTTCGGGTAAGGAGCCAGGTAAGTTGTACGTGTGGTAACAACAAGACCAGATGATTGGGAAATGAACGGAGACTGCTTAAGGACTGTGTGTCGATGAGTGGGTGCAGGTGTGCAGGGTTAATACTCAGGTGATGCTGATGGAGTGGGTGGTGCTGAAGGGTCTGGTGTTGATGATGGGGTTGCATCCGTGACGCCTATAATGGCGGCTAATGAATATGAAGTCTTGCACTTTTACATAAGATAGCTTACTTCCACATTGATAAATAAGGTGGATAGTAAGTTCATGTTGTTAATTAATGTTAAGTATTAATTTGTGTAACAATGACAACTTCTACAGTTGTTCAACCCCTAGTTTACACTTTATTTTAAGACGACATTTATGTGATTAAAGTTGAGTCGACGTCGACTAGTCGCTGATGACGTCATTAATGAACAAATTAGCCTGAACGCGGGTTGGCTTGTGTACAGCTATGGCATATGCCAACAAGGTTATTGCTCCTACATAACAGCTTGTTTTATCAGTTAATTTGACTTTGGGTCGTTATATTTCTAACAGATTTCTGCTCATTCTGAATCAGTCTCGGTGCTTGCTCAGCAGCAGCTGCGTAGCAGATCTATACCAAAGACCAAATACATTAACATTGCCATATTCATTACCATGCCAATCTCTATTACCATACTAATCTCCTGAGAGTTGTCATAACAGATTATAAAATATGGTTGTTACAACCTCAAGTTAGCATAGGACTATAGGGCTATAATAACACTTAATTAAATGTAAAAAATAATTAGTGTGCTGTAACAAAGAAACCACCAGCACTGATAAATACAATGGAATCAAAATAGTTTAGTTACAAATTGTGGTGTGCAGGTGTAATGATGAATTTGTGATCTGTGAATAATGATCTGGTGAACAGAATAAAGTCTAACTTGTTTTAATACCCTACACTGACTAACAAAATCAAAGAGACATCTTCAGCGTCACAGACACCCTGGTTTTGAAAGTATTAAAGTTTGATTTTGATTGTTTGTAGCTGCTCCTTACTGGACCAAGTGGCCTGAGGACCAGCTGTATGCCCCAGGAGAGACTGTGGGACTGCAGTGTCAGGCTGATGGGATACCAACCCCAAACCTAACATGGAGTATCAATGGAGTTCCTATCACAGGTATACAACAGGCCACAACTCCATTTAATCTCTTCACCTATCTTACTAGCCAGGGCTTCTTTGTAACTGTTGTTTACTAGTCCTGACTAGAAGTTTTTCATTTTTGATCACCTCAAAATATTTTGGTGTAGATATACTGTATATATCAAATATGTTTATGTATCTGCACCCTTCCTCTGTTTGTGTTGTTGTGCTGCAGCTCTTTTTTTTTAAGTAAAGTTTTTTAAGTAAAAAAACTTACAGCTCTTTTATTTTTTTTTTGGCATAAGACTCTCGACTCAAGATGCAAATCTGTCCACTGTTAGTTTTTTTCAGATTGGTCTTGTTTGTTCAATTCAGTTTATCAATTTATCTATGAAGCAGCTCTGCAGAAAACCGTTGATGTCATCATTCAGCTCAGTTCAGCTCTCATGAGATTGGTGAAGCGTGTTATATAGCCATTTACACACATTTGAGTTATATTGAGTTACATCCATTTAGGCTATGTCTACATTAATCCGGATGCATTTGAAAACGGTGTTTTCGTTTATAAACGCTCTCCGTCCACCGTCCAGGATTATTTTATTTAGTAAAATATCTCAGCATTCACTGATGCGGTCCAGGTCGCACGCAGTCACCATGTGTTTGGTTTAAAACGCTAATACTGCTCTCGTGTATATCCTCAGGACAGCAGATGTGAGTGAATTCTGTCATCTCTGCAGGACTGTGATATGAAGAGTGTGCAATGGAGAATATCTTTAGCAACAGTGTGAAAGTGAACAGCACATAACAGGCACAATACTGGTATAAACATGAATATCTATTGGTACAATATGCGTCACATGACTAAACTTACGTCATCGTTTTTAAATACCACCGGTTGCTCAGTCCACACTACAGTCCACACTACAGTCAACACTACAGTCCAACACTACAGTCCACACTACAGTCCACACTACAGTCCAACACTACAGTCCACACTACAGTCCAACACTACAGTCCACACTACAGTCCACACTACAGTCCACACTACAGTCCAACACTACAGTCCAACACTACAGTCCACACTACAGTCCACACTACAGTCCAACACTACAGTCCACACTACAGTCCAACACTACAGTCCAACACTACAGTCCACACTACAGTCCAACACTACAGTCCACACTACAGTCCAACACTACAGTCCACACTACAGTCCACACTACAGTCCACACTACAGTCCACACTACAGTTCAACACTACAGTCCACACTACAGTCCACACTACAGTCCACACTACAGTCCAACACTACAGTCCACACTACAGTCCACACTACAGTCCAACACTACAGTCCAACACTACAGTCCAACACTACAGTCCACACTACAGTCCAACACTACAGTCCACACTACAGTCCAACACTACAGTCCACACTACAGTCCACACTACAGTCCACACTACAGTCCACACTACAGTTCAACACTACAGTCCACACTACAGTCCACACTACAGTCCACACTACAGTCCAACACTACAGTCCACACTACAGTCCACACTACAGTCCACACTACAGTCCAACACTACAGTCCAACACTACAGTCCACACTACAGTCCACACTACAGTCCAACACTACAGTCCACACTACAGTCCACACTACAGTCCAACACTACAGTCCAACACTACAGTCCACACTACAGTCCAACACTACAGTCCACACAGTTCATACATACAGTTTCGACTTTATTCTCTAAACGTTTCGACTTTAATCTCGAAATACTATTTCTTTTTTTTTTTCTTTTTTTTGACGTTGTGTTTCAGGGCTTCCGTAGGCTCCCGTCTACCTAAACAATCTTGCAGTTTTCAGACAGTGTTTCTCCTTGTAGACCTAAAGGCTTCTGTGGTTCTCTGTGTGTTAGGGACGGATGTGGACCTCAGACGGCATGTGAGTTCTGGGACTCTGGTCCTGACCAACGTTCAGTACAGCGATACAGCCGTCTATCAGTGCATGGCCACCAACAAACACGGCAGTATCCTGGTCAACACACACATCCATGTTGCTGGTGAGCAGAATTAGTGTAAACTTTGATCAAATGCAGTTTGATTATTAGTGCATCTTCACACAGCGCGGTAGAAAGGATGGGAATGATGCCACTCCAGAAAGGGTTCAAATGATGTGATGTGTGCGTGGAACATGCATGCCAATAACACACTGATTGCTTTTCGAGAGATATTTCTATAACGGCTGTACGCTGTGTCGGTCAGAGCTGCCTCCTCAGATCCTGACGGCGGACGGGCTCGTGTCCAGCGCCTCAGAAGGGCAAACCGTCCTGCTGGAGTGCCGGACCTTCGGCTCCCCGCTACCCAAAGTGGACTGGTGAGCATGTGTTGTATATTTTCCCAACACACTTAGCAATGATGCATAGAATCTTCTATGTAGTTTTCAATGAACTCTTTCCCCGCCTGTGTTTAAAAAAAAAAGTTGCCAGCCACCGCCAGCGGTTTTGATCATTTTCACAAACATTTCATGGTGCTCTGAACATGCAATACATCAAAAGAAAGGACAGACTCTGCTTTAAACAAAAAAATCTGTTTTATTCTAGCTTCATGCATTCTTTATTATCAACACTTGAATGTGGGTAAGTTTCATATAAAAACTAAAAATCAAGTTTTTGTCAAAAACTACATCCAGAAGCGATTCAGGCCGATGATGAAAACATGGATGGAGTAAACTGAGTCCATCAACACCCCTAATGCTTGCACAGTCCTATAGCTCGTCCTGGGTCGACATTTCATTCAATAACATTAGGCAGTTTTGATTAATATGCTGTTTAACTTTTTTACATATGCATTTGATTACATATGAGATCACTTGTTTCTGCATCTTCTTCTCCGTGTTTTGATCAGGACATTCAGTACTCTTTCAGAAGGTGTGTAATAGCGCCCCCTACTGTATAAGAGTGAGAACCCGGAAAGCCGGAAAACTCCGTCAATGGCGGGGAAAGAGTTAAATTAATTATGATTGTAAATCCATGTTGAGCAGAACTCTATGCAAGAGTTTTACAATATTAATTATATAATGATTGCTTTATATTTGTATCATTAAAAAACAAATCACTTTAAAAATGTTTAAATCTTGAGAAGCTTATAACCTATATTTGAGAAAGATGAATGCACTAATAATAAAGCAGGATGAATGAGGGTTTGAGGTTTGTCTCAGATGTGATGTTGTCTTGTGTGTTTAATCCAGTGCGACTTCATGTTTGCAGGGAGATTGTAGACACCGGTCAAGCTCATGCTAATCCTAAAATGTCTCAGATGGCCGATGGAAGTCTTCAGATCAGTAACGTGAGCAGAGAGGACAGCAACATCTACACATGCTCAGTGAGACACAGCAACAGGAGCATCAGTGCTGAGCTGAAGGTCTTGAGTAAGTGTCCATATCCATCAGAAAATCATCATCACAAGTGGCATAGATCTAAACTGAACAATGGGCTTTCTTGATACACCTTACAGGGTTCGTACAGATACTGTACAATGAAATTCCAGGACTTTCAAGCTCTTCTTTTTTGGTTTTCAAGGACTTCAATCATAGATATCACTTATCAAAACAATATCTTTATTATCTTTCAAATTCTAAAAAAGGTAAACAGATAAATAAATATATACCAATAAAACAAAGTGCAGCACATGCAAAGTATGCAATGACTGTGCTTCTGATTGTTAACAGGCTCATTAAAGGGATAGTTCACCCAAAAATTTAAATAAGCCCATGATTTACTCTCCCTCAAGCCATCCTAGCTGTATATGACATTCTTCTGTCAGACGAACACAATCAGACTTATATTAAAAAATGTCCTGGCTCCTCCAAGCTTTATAATGGCAGTTTCTGTTTTGAAGTCCATCAAAGTGCACCTATCCATCATAAAGTGCTCCACACGGCTCTGTGGGGTTAATAAAGGCCTTCTGAAGTGAATCGATGTGTTCGTGTCAGAAAAATATCCATATTTAAAACTTTATCGACTAATATAACTAGGTGCTGCAAACTCACATTCACAAACATACATTTCTCACCACATGATCCATTCCTGGCCCACATCTCTTTTATGGAATTGTGTCGCATTATGGAAGTAAAGTGAGTAATGAATGTCTTTTCATGTCTCCAGACAGAACTAAGATTGTAGACCCTCCCCAGGATCTCCATGTCGTATGTGGAAATGATGCTGTTTTACAGTGCAAATATACAGTGGACCACGAGTTAAAAGATCCCACAGTTCAGTGGGAGAAGGACGGACGCAAGATCGATACATCTGATAACAAGTAAACACAAGATTTGAGCTTATTTGTATCTAAAATCTACCAACCTCGTCAACTGATTTTCTGTTGATTCTGTTCTTTTTTTCTTTGTTAAAATATTGTGTAAAAGACATTTAAATGTAGTCATTATTATTTGCATTCATTTAACAGCTCAACACTGTTAATCTTATTGTTTGAATTGCTTATTTTCTTGATTTTCCGTGAGTACCGTGTTTTTACCATGTTTTAACCCTCTGGGGTCTAAGGTGTTTTTGGGGTCCTTGAGATTTTCTGACATGCCCTGACATTTGTGCTTTTTTCAGTTTCTTATAAACATATTAATGGCAAAAAAAAATTACACACTATTTAGCACAAACAGGGCTACCATAATATGTGAGCAACAAGAATGTACATGTCTGCATTTTTGAGAGAATAATGTTTATGCATGGTTATTGAAAAAACTAAAAACTAAAGTTTCTGAAATAAGGCCATAAAACACATTCTAAATATGTGCCAATAAGACTTTTGTCTAAAAGATGTCATCGCCTAGTGTTTTTTCTTCAAAATGAAGTGAAAATCACCCTGCCTTATCATTTACATAACACAATACATTGATTTGAATTTTGCAAAGCACTTTCTGTTTGGAAAGGCAATATGCGGAGTGGGCATCAACGATCATGCATATTTAGTGGTCCGCACCTGAAGAGACAATGGGGCCTGCATACTTAATTAGCCATTCATTCAGGTGAGTCACTGAGCCACAAGAATGCAAGAGCAACAGTTGGAAGCATCTCAATTCTTTTTTATTTTTCCACATATTGTGCTTGCAATTTGGCCTATAATATCCAAGGAAAACATGTCTAGTAATTGTGCAGTTAATTCTCATACTGTATTTTCAGTTTTGGAATATTTATCCTCTCCCCAAATTTGTCACTAATAAAACACAATACAAAATTATTTAAAGGGCACCTATTATGCAAAATTCACTTTTACATGGTGTTTGAACATAAATGTGTGTTGGCAGTGTGTGAGCAAAACCACCCTAGAATGATAAAAATCCACCCAGTAGTTTTTTTACTATCTCAATAAATTACAAGCACTGTCTCAGAACACCCTGTTCTAGATTTCCCTCACTGTGACGTAGAAATGAGCTAAGCCCCACCAACGTGATTTGATTGACATCTGGTTTTGGCATAGACCCCGCCCTCGGTGATCTGTGTACACCATCGCCATTGTTTCAACAACAGCCAGTGTGTAATGTCTTATAAGAAGTGTAGGTGTTCTGTTGTGGGATGTAAGAATGGACATACTAGTCTTCACTGACATCAGAGCCACTGAAAACGCAGCGGATGGATTTTATTTATGAAGAAAAGGCACCACTTAAACTTCCTAAATACGAGATTCATTTTCTGACTGACTGTTTAGTGAACGAGGGTCAAAGTTAATCCTCAAGTGTGGATCGTTGCCTACTGTTGGCGATCCAACGTCACCTCCAGAAGTAAGTGTATTTTATGATTTATGAGCAAATAGTCATTTCAATCGATGTCAGCCAGTTCAACAACAAATGCGTCTAAAGCTATTTATTGTCGTCGTCATAGGATCTCAACAAACAACTGTCAGACAGTTTTATGTCACGTAGGCATTTTTTTTGCAGCATTTACAAATGTAAATAAATTAAGGTCTGCTCTGTCTCCATAGACAGTAGGCTATATAAACGTCTATCTCCCTCCCCTTAAGAAATAAATAAATAAATCGTTTGTACTTAGCAAACGTTATCACAGTAGTGTGTGTGTGTGTGTGTGTGTGTAGTTTCAAAAAATTCCGCGAACGTTATCACAGTTCGTGTGTGTGTGTGTGTGTGTGTTGCACATCCATAATGGCAAAGGGGACGCGATTAAAACTTTGTAAGTACATAAATGTATCAAATAACCATTCCGAGACGTTTAGTCCATTCTCATTCGTGTTTATTCTGTGCCGGAGTCTCTTCATCATCTGGGTCCAGCAGCAGGGCGGGGATATGCAGCTCATTTACATTTAAAGTGGTAGACGCCAAAACAGCTCTTTTTAAAACAGGCCCCAAAAATGACATTTTCAAATGGTTATAATAAATTAACTGTGGGGTATTTTGTGCTGAAACTTCACAAATGCATTCTGTGGACACCCAAGACCAATATTACATCTTCTAAAAAGGGGCATAATAGGTGCCCTTTAAAGAAAAGGCTTATATTTACCTTTTAATAGTTTGATTACATCTACCTTGTAAATATATTTTTTTATTAAAAAGGTTACAATTACAACAACAATTACAACAAGGTTACAATTACAACAACAGTATACATTTTATCATACATATTTCAAAGTTAAGGATTTGATTGATTATTTGATTACTTTATCTCTGCGGCTGCCGTTCATTCATTCACAGAAACGCGATTAACTTGAGAAGGAAAAAAAAAACTTACTACATATTCGGATCCTCTCTCCTGCAATACCCGCACTCTGAGGTAGATTTTCCATTATTATTATTCCTCACAGCGCTGCGAGACGGTGTAAACAAGTAATGATCTGAATAAACTTTTGTTTTCTTGAGCTGATATGGGGGCGTTCACAGGTTTGCTTGGATTGCCTCAGTAATTTGCGTTTGAATAGCACACGCTCTCCGTGTGCGGGTTCACATTACATTTGAATTAGCTCTAATTAGCTCGACTGGAATCGCTCTCTTTTAATACAGATTTCACAAGATGAGAATATTTGTTTTTTATATAATTACCTCATTTAAAAGAATAGAATTCAAGCTTCATGCCTGTGTATTTGTATTCCTGTTTGACTGAGTATTCGCTGAGTTATTGTTCATTTTCGGACGCGTTTCAGAATGGTCTTCACTGACAGAGAGAAGGCAGAACTCGCATCACGTTTATTTTCCTTTATTTGGCAAAAAGCACAACACTTTGTTTTTATTGTGAGTATACACAAAAATAATACACATTTAACAGAATCGATTGATGTATGAAACTTGCTTGTAATATCAAAGTCCACAGAGCAAAATTAATTTCTTTTGAACTGAACTGAAAAAAAGCGAGCTGGTATCGCCGGCGATACCGTCGACCTCAGGGGGTTAACCATGTTCTATTTTGTCTAGTGGCTAACATAACATAAGATCCATCTTTATTTTTAGTAACTAATGCAGCATTTTCTCCAACACACAATTTGTTTTAAAATTAATTACATGCCATTTATTACTATGATATTGTAATATCGATCTCGCTCACTGCAGTGTGCAACAAGTGTCTCAGCAGCCGGCAAGCGAACGCACAGACATTATAACATCATTTTCAACAGACAAATATAATGATGAACCAGCGCTGTGTTACTCCACATACTCTTGACCGTAAGAAGCGGAAGCGGCGACATGATAAAGTTCCGCTGCTCTTGAGAAATCTCTCCAGCGGCCTCGTCCCGGCTCTGCTTCATACTACAGTAATGTTAATAATCTCTTCATGAATATTATTTCTACCCAAGTTCCGTCGGATTCTTTTCCACCGGCTGTGAGATGAAGACAACAACTCCCATGATTCCACGCTCAATCTCAAGCTACGCCTTAGTTTTGAATAGGCGAACTCTAGTGGCGAGAAACTACATACTGTGCCTTTAATTGTACTGTATCTATTGTCTTGCCATTTTATCGCCCATTGTCCACTAAGTGATCATAACAATCCCATGAATATATAAACGTTGCATACAGCCATAGGCGTCGATTTCGGTGGGGACGGTGGGTGGGTACGCGTGCACCCACCAGATTTCGTCATGATTCAGTTTGTACCCACCACTTTTTTTTTTTTGACAGTTTCAGTGATTATGAGGAGTAATATGAGAGAGACATTTGGTAATCATTGTTTAGGTACATTAAACCATGTCATGTCATATTGTCAACATGGTACTTATGAAGCAGAATAGTGGGTCATAGTCTAATGCTTTTTAAAAAACTTAAGGCTTTCTTCTTCATAAAATGAGTCAGACATAATTGCATTTTTGTATACATTTTTATTTATTTATATTAGTAAGCTACAGGACATTGTCTTTCAAAACATGACCTGCGCGAAAGAGAAAAAAAATGCACTTCCTAATTTCAACCCAAACTGATGCCCATGCATACAGCAATAGCTTCAGTGCAGTGTTGGTAAAACCAGATTGTCATATGTGAAGTTCACAATGTAATTTCGGGAGGAGTGAACCCCATCTAATCTTCAGTTAACGGCCGGATCACATAAGCAGCGCTCGCTCACCTAGCTCCGGCATCAGCTGTTCTGGCATTGCTCCACCTCCCCAACTCCACCAATGTAATTTAGGCATCTCGCTACTCCTCATCCAAGCATTAGCAGTCCCACTGGGGGTGTATCTGAGCTCGAGATGAACCTGCTTCCACTGCCGACAATAAGCCTAATACGCTTAACCTTATTAGCTTAAAGATTACATGGGCAAAGGAACTCGTGAAGTTGTGTGCATTCCATGTTTTGGTGGCTTTGCTGGTGTTTAATGTTTGCGTTTCCCACATGGTTGCAGGTACACTGGATACCCAGATGGCTCTCTGAAGGTGGCCGATGTTCAGATGAAGGACTCAGGAACCTACAGCTGTGAGATCCGCACTAAACTCGACTCCGACAGCGCCACGGGCTCCATCACCGTTTAGGGTGAGTCTGTCTCCTCCAGTTAGACATGCAGCTTTACATGTCATTGCTTCTGAAGCACATTCATGTGTTTGACTCTCCTCAGATAAACCTGCTTCTCCTCACTCGCTGGAGTTGTCTGAGAAGATGGGCCGCAGTGTCACCCTGTCCTGGATGCCAGGCGCTGACAACAACAGTCCCGTATCTGGTAATAACTATCAAATCATTGACTATTTTCATAATAGCCCACTAGTGACCCCTTCCTATGTTTTATTGTATTTATTTAATCTTGACAAACTATAAATCATTAGAAAGGTCGATAACACTTTATTTCAATGGTCCACTTAAGACATCCCTCTGGCCATAAGTAACTATATTGCAAATACATGTTAACTTACTCTACTGACCTGAACCTGAACAGTACAGTCTACTAATGAGAGTTCGTTGACATGTCATCACCATCACCAGAGAAATAAAGTGTAACTGAAGTTCTAAGGCTTGAGGTTCTTTCTTTTTATCTGTCTTATTGTAAAAATCTAATCTACTCTAATCTAATCTAATCTAATCTTTAATATGAAATCTGAACCTCTTATACATCCACTGAGAAAACTCGTGCACTTCTCATCAGAGACTTTTATGAGCTACGTCCCTATCTCGTGGATTCTCATTTTTTTCTATTTTGAGCATTAAGGGCCCTGTCGATCAAATCCTCAGAACACTCCTAATGCTCCAAAAAAACATCCAGACTCTAGACGGCAGACACTCATTGTTTGATTTGTGAATTTAGTAAAAGCTCTGTTTCAAATTATGTTTTGTTCATGATTCAGCTACATTATGATTATGTGGCCTTTCGTCCCTGTTGTCCACCAGAGTATGTTCTAGAGATGAAAGAGGAGCAGGATTCACCCGGATCCTCCCGGTGGGAGGAGTTTAAGACCGTTCCTCACGACATCAAACACCTGGAGGTCCATCTGCAGCCGTACAGCACATACCTCTTCCGGGTCAGCGCTGTCAATGCCATAGGCCGCAGCGAGCCCAGTCCTCCCTCAGACTCGTACATCACCCCAGCTGCCAGTAAGATCCTCTGAGCTCTGGAACACTCCATGATATACATGGAAAAATGCAATGGAAGTTAAAACCCAGTCTATTTTACAGTCCCACATAGCAACATTGTGAGATGATCTGGCTTTATCCAATACTCAGATTTTGTTTTTTTAAATATATGCAAATTAGTGCATATTTAATTAGATATTGCCTAATTTGCATATTTAAACATTAAATTACAGAAAACTTGTAATACATTTTTTCTCATCTTACTGTAGGTAATTCCACACTGCATGTGGGCCAGATCTGGGACTTCACAATGTGCTATGTGGGGTGGTGATTTTGAATTACACGCCAATGGTTTCGCCAATAGGGTGTAAGCAGATCATATGAAAATATGCGTTGAGATTGTACGCATTAGCCACCAATTCACCAAAACATAAAATAGTCATGAATTGCCATGAGAGCATTTTGGAGAAAAACTACTTCAGTTTCCAAGCATTATCACTTATGAGAAATGCTGTAATTATGATTATTAATCATAACTCTTTCCCCGCCACTGATGGAGTTGTCCGGCAATCCGTGTTTTCACTGTTATACTGTAGGGGGCGCTATGACGCATCTTCTGAAAGAGCTCTGAATCTCCGCATCACAGGCGAAAGAGATGCAGTAACAAGTGATGATATATGTAAGCAGATGCATATGTAAAACAACACAATCATTAACATTAAACGGCATATAAATAAAAAATCTGGTGTTGATGGACTCCATCTACTCCATCACAGTTTAGATAATCTTTCTGAATCTGATCTAAATGTAGTCTTTGGCAAAATGAGAAAAAAAAAATAAATATATATAATTTTTAAAGCATTTTTCTTTATATATATATATATATATATATATATATATATATATATATATATATATATATATATATATATATTGCATATTCAGATATGCATACAACTACATATTCTGGGGGCCATGATTATAATGATAGCGATCATGAAAATGATTAAAATTCTGGCAGTGGCTGGCAACTTTTTTAAAAACGCTGGCGGGGAAAGAGTTAAGAAAGCTTTATGGATTAACAATCTCTCTTGTGCACAGAACCTGAAATTAACCCAGAAAATGTGAAGACTGTGTCTACTGACCCAAACAGTATGGTCATCACATGGAAGGTGATTAACAATCTTGCACTGGAGAAAAGTCTTCTCCAAAAGAGAGAGCCATATTGCACATGACAAAGAGAAGATTGACATTTGCATCATGTTTAATCTCGTTTTCTTTCTTGCATTTGGAAGGAACTGGAGCGAAAGTATTTTAATGGACCAGGTTTTAAGTACAAGATCTACTGGCGTCAATCTTCAGACGGAGATCTACACTGGAAGGAAAGCAGCGTCTCAAGTCCTCCGTTCATCGTGAACGACATTGGGACCTTCATCCCCTTTGAAATTAAAGTTCAGGCAGTCAATGACCTTGGTGCCGGACCAGAACCAGTTACAAACATCGGCTACTCGGGAGAAGACCGTGCGTTTCCTAATATCTAGATGAGTTCATGAAAGCCTGCTGTGTTAGCTTTGACCCATGCTTTGCTTTATCTTAGCCCAGCATGTCCATAATGTCCAGGTTGCTTTACAATGATTAGTGCCAGTTTTGTGTTGATCAGAAAGACACAGTTCCTACTCTCTGAGGATTCTCAACATCCTCTCTTACAGTTTTTCCCAATTATTTACATACGTTTGCTGAATCTTTGTTCCAGTTTCCCAAAATTATAATCACAAAACTACAAACGCAAAACTCTACAAACACTGCATTCAAAACCATTTTAATCACTTTCCAAAATAGTTTTTTACACCAAAATGACAGACACAGAGCATTTGTAACGCTCCAGAGTATTCATTCGATAAGCACAGGTGAGGACCCCTCAAGGGTCGGTACTAGGGCTGTCAACTTTAGTCGTTTAGTCGACTAATCGGTCGATGCCGTCTTGGTCGACTGACATTCTCATTGGTCGACCAGTCGCATAATTATTTTTTATTTTTTTCACCAATAAAGAAATTTTCATTGATTTACTCCTTGATATTTATTCCTTTATAAGCAGTTATATATTACTGTATTCTAAATATAATTAGCCTATGTTTTATCCTCAACTTTAAATGCTTTAATTTAGGCTATTTAACAGCGCCACAGTTTAGCGCACCACTAGAACACTCCTAGGCTGCACTGCTGCTTCGCCCTCAGTAAGGAATATAGTAATCTCTATGTGTCTGTCTGTCCGTTTGCATTTCGATTATTTCGAGAACCGTTCATCCAATCGACTTCACAAGGGAGTGCAGTGTCGCATTTGGTGCAGTATAGACAGACACGCGAGACGCGACACATTCAGAATTAATAGTAAACTACAGAACAGCGCGAGTGGGAAGCGGCGCACCTCACGCGAGCAGGACTTATATTCTCCGAGAACGGACACTGCACTAGTGATATAAAACGCACACAGTCTGTTAACTTAAGCAATACTTTTAAGGTAGTCTAATATTTTTCTGACTAACAAATTAACAGAGGTGGAAAGTAACGAATTACATTTACTCGCGTTACTGTAATTGAGTAGTTTTTTTGTGTATTTCTACTTTTTTAAGTAGTTTTTAAAATCTGTAATTTTACTTTTACTTAAGTATGTTTTGTTTAAAGTATTGTAATTCGCTACATTTTAAAACATATCCGTTACTGAGTAAAAAAAAAAAAACATTAAAAAAATGAACTAGCCTACAACAGCGTAAAACAGCGCGCGCGGTGCGCTCGTGCTCAGCATTGATTGATTGAAGGGCGGGAGAACAGACACGCAAAAACCACAACAAATATGGAGACGGACAACACAGATTCTTTACACACACACGTGAGGCGAACCCCTGGTAAGTATGGAGATACTTTGGATTTAGAAAAACGAACGCGTGGTTGTCCTCGAGGCTCGAGCATAGCCTATTCATTTTGCAAAAATTGTGAACGGTCAATTGGCTGCAATAGAAGGAAACACATAGAACGTGTTCGGGAACACCATCCCTCCGTGCAGATTAAGATATGTCCCGTTTATAATTTAAGGTCGAAGGATTTCTGTGATGCAGAGGGAATCCCGGAGTTTCATTGTCATGAAAATGGAATTTAGCCTACAGTAACGCAGACGTCACGTAAAACACATGAAAGTAAAGCTGTACAATAAATCAAATTGCGACATGGTCTGTAGTCTATATATTAAAGCACAAGAGACTGCTATATAAATGTATAATCTGCGTGTCTGTGTGAATCAGTGCGAATGAGACGAGCCGTTTCGTCTACTACTACATACTCAAGTACGCGACGCGCTAATGGTGTTTTCAGCATCTCACAAACAATACGAGGACATGAAAACATGAACATCTCCAGAGCTGCTCTGAGAGAGTGACCTTTGAGAAAAACCTTGTCAAATAGCCTACACTCGGAAACAGGACTTCATTACAACCCATCAAAATAAAAGTTTGGTTTAACTACGAAGAAATGATGACATAACTGTTGTGGGCCTACAACAGAATGTACTTCTCATAATAATATTAACAACAACAATAATAATACAGATTATTTAAACATTATTTAAGGATTTTTGTCCATGGTTTAATTGAGTAAATCTGTTTTGCAGCACTTTGCCAAAAATAAAAGGATAAAAAAATGTGTTAAACTTTTATTTGATTACCACCGTTTTGGATAATATATTTGTTTTAAATCATAAAAACAAAAAGGATTTTTCTGAATTAAATACATTTCATAGAAGTCTATTGTTCTTGAACATTTTAATAAATTATTAATGATAAAAAATAAGTTGTTAAATGAGTAGTTAAAATGAAAATGAAAATTACCCCATGATTTATCAGCCCTGAAACCATCCTAGGTGTAGGCTATATGACTTTCTTCTTTGTTCTTTCAGACGAATACAATCGGAGTTATATTAATAAACACTCTGATGCTTCTGAGCTTTATAATGGCAGTGGATTGCAACCATCAGTTTAAAGCTCAAAAAAGTACACCATACGCAGTCTACTTACACCTTAAACGCAACTCATGACGTCAGAAGTAGTGTAGTGCGTCCTGGCGTAGCGTAAATATCAGCAGTACGTCGCATTACTCGCATAAGTTGCGCTTTAGATTTAAGTCGAATACATATGTTCGTTTGGCCGGAAGCTAGTTATTTTACTTCATAAAGATTTAAATATGAATATCTTTCTTACACAAACTCAACGTTTTGTTTCAGAAGGCCTTTATTAACCCCCCGTTGCCGTGTGGAGCACTTTTATGATGGATGGATGGATGGATGGATGCACTTTTATGATGGATAGATGCACTTTTATGAGCTTCAAACTGATGGTTGCAATCCACAGCCATTATCAAGCTAGGAAGCGTCAGGGTGTTTATTAATATCAGAGGCTTCCTTCACCTCTGTACAGATAAAACATTATCTAAATGATTCCAGTTCGCATGGATACGCGGAAGCGACACATTTTGTTTTGTATTAAGCAGGCCAGACAAGTAATTTGGTGAGGTCAATTTGTAAAGAAAGACTACTCGCATGCACACATTCAAATGCACATAGCCTACCTATAGATTAAACACGTAATACGCATGTGCACGCCGTCAGCGTTTTCACAGATTCACGTTTTTGAAGTTTACACAGAGATGATAGCGTTTTTCAAAAATGTTTAAAGCTTGCACCTTGTAACCTATTTCAAGGTTTACATTCTCGAGCTCCAAACACTGTTGTCGTGCAAATGAACGGCCAGAACACATTAAAGTTTTCTGTTTTCTGTTAAAGCGGTGTCGTGTTAGCGGCCCCTAAGTTAATAACTAATGTGCTTTTCGCAACTAATGAATCAATCAAAAATGAACGAATCAAAAACTAACTTTAGCTGGACAATAACTTTATTCTAGAGCGGCTGTAAAGCCAAAACACTCTCTGTTACTGTAATCTCCTATTATCTCTGTAAAGCTGCTTTGAAACAATCTATATTGTTAAAGCGCTGTATAAATGAAGGAGACTTGACTTAATATAATTCTGATTGTATTCGTCTGAAAGAAGAATGTCATATACATGGCTTGAGGGTGAGTAAATCATGGGCTGGTTTCATTTTAAAGTGAACTACTCCTTTAATCAAATTCATAATCATTTATTGAAATTAGTTGATTAGACATGTTTTATTGAAATTTTAATAAACAAAACAAATGTTTCCAAAAATACTGTTTTCATCCCATTTACTGTAACTGTCATTTTAACTGATGATAATAATAACCCTAATTTAATAATACAGTTTTTATATTTAATAATTGTTTAATACCATTATTTTAGTCGGTTATCATACTGTGAAAATCTCACACCATTACAACCCTACTCGGGGGACTCCCCAACCCACCCCCGCTGTTAAAAAAGTAACTCAGTTACTTTTACTCTGAGTACATTTTAAATGAGCTACTTTTTACTTTTACTTGAGTAGATTTTTCGACCAGTACTTTTACTTGTACTTAAGTAAAAAAAAATTGTAGTAATAGTACTTTTACTTGAGTAGAATATTTTATTACTCTTTCCACCTCTGCAAATTAATGACACAGTAAAGGGTATTTAAATAAAGAAGAATGAAACTTAAATAAAGAAAAACGAAATTTAAATAAAGAAAAAAAACGAAATTTAAATACAGAAAAAATGAAATTTAAATACAGAAAAAATGAAATTTAAATAAAGAAAAACGAAATTAAGTTAGCCTAAATTAAAAACGAGATTAATTTAGATTGATAATAACGGGTAAAAAGTCTAATACATTATTCTATTTTCCACAATGTCAAAGCAACAGCAGCAATACAAGCTCAGACATGCACTTCGGTCCATACAAACTCCGCTGTTCTGCGCTCTAGCCAGAGAACACTCCCGTTGCTGGAACACTTTTAGGCGTCGGTTCTATTCTAGCATGCACGCGTTTTCCGCATGGCTCGAGCCTGAGACACGTCTCTCACGCCAGCAGCCAGTGTGTCGCCGGCCTTATTCAAGCGCGAATGAGAACCGTTTCACTGGGGATCCCAGGTGTCAATAAAAAAATAAAAAACTTTATTCGTTGTTGTTTTATAAATGCTCTATGACAATTGTTTAATAAATGTTTAATCAAAATGCAAAACATTGCGTCTTTTTTTTTTTGTCGACTAATCGTTGTGCAGGACAGGACTTTGGTCGACTAAGCATTTCTTTGGTTGACTACAGCCCTAGTCGGTACATCAAATTCTTCTCCCAAAAACTCTTTGGGAAAGGCTATGGTCATCTCTACATGCCCCAGGTATAGCACTGACTGACCGGCGGCTTCTTCAGTGCGCAAGAGGAGTAGCAGCTCAGCAACAGTGGGTGGATAAGTCTTATTTTGTTTTAGCTGGAGCTCAGCAATCAGGGAGTTGTCCCAGTACCACGACAGAACTGGTTACACAAATGCCGATTAACTTCAGACTCTATGACCCCTCTACTTTTCATGGCAGAGCTCAGGACAACCTGGAGCTGTTGGAGGTAGGCGGATGGTTTCTCACCAGCGTCCTGAAATGTGTCCATAAATTTAGTGAACAGTTCATCCACATCTTGAACGGTAGCATATGCAGAGTCAGGAGTGCCTAAATACACAGCCGGCAGCGTGCTGGGACTTACTTGCTTGACCATGTCTGCTGCTGGAGGAAGGAGGCTCTCGTCTATCCTCCTGGAGCGATGGAGGTCGGACACAGATGGGTCCTTCAACAGCAGTTCTAGCCCTGACCGCCAGGTGTCGTAGTCAGCCTCATGCGCCGAAAGTCCAATATGAGACATCATTGTTTTGAGCACTTGTGTGTAATCCACCCCAGTTAATTTGGCATAATTCTGCAAATCAGACAAATACAACATAGTTTTAGCTTTAGCAAGGTGCTCTGTATAGACAGTAGATAGCTCCAGAATGTATGTGTCTTTTTAGCAGAGACAAATGTGTGCGGTAAAGTGGGACGCAGCACTTCCAAAGCCACACCACTGGTAAATTCAACAACGAGCGCACCATCGAACTCAGATTCTGGTTCAGAAATATTCTCAATCTTATTGATTTAACCATATTGGTTTAGAAACTCAATAACTTCCTTACCTCCCGGTTCTGCTATGCCCTCCACCAGCACAGCATTTGGTAATTTGATACCACGTTACAAAAACGCATCCATTATTGTTATTGAACCGCAATAAACCCAAATCAATAACACAACGTACATTAAACCAATTCCTCATGGCTGGCTCGCCACATTTATGTAGCATGTATAAGTGCTGCAATGGTTGGTAGAAATAGTAGACCAGTATCAGAGAAACTAGGTTCAGCTCCAGGAGGAAAAGGCTGGGTTTAATGAAACACAGACACAAGGTTGCGGTGCCAGGTTGTGGAGTATATTACAGTAAAATAAGATGACAGGTATTTACAATGTGTACATGTACAGCCGTGGATCAGTTACACACTGCAAACGCAGCATATGTGAAAGCACTCTAGCGTGCTGCTCCTGCACCGCACACACACTGCACACGGAGTGTGTGTGAAACGGGCTTTATAAATAAACAATATTATCAGTAATAAATAGTTCCAAAATACATATCAGCATTAAATAGTGGTTAACCACTTCATAATCACTCAACATCAATACTGCTTTAAATGTCATTAAATATCAGTGCATTGTTCATATAATTTCAATACAAATAAGCACAGAATCTATAGTTTGATTTAGTACAATAAAACAAGTACAGCCAGCGCCAGCACCGGCTGACAGGTCCATATACAAGACACAAGCGTGCTAGCATTAACATATTAGTGCTGTATGATACAAACAATGAAACTCACCAGTTCCCGTATCATCAAGTCACTCAAACAGCACCGAATGGTGGAGGCATCTAAACCGGTTGGCAGGCATAAGTCAAACCGGCAGTTTAGAGTGTTAAAGTATATGTTTACAGGGCTAAACACCTTCCTGCAGCAGCTCAGACACACCGGCTCCCACACACACCAGCCAACAGGCGCACGGCCATATTTAACACTATGAATATCCCATCGGTAGGCTTATTAGTCCAGGTGAAAATTAGGTAACACTTTTTCATAATAGCATGAATATTGGTACACATATATAAATGATACAAATTCGTAAGGTGCAGGTAAGTGTCGCCTAGAGGAGGATTCACGTCCTTCTGTCCGCCTCCATGAAGACTGAAAGAAACCGTTCTGGGTCTCTGATTGGAGGGGGTGTATGTGTAGTTGTTATTAAAGGATGATCTGGTATGTTGGTAGTCAAGTCAAAGTCATCCTCGTCCTGAGTCTCTGGACCTTCATGAAAATATTCAGGCCGAGCGTGTTTGTGTACTACCATATCATCCTGATGGGGACGTGATTCTCTAATTTTTCTCTTTTGGCGTTTTTTTACCCTTTAGGTTAGGGTTAGGGTTCCTTTCTGACCAGGAGGCCTGTATAGCCTCTGTGCACAATGGGCGGAGCCAACGTTCGATTTCAGTCAGAGTTGGCATATCAGTTTCCGGTTATGAGCCTGTCGATTTCACTAGAATTTTACCACAGAAATGGCATCCGCCGCTAGCAGTTCTTCCTTTTCCCGGTGTCTTTCGGATTTACCGCCAGTGAGCGTCAGCGACATCCACAGGATCGTCGGTTCCCTGTCCCGCACCCCGACAAGTAAGAGGGACAAGGGATTTAAAATGTACATTTCTTCGTACATTCACAACTATGAGGGTAAGTATCTGATAACTTCTAGCGCTTGCCTAACGCTACCTATTAAACGTACCAGCTAGTGTTTGTGACTATAAATGTATATAAATGTTTAATATAAATGAATATAAATGTTTGCTTGTTATCAAATACTAATGTTGTTATTCAACACAAATGATATACTCCTCCTCCCGTCAGTTTCCACAAAAGATCAGGATTCAGGAGAGGTGGTCGTCAGGGCAATGTGCTACAGGTCGCTGATGAAAAAAGAGAAACCTCACAGCTTGAGTGTATGGTGATGCTAGTTATAGATAAGATAAGATAAGATAAGATAAGATAAGATAAGATAAGATAAGATACGAAGATAAGATAAGATAATGTAAGAAGATGAGATAAGATAAGAGTTTGCTTAGCCAAATAACCCAGCGTTTTTGATGTTCCTGGGGATTAGCAATGTTTACTATAGTGCTACATGTATACTGTAAGTTACCTTCACTGCAAAAAATGCTTTCTTAATTAGTATTTTTTGTTTTGTTTCCAGTTCAAATATCTAAAAATTCTTAAATCAAGAAGCATTTACTAGAGACGTGAAATGACATAAGAAATTCTATTTTGTTTTAAGATAAAAAAAAAGTAATTTAAGTATTTTTTGCTTAAAACAAGCAAAATTATCTGCCAATGGGGTAAGAAAAATAATCTTGTTTGCCATTCGAATTCTGTTTTTTTTTTCTTACCCCATTGGCAGATAATTTTGCTTGTTTTAAGCAAAAATTACTTAAATTCCTTCCTAAAACAAAATAGAATTTCTTATGTCATTTTACTTCTCTAGTAAATGCTTCTTGATTTAAGAATTGTTAGATATTTGAACTGGAAACAAAACAAAAATACTAAGTAAGAAAAGCATTTTTTGCAGTGTTAGCAGCTAGATGCTACATGTTTACTGTGCATTGCTTGTCCCCACTGGGTTTTTGCTTGCATTAGTTATTATGTTAGCAGGTGGGGAATCAGCTAGAGTAAAGTTTAGTGAATTGACGATGGTGACTAGAAAATAGTGACTAATGTAAGAGCAAGCAGGTTAATAGGTAAGTTTACCTAGCTGGTCCCCACTGGATGAAGGTTTTCTTGTTCATTGTTTTGATCCTTCAATTAAGCTACAGTCTGGAGTGAAAGGTACTACTACTGAAATAAAAGTGGAAAATTATATGGCATAATATTCAGCACATTAATCCAACACATAGCTTAGAATATTGTCTTATCTCCTAACTTCAAAATGTTAGACAGAGGATTCAACATCAGGAGTGATCTGCTGGTCTAAAGAAATGAGTCACAATGCAAGACTGTATCTTAAAAGAATCTGTTAGCAATGAGGATACTGACCAGGCTATGATAAATTGTGACTTACTATGACATTCTGACATTGCAAGTGGTGCCTAACCCTCTGGGGTCTAAGGTGTTTTTGGGGTCCTTGAGATGTTCTGACATGCCCTGACATTTGTGCTTTTTTCAGTTGCTTATAAACATGTTAATAGAAAAAAAAATTACACACTATTTAGCACAAACAGGGCTACCATGAAATGTGAGCAACAAGAATGTACATGTCTGCATTTTTGAGAGAATAATGTTTATGCATGGTTATTGAAAAAACTAAAAACTAAAGTTTCTGAAATAAGGCCATAAAACACATTCTAAATATGTGCCAATAAGACTTTTGTCTAAAAGATGTCATCGCCTAGTGTTTTTTCTTCAAAATAAAGTGAAAATCACCCTGCCTTATCATTCACATAACACAATACATTGATTTGAATTTTGCAAAGCACTTTCTGTTTGGAAAGGCCATATGCGGAGTGGGCGTCTACGGTCATGCATATGTAGTGGTTCACACCTGAGGAGACAATGGGGCCTGCATACTTAATGAGCCATTCATTCAGGTGAGTCACTGAGCCACAAGAATGCAAGAGCATCAGTTGGAAGCATCTCAATTCTTTTTTATTTTTCCACATATTGTGCTTGCAATTTGGCCTATAATATCCAAGGAAAACATGTCTAGTAATTGTGAAGTTAGTTCTCATTCTGTATTTTCAGTTTTGGAATATTTATCCTCTCCCCAAATTTGTCAATAATAAAACACAATAAAATTTATTTAAAGAAAAGGCTTATATTTACCTTTTAATAGTTTGTTTACATCTACCTTGTAAATATATTTTTTTTATTAAAAAGGTTACAATTACAACAACAATTCAAGTGTAATCTTTCTTTTTAAAAACTAAAGTATACATTTTATCATACATATTTCAAAGTTAAGGATTTGATTGATTATTTGATAACTTTATTTTTGACAAAACATATTATATTTAACATAAGCCAATATTGGCAAACAAAAGCTTATTTGAGGTGGCAGATATTTTACAGTAAAAATGTATAATCTATCCAAAACTAATCAACGAAATGTTGTCTTTCATATGTCTGTAACATAGGTCTTTAATTTTTATTATAAGAAATATAAATGTTAATTTGCAGTTTAATACGTTGCTTATACAAATACATTTTATTTCAACATATTTTAGTCGATTTTTACTCAGTATAGCAATACAGTTTGCTAAAACCGAAACATTCATACACAAACAGAAACGCCTGACTGTAACGTTGTTTTTATGAAATATAGGGCATATAAATGTTAATTTCAGTTTAAAACGTTGCTTATACAAATAGCCTACATTTTATTTCAACATATTTCTGTCGATTTTTACTCATCTCAGTATAGCAATACAGTTTGCTAAAACATCATCCTTCATTCACACAGAGACGCAATTTAAATTTAAACTGTCTTTTTGCGAGCTGTGGTAAACAGCGCGCATCTCTGCGGCTGCCGTTCATTCATTCACAGAAACGCTATTAACTTGAGAAGGAAAAAAAACTTACTACATATTCGGATCCTCTCTCCTGCAATACACGCACTCTGAGGTAGATTTTCCATTATTAATATTTCTCACAGTGCTGCCAGATGGTGTAAACACGTAGGCTACAATGATCTGAATAAACTTGTTTTCTCGAGCTGAGATGGGGGCGTTCACAGGTTTGCTTGGTTTGCCTCAGTAGTTTGCATTTGAATAGCACGCGCTCTCCGTGGGCGGAGTCACATTACCTTTGAATTAGCTCTAATGAGCTCGACTGGGATCGCTCTCTTTTAATACAGATTTCACAAGATGAGAATATTTGTTTTTTATATAAATTACCTCATTTAAAAGAAGAGAATTCAAGCTTCATGTCTGTGTATCTGTATGTCTGTTTGACTGAGTATTCGCTGAGTTACAGTTCATTTTCGGACGCGTTTCAGAATGGACTACACTGACAGACAGAAGGCAGAACTTGCATCACGTTTATTTTTCTTTATTTGGCAAAAAGCACAACACTTTGTTTTTATTTTGAGTATACACAAAAATAATACACATTTAACAGAATCGATTGATGTATGAAACTTGTTTTGTAAAATCAAAGTCAAAAGAGTATTTTGGGTCTCAATTCAACTCATAAGGAAAAAAGCGAGCAGATCACGCCGGCGTGATCTCCGACCTCTGAGGGTTAAAGGACAAATCCAGTGAAAAATGAACCTAGGGGTAATTAACACATGGTTACCGAGTCGATCGTTCCCTGCGATGCATTTTCATGAAAATCGAATGTATAGAGTTTTATCTTTAAAAACAGATTAGCTCATAGCAGTAGTATATGGGGCACGGACTAAGTAAAATTAAATCGCTAGTTAATACCACTAACAAGGCTCAAAATAGCCTCACACTAACACAGTAACATAATGAGGGTCCTTACATACAAGCCGAAGCATTGAGAACTTTGTAAGTGTACAGACAGTTTAACCTGTTAAGCTGCAACCCCACTTTTGAAAAATCCCCAGAAATGACATACCCAAACTGAAACAGATACAGTTCATGAACCCTTTGTACTAAAAGCACAAGTATGATCTCATTTGAAAGCTGACACCTGGCAGTTTATTGTAAATGTAGAATTAATTATTGTCATAATGAAAAAAATTGTTATAAATAGCTTCAAAGTTTTGTAAAGTTATTAGAAATGTATTTTTATGAAACATCTTCATGAAAATAAAATTGAAGTTGGCACTGTAGCAATCTAGAAATGCACTGCAGCTAAAGGCACATGTCTGACCATATTATATTTAAAATATGAAGATGATAAGTCTAAAACTCTGTATTTAGTTAAATGTTTTTCAAGATAGAAGCACCTAGTGCACCTAGAACTAGCTAGCATGTTAGCTTAGCACACCATCAATACATGACAATTTATCAGATTAATACCATGTTTGTGCTCCAAACTTATTTTATAACGCAAGTCAAGTGTTTTAAATAATCTTCTGTGATCTAATTTGGCATCAGATAAAAAAATCAGACAGAAAATATACTATTTGATAGTCTTCTGCACAATGATTAGTCTATATAGATTAGCATTACATTATAAATATAATCTATTATTATGAAAATACCTGGCATGGCTTGAAAAACACAGGTAACTCAAATATCATTGCAATCATGTTTATTGTCTTCAAAACATCTATATCTGCATGTTACAGCGCGATCTCTGTAGCTTTGTGTGTATCTGTGACGTCCTGGAATGTCACATGATTATGGCTCTTCTTCATGTTCCATATATGGGCTATTATTGTGCATATAGCGCCCTCAGGCTATTGGTATGAATTGAAAACACAGTATATAGAGTACAAAGCGCTCATAATTACATCGACGATTACATCGACGCATTTAGATATAAATTCAATAAATATTATTCCTGTCAATAGAAATCTGATGTAAACCTATGAGAATCTATCAATATTTCTCCAAATCTGCACATTTTTGAGCTAAAAGCCCTGAAGGACGTTGTTTTGTGAATCGCTGTCATGACGACAGCACAGAGTTTTTTATGAATGAAAGCGCTGACGCGCATAATTCATATTAAAGGTATCGACTCATTTTTTCATTTCATAACTCCTGACATAAATTAAGAAATAACTGTCACTATAAGTTTCTCAGAATACAATAGTGGTCAAATACTGAAACTTGAGTCTTATATCTTTTTAATGATGTATAGTTTGTCAAGGTATAACATTAAATCTGAAAAAAAAAACGCTTCAGTGCGCAGGCGCACTGACAACGGTTAACAGGTTAATAAGAAGATACTTTATAAAGACAGTACATTACGCGTTGACATGCAAGAGCCATCTTGGAAAACAGTCTCGACTAATCGAGTCACGAACGCCGTCGATAGGATAGCTGGTCGATAGGAATTACGTTTGTGAAATCTAACGTAGCACGGCGTTCATGGCTCAATTAGCCAAGACTGTTTTCCAAGATGGCTCCTGCATGTCAACGCGTAATGTACTGTCTTTATAAAGTATCTTCTTATTAAACTGTCTGTACACTTACAAAGTTCTCAATGCTTCGGCTTGTATGTAAGGACCCTCATTATGTTACCGTGTTAGTGTGAGGCTATTTTGAGCCTTGTTAGTGGTATTAACTAGCGATTTAATTTTACTTACTCTGTGCCCCATATACTACTGCTATGAGCTAATCTCTTTTTAAAGATAAAACTCTATACATTCGATTTTCATGAAAACGCATCGCAGGGAACGATCGACTCAGTAACCATGTGTTAATTACCCCTAGGTTCATTCTTCACTGGATTTGTCCTTTAAGTATAAAAGTGACTTTGTGTAAGAAAATTGTTGTTTAAGAAGAACACTGTATAAGGAACTTTATAAGGTTTTTATAAGAAACCTGATTATATGGAAACACTGTATAAGGTTTTTATAATAAACCTTATTATGAAGAAAAGCACTGTAAAGAGTTTTTATAAGAAACTCTTGAATCTGGTTTATAGAAAAGACACTGAGGCATGTTTTGATAAATTGTTTTATTGGTTTATAGAAAAGACACCACAACTGTTGTTTGTAAAGTCATTTATTGAGAAAATGGTTTATAAAAAAGACACACTGCAATTGGTGATGTAAAATCATTTATTGAGAAGATGGTTTATAAAGAAAAACAGACCACACTGAATGTTGTAAGCATTTATTAAGCATATGGCAGAGTAGAGAGAAATTGAAAATGTATTAGAAAGTGCTTTAACAAAGAAAAAAGAAAAATGCAGACATTACCGTCTAGGTCTTTAGCATCCTTGTTGGAGAGATGGCGCCGGTGTACGTGGCATGCCGTCTGATGTCTCTGCTACTTTGTGCTATTTTTGTGCTTCTATCTGCATCAAACTGCTACTCGCTTCTGGTGTATGATCGCCAGTTACTTCTGGATATTCGAGACTCTTTTGTGGCCACATATAACCCAGAGTTAAAAAGCTCTGTGGCTGGTTCACAATCCTGCTCTCCAAACTCGACCTGGGATATTCCAGAGTATCTGTGGCCTCATGGTGTTCCCCGCAGAAAGCGCCGCAGGAGACGCGGCAAGCGCGGAGGGGTTGCTGTCAAACTGAAAATGGCGCTACTTCGTCTCCATGACGACGTGGAATCTAGGCGTTGGCCGATGCGCTGGTTGGCGTTTGCTTGATCCACCTGTTCGCTGGCTTCGGACCATTCTCCAGGACTCTCATTCGACGATCCCCTGCTACCCTCCGATCCGTATTCGCCGCGGTGGAGCTAATCTACAGAATCTTCGATCTTTGAATAGAGTCTTCTCTCCCGCGATCTCTGCATCGGTACCTTCCAGGATGGCTCTGATTAATGCTCGGTCGCTAGTCAATAAGACGTTCATTTTAAATGACTTTTTTACTACCCACGCATTGGATTTTATGTGCATCACAGAAACTTGGACGAAGGTTGGTGATTTAAGTCCTTTTGCTGAGCTGATTCCGGCAGGCTGCACATTCTTTAACTCTCCGCGCTCTTCTGGCCGCGGGGGTGGTCTAGCGGTGATTTTAAAAAACAGTTTTAGTAGCTACTGTCGCTCTGTTCCGTCTACAATCTACAGTAGCTTTGAAGTACAGCTGTTGCGACTGGAATTTGACGATCCTGTTTTGTTAGCGCTGGTGTATCGCCCCTCTCACCTAGTGAAAGATTTTATAAGTGAATTTACTGCTTTTGTAGGTGAATGTGTAACCAATTACAGCAATATTCTTCTGCTAGGGGACTTTAATATTCATGTGTGCTGTCAGTCAAAACCTCTAATAATGGAGTTTTTAAATCTCATCAATTCATTTAACATGGTTCAGTGGGCGAAAGATCCTACTTATACTCGTGGTCATACTCTGGACCTGGTACTCTCACATGGTGTTTCCATTACTGATGTTCAGGTTTTTGACACTCTGATCTCTGATCATATGCCTGTACTGTTTTCTATGTCCTTTCCTCCTTCAAGATCGCACATTACTCCTACTGCACAATGGACTCGTTCCTTTTCTCCCTGTTTCCGTGATGAATTCACTAACACCTTTAATGAGGTGTGTCTGTCTCTGTCCCTGGAGTCACCCTTACCCGACTTGGATGCTGAAGAACATCTTAGTCTGTTTAATACTGTATGCTCCGAGGTTTTAAATACCACTGCTCCTTTAAAAGCTAAGAAGTCAAAACCTAAGACTGAACCATGGCTCAATGATACCATCCGCTTTCTGAGGCGAGCATGTAGAAGAGCAGAACGTAAATGGAAAAGTGATAAGCTACAAGTTTCTTATGAAATGCTGAAAAACTCCCTCAGTGCTTTTCAGAAAGCCATGATGTCTGCTAAGTCTAAGTATTTTTCTAAATTAATTTTTAAAAACCATCACAGTTCAAAAGCCTTATTTTCTGTGTTAAATTCTGCTCTAAATCCTCCTGTAAATGTGATTTCAAATCCCTCAGTATCATTATGTGAAGGTTTCTCAAGGTTTTTCTGTGAGAAGATCACCTCTCTTAGATCTCAGTAACAACCTTCTGCTATTGTCTCACCTGAACTGGGTTGTTCTTCAGCCATATGGAGCGTCTTTGACCCAGTTTCTCTTCTGTCTCTCAGAGAAATTGTTGATCACTTGAAACCTTCCTTCTGCTGTATTGATGTTCTTTCTCCCCGTATTTTGAAACAAATTTTTGATTCAGTTGGAACAAGTTTGGTGTCTTTTGTGAATAAATGCTTGAGCACAGGGACTATCCCTGATAGCCTAAAACAAGCTACTGTTACACCTCTTCTCAAGAAACTTTCACTTGATGATAGGGATTTTAATAATTTTCGACCTATCTCGACACTACCTTTTATTACAAAAGCATTGGAGAAAACGGTTCTTAATCAACTCCAGTCTTTTCTTAGCTCAAATCAAATTCTTGAAACTTTCCAGTCTGGTTTTAAGCCTCTGCACAGCACCGAGTCTGCTTTATTAACCCTCTGGAGTCTGAGCGGTTTTCTGGGCCCTGGGGGTGTTCTGACATGCTCTGACATTTGTGCTTTTTTTCAGTTGCTTATAAACATATTAATGGCAAAGGTGTAAATTCACTCTATATAGCACAAACAGGACTACAATAATATGTGAGCCACATGTATGTACATGTTTTCATTTTTGAGAGAATAATGTTTATGCGTGGATATCGAAAAAACTAAAAATGAAAGTTTTTGAAATAAGGCCACAAAACACATACTAAATATGTGGCAATAAGACTTTTGACTAATGGATGTCGTTGCCTATAGTTTTTTCTTCAAAATTATGTGAATATAGTCTTGCTTTATCGTTCACATAAAACCATACATTGATTTAAATTGATGTAAAATAGGTTTTGCTTGGAAAGCCAATATGCGAGGGGGGCGTGAAAGAGGAGTGGTTTACACCTTAGAATACAATGTCCCACCCACTCTGCATAATGAGCCATTCACTCAGGTGTGACACTGACTGAGCCACAATGCAAGGACAAAAGATATATTTAGAAGACTTATATTGACCATTTAAGATTTTGCTTACATCTATCTTGTAAATATGTTTTGCTATTTTATTAAAAAGGTAACAATTACAACAATAATTACAATTTCAACAATATTTCAAGTGTACTCTTTCTTTGTAAAAAAAAATGATTATAGGCCTACATTTTATCTATGTATTCATTAGTTTGAATATAGCCAACATTGGAACAGCTAACATCTTAGTTGATGACTTTATTTTTGACAAAAATAGTATTTTATATATAGAAATTGCTAAACAAAAGCTTATTTGACGAGGCAGTATATTCTACAGTAAAAACTGTATATTTCTTAAACTTTATAAACTTTCATATTTCGCCTGACTGTAACGTTGTTTTCATGAAATATTAGGGCATATTGTTAATTTGCAGTTTAATACGTTGCTTATACAAATAGCCTACATTTTATTTCAACATATTTCAGTCGATTTTTACTCATCTCAGTATAGCAATACAGTTTGCTAAAACATCATCCTTCATTCACACACACGATTTAAATTTAAACTGTCTTTTTGCGAGCTGTGGTAAACAGCGCATCTCTGCCGTTTATTCATTCATAAACAGAAACCCACGTGAAGAAATTCACGTGATAAGGAAAAAAAACATACTAGTATTCCTCAGCTCGCTCCTCGATATACCCGCACTTCTGAGGGACATTTTCCATTATTATTATTCCTCACAGCGCTGCAAGACGGTGTAAACAAGTAATGATCTGAACAAACTTGTGTGTTTTCTCGAGCTGATGGGGGCGTTCACAGGATTGCGTGGATTGCCTCAGCCATTTGCGTTTGAATAGCGCGCGCTCTCCGTGGGCGGAGTCACATTACATTTGACTGAGCTGTAATGAGGTCGACTGGAATCGCTCTCTTTTAATACAGATTTCACAAGATGAGAATATTTGTTTTTTATATAAATTACTTCATTTAAAAGAAGAGAATTCAAGCTTCATGCCTGAGTGTCTGAATGCCTGTTTGACTGAGTATTCGCTGAGCTACAGTTCATTTTCGGACGCATTTCAGAATGGACTTTACTGGCAGAGAGAAGGCAGAACTCGCTTCGTGTTTATTTTTCTTTATTTGGCAAAAAGCACAACACTTTGTTTTTATTGTGAGTATACACAAAAATAATACACATTTAACAGAATCGATTGATGTATAAAAACTCCTATGGAAAATCAAAGTCAACAGAGTATTTATGAGTTTCTTTTACACTGATAAAAAAAAAAGCGCGCTGGTATTGCCGGCGATACCGTCGACCTCAGGGGGTTAAAAGAGCTGGAATGACATGTCCAGTCAGACGCTGATTCACCAAGGACTGCCTCTCCGGTGTTAGATGCCTTGCCATTGCGCCTCATGAAGATGAAAGCTTGTAAAATATTTGGTTTTGATTTACTTTTATTTTTATTTTATATATTAGTACCGTTTATGTAAACTAGTTAATCTGTATTTAATAAAAAATACATATAATTGAAATTAAGAAGCTCGCCTGCCTTAAGTCTCTGTTTTACAAAATATCGATCTGAACTAAACCACGGAGCAGTCTATCGACTGAAATGTAAGTATGGAAATTTATATACTTATTGTTTAGAACGAATTCGACTGACTTTACCTAACCTGAGAATAAACAAGATAAGGTAGAAGGTGTCTATATTTAAGACCCAAACAAGGGGTTAAATTAAGCACCATAAAACAATATATAGGTGTCACATCCACCGTCTGTCTTCCTCCTCTGTCTTTGCACTACACTCCCCAGAATCCTCCTTGGTGCACACCTGCACTCACTCTCCTCTCTCCTCTAATTAGTAATCACCGTCACCTGGATTCCATCACCAGCTCACCTTTATATGCAGCACTTAGTCACTCACTCTTTGTCTGGTCTCGTCTATTCGTCATTACATGACCCACAGACTCCCTCACACTTACCTGGAAACTTACCTGGAAACTTACCTGCTACGCATCTTCTCCGTTCAGTCCTGCCTGCCATCCTCTTCAGCCTGCTACCCGAAATCATCTACAAGAGAAAGAAAGCTATAACAACCAGCTAAGCATTCACTGTTATTCTGTGTTGCTGTTACTCACCTTCTGTCTGCATCTCCGCACTATCTGCAATAAAAGCATTAACCTTACCATCTTGTCTGCATCCTCTGTGATCCCTGACAGAAGACCAGACCATACTACAGAAGAACCAGCCCCAAAAGACATGGAAGTTGGCCGTTTCCTATCAACCCCAGCCGATCGTTTGATCCATTGTTTTCAGGACGGTCTCCCTGTCGAGGATTATGTCGCTGGATTCCTGGAAATTTCTAATGGGGTAAGCTGGACAGACGAAGTCCTAAAAATTGTGTTTTGGGCCGGTTTGGATGATAGTCTGTATCAGCAAGCTCCAGCGGCGTCAATCCCAGGCACGTTTGTCCAGTACCTGGATCATGTGCTGTGGTTGAGTGGCTCAAACTTCACCGTAGGTGAGGTGGAGGACATCGCCACTCAACCACCATCTCCAGCCATCTCCACCACGCCCACCATCAAACCAGCCATCGGATCAGTATATGGCCGTCCAGGACTGGTTTCATGCGCGGCCGATCCCCCTTTGATGTCCGTCCGAAGAGCTTGCAAGTATGCTTCACACAAAATCCGCCCAGCCAAACCCGTGCATCCTGCCTGCCCGCCAGAGCCAGAGCCAGTCGCCTGCCCGCCAGAGCCAAAGCCAGAGCCCGAGCCAGTCGCCTGCCCGCCAGAGCCAGAGCCAGAGCCAGTCGCCTGCCCGCCAGAGCCAGAACCAGAGCCAGTCGCCTGCCCGCCAGAGCCAGTCGCCTGCCCGCCAGAGCCAGAGCCAGTCGCCTGCCCGCCAGAGCCAGAGCCAGTCGCCTGCCCGCCAGAGCCAGAGCCAGTCGCCTGCCCGCCAGAGCCAGAGCCAGTCGCCTGCCCGCCAGAGCCAGAACCAGTCGCCTGCCCGCCAGAGCCAGTCGCCTGCCCGCTAGAGTTTGTAAGTGTCGTTCTCCCCGAGCCAGAGCCAAAGTCTTCTAAGCCCTCTTCATCGCTGGTCCCGTCCAGTACTAAGCCCTCTTCACCGCTGGTCCCGTCCAGCACTGAGCCTTCCCCGCTGGTCCCGTCCAGCACTGAGCCTTCCCCGCTGGTCCCGTCCAGCACTGAGCCTTCCCCGCTGGTCCCGTCCAGTACAGAGCCGCCTTCACCGCTGGTCCCATCCAGCACAGAGCCTTTTTCACCGCTGGTCCCGTCCAGCACTGAGCCTTCCCCGCTGGTCCCGTCCAGCACTGAGCCTTCCCCGCTGGTCCCGTCCAGTACAGAGCCGCCTTCACCGCTGGTCCCGTCCAGCACAGAGCCTTTTTCACCGCTGGTCCCGTCCAGCACTGAGCCTTCCCCGCTGGTCCCGTCCAGCACTGAGCCTTCCCCGCTGGTCCCGTCCAGCACTGAGCCTTTTTCGCCGCTGGTTCCGTCCAGCACAGAGCCTTCACCGCTGGTCCCGTCCAGCACAGAGCCTTCCCCGCTGGTCCCGTCCAGCACTGAGCCTTCCCCGCTGGTCCCGTCCAGTACAGAGCCGCCTTCACCGCTGGTCCCGTCCAGCTCAGAGCCTTCACCGCTGGTTCCGTCCAGCTCAGAGCCTTCACCGCTGGTTCCGTCCAGCTCAGAGCCTTTTTCGCCGCTGGTTCCGTCCAGCACAGAGCCTTCACCGCTGGTTCCGTCCAGCTCAGAGCCTTCACCGCTGGTTCCGTCCAGCTCAGAGCCTTCACCGCTGGTTCCGTCCAGCTCAGAGCCTTCCCCGCTGGTCCCGTCCAGCACTGAGCCTTCCCCGCTGGTCCCGTCCAGCACTGAGCCTTCCCCGCTGGTCCCGTCCTGCACTGAGCCTTTTTCGCCGCTGGTTCCGTCCAGCACAGAGCCTTCACCGCTGGTTCCGTCCAGCTCAGAGCCTTCACCGCTGGTTCCGTCCAGCTCAGAGCCTTCACCGCTGGTTCCGTCCAGCTCAGAGCCTTTTTCGCCGCTGGTTCCGTCCAGCTCAGAGCCTTCACCGCTGGTTCCGTCCAGCTCAGAGCCTTCACCGCTGGTTCCGTCCAGCTCAGAGCCTTCACCGCTGGTTCCGTCCAGCTCAGAGCCTTCCCCGCTGGTCCCGTCCAGCACTGAGCCTTCCCCGCTGGTCCCGTCCAGCACTGAGCCTTCCCCGCTGGTCCCGTCCAGCACTGAGCCTTCCCCGCTGGTCCCGTCCAGCACTGAGCCTTCCCCGCTGGTCCCGTCCAGTACAGAGCCGCCTTCACCGCTGGTTCCGTCCAGCTCAGAGCCTTCACCGCTGGTTCCCCATTCTCTGAACCCAATGCTCAGTGGCCTAAACCCATTTGTCGAATCAGTCACTCTGTAGGCAAAACCTTAAACAAGTTCAGGTAGTTACAGTTTTTTTGGATTGCTTACACTGAAATTAAAAGTAGTACACTATTAGCAAAACCTAACACTCAGGAAGCAAAACATCAGCCCATATTTGCACAACTATAAGCACATTGTCAACCTCACACTTGTTGCAAAACTCTACACACGATGATTTGCAAAACACTAAACACACTTAACATACATTACACACAAAAATCTATCATGAAGTCACTTCCTTGCAATACCAAAACACTGACTGTCAAAATACCGCACCATCCGAACAATTGGTTCAACACAGTCTTCAGGTGTGCAAACACTTGTTTGCTTAATTGTAGTGTTGTATAATATCAAGAAAATGCAATTACCTGCCTCCTTATTTATTATAGATGCCTTTATTGTTGCACATATTCAGCCAATGTTTTGGATATAATGCATTGCATGCAATGTTGTTATTTATTCTGTTTGTAAAAGATGGCTTATATTGTTTTGGCATAGATGTACAGTAATTGGTTATGTATGTATATGTGACTGTGCCAACCCATGTTGAGAGGAGCAGAAAAGTGTGATTATGTGTGTGCGCTAGACTCCTAGAACTGTAAATGAACTCAGCCATCTTAGTTGAGTTTACTGGAGTTCAAGGACATGAAGAAGTGGACTGCTTGCACCTGCCTGGAGAAGGATCTGGGAAACTTTGGAGGAGTGTCAACCAAATGTCTATTGAAAACAACAGGAGTATAAAAGACTGATGAACTGACTGCCTCTCGGGATACTGATACGCTAGTGCCCCCGACGCCTAGAAGCCCAGAGCTGAGGACAAGAAACCCCAAGCAGAAGAGAAGAAGCCCAGAGCTTACTACACCTTTGATTCAAGACGTGATTATTGTATTCTATACTTAAACAATGAAGTTTTATTTGCCTTTATATTTTTGTTTATTATAAAAGAAAAGTAACCAATTAAAATAAATTTAATTGATTACAAAATCTGCCTACCGAGACTTAGATTTATGATGCTGGAAGACTTTTAATGCGAACATACCACAGGGGAGTCTTCTGACCAAATTGTAAGTACTTTTTGAATGCTTACGGTTTAGGTCAGATTTGACTTTCTTTACCTTACCTGAGAATAATAAATAAATAGGTAAAAGGTGTTAAGATTAAAGTACACACCGTAAAACAGTAGACACACAAATCAGGTGTATAAGCACTATAAAAAGCAGCAGGTGAGTGAGCAAGCTAACATTGCCAATAACACGCCAGTTTCAACAATATTCATCAGGTCTCAACATCAACACTGGCACGCATCCTAAAAAAAAAAACATATTCAAATGAAGCAAATTTATTGAGTGCCTTTCGAGCGCAATTCCGAAAGGGTGAAACGACCGCGGCATGATTATGCAGAGGTATGTATTCACTTTAGCAGTGTGATCTTGCATACTGTCTCATAATCTTTTACTGTACTGTAATATGTATACTAGATACACTGAACTACACAATTTTGCCTGACACTGTTCTTCAGAGAGTTTTACGAATGGATGGAGAGGAGATCCAGCATGAGTTACGCAATTTACGTAGATGAGGCTGGGTTCCACCTGGCGAGAACACGAAGGAGGGGAAGAAACATCATTGGCCACAGGGCTATAGTCAATGTCCCAGGGCAATGTGGGGGTAATATAACACTCTGTGCAGCCATTACACAGAATGGGGTCCTCCACCACCATGTCCATATGGGCCCTTACAACACAGCACTCATACTTACATTCTTGGACCAATTGCACAACATAACAGCAGCAAATCAAATCGATCATATGCAATACATTGTTGTCTGGGACAATGTGTCTTTCCACAGCTCTGCTCTGGTTCAGAACTGGTTTCAGCAACATCCACATTTCACCGTCCTATATCTTCCACCATACTCTCCATTCCTCAACCCAATAGAAGAGTCTTTCTCGGCATGGCGGTGGAAGGTATATGATCTCCGTCTCCAGGCTGAGGTACTCCTCATCCAAGCCATGGAGGAGGCCTGTGACCAGATGGAGGTCGCAGCAATGCAAGGATGGATTCGTCATTCAAGACGTTTCTTTCCAAGGTGTCTTGCTAATGACAACATTGCCTGCGATGTTAATGAAATTCTCTGGGCAGATCCAGCTAGACGAAGAGACAATGTCTAGTTTTTTTTTTTTTTTACAGTAAACTAACAGTACAATACGTAAAGTGACATTTTGTTACAGTATTATGAATCTCCATGTCAACATTTTGGGCGTGTTGAGAAATAAATTAGTTTCTTCAGTCTGCAACATTGGTCTTGTGTAGTGTTTGGTGAATTTACATTATATTTGTACTTTGTTGATGGTAGCCTACTCTAATCATAGGGAAGTAAAAGTGCTAAAAGTGTTTTAGGTTTATCACAGCAGAGTGTAACTCATGCAAACAGAGTATAGTAATGTGAAACGTGTGTGTTTCATATGGTAACAAAGTGTGATTTTTAAACAGAAGTGTAAAGTCTTTACAAGAGTGTTTAATTATGCAAATAATCTGTAGTGTTTTGCTAATTGTGTATAGTGTTTTGAAAACAAGGGCCTAGTTTTGAAAATCGTGCTTAAGCAATCCAAAAAAACTGTAACACACTGTTTGCAAATCTCATCCACTCTTTTTGCAAAACTCTAAACACATTCTCACTCACTAAAACGCATTTTGCACTGTTGCAAAATGGTAAATACATGTGGCAAAAGTTAAAAACAACTACAACACCGCTGTCATCGTTTACACACAACAACTCAAAATTGTTCACACTTGTTTCTAATGATGTGATCAAATCAGTTGTCTAGAATATAAGCCAGTTCAGAGTACACAGGGGGCCCAGGTACGCTGAGTGTTGATTCCAACAATGGATGGAAACAATGTGAGAGGCAGAGGAGGACGAGTTTGTGGACGAGGAGGAAGAGTACAAGGACAACGAAGAGCAAGACCAAGGATAGTAATTTCAGATCAAATTCGGGCAACTGTGACAGACCATGTTCTTGTTCATGGAATGACAATGAGGGAAGCAGGACAAAGAGTACACCCCAATTTGAGCAGATTCTCTGTGGCCACCATAATCAGGACATTCAGAGAAGAGAACAGGTAAATGTATTGTTTTTCTAATTTGTGCGACTGAAAGTTTACTGTATACATTTTATACAGTACATCAGTTTGTCAGGGGACTGTGGAAAAAAGAAAAAAAGATTTACAAAACATTTTACATATGAATGTGATGTCCATTACTATTGTTACTGTATGTATACATTTGTAAGAGCATTTTCCCTTTTGTAGAATTTCAAGACTACCAAATGAGGGTGGAAGGACTTCTTTTGTTCTCCCATTAGCATGAGTCTCTTATTGAGTCATTGATTTTGCAATTGCACAATATTTTGTGTTATACGCTTTTCATTTAGAGTTGTCTTTGTTCATTGGGCTTACTTTATTTTTATACTGAAAATACAGACATTCAATACTGTATTACTTGCAGTACTTACAGTATGCAATATATTTGCTGTACTGAGTTGTGAATTATTTACTTTTATTTATGGCAAAATTATTTTCTATATGCAATAAAAAAAAAATTCTCTGTAACTACATGCCCTGGACGCTGTGTTTTCTTAATTTTTTGATGTAGTGTCTAATGAATGCTGATGAGTGTTTATATATTGACTGGTTGTGTTTATGTTTTGAAAGCATTGCTTGATTTTGAGAACAGATCAAATGGTTTTGAGGCAAGTGTTTGATTTTGCCAGAAGAGTCAGGGGTTTTGTGAATGTAGTTTAAAGACTGGGTTTTGTGTTTAAAGTTTTGAGAATATGGGTGAAGGTTTCAAGAAATGTGTCTTAGCAATTGTGAAATACTGTAAAATTTGAATATACGTTATATTTATATATATTTGCATATACAATTTTTTTACTTTTTTTTTTTTTTGCTTAGAAGATCATAACTGAACAATTAATCAATTAATCTGAGCTCATTTTTCCTGCTGTCTATGTCGAAGTCTGAAGATATTTCAGATATCTTGAATATATAAATGAGAGCTTATTTTACTATCTGTGTTTGTCAAAAATTTTCATTTGTAATTTGCAATTAATTCTGATCACCATGATTTAGCTTTTTCAAGTGTGTTTGGTTTGGGTTAGAGCTCTTTTAGATACACTTACACTTTAGAACTGGAGTTGATGCCCTAACATACATAAAATAAATGTTTTTATGTTGTGTCTGTACAGTTGCTTTTGAATATTATGCTTATATATTATAATATAATGCTTTTGAACCATATTTCAGACAAGCATGCCCCTTTTAAGAATTCTTGTATAAAAAATCGTACAAATTCCTTGTTCTCTCCAGAATTATCTAATCTTTTCCGGCTTAAGAATCAGGCTTGGTCATCTGCAAGGAAAACAGATACCCCAGCTGATTGGCTCATTTTCAGACAATTGAGAAATAAATGTACTGCAGCTGTAAAAAAGGCAAAATCGAACTACTTCAGTGCTATGACTGATTCTGCTGGTGATCCAGTTAAATTCTGGAAAACCGTTAACTCACTGAAACGGGGAAATTCTATTGTTTCTCTGCCGAAGCAAATTACTTTAGATGCCAGTATTTTAAGTGAGAAAAATGATATATGTGACGCTTTTAACAAACATTTTATTTCTGCAGGGTATTTATTTGAACAAAAATGTGGCCAATATGACCCTGGCCAGTTAAATGACTTTTCACCCTGTTCACCAAACTTTGCTCCCCATGAAAAACATGAAAATAACCAGTTTTTTAGTTTCAAACTACTCACAGAGAGAGAGGTCTTAGCTGCCATCAGTGCCTTAGATACAAAAAAATCCCTAGGTGCTGATAACTTAGATCCTTATTACTAAAGTCTGCTGCACACATCATAGCTGGTTCTGTGACTTATAGCTTCAATTTATCATTAATTACAGGAATTATCCCAAAGGTGTGGAAAGCAGCTTTTGTTTTGCCTTGACATAAGGGAGGTGACAGTAGCAATCTGGATAACTACCGACCTATATCTAGGCTCCCCTGTCTTGCAAAAATCTTTGAGTTTTTAATTAACAAACAGTTACAATCATTTCTCTCTGAAAATAACTTGCTTAGTATTAATCAGTCCGGTTTTAGATCTAAACACAGCACTACCACAGCCACAATGCTTGTTGTGAATGATATTGCTAATGCATTAGATGAGGGAAAGCACTGTGCTGCATTGTTTATAGATCTGTCAAAAGCTTTTGACACTGTAGACCATGATATACTTTTGAGTAATCTCTCATTTATCGGGCTGGGTGTTGATGCCTGCAGATGGTTCTCAAACTACCTGATGGATAGAACTCAAGCCGTCATGGTTGATGGGGTTAAGTCAGAGCGGTTAGCATTACTAAAAGGGGTGCCTCAAGGTTCAATAAGGGACTGTTCGTTATTTATTTAAGGGGCCACCGGAGAAGTTTTGAGATCTGTTGTCAAAAAAGACATGACCCTCCCTTCACCAGCAATAATTTTTTCTATGACCCTCCAAAATGATTGTGAAAAAAGGCACGACCCTCCCCGATAATTTATTGATTAGCCTAATTCTGTAGTTTGGGTTGGCAAAGATGTTCAGATAGCCATTGTTTGTTTGTTTTTTAAACCATAAACTCTTGCTTTCTCATCTGGCTGTAACGATAGACCAAACCTATGATTCGGTTCGTATCACGATTTTTTATTTTAGATTTGAAAAAAAAATCTTGTTTTCGGTGCTGATGCTGTGTGACTCGTTCAACATGTGGGTGGCGTTGCGAATAAAGCATCTAAAAGCTGTCACAAAGAACCGGCAAAAGTAATGATTATTAATATGTCAAATATACAGTAGCTAGACATTTTAATTGTTTTTAATAAACAAGTGTTTTCTGTGTCGACTGCAAAGATGAAGTTGACTATGCGTCGCGATCGTCTCAGAAGGCGCCAGAGAGAAATGAACATTTCATAAGGAGAAAGCAGTCTGTTTTCCTTCGTTTTGAATTGTTCTGCATGTTTAAAAGTAGACATTTCAAGCTTTCTATATATTTTTCAGGTCTATGAGGCAAGTAGCATAGCTACCTTACGCTGAGTTTCGGTTCATTTATGAGACAAGAGTCCAGGGCCCGGTTTCCCAAAGCGTTCTTATCTCTAAGTAGTTCTTAACCTATTGCTTAACCTCTCTCTTAACCTTATGGGACGGTTCCCGAAACGTTATACGCTAAGTATATCTTATGTAAGTCACACTTTCGTAAGGTTGGTCTGGACCATTCGTAGCTCTCTCTTAGCGTTGTTGCAGGTCTAAATGAATATAATTCTGAAGTTTTAATACACCCAGACAGTATTAAATTAGGCTAATTCAAGTGTTTTCATGCAAAGAATAAAATTGTCATTACACTGATTGTTGTTAAGTTTTTAATTATATTATTATACAATATTATTAATTGAATTAAAACGCTCTTTTAAAGGCCAGTGAAAGCATAGGCTACTGTCAGTTAAGTCCTATTCGGACGCTAATATTGTTTCTCATGGGCTCGTCCGGTATTTTACACATTTACAGGGGTAAGTCGGTGATTTTGGTGCCGTCCGAATCCATAATATCAGTGTTTTTCTCACCCAATCCGCGTAAAAATCCCTGGCCAAATTAGTACCTTCTGTTTTTTGACAAACAGGTCGTGTGGTAATTTAATTGCCGTCTGAATCCAAATCTCAGAGTTTACAAGAGATTCAAAATTCACGGTTTGAATCCTTTTTGATCACTGCCGAGCACCGTACGCAAGATGTAAACTTTTATTACTGAAATGCTGGAAAGTATTTACACAAGAACAATATTTCATCGCAGCTCCACCTCAGCGAACAAAAATGGGAAAGAAAAGGCGGCACGTAAATTTTTGAAAAGGTTATTGTGGCAGCAATAGGCTATATGTTACAATTTTAAAATATGTAGGTTAGGCTATTATAGGCTATTATAGTTTGGATTATTTTTTATAATATCCAATAATCATAATAAATTGCAATTTCAACTATTGCTGAAGTGCTTCTTTTATAAAGATGACAGCTTTTTCACATAAACAGCCCCTGCACGAGAGAATAATTGATTGTCGAGCCATCGATTTCAAACAATTCAGCACCATGGCCACGGACAGCGCCGGGTCACGTCGCACTTAAGAAGGTATATCTTAAGCAGCTTTCTAAGGTATAGTTCGGGGAACACACTTAGGAAAATAAACAAATTTGGTAAGATATATCTTTCGAGTCTTCTTAGCAGGCTAAGAGTGAGCGTTATCGGGAAACCGGGCCCAGTTCACTCGCCCGCGCCTCCGTGTCATGAATATTTATTTTCTACTATATTTAGACTACTTCTTATTTATTAAATCCAGATGAAACATTGATTAAAATTAAGATGAAATTAATAAAAAAACGAAATTCACTTTAAAGAAAGGCTTTGTGCTTTCTGTTTGAGGTCTCTGTGCAATTTTTAAAGTCGCTTCAGAGCAGTCATGTCCTTGCGTAATGGAGAACTGTCACGTCCGTAACATTTTTTTTTTTCCACATAAATGCAAACACGAAAAATAAAATAAAAATAATATAAAATTAAATTTTCTGTGGAGGCCGATCTTTATTCATCCGGTGGGTATATATATTTTGGTTTGCACAGTGTAATTTAAAGAATTAGCCTACTAAAAAATATTTTGCCACCTAAAAGTTAAAGATTTTTTTGTGTCACGTCACATGTGTATTTCCCTCATATTAAATAAAACGCATGTGTAGACTGATATTTTTCTAATGTCTTGACTCCTTTCAGACGTTTCGAATAAATGCATTTTCTGAGAATTTTTATTTTAAGTTTTGACTGCAAATGTCACGTCCATTCACTGGAATAGCGCCAATTTTAACGAATTTATCCTAAACTAGTTTTTGTGGTGTAGTAGCCTAGGTCTATGTATTTTATGTTAACTTAAATAATAGCCGACTAATAGTGATTTAAAGATGTGGTAGCGCTGCGAAGATCGCGAGTCGTCAACTTCATCTGTCTAGCCGACACTGACATAAAAAATAACTGTTTTATTAGTAAACAATTAAAATGTCTCCTGCTATATTGAACGTATTTGCCTGTTCCTTACAAAACACTGACAGTGGGGGTTTTGACCGTTTTTTTTTTTTTTTGAGCAGCAGCGGACAAATTATTTCGACACACACACACACACACACACACACACAATATTGATAAACAGGATTTTTTTGTTGCTTTTTTAATACAATAAAAATTTCATTTAATTTGTTGTTTAATAAAATTATAAGCCTATTATTTTTAGTTTATTAACAGCAACAACAGCTGTAAATATGAAGTTGACGATCGCCATCTCCGTAGTAGTGAACACGCCTATAGAGAGAAATGCACATCATTACATAACCAGAGAGTAGCCTATTTCTTTTCGTTTTAAATTGTTAAAAAGACATTTCAAGCTTTCTTAAGATATATTTCATGTATGTGAGGCATATGTTGAGTTTCGTTAAGTTAGGATGAGATGCGCTCCTGTTTACGAGCAGTGCAAGTGACCACGCGGGCGCCTCTATGATTGTGTTGTGTGCTATATTTGGTATTTGGCAATTTGTTGATAAAAAAAAAATTTAAAATTAAGATACAATTTATAGCTACAAAACGAAATTCACTTAAAAAATCGTTTTCTGCAAAACAAAACTTAATTAAGTGGTCAAAATCATGTCTGACCCGCTCCATGTCTCTCGATATTGCGTATACTCGTGTGTGCGGTTCACTTTTCATAATCAACATAGATAAAAAAATAACATTATTATATTTTAACAAAAATGAAACTAAATGAGCTTATTTAATGGTAACAACACAGTAGGCCTACAGACTCTGTATTTGTGCAAATTGCTGCACATTCATTTTATTATGAATTTTGCACATCACAAGTTGCAAGGCATTTGTTTGTGCATGCATGTAAAACGAAGCATGTAAACTGTTTGTTTAGAATTTGGATCGATCATCGCAAATAGATCCGAATGAAGAAACGTACAAAACCATAGGCTATAGAAAATGGGTGGGCCCGGACCTAAATGCCCACCCGGGCCCAATGGTAGCGCCGTGGCTGGTGGTAGCACTACATCTTACACATCGTGGAAACAAAATAAGAATGGAAACTAAAATATGCAGTATCGCCCTACAGCGCACGTTCTATCAGCAGTTCTGGCGCCTCAGTCCCAATACTGTAAAACTCGACGTACGTTCACATCACATGTTAATGGAGCGGTAGAGTTACACTCACAGGACACTGTGCACTTAACAAAAGTGCATTATTTGCTCGTGCTTTAAAGCTTTGCCGGGTAAACATTTCTTTGGCATTCTGTTCTGACATGATGCACTTTTTCTAAGCGCGAACTGAAGTGCGCGCTCACTGTCAAACAGCGCCAAACTGGATTTTTGTTGTTTCAGACCCATCTGATATCGAAGGGGGGCTGTTAACGCGAGATCAACATGGAGCTAAATGGAAAAAAATAGCACCAAACAAGCCACTTTGAAATGTTGCTGTTTTAATGAATATAAAAGTTGGGTGACCCTCCCCCTAGACTAAAAAAAGTTGGAGGACCCTCCCCTCAACAAAGAATAAAAAGACATGACCCTCCCCTATTTTCCTCCGGTGGCCCCTTCCATAAATACCGAACGGTCCCTAATTGGTCCATTGTTGTTTTCATTATATATAAACAATATTGGTGATAGTATTAGAAAATGTCAAATCCATTTTTATGCAGATTATACTGTTCTGTACGCTACTGCTCCCTCAGCAGAGCTAGCTTTAACGAAGCTGGAGTCTGATTTTAAGATTTTACAGAGATCTCTTTTAAAACTTAAATTGGTTTTAAATGCTAAGAAAACAAATTTTATGTTTTTTTCTAAGTCAAAACTTTCCTTAAGAAATACTCTTGTACTTTCTAGCCTGGATGGTACTCCAATTGAACAGGTTTCCGAATATAAATATCTAGGTGTATGGTTAGATGATAGGCTTTCTTTTAAAAAGCATATTACTGAACTTAGTAAAAAGCTAAAAATCAAAATGGGGTTCTTTTATAGAAATAGGGCTTGTTTGTCATCTCCTCATAGAAGACAAATTATTCAGGCCACTTTTATGTCTGTCCTAGATTATGGTGACATCATTTATATGCACGCTTCAACTGCCACATTAAAACCTTTGGATGCTATTTATCATTGTGCAATTAGATTTATCACTGGTGATAACTATAAAACTCATCACTGTATTTTATACCAACATGTGGGATGGACTTCTCTTGCTGTGAGACGTGAGAAACATGCTCTCCTTTTTATTTACAAAGCTCTTCTTTTAAAATTACCTCCTTATATAACTTCTTTGCTTTTTATTAGACATACAAATGTTTTAACAAGATCCCAAAGGTGGATTACATTAAAGATCCCATCAATCTCAACAGAGCTGGGTAGGTCTGCATTTAGTTATTTTGCCCCCTATATATGGAACAAATTGCAGATCAAACTTCAGATAAACAATCTTGTGTCCCTGGCCCATTTTAAAAATGTATTGGAGGATTTATATGATGTTTCATGTGTTTGTGATTGTTTTTGTTGATTTGGATGTGTATGTATATTTTATTGTGTGACATTGTATATGTTTATATGTTTCACAGGGCTCAGCTGAAAAAGAGATCTCGGTCTCAGTCTGTTTCCCTGTTAAAATAAAGTAAAAAAAAAATAAAATAAAAAATAGCTGCCTATGATGGACATCACAAACATAATAGTAATTGTGTTTGTATTTGTCAAAAACAAACAAAAAAACACCAGTATGTTGAAACTTTGCATGCATGTTAAATATAATAAAATGTTATTATTTTGGGTCCGTACAGTTGCCTTAGAGCGTTCAAATATGCGGGTCAAATTGACCCACGAACATCACGAAAGGAACAATAATTTTGTTTGTATATGTCAAAAAACAACAGCATGTTGAAACTTTGCATGCATGTTCATGATGATAAATGAGAAAAAGTCACAAAATATCAAGAAAAAAAAAAAGGTTTAATATTATTTCAGGTAGCTTGAAAAAATAAATGATAGGTAATTTTTACCATCTGAAATAAGTGTGGAAAACTAATTTTTTTAGCTTCATAAGGTAGTAAAAAAATAAAATAACAAAATATAACCAAGAAATGTTATTATTTTGGGTCCGTACAGTTGCCTTAGAGCGTTCAAATATGCGGGTCAAATTGACCCGCGAACATCGCGAAAGGAACAGTAATTTTGTTTGTATATGTCAAAAAACACCAGCATGTTGAAACTTTGCATGCATGTTCATGATGATAAATGAAGAAAAGTCACAAAATATCAAGAAAAAATACATAGGTTAACCAGTATTTCCAACAGCTAGAAAATCTAAACGGGTCAAATTGACATAACATAACACTAGGATTAAATCAGTTGTGTTCAATCAATGGCATGTGTTCTCTATATGTATTTGATTGTTGCCTCTTGTGTTTACCAGTATGGATGACATGTGTATTGGAGTGCAGAATGTGTTTTGGGGATAAGAATGTGTTTTGGAGGATCCCACTACCACTCTACAGATAAGGCGTTGTCGGGAAAATTCGTCTCACGTTCCTACCCCAAAGCAACAAAATAAAATAAAATTCTTTATCAAAATTTATAAGGAAAGACAAGTACTTTGTTTAGGCTTGGCTTGTAGGTAATTCCAAACCTGCGTATATTCAAACGCACATAACTATAGAACCCATTCTAAATGCGCATGTGAACGCCATCAGCGTTTCTCACAGGTTCGCGTTTAAAGTCTGTGTAGAGAGAATGGTGTCGTCTTAGCGGCCCCTAATTTAATAACAAATGATAATTGCGACGGAAGCAAATCAATCTAAACTAACTTTAGATGGAAATAACTTAACTCTGCTGTAAAGCCGAAACAATCTGTTACCTTAAATTATACGCTTATCTCTGTAAAGCTGCTTTGAAACAATCTACATTGTTAAAAGCGCTATATAAATGAAGATGACTTGACTTGACTTTTGAGGATGAGAATGTGTTTAGAGTTTGGCTGAAAAGTCTAAGTGAGATCTGCAAATTGTGTTTTACCAGTGAAATGGTTTAAGGTATTGACAACAGACTGCATAATTAGCTAAATGAGTTCAGGCAACTGAGAACTTTATTCAGCCAATGGGTTTTAGTGTTTTAACAATTGAGAAAAACTGTATTATTTGTAGTCTGCAGAACAGAACCAGAATAGATTTGTTAAGACTCACAGGTTGTTTTTCTGTCAAAACAAACACTAGTCAAGTATGTGACTGACTGTACCTGGGCCTTTAACACTGTTACAGAGGTTAACAGTCAAGTCTTCCACAATGTCCAACAGGAAGGAGAACTCTTTGACATAGTACATGTGAATATCATCAGGGTTGGATGCAATGGATCGCAACTCATTTTCATCTGCACTCCTCACACCTAGAAGCCAAGAGGAGATCATTATTGAAAGATATCAATTACTTCAGCTGCGTCAAAGAGACACACCAAATAAAAAGATGTGAGATGTTTGGAAACAGGAGAGCTCTGGGTTGAGTGTCTATCACTGGCATGCAAACTATCATAGTCCATTGTGACTGAATGGATAGTATGTCAGCAATGTCAAGAAGAAAAGAACATACCTATGGCATAGAGCTCAATGCCAGCATCACGCAGTCTCTGAGAATTCACTATAACCTCGTCCTGAGATTTGCCGTCGGTAATAAGGACACCGATCTTACGAGAATCGGGTCTCAAACCTACATTTGCCTTGAAGTTGTTCTGGAGGATGTAGTTCAAGGCCATACCTTTGGAAACACATTAAGTTGCATGTTGGTTTCGTAACATGTCACCTTATTTTATTAGATCTATTGCATTTCTCTATGAGAAATGGCTGTTGTGGATTTATGCATTTCTTATCAGTCTACATTCTATGCGCAAAACACTTCTGAAACTGATTTAAAGGTGAAGTGTGTAATTTTGGCATTAAAAGAAGCAACATATTTAAAACATTTTGGGTAAATATGCATATACATACAAATATGTAAGTAGTTTGTAAGCTTGGGCAGATTGACTATCAGGACGTGCACAGACATTTTGAGGGGCAGGGGCTGAAGTGAAAGAAAGGGCACTTCTCATAATTACGTTTATTTTTTTACAAAAAAGTATATTAACGCAACTCTGACTTCCTTTTTAAAAAATTATTTTAAAAAGTTAATTAATTTTATCTTCCTCAAACTCTCGCAATTGTTTCATTTTCAAAAGATGTCTACAAAATAATCAGTTCACACAGAAACCATGGTCTCCTTAGTATTCATAGGTTTATAGAGCAGCAAAGGAAACCATTCCACAATGTGCATGTTTTGAAAACATTTTCTATGCTACTAGTTTCAAGTATATATTTAGAATAACCTAAATAACTGCATCAAGCAGAGGGGCGTGTTTTACTAATAATTTGTTTATTTTTGCACAAGGCACTATACATCATTTTAATTATTTTGGTGTTATCTGAATACATAACACTTTAAAGGGGACATATCATGCTAAATGCACTTTTTTAGACCTTAAATGCATTTTGTTGTATATTTGGAGTGTTTAGAAGTACAGAAAAGATTAAATTATTCTCTTCAGGTGCTTCGTTGATATCTTTATATTCATATTTTTCAACCTGTTCCGATTTTTCTGTTATCTATGACGTTTTTCGAACTATCACGTCACAGTATTTGCAGCGGAAAATACTGTGACTTCCGGCCCAACACTTCGAGCAATCCGCCATTATTATTTCTCGCTGCAATTTTGTAGTCAAAGCTAAAGGATGCAGATGTTACAAGAGGGTAAGTTAAAATGTTCGGTTGTTTGATGTAGTAACCCACACGCTTCATTACACCGTCTAATGTAGATGAACTGCCGCGCTTGTGGCGCATGTTTGACTGAAAGAACGAGCAGAGAGAGAGAGACCCGGTCGCGCGCACGCACGCAGGCGACAGTGTAAAGACTTCAAGTCAAGTCAAGTCAAGTCAAGTCAAGTTTATTTATATAGCGCTTTTCACAACATAGGATGTATCAAAGCAGCTTCACAGTAATAAATTAAAACAATACATCAATGTTTGTTTCTAGTGGAACGTCCACGTTTGGTAATGCTGATCAATGGTATCGTTGATTGATTAATTAAATTAAATATCCCCAAATATCCCCAACTGAGCAAGCCAAAGGCAACAGTGGCAAGGAACCGAAAAACTCCATCAGGTGACCTAATGGAGAAAAAAAAACCTTAGGAGAACCCAGGCTCAGTCGGGGGCCAGTTCTCCTCTGGCGTTTATGAACTATAGAGACCGGATTTAACTGTAAGATTAAAAGTATTATATAAATGCCTGGCTGAAGAGATGCGTCTTTAATCTAGTTTTAAACTGGGAGAGCGAGTCTGAGCAACGAACAGTATCCGGAAGACTATTCCAGAGTTTTGGAGCTAAATGTGAAAATGCTCTCCCTCCTTTGGTGGATCTGGATATCCTAGGTATGACCAAAAGCCTCGAATTTAGTGATCTTAAAGAGCGCGATGGATTATAGGGCGATAGAAGATCGGTTAAATAGACTGGAGCTAAGCCGTTTAGGGCTTTATAAGTCAGTAGCAATACCTTGTAATTAATACGTGACTTTATAGGTAACCAATGTAGTGATGATAAAATTGGTGTTATATGATCATATTTTCTTGATCTAGTTAGAACTCTAGCGGCGGCATTTTGAACTAACTGTAGCTTGTTTATTGAGGATGCAGGACAACCAGCTAATAAAGCATTACAGTAATCTAGTCTCGAGGTCATGAATGCATGAACTAACTTTTCTGCATCAGAAACAGATAGCATATTACGTAGCTTAGCAATGTTTCTAAGGTGGAAAAAGGCTGTTTTTGTAACATATGAAATATGATTTTCAAAAGACAGGTTGCAGTCTAGTATAACACCCAGGTCTTTTACTGTAGAGGATGAAGTAACAGGACATCCTACTATGTTAAATATATATTTGAGTGTCATCAGCATAACAATGGAAACTAATTCCATGTTTCCTTATAATATTTCCAAGTGGCAGCATATATATTGAGAATAATAGAGGGCCTAAGACAGATCCCTGCGGCACTCCATAGTTTACTGGAGTTATGATCGATTTTTCTCCATTTAAATAAACAAAATGGTAGCGGTCAGATAAATACGACCGATCTAAACCAGCTTAATGCTTGTCCTTGAACACCAGTATAATTTTGTAGTCGATCTAAGAGTATTGTATGATCTATAGTATCAAACGCAGCACTAAGATCAAGTAAAACTAGTATTGAGATACAGCCTTGGTCAGAAGCTAAAAGTAAATCATTTGTGATTTTAACGAGCACAGTTTCAGTGCTATGATGCGGCCTGAACCCAGACTGAAACTTTTCATAGATGTCATTTTCTTGCAAGAAAGAGCCCAGTTGAGAGGATACAACTTTTTCTAGTATTTTAGACATAAAAGGTAGATTTGAAATGGGTCTATAATTTGCTAGATTATGTGGATCTAATTGTGGTTTCTTAATGAGAGGTTTTATAACTGCCAGTTTAAATGTTCTTGGAACATAACCTAATGATAAAGATGAGTTAATAATATTGAGGAGAGGCTCTTCCACTACAGGTAACACTTTCAATAGTTTAGTTGGTATAGGATCTGATAAACATGTTGTTGTTTTAGATGAAATGATAAGTTTATTTAACTCTTTTTGTTCTATAGTTGTAAAGTACTGTAACTGTTCTTGCGGGGTGATAATTGAGGCCGAATTATAAGGCGCGATTGAGGATTGAACGTTTACAATTGTGGTTCTGATGTTTTCTATTTTCTCAGTGAAGAACTTTATGAAATCATTACTACTAAACTGTAACAGAATATTTTGTTCAGGAGACATGTTTATTTGTTAGTCTAGCCACGGTGTTAAATAAGAACCTAGGATTGTTATGGTTGTTTTCTATTAGATTGCGGAGATGCTCAACCCTGGCCTCTTTTAGGGCCTTTTTATAACGTGACATACTGTCTTTCCATGCGATTCTAAAGACCTCTAAGTTAGTTTTTTTCCATTTACGCTCTAAATTACGGGTTTCTCTCTTTAGAACATGCGTAGTATTGTTGTACCATGGTGCTTTACTTTTCTCTCTGACCTTTTTTAGTCTAATGGGTGCAACAATATCCAATGTACCAGAGAGAATGGTGCTCATAGTGCTAGTTAATTCCTCAAGTTCATCTGTTTGTTTGGGTTCACTGAGCAGCTGAGACAGATCAGATAAGCTATTTGAAAAATGATCTATGGTGGATGGAAGGATTGTTCTGCCTAATCGATAACGCGGCACAGCATGATATATTACAGGGGTACGTAATATGCAAGTTACCATGTAATGGTCAGTGACATCTTCACTTTGTGGAATGATATCTATATCGGTTGGATCGGTTCCATGTGATATAATTAAATCGAGTGTATGATTAAAACGATGAGTTGGTCCGGTAACGTTTTGCTTAATCCCAAAGGAATTTAATAAATCTGTAAACGCAGCCCCTAGCGCATCATTTGAATTATCTACGTGGATATTAAAGTCTCCAACAATTAATGCTTTATCGAAATTAACTAATAGGTCTGAGAGAAAATCTGCAAACTCTTTTAGGAAATCAGCGTAAGGCCCAGGCGGTCTATATACGGTAGCCAAGGCTAGAGATAATAGGGATGTTTTTCTAACATCTAAGAGCGTAACATTTAGTACAAGTACTTCAAACGAAATAAACTTATAGCCCGTTTTCTGAGTAACATTGAGAATATCTCTATAGATTGTTGCAACACCGCCGCCTCGACCAATCAGACGGGGTTCGTGCTTATAGGAGTATCCTGATGGAGTAGACTCATTTAGACCGAAATAATCATTTGGTTTAAGCCAGGTTTCAGTAAGGCAAAGTACATCGAAGCTATTATCTGTGACTATTTCATTTACAATAACTGCCTTAGGTGTGAGTGATCTAATGTTTAGAAGACCTAGCTTTAGAAATTGTTTTTGATTACTAATAGCAACATTTTCTGGTTTAATAACAATTAGATTTTTTCTAGATCCTGCAGTAGATTTATTATTTGATCTCACTAAACGAGGAATAGACACAGATTTTATGCAATGTTCAACACTATTTATATCAGTTAAATTGGTGCAGCAGAGACTATGATTTGGACATTTGGTTACTAGTCAAAAGGTATTTAATGTTTTGGAGATGTTATCTGACAGAAGATCCGATCCGAATCTGCTTGGGTGTAAGCCATCAGCACGGTAAAGCCTAGGACGCTCCCAAAACAGATTCCAATTATTTACAAAGAGCAGTTTCTGCTCAGTGCACCATGACATTAACCATTCATTTAGCGCGAATAATCTACTAAACTTTTCATGACCTAGTCGGTACGTGGGAAGCGGTCCTGACACAATAATCGTTATATCAGGCGATGTGCTGCGTACCGTATCGATCAGATTCCTGAAGTCTTTTTTCAGAACTTCCGTCTGGCGCAGCCTGATGTCGTTCACCCCTGCGTGCAGGACAACAGTTCCGACGCGCTCGTTCAGAATCTCGGGAACGTGAGCAGCGATTTCAGAGACACGAGCACCAGGAAAGCAGTGACTATGCACCTTACTTTTATTTAACATAGGGTGTACGTGTCGAACGATGGAATCGTCGATGATCACAGCATCGCGTTCTGTTTCGCGAAGAGGGGAGAAGCGGTTTTGTGTGGATATCTCGAAAACCGGGAGGGTCGGAGAGAGTTTTCTTGGTCTAGACCTTGGTCTATATCCAAGGCTTCGTGGTGGCATGTTGGAGCCGGAGTGAACGAGACCATGGCTGATCGCGACCTCGACGTTCGGGACCGATGTTGAGAAACGCATGGAGTAGATGAGGTCGGAGTCAGCGGGTTAGTAACGTTAATCTCTGATTTGTGTGCATCGGCGTGTGATGTTTCAAGAGCCAAACGCCGGTCTATCAGCTCGGCTTGTCTCACTAAAAGGTCGTGGATCTGTTTCTCAACAGCTTCCAGCTCAGACTGCACAGCGTGCAGCTCAAATGTGTCCTCACCTGCACCAAAAGGTAGACTACATACATCTGATATATTCGCCATTTTAACAGATGGACAGTACGTTAAGTTAGCAACGACGCTACCAGTGATGCTATCAATATTAATACTAATTTATGGCTCAAGTCTTGGAAATAATCCGTCTTTTTAGTGGTACGGGTGTAGAGTAGACGCACGATAGGCGAAAAAAAGATGTTTGTTTGTAAATGAATGCGGAGAAGACGCGTTCAGCCGTGATCCACGGACGTAACCTATAAGAGTATCCAGCGTTGGATCACTAGGCTTGAGACGCGTCTGCTCAACAGTCCGCGTTGTAACTATGAGGTGAGAAAAATAGAAAATGTTCGTTGTAAGTTTAAAGAGTTTAAAGAGAAATCAAGAATTATAAATCAATCGATGGAGCTCCAAAGACAACAACGCGTTCAGACGCGACGCATGCGCATTCGAACAGGAACTTCACCGTCTCCAAACTAGACGCTGTCTTGCTCTCTCTCCCTCGCACATATTAATCAAAATAAATCGACACGGTGGTAAAAGGTCAGAAGACCAAAGTTTCATTTATAAATACAGTATCACACCATTGCGATACATACATCCATATGAAGACGTTGTTCTGCAGGTTCGTCGTCTTCATTTTCATCTCGCTCCGGCTCCGACTCTGGCTCGAACATGTAAGCCTGGCTGGACAAGTCTTCCGTTGTTGACATTTTTGTTAATAACATGTGAATAAAACGTTTCTGTGCCGCTAGATAATCCTATCTCTGCTATCAGACTACAAAAATGGCCGAACAGGGTGGAGTTGAACCGAGTGTCACCTCTGCAACCTGGAGAGGGGGCGGGGTATGAAGTGTCTCAGTTGTATTTAAAGAGACCACACCAAAACGAGTTGCTCTCAGACGCACATCAGAAAAGGGGTAGAAAAGGGGCCTGTGGAGCTATAATAATGAGGAATTCAGACCCAAGCATTGCAGTTCCGCTTTATATAGACTACAAATGTATAATTTATATGTAAAAAGGAACAATTTAAAAGCATGATATGTCTCCTTTAAAATCAACACAAATATTCACTCTAAACTGAAGAGGGCTGCTGCTGCTATTTTGTTACAGATAGCAAAATCTTCTAATTTATTAATTACTCATAAATAAAAAGTTAATTTATAAATATTGTTATTTTTAATGTTTAATGTTAACTTATTTCTACTCAGTTTTATTTATTGATGTACCAGATTCATTTACTCAGATTTACTAAATTTTTTAGAGTGTATCCTCCATCTGTTTGCATCTGTAGATTTCTTCTAAATTCACCAATTTAGATTTCGAAATTACAGGGGGAAAGACTCTTGATGTAAGTCATTAACTGGGGACAATCTGTATGCAAATTAGGCGTCAACTAGTTACTAGTTAGTAGAGACAACTAGTAGAGAGAGAGGGAGCGCTTCAGAACTCCTGACCTGATATTTAGATATACTATTCTTCAATAAATATATTTGTTTGACAGGGAAGCTGTGCGCAAACAGGAATATATACATATTAGGGCTGGGAATCGATTAAAAAAAAATAACTAACTAATTAATTGCACAATTTGCTGTAATTAATTGCATTTCCTCCAAGCTTGTAATCATCAATAATCAAACTTAGGCCGGTGACACACTGGATGCGTGGCGTGAGCGTGGCGTTTCTGTTGCGTGTCAGCTGCGTGGCGGCTGCGTCGCGTTTTCCATGTCTTTGCACACCAAAAGCATGTCTGACGCGGCGCTGCTGCTGCTAGGTGACATATTGGTGATATATTTGACACATGGGGAGAGAGTTGTGGAAGGCCTATACTTCATGTTAAACATAAATATATAGCAGCAAAGACAATGTCGGCAGTGTTGACGGCAATATAGACTATAGAATATTTCGTTCTGTATTGACAGGTGCAGTATTTGAAAATCGATAATATTTTTTAAATTACATTTATATTTGCATTTATGTCAAACCCTAGAGACTTTCAAACATCAAAATGACATTTATTAATATGTATTCGTGTCAAAATGTCATGTAAACATCTTTTCCTATTCAATTTTGCCTGGAAACGCTTCCAAGACGCTTGCGTGTCGCGTGAAAAATAGGTGTCGGTTCTATTTCTAGCCTGCACGCGTTTTCCGCGCGGCTCGAGCCGCGCCTGAGACGCGCGTGTCACGCACGCAGTGTGCAAGCTCTAAGCTGTTAACATGGGAGCCGAAATAAAAATGGACACGCCACGCAGCTGAGACGCTCACGCCACGCATCCAGTGTGTCACCGGCCTTAGAATCACCAGAAAAAAAGGAACAGAAAATAGCCCTATATTAAAATAATATTAAACATCAATATATCAATGTATTATTCTTTTTCAATAATCAATCAACAATCAATTTAAGATTTTTTTTTCCAATTTTTTTAACTAATTATAAAAATAAACTATAGTCCTAAAAAAGCTATTATTACCAGAGCATGTATGATTATCATTTACTCTCCCTCAAGTTGTTCCAAACCTTTATATCTTTCTTTCTTCTGCTGAACACAAAAGAAGATATTTTGAAGAAAGTCGGTAACCAAACGACTGATGGACCCCATTGATTCCATAGTAGGAAAAAAAATACTATGGAAGTCAATGGGGACCAGCAACTGTTTAATTACCAACCTTTTTTAAAATATCTTGTTTAGCAGAAGAAAGGAAATCATACAGGTTTGGAACAACTTGAGGGAGAGTAAATGACAGAATTTTCATTTTTGGGTGAACTATCCCTTTAACATTGTTGTCCAGCAATATCCTACTATACCAGCTCAGCAAACAGAAGTCTAAAGAGAAATGTCACCTTATTTGAGTGGACTTTGCTTTTCCAGTGCTCGGTACATGATTGAAGCGTTTGGGCCGTGAACGACAGAGCAGAACGCGCAGCGCAAACATGGAGTCGAACATTGAGCAGAGAGCGCAGCCCCCTACACCTATGGCCGACACACACACACACGGAATGGAGAGTGCGGCGGCGCACATGGAGCGGAAAAGACCCGCTCATGAAAGCTGCGCGAGAATGAAACCCGATGCACATATTTTCGGCTTTTCAATAGCAGCCGCAACAGGAAATCATTAAAACGAGGCAAAACAAAAGTGCTGCGTTAAATGCGTTATTTTTTTTTTACGCGTTAAACATTTCAAATTAATCGCACAGATTAACGCGTTAATTCCCCCAGCCCTAATATATATATATTATTTTTCAAAAATAAAAAAAGCACCCCAGAAAAAAAGGGCACTTTCTCTCCAGGAATAAAAAGGGCAGGTGCTAAAGTCAAGTCAAGTCAAGTATATTTATATAGCGCTTTTCACAATACAGATTGCATCAAAGCAGCTTCACAGCATTAAACCAAAATAACACAACAAGGTTTGTTTCTAGTGTAAATTTATTGATTGATAAAATTAAATATCCCCAAAATATCCCCAACTGAGCAAGCCAAAGGCAACAGTGGCAAGGAACCGAAAACTCCATCAAGTGACCTAATGGTGTCCTAAAACTCCATCAGGTGACCCAATGGAGAAAAAAAACTTTGGGAGAACCCAGGCTCAGTCGGGGGCCAGTTCTCCTCTGGCATTTATGATCTAGAGGCCAGATTGTAGTTTGAACAGTAAAATGTTATATGAATGCCTGGCCGAAAAGATGCGTCTTTAATCTAGTTTTAAACTGGGAGAGCGAGTCTGAGCAACGAACAGTATCAGGAAGACTATTCCAGAGTTTCGGAGCTAAATGTGAAAATGCTCTCCCTCCTTTGGTGGATCTGACCAAAAGCCTCGAATTTATTGATCTTAAAGAGCGCGATGGATTATAGGGCGATAGAAGATCCGTTAAATAGACGGGAGCTAAGCCGTTTAGGGCTTTATAAGTCAGTAGCAATACCTTGTAATTAATACGGAACTTTATAGGTAACCAATGTAGTGATGATAAAATTGGTGTTATATGATCATATTTTCTTGATCTAGTTAGAACTCTAGCGGCGGCATTTTGGACTAACTGTAGCTTGTTTATTGAGGATGCAGGACAACCAGCTAAAAAAGCATTACAGTAATCTAGTCTCGAGGTCATGAATGCATGAACTAACTTTTCTGCATCAGAAACTGATAGCATATTACGTAGCTTAGCAATGTTTCTAAGGTGGAAAAAAGCTGTTTTTGTAACATACGAAATATGATTTTCAAAAGACAGGTTGCAATCACTAAACGAGGAATAGACACAATTTCTATGCAATGTTCTACACTAGTATTTATATCAGTTAAATTGGTGCAGCAGAGACAGAGACTGTAATTTGGACTTTTGGTAACTAGTCAAAAGGTATTTAACATTTTGGAGATGTTATCCGACAGAAGATCCGCTCCGAATATGCTTGGGTGTAAGCCATCAGCACGGAAAAGCCTAGGACGCTCCCAAAACAGATTCCAATTATTTACAAAGAGCAGTTTCTGCTCACTGCACCATGACATTAACCATTCATTTAGCGCAAACAATCTACTAAACTTTTCATGTCCTAGTCGGTACGTGGGAAGCGGTCCTGACACAATAATCGTTGTTTCGGGCGATGTACTGCGTACCGTATCGATCAGATTCCTGAAGTCTTTCTTCAGAACCTCTGTCTGGCGCAGCCTGATGTCGTTCACTCCCGCGTGCAGGACCACTGTTCCGACGCACTCGTCATCGTTCAGAATCTCGGGAACGCGAGCAGCGATTTCAGAAACACGAGCACCAGGAAAGCAGTGACTCTGCACCTTACTTTTACCTAACGTAGCGTGTACGTGCCGAACGATGGAATCGCCGATGATCACAGCATCGCGTTCTGTTTCGAGGAGAGGGGAGAAGCGGTTCTGTGTGGATAACTCGAAAACCGGGAGGGTCGGAGAGAGTTTTGGTCTGGGCCTGACTCGCGTCTTCCGCTGCGGAACCATCCAGGCTTCGTGGTGGCGTGTTGGAGCCGGAGTGAACGAGACCATGGCTGATCGCGACCTCGGCGCTCGGGAGAAACGCACGGAGTAGACGAGGTCGGAGTCAGCAGGTTAGTAGCGTTAGTCACTGATTTGTGTGCATCGGCGCGTGATGTTTCAAGAGCCAAACGCCGGTCTATCAGCTCGGCCTGTCTCACTAAAAGGTCGTGGATCTGTTTCTCAACAGCTTCCAGCTCAGACTGTAATGCGTGCAGTTCAAATGTGTCCTCTCCTGCACCAAAGGGTAAAATACTAACATCTGATATATTCGCCATTTTAACAGATGGACAGTAGGTTAGCAACGACGCTACCAGTGATGCTATCAATATTGATGCTAATTTATGACTGAAGTCACGTTCAGCCGTGATCCAAGGGAGTAACCTTTAAGAGTATCCGGCATTGGATCACAAAGAGGCTTGAGACGCGTCTGCTCAACAGTCCGCGTTGTAACTATGAGGTTTGAGCAGTAGTGCTTCTCAGTGAGGAAAAGTAGAAAATGTTCGTTTAAAGCCCCCTTTGATGTCTATTTGTGCACCTGCCTGTTGACTATCATGTCACTGGCAGGTGCTAAAGTGTTCTTTTAGTGTAATTTGCTAGTTTCAATTCTCTGATTGGAGGAGATTTCTTTGCAGAATCATAGGTACATTTTCACCAGGAAATCTGCTGTTAAAGGGATACTCCACTTTTTTTTTGGAAATAGGCTCATTTTACAACTCCCCCAGAGTTAAACAGTTGAGTTTTACCGTTTTCGAATCCATTCAGCCAAACTCCGGGTCTGGCGGTACCACTTTTAGCATAGCTTAGCATAGATCATTGAATCAGACAAGACCATTAGCATCTCTCTCAAAAAAATGACCAAAGAGTTTCGATATTTTTCCTATTTAAAACTTGACTCTTCTGTAGTTACATTGTGTACTAAGACCGACAGAAAATGAAAAGTTGTGATTTTCTAGGCTGATATGGCTAGGAACTATACTATCATTCCTGCGTAATAATCAAGAAACTTTGCTGCCGTACCATGAGTCCAGCAGGCGTAATGATATGACGCAGCGCCTGAAAATAGTCCCCAGCTCGGTAACTTCCAACGTGACATGGACTAAGTTTGTCTAACCTATTAGACCTATTTCCAGTTTTTCTCGATTGCTTAATTACTATAACCAGGCTTTTGAACTAGAATTTCAAACCATAATGACATTTATCAAAAAGCACACCCATTTCACTAAACTATAAACACTATTCCCTGTTTTGACACATGAGTCAGATTTGTTGAACTTTCACTGCAAAACTCTACTCACAAATCCCTTCATTTATCATTGCCTACGCCATGTTGTCATTTATAAAGCACTAGCATTCAATATTGTTGACTCAAGTCAGCACAGCTTCAGCTCAGTTAGCACACAATTATCCAAGTGGAAATACTAAGAGTCCAGATTGAACACACATCAATCAGATCCTTCAATAGATGGATAAAAGGGCCCGAATCAGTTTATTGAGTTTTGGAACAATGGATCCAGAAAGACATGAAGGAAGAGATGGAGGAGGGATAAGGAGGAGGATAAGGAGGAGGAGGAAGGGCAAAAAGACAAGCAGTCTCCGATGAAATTCAAGCCACTCTAGTTGCCCATGTGTTAGTCAATGGTTGGACTATGAGGGAGGCTGGGCTACGAGTAAGGCCAAAATTGAGTCGCTTTACCGTCGCCTTGAGAACCTTCAGGGAGGTGTGGTGACAAACAAAATTCTATCACTGAATAAAAGACAAACATTTCCAATAGTCTTTGATGGGGTGTATTTTCTTGCAAGAAAAGGCCAGGAGTTGTACAGTCACACAGAGTGGCTTCAGAGCGTGACAGTGAAGGGAGGACATCCTTTCTCCTTTATAGTCTTGACTCCCAGGATGTTATCTTTCTAGGAAAATGATGGTATTTCAACCACATGTGGAACATTCTTCGACGTATCCATCATATTGTATCCTTGAGTGGAGGCCCTCTTGTCACGACCAACACTATTTACCATTCCAATACCTTTCATATTAGAATATGGTTTGTGTGTGCTCTTTTACTGTCATATGATGGTCACACACATTTTACTGTAAGTAAATATACAAATTTTTTTAGAGGAGAAAAAAAAAGAAGTAAAACAGGGAAAAAAAATGTTTTTTGTTTTGTTGCGTGTGTGTTGTACTGTGTAGTACATGAATGAATAAAAATGTGCCAATGTATCCATTGTTTGTGTCTTTTGTGTTCATCATGTGAAAAGGTTTGTGGGGGGAACCACAAGCAACATAACTTACCAATTTTGGAAATGTTTTGAATTTATTGCACCAGTGTGTTAGACTATGTTGTAGTGTGTGTGATTTTGAGGGCTTGTGTGTCCTGTCTGAGGCCAAAGTTTTTTTTTTTTTAGCAAGAGTGAATGGTTTTGAGTGTAGAGCTTCATTTTGACCTGAAAATAGGATGTTTGGGGAATTGGGTGAGACGTTATGGATTTGTGTTTACAGTTTTGAGAATACGAGGCATAGTTTCAAGAAATGTGTTTAAGCAATCGAGAAAAACTGTAATATTTTTTTTTTTTTTAAATAATGTAGACTGATGGATTCAACAAAACCATATAGTTTTAAACAGCAACCCCGCAGCTCAGAGTAGGTCTGTCTTTAAATGTTTATTATAAGTTATCTTTGTTTAAAAATATAGTAGAAAATTCATGCGATTGTTACAGATAGCAGACAATCATATTTTTTGCAATTGCCACTAGAGGTCCATAAATGACACACAACACATTTAAATGTTGTTTTAAGGGATTTAGTTGAACAAATAAGAGTGCATCTTCAAGATTGTAAATTTTAAAGCACTTATGTAAGAGCTCGGTACCCGTCAATGTATTTCCGCCTTTGTAGGGTAGGTTGGCAACATCATCCAGCAGTGATTGACGGGTTGCATGAGTGTTCAAATGCCACATAGTTTTGGGATCCCCACTGTACTGAACCAAACCTGTGAGAGAAGCACACGCCATTATGAATGCAAGAGTAAAGGTGTCACAGTTCATGAATCCGCTGTCTCATTCTGGTGTGTTTGTGTGTGTGTCTATGTGGGCGTGGTTACCCAATCCCGTGTTGATTATCTGTGCCAGCTGTAATCAGTCCCCGTTCCCTTTATGTTCAGTAATCCTCAACTCATGTTGTTAGATCGTTGTGGCTTCCCCGGTGTCGTGTCCTGTTCCTGTGTGGCTCTCTCTCGTCTCCTCATGTGGATTACCTATCTTTGTGGATCTTCATCGTTGTTCTTCACTCTGTCTGGATTGTTTATTGTTCCTGGTTCCTGAGCACATCGATCACCGCACACCATCTCCGGATTGCCCATCGAAGTCCTTGCGTCACCTCTCCGTCTGAATGTTTGTTTCCCGACCTGTGTGATTATCTGGACCTACTTCATTAAACGCCTTTACTTGCATTTGTATCCGTCTCTGTTTCATAACAACGATCTGGCCAAACATGGATACAGCAAGTGCGGCCAGTTTGAGTGACTTCATCGCGCACAGCGTCACAAGAATGGATCAACAAGGAGAGGAGATCACGAATACAGGTCGCGCGGTTCAAGCACTCGTGACGCAGGTCCGAGCTCACCCAACAGTTACAACTTCTACGAGCTCCCACTGTGGCGCCCACACCGCCCGTCATGCCTTTTGATCTTTCCAACTCCCCAGCGGTTTTCCAGGAACTCGTCAATGACGTGTTGAGAGACATGGTAGATCAGTTCATATATGTTTACCTAGATGACATATTGATTTTTTCTTCGTCTCTCCAGGACACGTCTCTCCAGGACACCGCCCACAAAACCTCTCAAAATACAACTTTAACATAGTAGGATGTCCTGTTACTTCATCCTCTACAGTAAAAGACCTGGGTGTTATACTTGACTGCAACCTGTCTTTTGAAAATCATATTTCATATGTTACAAGAACAGCCTTTTTCCACCTTAGAAACATTGCTAAGCTACGTAATATGCTATCTGTTTCTGACGCAGAAAAGTTAGTTCATGCATTCATGACCTCGAGACTAGATTACTGTAATGCTTTATTAGCTGGTTGTCCTGCATCCTCAATAAACAAGCTACAGTTAGTCCAAAATGCCGCCGCTAGAGTTCTTACTAGATCAAGAAAATATGATCATATAACACCAATTTTATCATCACTACATTGGTTACCTATAAAGTCCCGTATTAATTACAAGGTATTGCTACTGACTTATAAAGCCCTAAACGGCTTAGCTCCAGTCTATTTAACGGATCTTCTATCGCACTATAATCCATCGCGCTCTTTAAGATCACTAAAATCGAGGCTTTTGGTCATACCTAGGATATCCAGATCCACCAAAGGAGGGAGAGCACTTTCACATTTAGCTCCAAAACTCTGGAATAGTCTTCCGGATACTGTTCGTTGCTCAGACTCGCTCTCCCAGTTTAAAACTAGATTAAAGACGCATCTCTTCAGCCAGGCATTCATATAATACTTTTAATCTTACAGTTAAATCCGACCTCTAGTTCATAAACGCCAGAGGAGAACTGGCCCCCGACTGAGCCCGGGTTCTCCCAAGGTTTTTTTTTTTTCTCCATTAGGTCACCTGATGGAGTTTTTCGGTTCCTTGCCACTGTTGCCTTTGGCTTGCTCAGTTGGGGATATTTGGATATTTAATTTAACTAATCAATCAACGATACTATTGATCAGCATTACCAAACATGGACGTTCCATTAGAAACAAACATTGATTTATTGTTTTAATTTATTACTGTGAAGCTGCTTTGATACAACCTATGTTGTGAAAAGCGCTATATAAATAAACTTGACTTGACTTGACGTTCAACACGTCAGACGAGTGCTTCAGAGGTTGCTAGAGAATGGGCTTTTTGTCAAGGCGGAGAAATGTGCTTTTCATGCAGTCTTGTTTCTTTCCTAGAGTACATCATCTCCTCTGAGGGAGTGCACATGGATCCTGACAAGTTTAAGGCGGTGATGGATTGGCCAAGTCCAGATTCCCGTAAGGCCCTACAGCGGTTTCTGGGGTTCGCCAATTTCTATCGGCGGTTCATTCGCAACTTCAGCCAACTAGCCGCACCTCTGACCACCTTGACCTCCCCCAGAACAACGTTCAGGTGGTCCGATACTGCGGAGGCAGTATTCATCAACCTCAAAAGCCGCTTCGTTTCGGCTCCCATTCTTGTCACCCCTGATCCCACACGTCAGTTCGTGGTGGAGGTCGACGCATAAGAGGTGGGGGTAGGTGCAGTTCTTTCCCAACGCACTTCCTCAGACGTCAAGATGCATCCCTGCGCGTTTTTTTCCCATCGCTTGTCGCCTGCCGAACGTAACTATGACATTGATAACAGAGAGTTGTTGGCGGTCAAGTTGGCATTGGAGGAGTGGCGTCATTGGTTAGAGGGTTCAGGGGTACCTTTTATCGTTTGGACCGATCATAAGAACCTTGAATATATTAGATCTGCTAACTCAACTCCAGGCAGGCTCGGTGGGCACTTTTTTTTCAGACATTTTGATTTTGTTCTCTCGTACCGCTCAGGTTCCAAAAACATCAAACCCGACGCTTTATCTCGTATTTTTGATCCATCCGAATGCCCGGTTACTCCTGAGTGCATTTTACCTGAGAAAGTAGTTATCTCCACACTCACATGGGAGGTCGAGTCGAAGGTCAAGACGGCCTTAGAAGGAGTAACGCCTCTGCCCTGTTGTCCACCGAGTCGTTTGTTTGTTCCGGAGGGGTTACGGTCCGACGAAATTCAATGGGGTCATTGCTCCAACGTGGCTTGTCATCCAGAAGTAAGTCGCACCAGCTGTTTAATAAAGCAACCAAATGCAGGAATATACCTACAACATATCTAAAAACATGAAGTAAACAGAAGCAGGACAGACTTGCCGATTTGAACCCTGTCAGGGCCGATGTCAAAGACGCCCACCATGCGACCAATAAAAGCCCGGATGGTTTTGAAGTTCAGACGGCCGATACTCCAGGATCCATCAACCAGCAGGACGATATCAGCCTTGGCTGTGGTTTTACACTGAGCATCTGTGAGTTAAACACACCAAAGTTATATAGTGAGAAACTCCATTTCGGGGGGCGGATTGCTCAAATTTATTTTACAAAAGCACAATGTTGTGTTTTATTGCGAGTGTACACAAATATAAGTTAACACTTTGCAGTTTGAATGATGTACTGTATGAACAAAATGACGGAGTATGTTTTTATGCGTCCACTGTTTAATCACACACACACACACACACACACACACACACACACACACACACACACACACACACACACACACACACTCCAGCATTGCCATCTTGACATCGCAGCCTGTTCATTATAGCCCTAATAAAATATAATAATAAAATAGTCAACCTAACATATAAAAATTGCACTGCTCAGTTTAAATAGTCAGTAGTACAATTTGTACCATTCACGATAAGCATCGCTCCACTGTGATGTTTCCAAGCACATTTCTGCGCGTGTGAAGAGGATGATTTTTTCCGTCGATATTCCGACCAACAGGAAGTCAGATATTTTTGTTTGAATGTGGATTTTCTGGAGAATTTTCTCTCTTTCCGTCTCTGCGTGCGTGAGGGGTGGGTGGGTTTTGTCTATCGCTTTTATGTTTTTCAAGGTTTCGGGGGCTTTTGGGGCGTTTAACGTGCTCGAAAACTCTTGAAACTTTGCACACAGGTCTGAAAACTTGGTCCATATATCAAACATGCTTGACTGAATATGAAACTCAGTACACATATAGATCTCATCGGGTCGAACAACTTTCTCTCGGTCAAGTTTTACGCCAGCCCAACAGGAAGTCGGCTATTATGGGTTGTTTGGAAAACGCTTACTGTGGAATTTGAAATACTCCTAGAGAATTCATCCAATCCCCACCAAACTCGATGTGCATATAGTCAAAACATTTAGGATGCTAAATTGCGGACGGATTTTTGATATCTTGAACGGTTTGACTGTGGCGAGTAAACGAATTTATGGCGAGAAAAGAGAAACACGAAGTGGTATAACTTATGCATACATTAACTGATCTTGATGAAACTTCAGCAGTGTGTTCGTGGTAAGAGGCCGATCAGATGGATGTAACTATTGTGAGTCAAAGTTTTTAGCTACTCTTTTTAGCTACTCTTCCTAAGTGGTTTATTTTATTCACACCAAACTTTTTCAACATGATGAAAATACATTAAAGATGCTAAATTGTGAACGGATATTAAACATCTCAAACGGTTTTGCTATGGCGAGGGATTAAAGTAATGTCCAAAAAGGAAACACTAAAAGCCTCATATCTTCTAAAAATGTAATTATACACCATTTATTTCTATATAAAAGTATACAAATATCAGAACTAAACCCATTTTATTATTTTGTTTTAAAAGAATTTGATTCTATTTTTATTCTAAGTTTAAAAACACTAATAATAAAAAAAAAAATCAAGTCATACATAGGGCTATACTGCCCTCTTGTGTTCAAAATCAGGTAGGCCTATTGTATCTATATAAATATATACTAGTGACGGTGAGAATATTTTACCACCGGTTAATCAACGTGTGACAGCACTGGGGGCTTTTGAATCGCTAACTTAAAAACGAAAACAAAATCGGGTTCTGTCTGTGGGTGCGTACCGCGGTGAGGGGAGGTAACAAACGCATTGACTGATGGCTGCCACTCAGAGTATGACAACTGACAGAGGGGTGGGAGCGTTGACTTATTCTTCCTGGAACGTTAAAGGCCTAAACAATCCTGTTAAATGGAGTAAAGTTTTGTGTCATCTAAAATCTATGAACACTGATATTATATTTTTGCAAGAGACACACTTTAAAAATGATTCTCACTCTAAGTTGAGAGCCAGATGGATAGGTCAGTCTTTTCACTCTTCTTTTGCATCCAAGGCTAGGGGTACTGCTGTTTTAATAAGAAAGGGGGTTCCTTTTAAACATAGGGCTACGATTACAGATAAGGAGGGGCGATTTATCATAGTTGCAGGATAAATATTTTCAACACCCATAACCTTAGTTAACATCTACGGACCAAATTTTGATGATCCACGCTTTTTTCAAAATGTGTTTTCAAAGATTCCCGATATATCGAGTACTAATTTAATTATAGGAGGAGATTTTAATTGCCTTCTGGACCCATATTTAGATAGATCATCTGCTCAACATACTTCCCCCTCTAAGTCCAGGGACTTTTTTAACATGTACATTAAAAACTCTAATGTTGGTGATGTATGGAGGCTAGCCAATCCAACTGGGAGGGACTACTCCTTTTATTCACAAGTCCACAATGTTTATACCCGTATAGATTACTTTCTAGTTGATTTTAAGTTAATTCCTTTTACGTTCAATGCCACTTATCATAACATTCTAATCTCGGACCATAGTCCAGTTACATTTGCTCTAAAAATATCAGAAATTGTAACAACTCAACCATTGTGGCGGGCAGACCCCTATTTATTAAAGGACACAAAATTCTGTGAGTATTTGCATACACAGCTAGAATTATTTTTTGAAACTAATGATCAAGCGAATACTTCCCCTTCTCTCTTATGGGACACTTTTAAAGCTTATTTACGGGGCTGTTTTATCTCCTTTAAGGGTGCAAAAAATAAACAAAATGCAGCGGCTTTACAATCTTTAGAAAGACAGATTTGTCAATTAGATAATGAGAATGCTACAACACCCTCTTCAGTACTGCACAAGAAAATATTAAATCTTAGATATCAGTACAATAAGATTATATCTGAAAAGTTTTCAAGATCTCTAATGTTTATGAAACAAAAAATATTTCGAATTTTGTGATAAGCCACTCAAACTGTTATCTAGACAGTTGCGAAAGCTGGAAAATGACAGTATAATTCATCAGATCAAATCAGAATCCGGGAATTACTTATTTTCTTCTTCAGAAATTAACAATCGTTTTAAACAATTATATGAATCATTGTATGTTAGTAATACAAGTGATCATCCCTCCATCATGGAGACGTTTTTAAACAGCTGTAATCTACCAATGCTAGAACAGGAAGATGGAGAATTTCTTGGAGCTGATCTAACATTAGATGAGTTAAAGAGCACTATGAAGTCACTTAAGGGAGGTAAATCCCCCGGCCCTGACGGAATCCCTTGCGAGGTATATAAAACATTTACTGATCTATTGGGGCCCTATATGCATAAAATGTTCTCTCAGGCTCTGGAGGTGGGACGACTGCTTCAGTCGTTTAATGAAGCGGTTATCACAGTCCTACCCAAGAAGAGCAGGGACCCTAAGGAGGTCGGGGGGTATAGGCCAATTTCTCTCATTAATGTGGACCAAAAATTTTTAGCTAAGACATTAGCCATTAGACTTAATACACTTTTAGGAAAATTAGTGAAATCAGACTGGCTTTGTTTCAGGTCGTAGCTCTTTTAGTAATCTTTGTCGCTTGTTTAATATTTTATACTCTTCCCAGACCAATCGGTCTGATCTGGTGATTTTGTCCTTAGATGCTGAAAAGGCATTTGACCAGGTAGAGTGGCCTTACCTCTTCGCTCTGCTACAGAAATTCCATATGGGAAATAAATTCATCACTTGGGTTAAAATTGTATATAACAATCCTAGAGCGCGTATACTTACAAACAGAATTTTGTCACCATCTTTTAATTTATTTAGGGGTACTCGACAAGGTTGCCCGCTTTCTCCCCTTCTGTTCGCATTGGCCATTGAGCCTCTAGCGGAAGCCATTCGCTCTGATGAGAGAATTCATGGGCTCCATACTAAAACCACTATAAATAAAATTTCTTTATATGCGGACGATGTCTTACTGTATGTGACTAAACCTGTGTCTGGTATCCCTGTAATCTTAGAAGTGATAGAACAATTTGGCTCATTCTCAGGCTACAGAATTAATCTAAATAAAAGTGAACTCATGCCAGTTGGGCTTAAAGATCTTTTTTACAAATTTACCCAGTTCGGTTTAAAATAGCTAAAGATATATTTACTTATTTAGGAATAACTGTAACTAGGATGTGTTTAGCTCTCTACGAAAAGCCAATTATGCCCCCCTTTTAGAAAAATTTTAAAGAAATATTCAGTTCTGGAGAACTCTTCCTATCTCGTTAATAGGTAGAATAAATGCCATCAAGATGGTCTTTCTCTCGCAACTATTATATCTGTTGCAAAACACCCCTTTATTTCTATCCAAATCCTTTTTTAAGCAACTTGATTCTACTATCTTACCCTTTATTTGGAATTATAAAAACCATAGAATTAAACAACTACATCTTTCCAAACTCAGAAAGGTGGGGGGTCTTGCTTTTCTAGACTTCCGCTGCTATTACTGGGTGGCTAACCTCAGAATTATTTCAATAATATTAAATGATAAAAGTGGACAACTGGACTGGCTCAGATTAGAACAGGATGAATGTATCCCCTATGATCTTGGTGCTGTGATTCTTTCACCAACAAGCTGTAAAAAAGAAATCTACAGATGCAGCCCCGTCATTTAGCAGTGTAATTCGTATTTGGAAACAAATTAGAACTCATTTTGGGGTGGAGTCGTTACCTTTACCAATTCCCATAGCTGACAATCCCGCTCTTATACCCTCCATATTAGATAAAGGTTTTCAGCATTGGAGAGAGTCAGGAATTCACGCAGTAAGGGATCTGTATCAAGATGGTACATTTGTCTCCTTTGAAAATTTTCGGGAGAAATACAAACTTCATAAAAGTAATTTTTTTAGGTTCTTGGAAGTCAGGAACTATGTACAATCTTACTTAAACAGGTTCTCTACAATTAGCCCTTCTTGTCTGGACACCTGCCTTAATCACTATTTCGGTAAAGGGAAAATGATTTCCTGCATTTATAATACCCTCCAGGCCTCCCAATTGCCCGCTACATCTTCTATCAAGAGTTTATGGGAGGAACAATTAGGGTCAGAAATTTCTGATGAGTTATGGGCAGATAGCCTGGAAGAGATTAACAGATGCTCTATAAACTCCAGACATTGTCTCATCCAGTTCAAAATCTTGCATAGAAACAAAATTATCCAGAATATTTCCAGGGGTCTCTCCAAAGTGTGACAGATTCAGGACGGCGGATGCGACCCTGCTTCACAGTTATGCATTATGTCCCAGTCTTCAAAACTTTTGGTGCAAGATTTTCAATGTCATCTCTGAAATCACGAATCAATATATTGAACCAGATGAGTTTTTAATTGTGTTTGGGGTTTCAAGACATGAGCTCTGTTTGTCCAAGTCTCAACAACAATTTCTTTCCTACAGGCTTTTAACAGCCAAAAAGTCAAGTCAAGTCAAGTATATTTATATAGCGCTTTTCACAATACAGATTGCATCAAAGCAGCTTCACAGCATTAAACCAAAATAACACAACAAGGTTTGTTTCTAGTGTAAATTTATTGATTGATAAAATTAAATATCCCCAAAATATCCCCAACTGAGCAAGCCAAAGGCAACAGTGGCAAGGAACCGAAAACTCCATCAAGTGACCTAATGGTGTCCTAAAACTCCATCAGGTGACCCAATGGAGAAAAAAAAAACCTTGGGAGAACCCAGGCTCAGTCGGGGGCCAGTTCTCCTCTGGCATTTATGAACTAGAGGCCAGATTGTAGTTTGAACAGTAAGATTTAAAATGTTATATGAATGCCTGGCCGAAAAGATGCGTTTTTAATCTAGTTTTAAACTGGGAGAGCGAGTCTGAGCAACGAACAGTATCAGGAAGACTATTCCAGAGTTTCGGAGCTAAATGTGAAAATGCTCTCCCTCCTTTGGTGGATCTGGATATCCTAGGTATGACCAAAAGCCTCGAATTTAATGATCTTAAAGAGCGCGATGGATTATAGGGCGATAGAAGATCCGTTAAATAGACTGGAGCTAAGCCGTTTAGGGCTTTATAAGTCAGTAGCAATACCTTGTAATTAATACGGAACTTTATAGGTAACCAATGCAGTGATGATAAAATCGGTGTTATATGATCATATTTTCTTGATCTAGTAAGTAACAGGACATCCTACGATGTTAAAGTTGTATTGTGAGAGGTTTTGTGGGCGGTTTTTTGAACCGATAAGTATTACCTCAATCTTGTCTGGATTTAATAAAAGAAAATTACGCGTCATCCAATCTTTGATATCTTTAACACACTCTGTCAATTTGGATAATTTAGCGTTTTCATCCAGCCGTGATGAAATATAGATCTGAGTGTCATCAGCATAACAATGGAAACTAATTCCATGTTTCCTTATAATATTTCCCAGTGGCAGCCAGGGGCGTCACTTCTGCCCAGCCCCCCTAAAAAAATATTTGATTAATAAATTTTTGATCGCTTCAGTCCCCTTTAAAAAAAACTCATTTGAAACGGCGGCAAGCTGCGTCAAGTTTCGGCTCCTCCCCTTATCTGAGTCTGCATGGATTTAGCGCATTTTTCAATCTGCAGTGGCGCCGAGCAGAGCGAACATCATAGAGTACAAGGTGTGTCGTGAGTGCATTTATTGATAGATCGCTATGATATTACATTTGCATCCGTGCAGTTCTTTGTCATAAATGCATTGCAGTTTACATAATGAAATGTTACTGGAGCATTGGGAGCAACACGGGACGGTTCGGTTTCTCATCCAATACCTACGTTTCGCTGCTTCAGCCCTTATCACAGTGTGATAGTTGCTTTTTATTCCTACAAAAATGAAGCGATTAACACCCATGAAAACATACTTTAGAAAACGATCATGATTTATTTCAATTTACTTTTTAAACTTTAAAACATATTATTTTGTATTTTGGCATTACATTATGCTGCCATGCACAGAAATGATTAAAGACACACATCATTGTCTGAAAGCACTAGATGGCCTAGAGAGAGAGACATCATGTGGAGTTATTTTGTTTTGGAATAATAAATATAGTTTTGTATTAAGTAATAATGAATCAGGAGAATTGTACCATGATACATATATTAGAGTAAGAGTAGAGTAAAGGGATTTGTGATTTTCTTTTAAGTACTTGATTTATAGAAGTGGCAAATTGATAATTAATGTTGTTATTTTTAATAAATAGAAATAAATATAGAACAGATTAATCATATTGCCAATAGACAGTTACATTAATACACGTTTAGCTGGTTAGTTAAATTATTTTAAATTAAATAGATTTTCACGGGGTGACTTGATGAATAACCAACCGTATTGTTGATTACAAAGGCTAAAAAGCTTAAAAAATAAAATAATTTATATTTCATTGTAGATGGACTTAGTTACCTAGCTTTCCTGGTAGCTTTGTCAGAGAAAATGATTCATAAATCAACCTGCTGTCAGTTGACCCTATGTTTACTTTCTTCACTGACAGACAAAAATGAAAAGCCTAAATCAGTCAAAGCTCAGCTTTAGGAGGGGAAAAGACAGAGCAAGATAAAAACAAAGAGAAAAATAGTGTGATGCTGATGAGGTGAGAAAAAACAGCTGCCCGCACATGGTTTTAAAGCTATTGTCATCCAATTTTTTTGGCCTTCAAAACATCTTAAAATGCACATGTGTAGATCAGAGAAATCAAAATTTTCTCAGGGGAGCATGCCCCCGAACCCCCCTAGATACCTTACATTCAGTACCACAGTGATTATAAAACCATGCCATATGCATGTTACTGGATGAATGAATGAAACTACTTAATAATGAACATTAGACCATAAACTAACTTTTTTTTTTTTTTTTTTTTTTTTTTACATCATATCCTCATTGGGGGCTGAGCCCCCCTAAAATGAAAATCCTAGAATCGCCCCTGGTGGCAGCATATATATTGAGAATAACAGAGGGCCCAGCACAGATCCCTGCGGCACTCCATAGTTTACTGGAGTTATGATCGATTTTTCTCCATTTAAAGAGACAAAATGGTAGCGGTCAGATAAGTATGATCTGAACCAGCTAAATGCTTGTCCTTGAACACCAGTATAATTTTGTAGTCGATCTAAGAGTATTGTGTGATCTATAGTATCGAACGCAGCACTTAGATCAAGTAAAACTAGTATTGAGAAACAAACTTGGTCAGAAGCTAAAAGTAAATCATTTGTGATTTTAACGAGCGCAGTTTCAGTGCTATGATGCGGTCTGAATCCAGACTGAAACTTTTCATAGATGTCATTTTCTTGCAAGAAAGAGCCCAGTTGAGCGGAAACCACTTTTTCTAATATTTTAGACATAAATGGAAGATTTGAAATGGGTCTATAATTTGCTAGGTTATTAAGATCTAATTGTGGTTTCTTAATGAGAGATTTTATAACTGCCAGTTTAAATGTTCTAGGAACATAACCTAAAGATAAAGACGAGTTAATAATATTGAGGAGAGACTCTTCCACTACAGGTAACACTTCTTTCAGTAATTTAGTTGGTATAGGATCTAATAAACATGTTGTTGTTTTAGATGAAGTGATAAGTTTATTTAACTCTTTTTGTTCTATAGTTGTAAAGCACTGTAATTGTTCTTGAGGGGTGATAATTGAGGCTGAATTATAAGGCGCGGTTGAAGATTGAACGTTTACAATTGTGGTTCTGATACTTTCTATTTTCTCAGTGAAGAAGTTCATGAAATCATTACTACTGAACTGTAACGGGATATTTTGTTCGGGTGACGTCTGTTTATTTGTTAGTCTAGCCACGGTGTTAAATAAAAACCTAGGATTATTTTGATTATTTTCTATTAGTTTGCGGAGGTGCTCAGCCCTGGCCGCTTTTAGGGCCTTTTTATAACGTGACATACTGTCTTTCCACGCGATTCTAAAGACCTCTAAATTATTTTTTTTTCCATTTGCGCTCTAAATTACAGGTTTCTCTCTTTAGAACATGCGTAGTATTGTTGATAAATTATCTATGGTGGATGGAAGGATTGTTCTGCCTGGTTGATAACGCGGCGCCGCATGACATATTACAGCAGTACGTAATATGCAAGTTACCATTGAATGGTCAGTGACATCATCACTTTGTGGAATGATATCTATATCAGTTGGATCGGTTCCATATGATATAATTAAATCGAGTGTATGATTAAGACGATGAGTTGGTCCGGTGACGTTTTAAAAGCTTTTTAACTTTCTGGAAAAGCAAATTGCCTCCTTCTTTCCAGCTTTGGCTTAACGAACTTACAAATACTCTGCATCTGAAACGTATACGGCTCCATCTAAGGAATAAAAGACAACAGTTTGCTAAAATTTGGGAACCCTTCATAAGGTGGAGGAGACTTGGAGGAAAGAGTTGATGACTCAATTTGAGTCAATTTCAAATTAATTCCAATGGAAGTAGGAATGAACTAAAAAACGTTGACTCTATTCTGCTCATTCCTCACCGTGGACACGCACCATTATGAATGCCCGTGCAGTCATGAGCATTTTAGTTTCATTTTAAAGGGTTGCGGTGCCACCGGCTTGGGCACGTAATCGCTGCTCGCATCTACTGTATATTTATTCTTATTCTTATGACTATTCAGGCACTTTTGGGGCCTTTAACATGCTCAAAAACTCTTGAAACTTTGCACACGGGTCAGAACCCGTGGCCATCAGGGCCGGGCTGAAGCTGGTACACGGGTGTGGCAGGGGGGCTTGATAGCACCACCTGGAACGGGATCCGAACACTTGTCCATAAATCAAACACACTTGCATGTAATAATATGAAACTCGGTACACATATGGATCTCATCGGGCCGAACAACTTTCGTGCTCTAAGTTTTACGCCAGCCCAACAGGAAGTCGGCTATCATGGGTTGTTTGGAAACGCATGTTGTGGAATTTTATGTACTCCTCTTAGGGAATTCATCCGATATCCACCAAACTCAGTCAGCGTGAAGTCAAGACATTGAGGTTGCTAAATTGCGGACAGATTTTTGATGTCGAACGGTCTGGCTGTGGCGAGGAAACGAATTTATGGCGAATAAGGGACACAGGAAGTGTGCTATAACTTCAGCATACATTAACTGATCTTGATGAAACTTACACAGTGTGCGTTGTAAGAGGCCGATCACATGGATGTGACTACTGTGAGTCAAAGTTATAGCACCACCAAAAGGCAGCAGGAAGTGTGTCACTTTCAGAATGCTTTGAAATCACCCTCTTAATTTTACCCGATTTCCTTCAATCTTCATGTGTATAATGTAAACACACGGGAGATGTAGACCTGTGAAAGGATTCTTGATATCTTAAATACTGTTGCCGTGGCAACGCATCAAACTTTAATTTTCAGGAATGTCTGAGGTCTATCTACATTGGGCTTAAAGGATTAGTTCACTTTCAAAAAAATAATTTGCTGATCATTTACTAACTCCGATGTCATCCAAGATACCCATGTCTTTCTTTCTTCAGTCGAAAAGAAATTAAGGTTTTTGAGGAAAAAATTCCAGGACATTCAGGATGCAAGAAATAAGGGTCTTATCTAGCGAAAAGATCGGTCATTTTCAAAAAAAAAAAAAAAAAAAAAAAAATTATATATATATATATATATATATATATATTATATATATATATTATATTATTATATATATATTATATATATATATATATATATATATATATATATATATATATATATATATATATATATATATATATGTTTTAGTGGTAAAACAAGTCTCCTATTTTTACTCCTTGTTCCTTGTCCACTGTGAGAGATGCTGATGCTATGATACTGACGCGTACCATAAATAGATCCAGAGAGGCGTGTTGATGTTCCAAACAAATAACTGAAGTTTATTAAATCAAAAATAAAGATGCATTGTAACATAAAACAAAACAAACAACTTTTAGGGTGCTTGCAGGTTTGTTGCACCATGCCACCCTAGCTCCATGTGTACGGTCAAAAGACTGTGTGCTCTTGCACAAGCGCCCCCTTCCTGTCAGGGGTGGCCTATCCTTTATACAACCTTTCACCTCTCACCTATGGAGGGCACACACTCAGAAAAATAAACACAATTAACAACACACAACAAACTGATATTTAAATGAACAAATTTATACAAATTAAATAAAGTGGTAAGTATGGCTCCTACACCCGGCCCCTAATTGAGCGTTTAAGCATCAATTTCAATACATTAAATGTAAATGGAGCCAAATGAGTCCATACAAGAAAAATTAATACTCATCCTTTAATTATTCCTCAGTCGTCACCTCTATGGCCCAGATCTAACCCTCTGAATCTTCCAATAGTAGGCAAAGTTTGGTAATAGGTCTTTCTAAGAAACCAGTCTTTGTCTTAAGTTTAACAGTTCTTATGAGTCCTTTGGAATCAGGAAAAACTTCTGTTACTCTTCCAATAGGCCACGATCCACGAGGTGCTGAACTGTCCACAACTAACACAATATCTCCTTTCTGCAATCCTCTTTTTGCAGTTACCCATCTCTGTCGTTCCTGTAGTAATGGTAAGTATTCTTGTGACCACCTCTTCCAAAACAGGTCTGCTAAATATTGTACTTGCCTCCACCGACGTCTGTTGTATACGTCTGACCTTTGAAACAATCCAGGTGGCAATGTAGGGCTAGACTTTAACAGGAGAATGTGATTTGGTGTCAAAGGTTCCAGATCATGATGGTCATCAGACAATGTGGTAATGGGACGACTATTCAAAATCGCTTCGATCTCACAAAAGAGTGTTTGTAGTCCTTCATCATCGAGGGTGTGATGTTGTAAAATAGAGCAGAAGATCTGCCTCACCATTCGAATGAGCCTCTCCCATACTCCCCCATGATGTGAGGCTGCTGGAGGATTAAAAGTCCACTGAATTCCTTTCTGGAGCATTGCCTTCTGGATTCTACTTTGGTTCCATTCTGAAAGTGAATTCTGTAATTCTCTTTTTGCACCCACCAGGTTAGTCCTGTTATCAGATCGAATATGCATTACTTGGCCTCTTCTGGCTATGAATCTTCTTAAAGCGTCAATGCAGGAATCTGTGTTCAGTGAGTGAGCCATTTCTAGGTGAACTGCCCTGCTTGTCATGCAAGTGAAAATAACCCCATATCTTTTTACCTGACTTCTTCCTCTTTTTGTCACAAAAGGTCCAAAGTAGTCAACGCCAACATTGCTGAAAGGTGGGAGATCAGCTTGTAGTCTTTCCTTTGGTAAATCTGCCATCTTTTGCTCTCCAATCTTTCCTCTTACACGCTTGCACACAACACATTTAGAAAGAACTTTACGGGCTGCAGGATTGGCATTTATAATCCAATATTTCTTTCTCAGGTGTTAGAGAACATGGTTTCTGCCAGCATGTCCGAGCTGTTCGTGTATGTGTTGAAGGATAAGTGTAGAGATGTGAATATCTTTTGGAAGTATTATTGGTCGCTTGGTCTCCTCAGGCATTGCAGACTTGTCCAACCTTCCTCCAACCCTCAAAACTCCATCATCCATCACCGGATCTAGCTTGCATAGGCTGCTGAATCTTTTCAAGCGCTTTCCAAAAAGTGATGTCTTTTTAATTCTTGACATTTCCTCTGAATACCTTTGTTTCTGGCAAAACTCAACAATTCTTTTCTGCTTTACAGAGATCATCCGACCATATGGATTGTCCACAAAGTGATGTCGTGAATGCTTTAATTTCATTGCATACCTTGTTTTGGCTCTGAATGTCCTTATTCAAGCAGGTTGCCTGTATTTCTTTTCTTTTTGCAGTAAGCAATCGAAGGATATTCTTGAACTTCGAGGAACCACGCTACTGCCAACTTTAGCTTTGTCCAACTTGAGAAATAGTTAAGCAGTTGGCTGGTAGGATTTTCCTTTTCTTTGATGACAGTACTATAAACAGTGGTGTTCCTTTTAACTTCAAGATCATCGAGTGAGAGTGATATGGAAATGGGTCCCAGGGACTCTTTAGGCCATTCCTCTTCTTTCTTCCATAGAAAGTCTGGTCCATGGATCCACTCTTTGCACTTCACCAATGTGCTGGCACTCACTCCTCTTGATGCTAAGTCAGCAGGGTTCTGCTTTGTCCTGATGAATTTCCGCTGTTTAACATCTGTGTTTTCTCTAATAACAGAGATCCTATTTGCTACAAATGTGCGGAATCTTGCATTCTCATTTGCAACGTATTTCAGCACTGACTGACTATCAGTCCAAAATGTTGAGCTTTTGAGATCGAGCTCCAAAGCTTTTCTTACCATAATGTCCACTCTGACTGCTAGCACTGCAGCTGTAAGTTCTAGACGTGGAATTGTGACGTGCTTAAGTGGGGCCACTCTGGCTTTTCCCAACATGAAAGACACATGTACAGTGTGCATATCATCAGTCAGTCTCAAGTAACTCACTATGCCGTATCCTTGTTCACTAGCATCAGAGAAATGATGCAGCTCTGCTTGCTTCAGCATTCCAAAACCAGTAGGCTTTACACAACGTGCCACTCTGAAATCTATCTCGTCAAGATCCTTTATCCACTTTGTCCACTTATTCACTGCAGCCTGTGGTATTTCCTCATCCCAACCACATTTACTTCTACAGAGGTCTTGGATAAGCAATTTGGCAGGTAGAGTAAAGGGACTCAAAAATCCAAGTGGATCATAGATGGAGCTCACAACTGATAGTAAGTTTCTTCGGGTGTGGGATTTGCACTTGACAGTGATATTGAACTTAAACACATCATTCTCCACACACCACAACAATCCAAGAGCTCTTTCAGTGGGAAGCTTTTCCCTATCGAGATCCAATTCTCTTACATTCTGAGCTCTGTCTTCTTTTGGAATATGTGCAAGAACAGTGCGACTGTTACTCACCCATTTTGTGAGGTGGAATCCTCCTGTTTGACAGAGAGATGTTAGGTCTTTCACCAATTCTACTGCTTTATGCTCTGTTGGAAGGGACTTCAAGCAATCATCTACATAGAAGTTGTTCTCAACAGTGTTTATCACCTCAGTTTGAAAACTGTCTTTGTTGTCTTTGGCTGTTTGCCTCAGAGCAAAGTTTGCACAGCTGGGGGATGAGACTGCCCCAAATAGATGTACCATCATTCGATGTTCCACAGCAGGCATGCTAACATCACCACTTGGCCACCAGAGGAATCGCAAGAAGTCAACATCTGATCTTGACACTCTGACCTGATGGAACATTGCTTTGATATCGGTCATAACTGCTACAGGTTCTTGGCGAAATCTGGTCAAAACATCAAAAAGTGTGCTGGTCAAATCAGGACCCTGAAGAAGCTCTGAGTTGAGGGATTTACCTCGAAAAGTAGCAGCACAGTCAAAGACCACCCTTATGGTCTGTTTTCTGGGGATGATACACACCATGATGTGGGATGTACCACAATTGACCATCTGATCTTTTCAGCTCTTGTTGCGGAACCACTTCAGCATAGCCCTTATTTATGACTTCTGTTAGAAATTCAGTATAGTCAGTTTTGAATTTTTCATTCCTCTTGAACTTTCTTTTCAAACTTTGAAGTCGCTGTTCTGCCACTTGGTAATTGTTAGGCAACACTGTGTCGTCTTTGCGAAAAGGTAGATCAAGAGTGTAATGTCCATTTTTCAACTTTATTGACTCTTCTGCAATCTTGATGAATCTTTTGTCTTCTATAGACATTTCAGCCTTCTCTTCATTTGACCTCTCATTAAAATCATGGTTGTATTGTTGCATCAACATTTCTTCCAAGTTCGAGACAGAAATTCTGTTAACAACAACACCATCACAGCTGTTTCTGTTTGCTGTGTTTTTGCCTTGTAAAGGACCATTAATAACCCATCCTAGTAGGGTCTTAACTGCATATGGCCCATCCCCTTGGCTATTAAGGATTTCCCAAGGTTCAATGGCTTTGGGAGCATTGCTTCCAATCAACAACTCCACCTTGGCTGGAATCCTAAGAAACTGTACCTGACTCAGGTATGGCCATTTAGATAGTTCTTCCTTTGTGGGAATGTTACAGGTGTCAACAGGCATGATCTTTTGGGTGTAGACTTCTGGCAGGTGGATGAAGTTACTTTCTTCCAGCGAAGAAACTTCCAACCCACTGACAATGTAAGAGGGCACAGACTTATCCTGGCTCATTGTTTGAAGAAGAATATTGGTCTTTCTTCCAGTAATGTTGAGTTTCCTCATAATATCCTCTGTGCAGAAGCTTGCCGAGCTACCAGGATCAAGAAAGGCATATGTGTGCAGAATTTTACTTCCTTTTGAACTTTTAACCTGTACTGGTACAATTGACAACAAACACTCTGTATAAATCTGCATGTTTCTGACTCCAGCATGCTTACCATCTTGAAGAGAGACCTGTGTGCTACTCACAGGTGTTTTCTTAAGTTGTTTTGAAGATTCCAACGCTTTAATGTGTAACACACTTGGATGCTGTTTGTTGCATATGGAGCAGTGAAGATGCTGTGTGCAGTCTTTACTCAGATGTCCTCCTTTGGTTAAACACCCAAAACAGATTCCATTCTGTCTAACAAAGTTGATCTTTTCCCTGTGTGGCTGCTTTTCAAACTGCAAGCATGACATCAAATCATGTCCATTGTTACAGTAGAGACATGATATTGGCTGGGAATCCTTAGATGGGGTCTGTGGTGAGTTCACATGCACATTAGTAGCAAAACTGCCTTTGGATTTGGGTTTCAATACTTTGGGCTTTCCTTGACTTGGGCTTGAGTCTTGGATATCACCAAATATTGGGTCTGAGACAATGTTAGCTTGTTTTTCAATGAAGCTGACGAGATCTGCCATCTTTACCTTGGTCCTCCTCTGTTCTTGCAACTCAAATGCCTTTGTGCGCCACCTCTCTCTGAGCTTGTATGGGAGTTTAAAAGCAATACTCCTCATATTGGAGACCGTGTCCAGCTCTTCCATGAACTCCAAGTCTTCCATACTATTACAGCAGCTTCTAAGAAACAATGTGAATGCCTGTAAAGCCTTTGGATCTTCTGGTTTGATTGAAGGCCAGGAGAGTGCTTTTTCGATATAAGCACATGAAATCCTATATGCATTACCAAAGTGTTCTTTCAATAGCTGCTTTGCCTTTTGGTAACCTTGGTTCGATGACATGTGTTGGCAACTTCTTACCAGCTCCTGTGGTAGCCCCCTTGTGTACTGAATGAGAAAGTGCAGCCTGTCTGCATTATCATCCGTCTTAGTTTCAATGATGTGCTCAAAAGAATGAAGGAATGACCTGTACTGCAGAATATCTCCACTAAACATAGGAATTTCCCCTCTTGGTAAGGTGGAAAGAAGTTGTTGTTTTACAAGCATGTCTGTCAAGTTGTTTTGTTTTTGAAGAATTCTAGCAAGATCAGGCCCTTGAATGACATTAGAAGATGATTCTCTACTTTCTTGAGGTCTTGCTTGAGCTGTATGAGAGATTTGTGCAGGGGATTTGGAGTCAGTGTTCACAGTGGTGGATTGTTGAATTGCATTGATATTCTGAGAATAAGAATGTCTTGCAGTCTGAGTTGGGAAAGTTTCTTTTGGGCTCACATCTTGTGCATTTGTTGCACTGGAGAGGTTTTTATCCAGCATCTGTTATCTTCATCATTTAGCTGGTCATTCACTTTTAGAGCAGAAGAAACTTGAGTACTAGTTTGAGAGTCAGGTTCTTGAATAGTAGACATCCAATTCTCAACAGTAGAAACAAACACATCAACTTGTTTCATTCTTGGTTCATACCAGGTTTTCAGGTCTTCAACTTTATCCTCTTCACTCAACACTTGTACATATGATTCTTGAAGAGACTTGAATTCATCAAACATTTCATTGAACTTCATCATGTTTCCCTTTACTTCTTCAAGATATTCAGCATCAGTCATCAAAGAGTTAACAATATTCATTCGTCTTGTAAGGTGTGCCATCTTGCCTGCTCTAGAGGCTTTCAAACGAGCAGCAACCTCATTCAAGTCCTTTTGAGCTGAGTTTGGGAATTGTTCTAGATAAGACTCGTCCATTTTTCCAACAAGCAAATGTCCTCTTTCCAACGACACAAACTTTTAAAATTTCCTTTGATTTCCTCTTTAAAATGGCATGCATCAAGACCTTTGAACTCTTTCATCAAATTAATCCTTTCATCCACAGTTTGCAGAATCAAACTTGAAAGTCTTTCCAATAACATTCAAATTGAACTCAGCACATTGATTCCACAAGCACATACCTCTTTGAGGAGTTTCCTTTGTTCTCTGCAACCAATGCCATGCGGTCTTCAAACAGTCCATCCACTCTGTTCAAGTTTAAGGATACTCTTTTCCCAAACATATTCCATTTTCACAAGTCCATTTTCAAAGCAAGTCTTTTGACATGTTTTAGTGGTAAAACAAGTCTCCTATTTTTACTCCTTGTTCCTTGTCCACTGTGAGAGATGCTGATGCTATGATTCTGACGCGTACCATAAATAGATCCAGAGAGGCGTGTTGATGTTCCAAACAAATAACTGAAGTTTATTAAATCAAAAATAAAGATGCATTGTAACATAAAACAAAACAAACAACTTTTAGGGCGCTTACAGATTTGTTGCACCATGCCACCCTAGCTCCATGTGTACGGTCAAAAGACTGTGTGCTCTTGCACCAGCGCCCCCTTCCTGTCAGGGGTGGCCTATCCTTTATACAACCTTTCACCTCTCACCTATGGAGGGCACACACTCAGAAAAATAAACACAATTAACAATACACAACAAACTGATATTTAAATGAACAAATTTATACAAATTAAATAAAGTGTTAAGTATGGCTCCTACATATATATATATTATATATATATATATATATATATATATATATGTATAATATATATATATATATATATGTATAATATATATGTATAATATATATTTATATATATATATATATATATATGTATAATATATATATATATATATATATATATTTTACATATATATATATTATATATATATATATATATATATATATATATATATAAATAAATGTATAATATATATATATATATATATATATATATATATATATATGTATAATATATATATATATATTAGGGGTGTAACGGTACGTGTATTCGTACCGAACCGTTTTGGTACAGGGCTTTCGGTTCGGTGCACGTGTGTACCGAATGACTGAATGCAATATTTTGTGTGGGAACATAGGTACATTTTCGTGTTTCCACACGAACATATTAAGTGGCGGAAGTCTCCGCGTTCAGCGCAAATCCCGCCCTGCAGCTGATTCTAATGTTTTTTCCTATTAGACATTCTCTGGTTTTACCCGTGTTTTACCCGTCGTCACTGTAACAATGAAATAGACTGCAGGGCGAAAAAAAGCTTTTCCGCTTCGTGTGCGCCGCCGCAATCTCCGTTCCGTGGGGCGTGTGTGTGTGTGTGTGTCGACGACCCGCTGCGCTCTCTGCTCAATGTTCGAGTCCGTGTTTGCGCTGCGCGTTCTGCTCTGTCGTTAACGGCCCAAACACTCGAATCATGTACCGATCACGCACTGGAAAAGCAAAGTCCGCTCATATAAGGAGAAATTTCTCAGTAGTAACTTAGATTTCTGTTTGCTGAGCTGGTATAGTCATGGTGGCAACAATGGTAAAATGACCTGCTCTGATCACATGCTCTGGTAATAATAGCTTTGTACTATAGCTTTGGACTATATTTTATTTTGATAATTATTAAAAAAGTGGAAAAAAAAATCTTAAATTGATTATGTTGATTGATTATTGAAAAATAATAATACATTAATATATTTGTTTAATATTTTAATATAGGGCTATTTTCTGTTCCTGCACTGTAATCATAGTTATTTATTTATATTTTTCATTATATTTTATTATTCGATATTGGTTTGAGACTGAGAGTATTTTATTTAGTGGAGAACTTTGCAGCAGTATTTTATTTCTTATTTTTTTTTTATTTTATATCTATTTTATTATATTTTATTAAAAAGTGTTTAAAAAAGTGTAAACAACTTGTTAAAAAAAGTTTATAGTAATAAACAACCTGCAGTTTAATGTTTGCATTTCTTTCCCTTACTGTACCGAAAATAAACCGAACCGTGACTTTAAAACCGAGGTACGTACCGAACCGTGATTTTTGTGTACCGTTACACCCCTAATATATATATATATATGTATAATATATATATATATATGTATAATATATATATATATATATGTATAATATATATATATGCATAATATATATGTATAATATATATATATATATACAGTGCCCTCCACAATTATTGAACCCCCTGGTAAATATGATCAAATTGGCTGTAAAAAATAAATCTGCATCGATTATCCTTGTGATCTTTCATTCAAAAAATGTGCAAAATTCTAACCTTTCATTGAAGTAAAAGAATTGAAAGTGGGGGGAAATCATATTATGAAATAAATGTTTTTCTCCAAAACATGTTGGCCACAATTATTGAAACCCCTAGAATTTTTTACGAGTAAAATATCTCTGAAGTATATTCCCATTAATATTTCCCTTTTTTAGTACACCAGGGTGACTAGGAACATGAAACTGTCCAGCTATGACTTCGTGTTTCACAGGAGTTTATATATGAGGAAACACAAAGGCCAAATCCCCTTAATCATCCATCACAATGAGTAAAACCACAGAATACAGTTCTGATGCGTAGCAAAAGATTGTTGAGCATCACAAACTAGAAAGTGGCTGTAAGACAATAGCTAAAGAATTGAAAATCCCCATTTTGACCATCAGGGCAATAATTAAGAAGTTATAACCAACTAAAGATGTTATGAATCTGCCAGGAAAAGGACGTGTGTCTATACTGTCTTAATGCACGGCGAGTATGAAAGTTTGAGTGGCCAAAGACTCTCCAAGGATCACAGATGGAGAATTGCAGAGATTAGTTGAGTCTTAGGGTCAGAAAGCCTAAAAAAAAATTATCAAACAACCCCTACATCCCCACATGTTGTTTGGGAGGGTTTAAAAAAAAAACGTCCTCGCTCATCCAAAAACAAATTCCAGCAAATTTAATTGCCAGACACGACTGGATCTTCAAACAACACAGGGTTCTGTGGTCAGATGAGACTAAAACAGAGCTTTTTGGCAGCAAACACACTAGATGGGTTTGGTGAACACAAGGATAAAAAGTACCCTATGTGTACAATTTAATATACCATTGGATCTTTAATGTTGTGGGCATATTTTTCTGCTGGAGGTCCTGGATTTCTTGTTCAGATACATGGCATTGTGGATTCTATCAAATATCAACAGATAAAAAATCAAAACCTGACGCCTTCTGCTAGAAATCTTATAATATGCCGTGGTTGGATCTTCCATCAGGACAACGATCCAAAACAAACATCAAAATCAAAACAAAAATTTGTTGTGGAGCACAAAATGAAGCTTCTGCCATGACCATCCCAGTTCCCTGACCTGATGAGTGGAGTGAACTGAAGAGGAGAAGCACCAACATGGATCTGGGAATCTGAAGGATCTGGAGAGATTCTGTGTGGAGGAATGGTCTCTGATCTCTTGTCAGTTATTCTCCAAACTCATCAGGCATTATAGGAGAAAACTCAGAGCTGTTATCTTGGCAAAAGGAGATTGCAAAAAGTATTTAATAAAAGGGTTTCAATAATTGTGGCCAACGTGTTTTGGAGAAACACATTTATTTCATAATGTTATTTTCCCCCCACTTTCAATTCTTTTATTTCAATGAAAGGTTAGAATTTTGCACATTTTTTAAATGAAAGATCACAAGGATAATCGATGCAGATTTATTTTTTACAGCGAATTTTGATCATATTTACCAGGGGGTTCAATAATTGTGGAGGGCACTGTATATATGTATAATATACACTCACCTAAAGGATTATTAGGAACACCATACTAATACTGTGTTTGGCCCCCTTTCGCCTTCAGAACTGCCTTAATTCTACGTGGCATTGATTCAACAAGGTGCTGAAAGAATTCTTTAGAAATGTTAGCCCATATTGATAGGATAGTATCTTGCAGTTGATGGAGATTTGTGGGATGCACATCCAGGGCATGAAGCTCCCGTTCCACCACATCCCAAAGATGCTCTATTGGGTTAAGATCTGGTGACTGTGGGGGCCATTTTAGTACAGTGAACTCATTGTCATGTTCAAGAAACCAATTTGAAATGATTCGAGATTTGTGACATGGTGCATTATCCTGCTGGAAGTAGCCATCAGAGGATGGGTACATGATGGTCATAAAGGGATGGACATGGTCAGAAACAATGCTCAGGTAGGCCGTGGCATTTAAACAATGCCCAATTGGCACTAAGGGGCCTAAAGTGTGCCAAGAAAACATCCCCCACACCATTACACCACCACCACCAGCCTGCACAGTGGTAACAAGGCATGATGGATCCATGTTCTCATTCTGTTTACGCTAAATTCTGACTCTACCATCTGAATGTCTCAACAGAAATCGAGACTCATCAGACCAGGCAACATTTTTCCAGTCTTTAACTGTCCAATTTTGGTGAGCTCGTTTAAATTGTAGCCTCTTTTTCCTATTTGTAGTGGAGATGAGTGGTACCCGGTGGGGTCTTCTGCTGTTGTAGCCCATCCGCCTCAAGGTTGTGCGTGTTGTGGCTTCACAAATGCTTTGCTGCATACCTCGGTTGTAACGAGTGGTTATTTCAGTCAAAGTTGCTCTTCTATCAGCTTGAATCAGTCGGCCCATTCTCCTCTGACCTCTAGCATCAAAAAGGTATTTTCGCAAACAGGACTACCGCATACTGGATGTTTTTCGTTTTTCACACCATTCTTTGTAAACCCTAGAAATGGTTGTGCGTGAAAATCCCTGTAACTGAGCAGATTGTGAAATACTCAGACCGGCCTGTCTGGCACCAACAACCATGCCACGCTCAAAATTGCTTAAATCACCTTTCTTTCCCATTCTGACATTCAGTTTGGAGTTCAGGAGATTGTCTTGACCAGGACCACACCCCTAAATGCATTGAAGCAACTGCCATGTGATTGGTTGATTAGATAATTGCATTAATGAGAAATTGAACAGGTGTTCCTAATAATCCTTTAGGTGAGTGTATATATATATACTTCCCTCTCCCTAGACACTTCCTCCAGCTCTTCTGGGGGGACACCGAGGCGTTCCCAGGCCAGCCGGGAGACATAGTCTCTCCAGCGTGTCCTAGGTCTTCCCCGGGGTCTCCTCCCAGTGGGACGCACCCGGAACACCTTCCCGGGAAGGCGTCCAGGAGGCATCCGGAACGGATGCCCCGAGCCACCTCAGCTGACCCCTCTTGATGTGGAGGAGCAGCGGCTCTGAGCTCCTCCCGAGTGACCGAGCTTCTCACCCTATCTCTAAGGGATCGCCCAGCCACCCTGCGGAGAAAGCTCATTTCGGCCGCCTGTATTCAGGATCTTGTCCTTTCGGTCATGACCCAAAGCTCATGGCCATAGGTGAGAGTAGGAACGTAGATTGACCGGTAAATCGAGAGCTTCGCCTTGCGGCTCAGCTCTTTCTTTACCACGACAGACCGGTACATCGACCGCATTACTGCAGAAGCTGCACCGATCCGTCTGTCAATCTCCCGTTCCATCCTTCCCTCACTCGTGAACAAAACCCCAAGATACTTAAACTCCTCCACTTGAGGCAGGAACTCTCCGCCAACCTGAAGTGGGCAAGCCACCCTTTTCTGAACTGAGGACCATGGCCTCGGATTTGGAGGTGCTGATTCTCATCCCAGCCACTTCACATCCGGCTGCAAACCGTCCCAGTGCATGCTGAAGGTCCTGGCTTGATGAGGCCAACACGACAACATCATCCACAAAGAGCAGAGACGAAATCGTGTTGTCACCAAACCTGACACCCTCCGGCCCCTGGCTGCACCTAGAAATTCTGTCCATAAAAATCATGAACAGAACCGGCGACAAAGGGCAGCCCTGCCGGAGTCCAACACGCACCGGGAACAAGTCTGACTTACTGCTGGCAATACGAACCAAGCTCCTGCTTCGGTCGTACAGGGACCGGACAGCCCTTAGCAAAGGGCCCCGGACCCCATACTCCCGGAGCACCCTCCAAGTCAAGTCAAGTCATCTTCATTTATATAGTGCTTTTAACAATGTAGATTGTCTCAAAGCAGCTTTACAGAGATAAGCGTATAATTTAAGGTAACAGAGATTGTTTCGGCTTTACAGTAGAGTTAAGCTATTTCCATCTAAAGTTAGTTTTAATTGATTTGGTTCCGTCGCAATGATCATTTGTTATTAAATTAGGGGCCGCTAAGACGACACCATTCTCTCTACACAGACTTTAAACGCGAACCTGTGAGAAACACTGATGGCGTTCACATGCGCATTTAGAATGGGTTCTATAGTTATGTGCGTTTGAATATAAGCAGGTTTGGAATTCCCTACAAGCCAAGCCTAAAAAAAATACTTGTCTTTCCTTATAAATTTTGATAAGGAATTTTATTTTATTTGTTGCTTTGGGGTAGGACCGCGAGACGAATTTTCCCGACAACGCCTTATCTGTAGAGTGGTAGTGGGATCCTCCATAGGGAGAGACTAGTTGGCACTTCAGCACTGCGTTGTCATCCACAGGCCGCCGCGAGGGACACAGTCGAATGCCTTCTCCAAATCCACACAGCACATGTGGACTGGTTGGGCAAACTCCCATGAACCCTCCAGCACCCTGTAGAGGGTATAGAGCTGGTCCAGTGTTCCACGGCCTGGACAAAAACCACACTGTTATATATACATACATATATGGGTTTGCTTATATATGTATGTATATATATATATATAATTTTTTCTTTAGAAAATGACCGATCGTTTCGTTAGTTAAGACCCTTATTTATCGACTGGGATCGTGTAGAGACTTTGAAGCTGCATTGAGATGGACATTTGAACCTTCAAACCGTTGGTTGCCATTGAGGTTTTTGAGGAAAACATTCCAGGATTTTTCTTCATATAATGGACTTCAATTTCTTTTCGACAGAAGAAAGAAAGACATGGATATGGATGACATCGGAGTAAATTATCTGCAAAACATTTTTTGAAAGTGAAATAATCCTTTAAGAGTCAACAGTTTTTGTGTTTTAAGTTGATTATTTGTTTTTGTGTCTGTTTTGTCGCCCCCCGATTGTCGCCCCCCGGTGACTGGTCCTAGTATAGTTCATAAGCCCCGCCTCCCCGTGTTATTCAATGGGACTTGAGAGACCAACTAAACAATTTAATTACACTTCAAATATCTTTTTTCCAAGGGTGGTTTCTGTCATTTACTGTTGTTTTTATCACGGTGATGTAAATTTAAGTGTTTGTTTTTAAAATAAGTTTGTTTTTAGTTATTTGATGCTATAAAAACGGTGGTGTGACATCATGACTGACAGCTGTGATTGACAGGTTCTCTGAGCGAAGTAGTCACTGAAACAGACTTTTTTTCGGGATCTTCTGAGGACTGAGGAGATTGGAGCTTTAAATTTAATATCAAAATTTCTATAATTACTTATTTCACACCTAGAGTGAGGGCGGGGCCTTGATTTCGCGGCTTTACTTCCTGCTCACTACTGCGCAGGTGTGGTCCCGAAATTGCTACTGCGCAGACTCAAGCCCCAAGATGTCATCGGGACACTGGCGGTTTCACTTCTCACCAATGGAAGAGAGCGAAGGTGCGTCGTCCATATTTTTTTACAGTCTATGCTACTACCATACAGAAAAAATGAGTCAGAAGACTGAAATAAGAGGTTGAAATGAGGTCAGATCCAGATGGATTAAGCTTTGATAAAGCATTCCTGTTTATTTTTGTTACATTTTTATTGAATTTTAATGTAACAAAATTTCCCTCTCAAGGGAACTCGAGCTGCGTCGAAACACTGCGGGAATGCCCCTGCGTGAGTGCGTCATGAAGCACGTATGGAATCAATCCAATGGCGAGACGGAACGTCATAGGCGGGTGACGTCATCGACCAGGAAATTATAAAGCATCCCAAAGAACACAATGCAATAGCTTCTGTGACTTCAGCAAGCGCTCTGTGTGTGAATCATTTGTCTCTATATTGTCGAAGTGTTTTTGTCTGTCCTTAGTTTCACTAAACAGGAGTTTTTCACATATATATATATACATATATATATACATATATAAACTATATAGAGAGATTGCGAGCGAACAATTTAGGCAGTGTGTTCATCCCTGCACTCGCTATATTACGGGTGGGGATACACACCAGCTCTGTGTTGTTTGTCTGGGAGTGCAGCATGCCCAGTCAGCTCTCGAGGGAGCTGATTGCGAGCATTGTGAGTGTTTTCCTCTTAGAACGCTGCGCTCCCGCCGATCACTCTTCAAGGAGGGTGGTTCGGTTCGCGCTCCCCGCGGCTGGGGTCCCGCTTCTGTCGAGGCAGAGCGGCGGCGTCAGTCGTGGGGATCGCAAATGGATTTGACAGAGGGGTTTGAGACGGGCTCTGCCTTATCTCAGCCTTCAACTGTCAGATCCAGTGCCTCAGTTCTGGGTGTGGAAGCACGCGCTGCGGTTCCTTCCCTTCAGGCTGAGGCCCCAGTACTGCAACTATCCAGTTCTGAGGAGCTGGATGTTGTTAGTATTGGTACAGGAGATACTGAGGACTCGTCACCCTAGTCTCCTGCATGTGAGGATTTGATGGAGGTGCTCACTAGAGCTGTTGATAAATTAAATATTGAATGGCCCGCAGATAAACAGGAGTCTAGAATAAAATCTAAGCTAGATGAACGTTTTCTGCCTTCTCGTGTGCAGCCTCCACGTAGGTGCCTACCGTTTTTTCCAGACCTCCACACTGAGGTGTCGAGGTCCTGGAAGAGACCGGTTTCCTCTCGAATTTATACACCTCAGACTTCCACCTATTCTAATATTATGGGGGCTAGTCATTATGGGTATGGGTCGATGCCAAAAGCTGAAGAGGCACTAGCTAGTCACCTCTCACCTGAGTCAGCATCATCTTTTAAACCCATCAAGCCACTTCGTAACACTTCGGCTTTGGTGGGTAAAGCTTATTCGGCGGCTGGTCAAGCGGCGGCATGCCTTCATACAATGTCCATCTTACAGGCTTACCAGGCAGATTTGTTAAAAGATATGAGCGAGTGTCAGGAGGTTAGTTCAGAAACTGTCAGAGAGCTACATCAGTCAGCGAATCCTGCTCTCCGCGCCACCAAGGAGACGGCCAAATTAGTCGGCCGTTCTATGGCAGCCCTAGTGGCCGCGGAGAGGCATTTATGGCTAAACCTTTCTGGCATGAAAGAGAGAGAAAAATCTTTTCTCTTGGATACTCCGCTTAATCCTGTGGGCTTATTCGGTGACTCAGTGAACACAGTCATCGATAAGTTCCAGGAAGAGAAAAAACATGCGGCAGCATTCCAAAATTCCTCCCCCTCCCTCAGCTAGTTCCTCACACCGGGCGCAACAAAAGCAGAGTGTCGCGTCTCGCGCTCCCCCACAAAAAGATTGGGACTCGGCACGGCGCTCTCAGAAGAAGTCTTCGAGGGGTAAAACTGATCTGAGGACAGTTATTATTGCCAAGAAGGCTTCGTCTAAGAAAAAATCCTCACGCTCCAGGCGTCAGGATGCTGAGGGTAGTCCCTGCCGTGAGAGAGCTGAGTTCACCGCATCACACGGTGCCCGTTCTCTCTCGGTGGCCTCAGGGGATCGCTCCGCCAACCCTGCCTTTATGCCAGGACGCGGACGGTCCCGGCGAGTTTTTCTCGGAGGGGAGCTCACTTCCTCCTCCGAGGGATCCGGAGCAGGCAGGCCAGTTGTTCCCTGCCAGTGCGCCGTTACAGGGCATTGTGTCTGCAGCTCAAAGTATTCCAAATAAAGCCTTCCAAATATTTCTCGTTGGGTTCTGCAAATGATCGAAAACGGTTATGCTATTCAATTCAGGTCTCGTCCACCTCGATTCACAGGGGTCCTGTCCACAGTGGTGGGCCCCGAGCAGGCTCTGGTAATGGAACAGGAGTTAGAGACTCTTTTGCGAAAGGAGGCTATAGAACGGGTTCCTCCTCACAGCAGGGAGTCAGGTTATTACAGCCGATACTTCCTGTCGAGGCACCCTGTCGAGGCAGGGGCTGAGGCCCGGTGAATGGAGACTCCACCCCGAGGTGGTGGAGCTCCTTTGGAAGGAATTTGGTCGTGCCGAGGTGGACCTATTCGCTTCCGAGGAGACATCGCATTGCCCACTGTGGTTCTCCCTGAGCTATCCAGCCCCTCTGGGGTTGGATGCCATGGTGCATGCGTGGCCGAAGTCACGTCTGTACGCATTTCCCCCGATTGCTCTGCTCCCAGGAGTTCTGGAAAGGGTCCGTCGGGATGGGGTCAGTCTTCTGTTGGTAGCCCCGTTCTGGCCGGCCCGAGTGTGGTTTGCGGACCTAGTGTCTCTCCTCGACGGCTCTCCTCTGGAGATTCCGATCAGGAGGGACCTACTCTCTGAGGCAAGTGGGTCGATCCTTCACCTCCGCCCAGAACTGTGGAAACTGTGGGCTTGGCCTCTGAGGGGGCCCAGCTTATAAATTCTGGTCTCTCAACTGAGGTTGTTGAGACCATTCTCCACTCCAGAGCTCCATCCACGAGGAAGTTATACGCCTTGAAGTTGAGATTATTTACTTCTTGGTGTGGAAAACACCAGTTGGACCCGGTTAACTGCCCGGTGGGTGCTGGAGTTCCTGTAGGAGCACTTCTCCACAGGGCTATCCCCCTCCACACTAAAGGTGTACGTGGCGGCACTAGCGGCTTACCACGTCCCTTTGAGTGGAGTCTCTCTGGGGAGACACCCACTTATAACAAGTTTTCTTCGTGGCACTTTGAGGTTGAGGCCAGCAGTCCGCACAAGGGTACCGTCTTGCGATCTGGCCATTGTTTTGGAAGGTCTTTCCCTAGCTCCGTTTGAGCCTATTGAGGAGATTCCTAAGAAGTTTCTCACTCTTAAAACTGTCTTTTTGCTTGCTATTTCATCTCTCAAGAGAATTGGAGATATTCAAGCTCTCTCGGTTTCTCCCTCGTGCTTGGAATTTTCGCCTGGCATGGTGAAGGCGTTTCTCCATCCCAGGCCAGGTTATGTTCCGAAGGTTCCAACTAATGTTGTTAGGCCTATCGTACTGCAGGCTTTCTGTCCTCCTCCTTTCCAGACAATGGACCAAGAGAAACTAAATCTGCTCTGCCCAGTCAGGGCATTAGATGCTTATGTCCACAGAGCTGCCCTGTGGAGAAAGTCTGAACAGTTGTTTGTGTGTTTTGGTTCACCCAGGAAGGGATGTCCTGCATCTAAGCAGAGGATGAGCAAGTGGGTGGTTGAGGCTATCTCACTTGCTTATGAATCGGCTGGTCAGCCTTCACCTTTGGCTGTACGAGCTCACTCTACTAGGAGTATGGCCGCTTCTAAAGCTTTATTGTCAGGAGTTTCACTTCACGATGTCTGTGATGCGGCAGGCTGGTCCTCACCGCACACATTCATCAGGTTTTATGATCTTGACCTCAGCTCCACTCCAGGGGCGCAGGTGCTTTCGTCTGCTTGTGCGCTTTGATTTCACACGGACGGTTACTATTAGCGTTCCCGCAGCGTTTCGACGCAGCTCGAGGTTCCCTTGAAAGGGAACGTCTCGGTTATGTATGTAACCCTAGTTCCCTGAAGAGGGAACGAGATGCTGCGTCACCCTGCCATACTCTCGGCATTCCCGTGATCGACTTGCTTCAGCCTATCAGAAGCTATCGCATTGTGTTCTTTGGGATGCTTTATAATTTCTTGTGGTAACACCATGAAATTACAACAGACGGCGCTAATCTACCTTCAAAAATATATTTAAAAGGCCTAGTCTCTATATTAATCTGAAATACTGCATTAATTGAGAAAATATTTTTTTTAAATTTAATTTGTTTTTAAATTATTTTCAATGGCAAAAATGGACCATAATTATTGCATAAATCAAATCCACTCAAAACACAATTTCACATTTTACAAATTTGACAAAATAAAACAATTTTAGGTGACTGGTCACTTTTGACCGCAAAGAGAATAAGTGTGACTCCCAAATGAGGAGCACCAGAGGGTTTTAAATGTCCTATTGGTTTTTATACAGAGAAATGTATGAAAAAAAAGCTGCTAGATCTGCTTATTTTTCAACCCTATTAGAAGAAAATAAACATAATCCTAGGTATTTATTTGAAACGGTGGCTAAACTAACGAAAAATAAAGCTTCAAGCACCGAAGTTTCCAAGCAACACAGCAGTAATGACTTTATGAACTTCTTCACTTATAAGATTGATAATATCAGGGACAAAATTATAACTATGCAACCGTCTACTACAGTATCACATCAGGCAGTGCATTGTAGTATCCCTGAGGAAAATTTTGATTCATTCGTTGCTATAGGAGAGGAAGAATTTACTAAACTCATTAAATCATCTAAATCTACAACATGTATGTTAGACCCTATACCGACTAAGCTACTGAAAGAAATACTTCCAGAGGTCATAGATCCTCTTCTTAATATCATTAATTCGTCTTTGTCTCTAGGATACGTACCAAAAAACTTTAAGCTGGCTATGATTAAACCACTTGTTAAAAAAACGCAACTTGATCCTTCAGAATTAGTCAATTACAGGCCGATCTCGAATCTACCTTTTCTGTCAAAGATATTAGAAAAGGCAGTATCCTCACAACTGTGTTCCTTTCTTGAAAGAAATGATATCTGCGAGGATTTCCAGTCAGGATTTAGACCGTACCATAGTACTGAGACAGCTCTCCTTAGAGTCACAAATGATTTGCTCTTATCATCCGATCGTGGTTGTATCTCTCTATTAGTGTTACTCGATCTTAGTGCTGCATTTGACACCATTGACCACAACGTTCTTTTAAATAGATTAGAACATTATGTTGGCATTACAGGAAATGCATTAGCATGGTTTAAATCATACTTATCTGACCGTTATCAGTTTGTAGCAGTAAATGATGAGATGTCTCATCGATCACAAGTTCAGTATGGCGTACCACAAGGCTCAGTACTAGGACCGTTGCTGTTCACTCTGTACATGCTACCCTTAGGAGATATCATTAGGAAACATGGCATTAGCTTTCACTGTTATGCCAATGATACTCAGCTCTATATTTCTTCAAAACCTAACAAAACTTATCAATTGACAAAATTAACGGAATGCATAGCGGATATAAAAAATTGGATGACTTGTAATTTCCTACTTCTAAATTCTGAAAAAACAGAGTTTTTAATTATTGGACAAAAAACTTCCTCACGTAATAATCTAGAATACTGTCTAACACTTGATGGCTGCTCTGTGAAGTCTTTGTCGCCGGTTAGGAACCTGGGTGTGCTCTTTGATACCAATCTTTCATTTGAAAGTCACGTGTCTAGTATCTGTAAAACTGCATTTTTCCATCTTAAAAATATATCTAAATTACGCCATATGCTCTTATTGACAAATGCGGAACAAATAGTTCATGCGTTCATGACCTCAAGGCTAGATTATTGTAATGCTCTACTGGGTGGTTGCCCTGCACGCTTAATAAACAAACTACAGCTGGTTCAAAACGCAGCAGCTCGAGTTCTTACCAGAACCAGGAAGTATGACCATATTAGCCCAGTTCTGTCAACACTGCACTGGCTCCCTATTAAACATCGCATCAATTTTAAAATATTGCTGATTACTTACAAAGCACTGAATGGTTTAGCTCCGCAGTACTTGAGCGAGCTCTTAACGCATTATAGTCCGTCACGTCTATTGCGATCTCAAAATTCCGGCCAGTTGATAATACCTAGAATATCAAAATCGACTGCTGGCGGTAGATCCTTTTCCTATTTAGCCTCAAAACTCTGGAACAGTCTTCCTACCATTGTCCGGGAAGCAGACACACTCTGTCAGTTCAAAGCCAGATTAAAGACACATCTCTTTGACCTAGCTTTCACATAATACATTATAGTCTTCTATAATTTAATGTTAAGCTGCATATAGTAGGTCAGCCGGAACCGGGAACACTTCCCAAAAATCCTGATGTACTCGTTACATCATGAGAAGAATGGCATCTACGCTAATTTTAGTGTCTGTGTTTACCCCGAGGTTTTCCTGCAGCCTGCCGGATCCAGGCCGTATCCAGATCTGACGAAGGACCTTCGCCTGGACCGATGACAACGCAGTGCTGAAGTGCCAACTAGCCTCTCCCTATGGAGGATCCCACTACCACTCTATAGATAAGGCGTTGTCGGGAAAATTCGTCTCGCGTTCCTACCCCAAAGCAACAAAATAAAATAAAATTCATTATCAAAATTTATAAGGAAAGACAAGTACTTTGTTTAGTCTTGGCTTGTAGGGAATTCCAAACCTGCGTATATTCTAACGCACATAACTATAGAACCCATTCTAAATGCGCATGTGAACGCCATCAGCGTTTCTCACAGGTTCGCGTTTAAAGTCTGTGTAGAGAGAATGGTGTCGTCTTAGCGCCCCCTAATTTAATAACAAATGATCATTGCGACGGAAGCAAATCAATCAAAACTAACTTTAGATGGAAATAACTTAACTCTGCTGTAAAGCCGAAACAATCTGTTACCTTAAATTATACGTTTATCTCTGTAAAGCTGCTTTGAAACAATCTACATTGTTAAAAGCGCTATATAAATGAAGATGACTTGACTTGACTTGAAATGTATGTCACTTGTTCAAGGCTTTGTATTGTTTATTGTGAATGTCATATGATTAAGTACACTAACCTACATTAGACATCAAATACATATACTCTGCGTCTTTACAGACTATCTGTAACAACATGAACGAAGGAAATCACACAAGAGACACGACAAGAGGACCAGCGTTCATCACACAAGAGACACGACAAGAGCTCACAAGTGTGTTTTTCTAGAATACTCTGTTCTCCTGTTATTTCAGTGCTGTATTTTAGTCAAGGTAAGCCCATCTTCGATTCTATGCTTATTTGGTATTTTTAGTTTCACATAATTCTGTATTTTAATTAGACGCGCTGCTACATTAAACAAAAGCCGCGAGTGAAAAGGAATATTGCAGTCTAATTTGCACTTAAGCCTTTGCTCTTTGACAGTTTCGATTCAGAACATTTTCACATTATTCACTTAATTGCCCGAGCGAAACAGCTGTACTCACTCAAGCGGTGAAAGCATTATCTGTATATCTGTGTAATTTGCACGCTGTCGCGGAAGCGTCAGCGGAAGCGTTCAGCTCTCGTGTTCAGCCTCCTCGTGTGAAGACCGACTCGGGTAAAGACCAGCGACTCCACCGAGCAAGGACACCAGAAAGGCACTTAAGTATCTCCTTTTCCCTTTTCCTTCACTCTTTTTCTCTTATTGTTCACCTTAATCAACATGTGCTTTCAATACATTACTGTTATCTCTCGGCAACGCCCTTTCATCACGCGCAAAAGGCAGCGCAATACTGCCAATCTGCGTCCCATTCTCTCATCCTCACACACTCCTCTCTCTCTTTCCGTGGGTCTATGGAATTGTCAGTCAGCAGTCAATAAAGCTGACTTCATTCCAGCCTTTGCATCTCATTCGACTCTTAGTATCTTGGGCTTGACTGAGACCTGGATTCGACCAGAAGACTCACCAACCCCCGCTGCTCTCTCTAGCAATTTCTCTTTCTCTCATTCCCCTCGCCAGTCTGGGAGAGGTGGGGGTACAGGGCTCCTCGTTTCTAACAATTACAAATACTCCGCGCTCTCTTCTCTATGCAACAACAACTCATTTGAATATCATGCTATTACACTTACAACTCCCATTAAGATCCATATTGTAGTCATTTATCGTCCCCCAGGCCAGCTGGGTAACTTTGTGGATGAGCTGGATGTGCTGCTGTCCACTTTCCCTGAGGACGGCACTCCACTTCTAGTCTTTGGTGACTTCAACATCCATCTCGAAAAGCCGTATGCTGCAGACTTCATCTCCCTCCTAGCCTCCTTCGATCTCTTGGTGAGACCTCTCCATGTTTCAGATCATTTCCTCATTACTTTCAGTCTACAACTCTCTACCCCTGCACCTCCAACCCCACCACCAGTCACTTTCAGACGAAACCTGCGCTCACTTTCCCCCTCCCATCTTTCCTCTGCCGTGTCATCTTCTCTTCCCCCACCCTCACAATTCTCATCTCTGGATGTGAATACCGCAACGGATACCCTATGCTCCACTCTAACCTCTTCTCTAGACAATATCTGCCCTCTCTCCTCCAGGCCAGCACGCGCTACTCCCTCTAACCCCTGGTTATCTGAGGTTCTTCGGGAACACCGGACCGAACTCAGGGCAGCGGAGAGGAAATGGCACAAATCAAAAGACGCATCTGACCTGAGTATATATCAATCTCTCCTCTCTTCCTTTTCTGTGGATGTTCATGCTGCAAAATCTTCCTACTTCCACAACAAGATCAACAGCTCCTCCAACACACGATTACTCTTCAAGACATTCAACTCTCTCCTCTAACAAACGCTAAACACATCATTTGTAGAACATTACAGACCTATCTCTCTCCTACCATTCATTGCGAAGACACTTGAAAGAGCAGTTTTCAACCAAGTAACATCCTTTCTGTCTCTAAACAACCAGCTGGATGTCAACCAATCCGGCTTCAAGAAAGGGCATTCTACTGAGACTGCATTACTGTCTGTCACAGAAGCCCTACGGATCGCAAAAGCTGCTTCCAAATCTTCAGTCCTCATTCTCCTGGATCTGCTGCCTTCGACACTGTGAATCATCAGATCCTTCTGTCCAGCCTCTCATCACTGGGCATCACAGGAACTTCACTCCACTGGTTTGAGTCCTATCTCACAGGTAGGTCCTTCAAGGTCGCATGGAGAGGCGAGCTATCCAGATCGCATCAGCTGACCACAGGGGTTCCCCAGGGTTCGGTTCTTGGTCCCCTCCTCTTCTCCATCTACACCACATCACTGGGACACATCATACAGGCACATGGCTTCTCCTACCACTGCTATGCTGATGACACACAGCTCTTCCTCTCGTTTCAACCAGATGATCCCACAGTAGCTGCACGGGTCTCAACCTGTCTGGAGGACATCTCGGCATGGATGAAGGAACATCACCTGCAGCTCAACCTGCCAAAGACTGAGCTTCTCGTCCTCCCTGCCAATCCGTCTCTACAGCACGACTTCACCATCCAGCTAGAGTCATCATTAATCACCCCATCAAGGTCGGTCAGAAACCTTGGAGTAACGTTTGATGACCAGCTGACCTTCACAGATCACATTTCAAAGACAGCTCGATCATGCAGGTTTGCACTGCACAACATCAGGAAGATCAGGCCTTTCCTAACCTGTTAACCGTTGCCAGAGCGCGGGCGCACTGAAGCGTTTTTTTTTTATAAATAGTTCAAAGTTACTATCAGATTTAATGTTATACCTTGACAAACTATACATCATTACAAAGATATAAGACTCAAGTTTCAGAATTTGACCACTATTGTATTCTGAGAAACTTATAGCGACAGTTATTTCTTAATTTGTGTCAGGAGTTATGAAATGAAAAAATGAGTCGATACCTTTGATATGAATTATGCGCGTCAGCCGCTTTCATTCATAAAAAAACTCCCGTGCCGTCGTCATGACAGCGATACACAAAACAACGTCCTTCCGGGATTTTAGCTAAAAAATGTGCAGATTTGGAGAAATATTGATATATTCTCATAGGTTTACATCAGATTTCTATAGACAGGAATAATATTTATTGAATTTATACCCAAATGTGTCGATGTAATCATTATGAGCGTTTGTATACTCTGTTAATGTGTTTTCAATTCATACCAATAGCCTGAGGGCGCCCTCGCCGCCCTGTGCACAGTATTAGAACATGAAGAAGTGCCATAATCATGTGACAATCCAGGAAGCCTCGAACACACACACAGCTAACAAGAGATCGCGCTGTAACTATGGCTGTAACATGGAGATACAGTCGTTTTGAAGACAATAAACATGTTTGCTATGATATTTGAGGTACCTGTGTTTTTCAATCCATGCCAGGTATTTCCATAATAATAGATTATATTTATAATGTAATGCTAATCTATATAGACTATCATTGTGCAGAACAGTATACAATAGTATATTTTCTGTCTGATTTTTTTTATCTGAAGCCAAATTAGATCACAGAAAATTATTTAAAATACTCGATTTGCTTTATAAAGTAAGTTTATAAGCACAAACATGGTTTTAATCTCATAAATTGTCGTGTATTGATGGTGTGCTAAGCTAACATGCTAGCTAGCCCTAGGTGCACCTGCCACCTAGAAGTTATATTTTTATTATTTTTTGAATGCTTACTGAAATGTTTCTTTATTCAAGAAATGCATTAGATACAGTTTAAAATGTAAGGGTGAACTTTGAGAAAAGAAATTAGTGACTGAAAACATATGAATAGCATGTGAATAGCCAGTCGTTAGTAACTATAATGCAGACAAAAGAAATGCATATTTACAGCCATAACCGGGCTGGAGAGGTGTGAATGTGTGCAGGGGGAGACTGAGACTGAATGGGGCTCGTTTGCACCACAAAACAATAAAGACAATATACTGCATAGATGGTAAGAAGATGACAATAAATATCAGTAGCATTTTAGCATCAAATCAAAATAAAGTCACATGACATGGTCTTGAAAAACATTTCACTAAATACAGAGTTTTGGACTTATTATCTTAAGATTTTAAACATAAAATGTTTAGACATGTGGCATTAGCTGTAGTGCATTTCTAGATTGCTCCAGGGCCAACTTCAATTTTATTTTCATGAGGATGTTTCATAAAAAATAATTTCTAATAACTTTACAAAATTTTGAAGCTATTTATAACAATTTTTGTCATTATGACAATAATTAATTCTACATTACAATAAACTGCCAGGTGTCAGCTTTCAAATGAGATCATACTTGTGCTTTTAGTACAAAGGGTTCATGAACTGTATCTGTTTCAGTTTGGGTATGTCATTTCTTGGGATTTTTCAAAAGTGGGGTTGCAGCTTAACAGGCTAACTGAGCATGCAACACAACTTCTCGTCCAGGCCCTGGTCATTTCTAGGCTTGACTATTGCATTGCTCTTCTGGCCGGTCTTCCATCATGTGCAACTAAACCTCTACAGATGATCCAGAATGCTGCAGCTCGTCTTGTCTTCAACGAGCCCAAGAGGGCCCACGTCACTCCTCTGTTCCTTTCTCTGCACTGGCTACCTCTCGCTGCTCGCATCAAGTTCAAGGCATTGACGCTTGCTTACAGATCTGTCACAGGCTCAGCTCCCTCCTACTTTCACTCACTCCTACGAGTCTACATCCCTACCAGACGCCTACGATCGGTCAACGAGCGACATCTCGTGGTTCCATCACAGAGAGCCACAAAATCACTTTCCAGAACATTCTCATTCACAGTTCCATGCTGGTGGAACGCTCTCCCCTCCCTCATCCGGAATGCAGAATCCCTGACAACCTTCAAAAAACAGCTGAAAACCCATCTCTTCCGTGAGCACTTAACCACATAAAAAAAAAAAAAAAACTCCCCTTTCCCTCTAAAAACCTCACTTATCAGGCTTATGCTACTCTGAATAATGCCTGAACTTTGTATCTTGAGCACTTCTTGCGTAGCTTTTGTTTTTGCCTTTTCATGATGACTCGCTTAATCTAGTCCTGCTTTGTAAGTCGCTTTGGATAAAAGCGTCTGCGAAATGACTAAATGTAAATGTAAATGTAAATAATACTTTCATATATTCAGTCAAGTGGGAAACACTTTACAACATGTTACACATTTAATTATAGCCACACATGTTAGGAAATATGGTTGTCAATGCAAACATTGACTGTGAATGAAGCGAAATATATATATATTTTTAAAAGATAAAGATTAATGTAAAAAAAAAGTGTATATATAACTTACCTGAAGACGGTATGGGGCTGATAGTGTCACTGGCTTCACTCACTCCCACTTTACCCACTATCCTATAGCGGATCGAGTACTGTTTTCCAGACTCCAATCCAGTCAGAGTAAAGACTTCCTCAGCGGTGTTCATGATAATCCACTGTTCCTCAGTGCCAGAATCTGCTCTCTCCTGCTGGTATTCCACTCTGAACTGCACAGTTTCTCCAGTTGGGGACTTCTGCAGTTTCAGGGTCACACCGCGCTCCAGGACCTTCATCACTTCTGGTGGAGGAGGCTTCGACACGGGCTGGAACTGTGTGTCTGTCAGCTTCCCTGATTCATAAAGATAGATAGAGGAGCCAGGACTGGAGGGATCAGAGATGGCAGAAATAATGAATCGATATCTCTTTTCATCTTTATTAGCCTCTGAAAAGCTTCTGAAAAGAGATAAGTTCTCTCTCATCTTTGAGATGACATCAGGATTGTTGAACCCCTTTCTGACAGATGCTAACATGCTAGAATTGTGTTTCATTCCCACATCTAGCTCTTTAAACTGATCAGATTCCAGAAACTTCTTCATGGCTGAAAGATACAGGTCTTCATACTTCAGAGATGTGAAGGTCAAGCACACCACAACATCAATATTAGGATCAAGGAGGATGATGTTGAGATGGTTTGAATCTTCAGTATTGATTCCCTCCAGCATCTTGGTTTGAAAGCTCAAGATGTTAAGTTCAGCCTTTGCATGATCTAACCACTGGTTAAGCATGCTAGCATTAAAGGGGGAGCTGTTGTGGATCTTCAGGATGTCTTCCAATGAATGTTGCTCCTTCTCTCCTCCTCGTATAGCAGGCAAGACCTTGGCCACTTCTTTCAGGAGCACCGTTTCGTAAGTGCTAAGAGAGCCCTGAAATAAACGGAGCCTCTCTTTTATGTCTTTGAAAACATTTACCAGAGTTTTTCTGGAGAGGTCGTTGCATGTCCTCTGCACTTCTCCCAGCCCCTCTATTATATCTTCAGTGTTGGAAACCAGACGCGTGCTAATTTCTCTCTCGACCTGAGCAGCTTTTGTATCCAGTAGAGAAAGAGGATAGAGCCAGATTTTTATTGGAACTGCATTCTGTGGATTCTCCTTCAGTATAGTGGGGAGCTTCTTGTACACCTCTAGGGCCTCCATGAAAGTGGTGGGGTTCTGCTCAAGGCGGACGTCACCATAAAATGTGCAGGCAATATTCTCAGCCACTTTCTTTTGAGCATCTGTCATATCTACAGCTCCTTGTCCCTCAATGGAAAATTGAGGAATATTCTCGACCATGATATTCAGTTCTCCCTCAATCTCCTGCTTGTCTTCCTCTTCTGTAAATCTCCGATCAAACACCATGAAAGCCTGAGCTCCGTATAGTACACCTGCGACCACATGAGTTGCAGTTTTCTGGTCAAAGACCTGAGGGTAGGTGATCTGTCCCAACTGAGTCATAGTGAGCTGTTCGAATCTAGAGGTTTCACTGTAATACATTGTAACTCTGGACTGTTGGTTTGAGGATTTGGTGTCACGCAGGAACTTGGCAGATCCTCCCACCTCCACCAGCCCTCCCAAGAAGCTGGCCTTCAGGGAAGCACTAAAATCCAGGAGACTGGACTTACTGGAGAGAGAGTCGGAGCTACTGAACTTCAAATCTGCCCTGGACTGTGGACGACTGTCCAAATCTTCTCTCAAGGATTTCTTATCCCACAGAGTGACACCTGAAATGAGAAATTACTTTTAGAGGTACTAGTGCAAAATGTCCGTGCAAAATCAGTTTTTGTGTGTGTTTTTAGTAATTGTTGGTTTGGTGTGTTTGAGTGCTCATTGTTACCATTACACAGCAAAAGTTCAGTGACATTTTTATTTGTGCATGGTAGAAAGCACACAGTGAACTCCGAGAAAATGCTATGCTTGAGCAAACAGTTTGTGAACGGGCTACTACAAATGATGCCCGTGAAAGAGCCTGTGAACGCATTGAATAGGATATGTTTAGTTGGTGAATAGCATAGGCTACTATTACACAGTAGCGATAACGTTAAGCGCACCAGAATGAAATATAATATTCAGAAGTAAACAGCATAGCTGACTTACAGATTCAGTTAACATCCACAAATGAATAAGTGCGTCGATTCAGGGAGCAGTGCAAAATGCCCGTGCAAAATTGGACATACAAAATAATTTACATACAATAAATGTGCAAATGTGCAGGCTACACAGTGAACTCCGAGAAAACGTTACTTAAGCTCCGCTGCTTTCTTCGACCCTCTCTGTCTCTAGTCCTGGGCTGTGCTCACTCAGTGTGTGTGAGAGGGGGAGTGGCCAGCTGTGCTCACTCAGGCTGCATTCGAAACCGCATACTTCCCTTCTATATGGTAGGGAAAAAAGAGTAGGCGAGCGAAAAAGTATGTACGAATCCTTAGTATTCATAAAAGAGTAGGCGAGAATTACCTGGGTGACGTACTAATTATTGCGATATTCGGACGTACGTATACTCATAGTGCATTCGAATATGCCTACTTACCTACTATATAGTAGGAGAAAACAGTACGTGAAAGGAGTTGTATGTTCGAAACATCAGTATTCACAAAAGAGTAGGCGAGAAGTTCCCGGATGGCTTACTGCTTCCGGACAGAGTGCTCATCCGATGGATACTTTTCTATTCCATGAGGCCACACGCGAGGACACGTCATTATCAAACATCGCGAGGATCAGCGATGCGGGTGCTTTCAAATGTGATTAAACATGGTTCCTTGTGCTAAAATCGCATGTGTTGAACTACTGTAGAGTAAACTGTTGAATTGTTGAAAGTGTAAAGACGTTAGACTGTATAGTATAGTTGTTATTTTGCTGTAAAAACATGTTTTATTATGTATAGCTATCAGTGGAGCTTGTTGAAGATTTTATTATTTAGAAAATAAGTAATTTAACTGTTTTTTGTACACTATTATTTCCTTGTCTGTGGGTGACTTTTGCTTGACTTTGGAACCTGGGAGCTGTGTTGTTGCAGCAGATAATTCTATTTCAGTAAAGTCACATGGTACAAACTATTTCTCAAAATAATCTATAGAATGCATTACCATATTTGGGAGAAGGATGTAGGTATATATGTTTGTTGGAGGGTCTTTCTGGAGGGTCTTTTCTGCAGAGGGACACTCGGCTTTGTTTTGTTAATAAAGTCTAATTTTTTCTGATGTCAAATATCTTTGAAGTCATTCCCCTGAAAAGAATTAAACCACAACAAATGGCGCCCGAACAGGGACATGGCTTAGGAGCTGAAGGAGCCACAAAGGGATCGCTGGTGACTCACACAGACAACAGTGGCCGCTGTACTTTGAGGTGAGCAGTTTTTGCTTTTGAATAAGGTGTGTGTGTTAGTCACCAGTGGCCCGGATGTGGTAAGAAAAGCTTCTCCAAATTTAAAGAACTTAAAAAGTGGGATGTTTGATGTCAGAAAAAATTACATGTATTGTCTTTGTATGTCAAGTAGTTGGTAAAAGCGCGGGGGAGCTCCCAATAGTGTTTGTCAGTGCTTGTTTAATCCTGAGTGGATTCTATAACTACTGGTGATGCTGATTTAGCGCAAAGAGTTTTGACGTACGTACGTAAGGTTCTGTGTTTGTTCATCAAGAGGGCCTCGAAGGATGATGAGCAAAAAGCATTCACACAGGGGGTTTGAATTCACTGATAAGGATATCAGTTAAGTTTTGTGTTACTTGTCAAGAGGGCCTCGATGGATGACAAGCGTACTGATATAAGGATATCAGTTATTGATGTGTTATACCTGTAAGTGGGCATTGATTGATACAGGTGTAGTTTAGCTTATATAGATGGTTGATCTGCAGACATTTGTAAGAGGGCCTTGAAGGATACAAATGAGCATGATTGCAGATAAAGTCAATTTCCGGGTACCTTATTAATCTAATAAGAGTCTGCTCAGGGGAATTAAGGTCTTATTTCACTCTGTTGTGTTGAGGAAGTGAATCACAGGGGTTTATGGAATAGGATAGTTAAAAGTGTCACTGTGTTGATTAGTGAATCTGTTAATGTATTGTTCTGATCTGACAGGGAGTACAGAATAGTGTGTGTGTAAGTGTTTATGGGATCCTGTGTCTTGTGTGACTGTGCCTGTGGTTGAAAATAAGTGACCTCTAACCCTGGTTGCTTGAAGGGACAGAGAACGTGTGAATGACCTGTGAATGAAGGGACTGAAATGGTGTGTATTAGAAAAAAAAAAAGAAAAAAAAGAAAAGTAAGGGAAAACAATTGTTTCAAGACATTAACTATAAAGAATATTGTAGTATAAAATAAGTTAAAATAATAAGATATATATTTAATCAATAAATGTAATGATAAATATTAATAGATGAATCAAATATGATTGCACGTGCTTAATATATTATATATTATATCTGAAGACGTCTAAAATTTGTATCTCGTTATCCCTGAAGACAGAGTGGAAAAAGTATTCCATTGCAGATTAATAAGTTTGTGTTAAGTGAAAAATAATTGGTGCAGTGTGCTGAAGGTTAGCAAGATTGAGTGACCAAGTTTCAAAAGTCAAAAATACTTTACAGAAGTTGATGAGAGTAAAAAATAAGAGGAATTCCTTGATGTTTGTTGAGAAACATACTAGATTATTGTGAACACAGCATGCAAATATAGAAGAAAGATTGAAGTCTGATTTTATGAAAGGGAAAATTATTTAATTGAATTATTCTCAGATCAACAGAGTTATATTATTGCTGATATAGAAAAACAGAACTAGCTTGCTTTTTCCTGCAATGAAGAACTGCTTACTAATAGAATGAGGGAAATGTTATGGTCAACCAGTGAGATTTTTATATAAAAGAAATAGTGAAAAGATGCAGGTTAAATAGTGGAATGTAGATAAAGAGCTAATAGCTAATATGTAAAAGTTCAATTTGATTCATGCAGATATCTGAGTGTTCAAATTGCAGATGGCTTCAGTGTCCTGTGGAAGCAACAAGAGGGCAAAGGGCAAAGACATGAATGCAAAGACACGAATGCAGAGAGAAGAAGAGAATGGGTGAGGGGTTCTCAGCTCCCCTCCTGAAGTTCAAAAAGACTCAGAAAAATTGAGTTAATGCAAAGACTGGAAAAGGGGAATCTTTCACTTGAGACTTTTCCTGAAAACAAAGACAAATCCTGAGATGCAAAACTGTTACAGGATTGATCAAAATCCCAAACTGAGAAGAGACAGAGAAACAGCAGAGCCTATTCTCAACTCTGCAATGGCCTTTGAGTGACAGCAAGGCTGAAAAACATGTCAACAGACACTAATCTAAAAAAAGAAGAACAGACCCTTACGGCACCACAGGTGTGACAAACCTAATGAACACTCTAGAGACTGCTTCAAATTTAGTTCATTATTATATTAACTTAATTCATTCTGATTATTCACTGGTCTCATGGCAATTCTTTATATTCTCTGCTAAACTAACCCTCTCTGCTTTTTCAATAGGTACAAGTCCAGCTCTATAAGAAAAGAAAATACAGAGAAGTGGGTGTTCAACTCACTAAATAGTTAAAACTGAGGCTGGATTTGGTATAGTGAGGACTATTATATTAGACAACTATAGGGCTAAAAGCATGATACAATTTTTCTCTGGCAAAGAAAAAGACAGAAAATGTCAAAGAATTATTTTTGTTTGCAAAACAATGATACTGGTCACTCCATCTTGTTTTAATAATTTTCTAGAGATAGATTGGAGAAAGAAATAACTCCAAAATCCCATAATTATGAAATTAAAAATGCTGTCAAAACTGGGATAATGAGATGGAAATGTTATTGGCCATGGATCCAAGATTAGGTAGAGATCTCCAGTTTTCTTCTTAAAGCAGCTCATGAGCAAAAACAAAAAGAATATGAAAAAGTAGACCAAACAAATGACAAAATGCATTTGAGAAATTACAATTGGCTGCCTTACTCTCAACTGCACCATGCTTAGGCCTATTATTCTGAAATATTTAATCTATTAGAGTTTGGAAAAAAAAAGAAAAAAGGGATTATAACAACAGTGGTAAACTAAACCTTAAGATCACTGACACTTCTGAATAGTGTTGCGTAGCTGTGCTGTGGTGTTGTCCGTCAGACCTTTGGAATTCCACAGCTAAATTTGTAAGTTCCGCATTTAGAGCACAACCTGCGTAAGAAGAATGTGTGATGGCCGATGAGTGACTGATTATGAATGGAGAGAGAGATGGTGTACACTAAGGCAAAACAATTATTTTGCCTACAGCTGTATCTAAATTTAATATGTGGGCCCACAGGGCATATTCTGCCCAATAAAATAATGACCATGGATGGATTTGGTTAATTTCCTGGTCGAAACTGTAGTGACAATAGAGAAAAAAAATTGTAAAAGAAAACAAAACAGTACTATATTTTGCGCAGCGCCTAACACATATGAATTTCTTTTCAGCATATCATGAAGGAGCTGACGTTTTGTCAAAAGACTAAATATTGTCTTGTAACTTTTGTCTTTTAATAAAGTGGGTTGAGTGTTGTCCAAGATGCCTGATAACTAGTATGCTGATAGTGGGACTCAAAACAATGAGATAACTGAGCTGAATTGACTAATTGTAAAAAGTAATATAGGGGTAAAGCCTTACTGCTAATGGGCAGAAAACACACAAAAGAGGCCAGAACACCACTCAGCCCACATGTTCATTTTACAGATGACACCAAGAAGGACAATGGAGCAGATGAGCAGATGATCTAATATATGTTGTTGTCACTAACAGAACTAAAAGAAATAATGAAGGTTGCATTCGCAGAGTTCAGGTTTCTGGGACGATTCAAACAAAAAGAACCAGTGACTGTGCTTTGTCATCTCAGAAGAGGCTTGAACCTTGATCAGCAAAGTGACATTTGAGTCCATGGCTCTCAACTTAAAATGCACCACACGACTCCAGGAACCCCCCACAAAAGCAACTGAGGGTTCAAGGACATGCTGGCAATGACCTTCCCTTGCCAATGAGAGAAAAGGAAAAAGCCAATTACAACTCACAATGATCAACATGAATGGAAAAAGAAGAACTTTAAATGAAAAGTTGCAGAATAAGAAACTTACAAGGAGTTGTGCAAAGAAGAGAGAATCAACAGAGATGAGTACAAGTTCAAACAATAGTCAGCATCAACCAAACTGTCTTTAAATGTAATGTTAAAGCCATTGAATATACTAGTAGCAACTTAATAATAACCCCAGAGGAAGAAAAAATTATTGAATTAAAGAATATATCAAAAACAACGTAGAAACGATAATGAAAAATCAGAAAACAAATGAAAATAATGAATGATAAGCGACTAATTCAAGTAACTGTCATAGCACAGTGCGAATTAAGACAAGTCATGAAGGAAAATACAAATCGACCTAAATGACATTTTAAAATAGATCATAATGGGTAATCGAATGTAATTTATCGATAAAATGGGTATACATAATTAATTTAAGACTACAGTTGAAAATTAAAGAAAGATTAACACTGTCTATTAACAGATATTTGATTTCATTTATGATTTGAATTATGATTTGATTCAATATGCTATTTGACTAATTAAATGTATTTTAAATGGTGCTAATAGAACGACCACCTCAGATGGAAATTGTTCAAATTCAATAACAAACAAATTGTTATAGCATATAGACTGTCCAATACCATGTAGATTATTGCCTTATGAACAATCTATATGGTACCAGAGGGGGGTAAGAATGACAGGTTATTGCACAAAAACATACTTTTGAATATTCACAATCCAGATGCGCATTGGTATTCACCTGCGCAAGGGGGGAGGGATTAAAAGAATAAGGAAGGACAATAATCAAAAGGCTAAATTAAGAATAAGGAAAAAGAATAAGGAAAATTAAATAAAAGGCATTTTTTGCAATTTTTGACTGTACACAAGTGAAATTTGTGACAAAAATAAAGGTAGGAAAGGAACAGTGACACAAATAGGCCATATATCAGTACCAGAAGGACTAATAAAACACTTGGTAATGGATTATATGAACAAGATAGAGATGGGTAAAGGCAATGAGATCAACAGAGGAGGGTCAAGAGAAGTAATTAAATTTAAGACCAAAGAAGTATTCCTTAGATTTGAAATTCTATCAGAAATAAGTTTAGATAATGGTTTAGCAGTCATTCCAGAAAAATTAAAGATTAAAATTATTTGTATGCAAAAACTTAAATTACAGAAAAGGAAGTTTTAACAATAATTAAGTTATAATGCTTTATGTTTGAAATGGTTAAGGAAAAAACTTAGATATACAGAAAAAGAAATGACCTTACAATGAATATGTAAGACAGTGCAAAAAGTTATTTTCGAGAGTATTTTTTCTAATTGTCTAATGAGGTTGCTGAATGACTTTTATGACGTAAATGTAACATTGCTCTTGAAGCTTTTTTAGTTTGAGTGATTACATGTGACTTAATTAAGTTAATTCATGATAGTTCATTCAGAAATTAGTAGAAAGGAAGAAAAGGTATTCAGTTAAGGTATGCTTGAACTGAGGAGCTATACTGAGAAAAAGCTGCAACACGTGAGATATTTATTGTTTAAATTTGATAATGAAGTAGACAGAATTTGAAATGTAAAACATTATAACAAGGTAAATTGTGATTTAATGTAGCTGCACTACAGTGTTATGGTTGTTCATCAACTAAAACATGACTGACTAAAAGATTGATTCTTCAAATTTAAGAATTGATATTCCTTCATAAAAATAATAAGCAAATAAAAAAAGAGATAAAATTATTTTTACCCAGCCCTATTTTAAATCAAAATTCATATGGATTATGCGAAATAAACATGCAAACTAAATCATTTATTCTTCTATAATCAGCAGAGATTTATTATAATGATTTGCCTTTATAATAATGAAAACAATTACATGAAAAAGTAGAATGACTTATGTTTGGAGATTAATTATGATTGAGTCAAAAAGTTAAGGAAAATTGATTTAAAGAATTAGGAATGTTTTTTGGAGATGCAATTTAGAAAAGGGGGTTATTATTCTGTTGTGTACTTCCCATATTAAGAAGATAATGAAAACTAATTTTAGAGGGCAAATAAATCATATATTATTAAGATTGAGCTTATAAACCAAATTGAGATTTACAATCATTGGACATTGATTGAAGTACCTCGAATAAGGATGAAGAAGAAAATGAATAAGCCAGATCCTGGGTGTCTGGGTCGAAGAGGATATCTACAGCGCAAGAGAACTTTTAACTGTATAAGGGATTTTTGTGTTTGACATGTTCTACATAACTGTGACAATAAGACAATGCTGAACCAATTTCATCCACACACTTGTAACAATGTTTGATGGTTGATTAGGGAGGATTCGAGTCTTTTACTTTCTCCATTGAAAAAGAAAAAACAACTGAAAGAAAGAAAAATGTATGGAGAAAGATGTGTGGCTCGATTGCTCCTCCGGAGTGTGGTGGCATAATTTCTGTCATTGAAAATAAGAATGAGTGACTTAATTTAGTCACTAAGGTAGTATAACGGAGGGGACTGGATTTTGAAACTACACTCTGGAAAGGATAGCGAATGTTATCAGAGGAGGGAATGTTGAAGATTTTATTATTTAGAAAATAAGTAATTTAACTGTTTTTTGTACACTATTATTTCCTTGTCTGTGGGTGACTTTTGCTTGACTTTGGAACCTGGGAGCTGTGTTGTTGCAGCAGAGAATTCTATTTCAGTAAAGTCACATGGTACAAACTATTTCTCAAAATAATCTATAGAATGCATTACCATATTTGGGAGAAGGATGTAGGTATATATGTTTGCTGGAGGGTCTTTCTGGAGGGTCTTTTCTGCAGAGGGGCACTCGGCTTTGTTTTGTTAATAAAGTCTAATTTTTTTCTGATTTCAAATATCTTTGAAGTCATTCCCCTGAAAAGAATTAAACCACAACAAGCTCCAGTACGTCTCTAAAGTGGATTTACATATACATCTTAAAGGCGCTTATTTTAAATGTCTATTTACATCTGACAGGAAAATCTTCAGTAAGTATTGCAGAAGAGCACATCACAACTTGAAATAGAAATTTGAGTGATGAATGTGTGCTATGTAAATGAATTCACTGTTGTCAACACTGCTTACATTAGATAAATGTGGTGTAAGTAAAGTAAATAAACAAATCTATAAAGTAACTAAACATAAGTTATATATTTTATTTGCTCATTTGTACTGTTGATAAATTGAGGAACATTTATGTTGGATAAAAAGTGAGCTAACACATCAGCATCAACCTCAGTGTAAATGTAGTGTTGAGCTCATAAATCACAGAAGTAATGTGAATCTTGTCTGGATGTTTCAGGGCACTTCCTCGGACACTTTCTAGTTCCCGTAGTGACCGTTCACGTGGTGTTTGCATTCTTTACCACAGCTGAAGTGAAATAAATGCAATATTTGCCAAATAATACATTTTCATTCAACACTTTATGTACTGCTTCATACAGCGTCTGTTTGAACAAGAATAAAGTTCAACATAACCTACTATCAATGAAGTGGAGTCTACGTTCTATTATCAGTTTTAATTTGATAAACATGACACAATATAACATCGCAACTACATGAAAAGAGTGTTTACTGTTATAAAAAACTGATTTGTGAGCTTTAGAGGAACTAAAGGTGTTCGAATAAACTCGAAACACACGTGATCGTTGTCATGTGGTGAATCCGGCCAATCATAGAACAGCTGTGTCGTCATCAGAGTTCAGGGCCAGCTGTGCTCACTCAGTGTCTGTGTGAGAGGGGGAGGGGCCAGCTGTGCTCACTCAGTGTCTGTGTGAGAGGGGGAGGGGCCAGCTGTGCTCACTCAGTGTCAGTGTGAGAGGGGGAGGGGCCAGCTGTGCTCACTCAGTGTCAGTGTGAGAGGGGGAGGGGCCAGCTGTGCTCACTCAGTGTCAGTGTGAGAGGGGGAGTGGCCAGCTGTGCTCACTCAGTGTCAGTGTGAGAGGGGGAGTGGCCAGCTGTGCTCACTCAGTGTGCAGTGTGAGAGGGGGAGTGGCCAGCTGTGCTCACTCAGTGTGCCGTGTGAGAGGGGGAGTGGCCAGCTGTGCTCACTCAGTGTCAGTGTGAGAGGGGGAGTGGCCAGCTGTGCTCACTCAGTGTGCAGTGTGAGAGGGGGAGTGGCCAGCTGTGCTCACTCAGTGTCAGTGTGAGAGGGGGAGTGGCCAGCTGTGCTCACTCAGTGTCAGTGTGAGAGGGGGAGTGGCCAGCTGTGCTCACTCAGTGTGCAGTGTGAGAGGGGGAGTGGCCAGCTGTGCTCACTCAGTGTCAGTGTGAGAGGGGGAGTGGCCAGCTGTGCTCACTCAGTGTCAGTGTGAGAGGGGGAGTGGCCAGCTGTGCTCACTCAGTGTGCAGTGTGAGAGGGGGAGTGGCCAGCTGTGCTCACTCAGTGTGCCGTGTGAGAGGGGGAGTGGCCAGCTGTGCTCACTCAGTGTCAGTGTGAGAGGGGGAGTGGCCAGCTGTGCTCACTCAGTGTGCAGTGTGAGAGGGGGAGTGGCCAGCTGTGCTCACTCAGTGTCAGTGTGAGAGGGGGAGTGGCCAGCTGTGCTCACTCAGTGTGCAGTGTGAGAGGGGGAGTGGCCAGCTGTGCTCACTCAGTGTCAGTGTGAGAGGGGGAGTGGCCAGCTGTGCTCACTCAGTGTGCCGTGTGAGAGGGGGAGTGGCCAGCTGTGCTCAATCAATGTGCAGTATGAGAGGGGGAGGGGCCAGCTGTGCTCACTCAGTGTGCCGTGTGAGAGGGGGAGGGGCCAGCTGTGCTCACTCAGTGTCAGTGTGAGAGGGGGAGTGGCCAGCTGTGCTCACTCAGTGTCAGTGTGAGAGGGGGAGGGGCCAGCTGTGCTCACTCAGTGTCAGTGTGAGAGGGGGAGGGGCCAGCTGTGCTCACTCAGTGTGCAGTGTGAGAGGGGGAGTGCCCAGCTGTGCTCACTCAGTGTGCAGTGTGAGAGGGGAGGGGCCAGCTGTGCTCACTCAGTGTGCAGTGTGAGGGGGGAGTGGCCAGCTGTGCTCACTCAGTGTGCAGTGGGGGGGGGGAGGGGCCAGCTGTGCTCATTCAGTGTCAGTGTGAGAGGGGGAGTGCCCAGCTGTGCTCACTCAGTGTGCAGTGTGAGAGGGGGAGGGGCCAGCTGTGCTCACTCAGTGTGCAGTGTGAGGGGGGAGGGGCCAGCTGTGCTCACTCAGTGTCAGTGTGAGGGGGGAGTGGCCAGCTGTGCTCACTCAGTGTCAGTGTGAGAGGGGGAGTGGCCATCTGTGCTCACTCAGTGTGCAGTGTGAGGGGGGGAGGGGCCAGCTGTGCTCACTCAGTGTGCAGTGTGAGGGGGGAGGGGCCAGCTGTGCTCACTCAGTGTCAGTGTGAGGGGGGAGGGGCCAGCTGTGCTCACTCAGTGTCAGTGTGAGAGGGGGAGTGGCCAGCTGTGCTCACTCAGTGTCAGTGTGAGAGGGGGAGTGGCCAGCTGTGCTCACTCAGTGTCAGTGTGAGAGGGGGAGTGGCCAGCTGTGCTCACTCAGTGTGCAGTGTGTGCTTCTTTTACCAATATATATGAACGATATCTTTTGCAATTCTAATCCAAACAACATCAAACTTGGCACTGCACTCACTCGTGCCCGTAGCAAGACACCTGTCAAGTTTGAAATCCATTGGACTAACGGTTCGAGAGATATGCGTATAACACACACAGACACACACAAACACACACACACACACACACACACACACACACACACACACACACACAGACAGACAGACAGACAGACGTTGCTGTAATTTATAGATAGATGTACGAGGAAGTGATTTACTGTTAAAGAAACATGCAGGTTTTATAGTGTTGTTAAACAAAGATTTTGTAATAGTGATGCAATATTTAATGAAGAGGGGAAAATAAACTTTTATTTATTTATATATTTTAGGTCTGTAAAGCACCTGGAATGAAGGTATCCTTGCGGCAGTCATACAGCATACCAGGAAACAGAGGTCTTCCCAGAGCTGCCACTTCAATGGTCTGTGATGCCAGGGCTGCAGTAAATAACAAATAAAAGGTATAATTTATACTTAGAATATTTATCATATATTAACAAAATTATATCTGATGGTAATGAATAATGTTTAACTCTTTACCCGCCAAGATTTTTGAAAAATGTTGCTAGCCACTGCCAGCATTTCATTATCATTTTCACAAAATTTTCATGGCCCCTCAGAATATTTTGTTGTGTGAAAATCTCAAACATGCAAAATTAAAAAATAAAGAGCACACCCTCTTCTTTAAAAAACAAAAAGGTTTTATTCTAGCTTTATGCATTTCCTTTTTAAGTAAAAAATTCAAATTCAAATTTATTTATAAAGCACTAAATAAAACAACAAAGTTGACCATAGTGCTGTACAAGCAATAAAACAATGAGCAGAGAAAAAACAAATAAAAGAAAATGCATGTCCATATATCTAAATGGGTAGTATAATCATCATAAAACAGTCAAAAAACATATATTATAAAAAGGAAATAAATGACACTAGCACCCTTCACACTTATCTTGATCGAATGCTATCATAAAAAATATGTTTTCAGATGGCTTTTAAACTGACTGAGTGTAGGAAGGTCCCTGATATATAAAGGTAAACTGTTCCATAATTTAGGGGCGGCGACCGCAAACGCGCGATCCCCTCTAGACTTCATCTTAGACCGAGGAACAACAAGACGTTTCTGAGATTGTGATCGTAGTGATCTCATTGACTTTTGTTCCTGGATTAGATCAGCGATACAAGATAGGGCTAACCCATGTAGAGATTTAAATACAAATCACAAAATTTTTAAATGAATCCTAAAAGTGACAGGCAACCAATGTAATGATTTTAACACCGGAGTAATATGATCAAATTTGCAAGTGCTTGTAAGCAATCTTGCAGCCGCATTCTGGACCATCTGCAGTCTATCTAAAACTTTATTTTGGGCACCATAATATAACGAGTTGCAATAGTCTAATCTCAAAGTGATAAATGCATGAATTATTTTTTCCAGATCTTTAAAAAGGTTTAATTTTGCAAATCATCCTCAATTTAATGAAGCTCATTCTAACGATTTCATTTATCTGTTTGACAAATTTAAGTGCACTATCACAAATCATCCCCAGATTTTTTACATGATGTTTTCTAAACAGGCTCAGAGGACCCAGCTCAGTTTCAACTGCGTTATCAAGGTCAGAGGGACCAAAAAGAATCAGATCTGTTTTCGATTCATTAAGGCTCAAGAAATTTATAGACACCCATGCCTTAACTTGCCTTAAACATGCCAACAATCTTTCTATGGCAGTGGAGTGATTTGACTTAAGTGGTATATACAGTTGTGTATCGTCTGCGTAGCAGTGGAATGACACACTGTATTTACGCAAGATTGAACCTAAAGGAAGCATATAAAAAGAAAAGAGAAGTGGTGCTAAAACGGACCCTTGTGGAAGGCCACATGATAAAGGTGATGAAGCTGATGTGCACTCACCCATACAAACAGAGAATCATCTATTTAAGAGATAGGACTTAAACCAATTTAAGGCATTTCCAGAAATGCCCACACGTTTCAAGCCGGGAAATAAGAATATTGTGGTCAACCGTGTCGAACGCTGCTGTGAGATCCAACAGCAGAAGAACAGTCACATTTCCTTGATTGGTTGCCAAAAAGATGTCATTAAAAACCTTCAATAACACTGTTTCTGCACTGTAACGGATTTCTCTAATTCGAACAGTATTTTACTGTAATATGTACAGTAAGATACTGTAAAATATGTATACAGTATGTTACTGTAAACAGCAAAGGATTATGGGAAAATATAGGGTCACTACTGTAATTCTTCACTACTGTAAATCAATTTAAGGTAGTGAACTTGCCCGCGAAAAACTGACCAATGGCAAGAGGGATTTCTTTTCAAGTGTTTTTTTGAGGGGTGAAGTGGCAGTTAATGCACGGACAAAAGATCATGTAACTCACCAAAAAGGTTAGTATATAATTTCTATTTTATGTAAAACAAACATTTTCAAATGTTTTTACTTATGTTAACAGCAAACTAACATGATTTATCGTTTTGTTTTCGTCTGAATGGTTTTAGTGCCTTTTTTTCCTGACTGTCGTCAGAATGGTTTTTTGGTGCCTTTATTACTGTCTTTTTTCCTGACTGTCGGCCGGGTCGCTGTCACGGTGATAATATTAACTGGTGAGTAAGTTAAGTTCACCTATATTAGCAGAAATATTCTTTAGTTAAAACGATAAAAAAATAATGGTTGTGTGTTCCTCTGCCTCTTTAACGCAAGTTAGCTCATCAGGCGGGCGGAGTCGTCGGTAACGTTAACCGAGCTAACAGCGAACTCAACGTGAAATACTGAGGTAAAGTGAGATAGACGAAACCCTTGTTAAAGTGCGGGTTTTAACCCTTTAAAACCGCACGTATCATATTTGATACACGAGTTTCTAAGACATATATTGAATCAGTGAGAGCAATACTTTCCTTGAAAACCTGTTGTATCTATTTTGATATGTGTATTCTGCCATCTTGTGGAATTTCACTGTACTGCAGGCAGTAGAGGGGTGATTTTTTGAGCTTTTTAAAATGGCGGCTGCGATTGGATCAAGACAGACGTTTTCGGCAGGAAAATAAAGGCTAATTTCAAGTTGTTAAGGTAAAAAATTATATTGGATTGCGCCTGATATAATTAATTTAACACTTTCTGAATTGAAATAATGCATAATTACTTAATAATTTAATCGTTAAATTACAAGTAAATCGTGTTGGAAATTGTGTATCAAATTTGATACTGCCGGTATTAATGGTTCTTTATGTCTAAACAGTAATGTCAAATTGTAGTAATGTTATCTACTTTATGACTACCACAATGCAAACACACACAATATTGGGATGATTCAATTAATGGCAATTAATGACTGAAATGCCATATTAAAATATATGTTGTGTTAAAAATGCACATATTAAATTTGAAACTGCAGGTATAAGGTTCTTTATCCCTGAATAGTCGTGTCACATTTTTTTTATGTAATCTACAATATGCCTACCACAATGTCATCTTACAATACATTTAGGTTATTTTTACAGTAACAATTCCTCTAAAATTATAATCAATATGCTGGAATCATCAATTTTTTATGTGTATTTTTAGATGTCAAAAAGATTAGAGGAAGAAGAGAGGAAAAAAAAAGCATCTTCAAAATGTAATCGACATAATAATGGATGGCAATTCAAGTGACCTAGAGCAGTTAGAGGAAGAGGAGGAGGAGGATGATGATGATGAGGATTGGATTCCTCAGGCCATGCATGATGATGGAAGTTCAGACAGCAGTGATGAGGAAGATTATCAAGTCGAAAGTGTAGTCCAGAGCAGCATAGAAGTTGAGGTCCCAACAACACAGGACACATTCAAAAAGCAGTAAGTGAAGGATAATGCGAAAAAGAAAGAATACAGATGGAGAAAAAAAAATTTCAACCTCCATCTGTCGATTTCATTGCATCTGATGAGGAAGGGACAGAAGACAGGTGCAACTGGACTCCATACATGTATTTCAAACAGTTTGTCACTGATGAAATGCTACAGGAAACGGCAGAACAAACAAATCTGTACAGCGTACAAAAAGAGGGCAAGTCAGTAAATACAACTGCCAAAGAGATAGAGAAAGTTCTAGGCATGTACATGCATATGGGGTTAGTACAGATGTCCTGTGTGAGAGCATATTGGGAGATGGAGACAAAGCTTCCTGCAGTTTGTGATGTAATGTCTCGAGACCGGTTTCTGAAATTGCTCACACTGATTCACTTTCAGGACAATTTCAGTGTTTCTGATGATGCAAAGAAAGATAAACTGTGGAAGCTTAGGCCATGGTTACAAAACCTGCGAGAACAGTTTCTTCGCATACCTCCTGAAGAATGTCATGCAGTAGATGAAATTATGGTGCCATTCAAGGGAAAATCTCATCTACGTGTCTACATGCCTGCAAAACCACACAAATGGGGTTTTTAAGATGTGGGGACGTGCAGGACAAAGTGGCTTTCTTTATGACTTTGATGTTTGTCAAGGTGCAGAACATCAAGACAGAGAAAAATCAGAAGTGGGTGTTACAGGAGAAGTTGTGCTGAAGATGACATCAACACTTCCAGCAGGAAAAAATCACAAGGTCTTTGCAGACAATTATTTTACATCAGTTCCCCTGGTGCAGCACCTAAAGGAGAGCGAAATCCACTACATTGGCACAATCCGGATGAACAGAATGGCCAACTGCACCATGATGGATGAAAGGGAAATGAAGAAACATGGAAGAGGGTCAATGGACTTCAGAGTGAACCAGGACAACAACATCATTGTAAGATGGTTTGACAACAAAGCAGTGAACCTGATTTCTTCATTTGTGGGTATTGAACCTGTGGGAAATGTGAAACGCTGGGATCGCAAATCCAAAACTCACATAATGGTTCCCAGACCAGCCATCGTTGAAGCATATAACAAGTTCATGGGAGGCGTCGATCTCCTTGATATGCTGTCTGCACTTTACAAATTCAGCTTCAGATCCCGAAGATGGTACATGTACATCTGGTGGCACACTGTTAAAGTGGCAGTCATCAATGCGTGGAACCTCTACAGAAGAGACCAGAAGATGCTAGACCCCAAGATGAAAACCATGGCTCTGCGAAGGTTTCAAGCTTTGGTTGGTACTTCACTCACAAGTGCTGGAAAGGCTAAAAAGGTTGGCCGACCACTATCCTGTCCAGAAGCAGCTCCATCAGCACCCCATAAAAGGTCAAGCTGCAGTGTGCCCCTGGATGTCAGAAGGGATGCCATGGATCATTTTCCAACATGGGAAACCCGACAAATATGCAAGCATTGCACCAACAATTACTTCTCACATGTGTACTGTGAGAAGTGTAAGGTGCATCTTTGCCTAAACAAAGACAGAAACTGCTTTTGTGACTACCACAAAGTGAAATAAAAGGACTGGAAAGAAGAGTCCTTAAAAAAAAGATAGAAAAACTGCCTAAAATGTTCTATGTTTTCAAACTGTTAAAGGCATAATAGATTTTTTGTATCTAAAATCTACACTGTTGTAAGCAAAACGTTCCCAAAAAGCCTGATGTATCAAATGTGATACAAAAAATATATCATAAACAAAATGAGTTGGCAAAAAAAAATTTTTTTGATTTTGATTGAAGGCTTAATAAACATCTAATTTCCAAAAATATATAATTTTCTGCCATTTTTTTAATGTGTCAGGCTTTAAAGGGTTAAACAATATTTTCACGTAGGCCTAAATTATTTATTTTCAGGTTTGTGATCTGGATAATGCCATCTGCAACGATGGAGTCGTTGGAGTCGTTGGAGATGGTGTGTTGGAGCCTTTTCATTGTGATAACATCAACTGGTATGTAACGTTATGGTCAACTTCACCTAAATTAGCCGAAGTAAACTTATTAAACAGAGAAGCATAATAACTTTGGTATGTTCTGTCTCCTCTTTCACAACTTTTTGGCAGATGTACAACGTAAATACTGAGTAAAACTAAGTTAAAGGGATAACGTAGAACACCTTAAACAGAAAATTATGTATGTCATCATTTACTCGCCCACAACGTGTTCTAAACCTGCATGAAGTTATTTCGTCTGAACATAAAATAAGATATTTTGAATTATGTTGGTAAATAGTGGCTGGTCCGCATGGACTTCTATAATAGAAAAAATACTTTGGATGTCAATGGGGACCAGTAACTGTTTGGTTGCTCATGTTCTTTAAAATATCTTCTTTTGTATACAGCACATTAAATAATTTAATGGAAGTTATGAACAAGTTGAGGGTGAGTAAATGGTGACAGAATTTACAATTTTGAGTAAACTAACCCTTTATCCAACACCATTGTTAATTTCATCTTTTGTTTTATTTTCAAGTTTGTGGTCTGAATTATGTCGTCTGAAATGTCGGAGGTGTATTTTGGAGTCTTTTTTGTGATTGCCTTCGTAATGGTGATAACATCTACAGGTGAGTAAGATGACATCAACTAAATTAGCTGAAGTATGTGTTAGTTAAAGGGATTAGGGATGGGACGGTATGAAAATTTAATATCACGATTATAGTGACCAAAATTATCGCGATTATCAATATTATCACGGTTTTGTTAAAACGAGATGAAAGTGTTCAAAATGAGTTGATGCTCACACTGAAGACATTTCAACAAGTTTTATATTTGAAAATCAACAAACAACAAATAAAACAAGCAGCTATATGCACTTTTTAAAGCATTTCCTTCCTTGTAATGACAGTCGTCAATAGCAACGCATTATAACACTGCGCACATCCATTGTAACGGCCACTTAGTGTTAAGTAGTGTTCATGACATGAATGTTGATGTGCCTTTAAGATAACTTCTATGGCGTACGTTATTGTATGCATGCTGTTTTTATGTGAGCGCGCACGCACAGTGAAAGTGATCACGCAAAGAGGAAGATGACCGCTCTACTGCTGACCGTTGTTTTATGCGTTTACTTCCACTTTGATTTGTCGCGTGTTTAAGAGTGTTTTCTTTTCCCTTTTAACATTCGCTCTTCGACATGTATGAAGAGTGTGCTTAACTGAGAGAAAACATCTATAAAAGTCTAGTGGAACTACCATTGGTTTTGCACTGGTCATGTATTCTTCATCTGGGCAGACTTCAAACTCTCTGACAGACGTTACTCTATGCATCACAATGGACGCGCTCTCTCGTTTCATTCAAATAACGTTACAACTTGCCGTCTTGCATCTCCGTTTGTAATTGTATTGAAAATTAAATCAGAGTTGATTTATTGTTTACAGAGTTTGATAATATTGTTGTGATCATCTTGTCTGAACGATTGTTTTGTACGCTGTACAAAATGGATTTATAAACAGGTAAGACTTCAAACATTAATCTCAATTCAATGTCCCCGTAATTATGTGGTAAAAATCGGTGTAATAAGTGTATAATGAATATAAATTATTATCCCTTAAATGTCACTCTTAATAGTCTTGTTTGAACTTGTTCGTTCGTCTTTGGCTAACGTTAAGCCACTTCCTGCGAACTTTGCGGAAGCTTCACGTTTACTTCAAGTGATTGATATAAAATAATTCAACTTAAAACAACATTTTATGCCCAATTATTTCCCAGACGTAGTTTTGGTATTGAGGTCAAAGTTAACTTGCCTTGCGTTCGCTATACAACAGTCGGTGATGGTCACACAAGACGACTCGGCAGATCTGAAGTTATTGCAGCGACTTTTTCTTGTGCATGTTCTGCAGACAGGGTGACCATCCTCAATTAAGTTTCCCTCAGGACTTTTGTTAAAGCCAAAATATGACCACACCTCAGAATTGGTTCTTTTAAAAGGCTGAAAAATCTCCCGAGCACGGTCACTGCCTTCCGCAATTCCGTCTTGAATAAAAAAAAAACATTGCGCGCCGCGCCTGCGTCAGACTGTTGCTGGCTGAACAGGATTTAAAATCGCGATAATCAAACACGGTTTTAATGATAATTAAATTTTAAACAATATTACTAACCGTCAGTACATTTTATCGTGGTTTATCGTGAAACCGGTAATCGTCCCATCCCTAAAAGGGATACTTCAGGATTTAGCATTAAGCTTTGTATTAGTAGAAAACCTGTAGTATTTTCGAATTACCGTGCTTTCCACCCTCATATCCCTCTGAAAGGAGAGATTTATGTATTTTTTGTCTGGAAAAAATCCTCTGATGACGCAAAAATCGTAATTTTGCGTCATCGGAGGATTTTCTGGCCAGAGGCTAAAGACTACAGCCAGTAGATGGCGTTGTTCCGCATGTTTTCAGCCCGCCCATACAGGGTGGGATCTCACTCACAGAATGTACACACAGTCAGCCGTCTTTCTTTGGAAGCTAAGCTAGCAGGCTCTTGTTCTGTGGAGAAAGCTGAGTAGTAGGAGAAAGCTGAATAGTAGGAGAAAGCTGAGTAAGTTTAATCACATCTTCCTTTTCCCGGACTTGTCCGGCGGGCGAGATCGTTCAAAATGTCCGGGATTCAGCTTTTGCTTTCTGCGGTCGCCATTCATTGTTTACATGCACACCTTTCAATCTAACTGAATTCATTCCGATCGGTGAGTCTGAATGTAGTGTTTACATGAACGCTAAACAAGTGATCATATGATGTGCGTTTTACCATTGCTAAGAAAATTCCTGCTCCTCCGTGAGCGATGCGAGACCCGGCGCGTCTCAGTAATGACGCCACCGGCCTCGCGCCGTTCTCCCGCGGCCGTCAGCCTCGTCCTGCTCGCCACAGTAAACATGATGAATGAATGGCGACTGTAGAACGCAAAAGCCGAATCCCGGACATTTTGGGCGATCTCTAGAGATCCCTGGCAAACTCGTCACGTAGGCTAAGTTAGCCTTGTTGTTTTCAACTGCGCTCTCTAACCGGTAGGCGTGGCCTTCTAGGGCAGCGAAGCAAGTGCATTCTGGGAGTTGTTGTCTTTTATCCACATAAGCCAAAAATACATTTTCTGGCTTTTCTCAGTCTAGAAAGCTCCAAATTCAAAAATTTCTTCACATTTCTTCTACTTAAATGACCTATTTTAAATACACATTCATCTTCCCAGAGGTGAAGTATCCCTTTAAGCAGGCAAACATGTTCTTTTCTGTTCTTTATTTTGAATTTGCAGCGGCCATTCCCTCCGGACTGTACATCACTGCTGACGCTCTCCACTAATACACAGAACGGGTTGACGTTGGAGGAGGAAGAGGAGAAGGAGGAGGAAAGGGTTAGCAATATACCATTATCAATATAGCAAAGTTTTGCTAACTAATATTTTTAATGTTGTTTAATTGATTAAAAACTTTAAACACCATACAACATTATATCTTACCTCATCTTCACCCCACATGTTATTGTTGTTAGTAATAAGTTCTGTTATTGTATTTTAGTTTTTTTCTGTAAACTATAACACTAAAAGGCTGCTGTGACTTTGTCTGTTTCAGGAGAGTCTGTTCTCAAAGCAAAAACATGGATGCTGACAATGAAGGGCAGAATCATCATCCAGTTACAACTGCTAACAGACGACTCTTCAGCATTAGCTGTCTATTTTGTCGAATGCAGAATCAGGTAAACCAATATATATATATATATATATATATATATATATATATATATATATATATTTACATTACATTACATTTACATGCATGCATTTGGAAGTCACTTTTATCCAAAGCAACTTACATTGTTTTAAGTTTAATTTAAATTATCCATTCCCTGGAAATCTAAGCTACAGGAATGTATTGAAAAAGAATGAAGCTTTAATGATTTTAATGTAATGTATTATGGGGTAATACCATCCCTGTAGGTTAGGGGTGGAAATTGGCAAAAAATTGATGATTCTATAGTATTGCGATATTTGGGCCACAATTCAATATTATTGCACTTCCTAATATTGCGATACAGCAAGTATTGCGATTCGATTCTGCGATATATTGCGATTCATGTCCACCATATTATTCAAAGACATTACAAAAAATAAGACTGCTCAACTCACTTCAAATGTCACATTAAATCTGTGAACATTTTCTACACATTTACTGGAGGCTAGTGCAAAAACTTTGTCCTTGAACATTCAGGACACAGGACCTTATTACAAAACGTAATTATATGAACGCGTCACCACCGCATTAGCACCAAAAACATGGAGATTTTATTTTAGAGAATAATTACACAACCTATTCGATATACTATAATTCTATAATTAAATAAACTAATCGAATATCCAAAAATTGTGACTCATCCCTGCATGTAATACCTTGTTTTTTTCCCAAAATCTTCTCTTACGTCTCGATTTTCGAAGGGGATTATAAACGTTTCTTCCTTGGTTCGCTTTTATTTAGGCCTATTACATTCACATTCTTTACTGTGGTAAAGTAGAGAAACGTTGTAGGACAGATAGCCTACATTTTTACTTGCACGTCAGGTTCATTTCAACACAGTTTTTGCTTGTTATTAGACATGTACGGCACGTCAAGTACATTTTTTGATTTTTAGTTTCACTCTCTTTGGCAGCGCAATTTCAAACATAGTTTAAATGTCTTGCCCTTGTGGAAGATTAAATTCACTTTTCATACCTTTTACAACAAGTAGAAAACATGAAGATATCAGAAAATAGATCGATGGTCTCTTTCCTCCTCGTGTCATCCCTCTCAAAGCACAGAGCGGTATGGCTTCATGTGGAATCACGTGTCTTTGTGTGGAAGTATTAAACGAAATTTTTTTTTTTATATATAGATTAAACTTTTCTATTATGTAAGTTTCTAATATTTAGTACATGCAGCATCAAGTTTGAGGGTTAGGGAAAATTCTGCCAACACCGGTCTGAAAAAATTATATATTTTTCCCTGCTTGTGTTTGCAGGTTCATTCTGAGAGTCAACCCTGATGGCACCAAACACCAAAGGCACAGATCAGATGGAAATCTGGAAAGGTCCAAAGAAAAGCCTCAGCCTGAACCCCTCAGTGTTTCTCATCAGAGAGCTTGTCAACTTTGACTGGCAAAATTACTGAAATGTAACAACACAACACTGACTTTGACTGTATTCTATTGTTTTGAGGCCTGTTTTGCTTTTCAGTGTGTGTACGTTTTTGCCATGCTACAGATACAAATGGTCACCAGGAGATTAATTCTATGGACTTCGGAGATGTTGCCTTTTTTTTTCTTCAGCTAGTGGCTCCTAAAGGTCAAGATTTGTAATTTGTACTTCTAAAACAAAATGTTCAACGATTAAAAAGAATATTATAAGGACAAATGTTTGTGAGTTATTGTGATTTTTTGGGGGGGTGGGGTAAACATAAATTAAAAAAAGAAAATTTAAATGATAAAAAAAAAAACTCAATACTAATGCTGTAAATGAAAATACGGTAATAATACTGTAAATGCAAGTACAGTAAATGATACAGTATACTGTAAGTGAAAATACAGTAATAATACTGTAAAACATTTTACAGTAACTTACTGGCATCCAGCTGCCAGTAAGTTACTGTGAAATTTACAGCAACCTCTTTACAGTGTGTGCTATGGTGCTTCTTAAAACCCGACTGAAGTACTTCACCGCAATGATTTTCATCAGTGAATGACTCCAGTTAAATCAGAACACATTTCTCTAAGATCTTTGCCAGAAATGGAAGTTTTGAGATAGGTCTATAATTGCAAAGAACGCTCTTATCCAGATTTTCTTTTTTTAGCAAAGGCTGGACTACAGCATGTTTACAATACTCTGGAACAATCCATGAAAGTAAGCTTTTATTTATCATAGAAACCATATATGGGTCAACCGATTCAATGGTTTGCTTTAACAGAGGTGTCGGAACAATGTCTTGAGGAGCATATGTAGACATCAGCTTAAAAACAATATTGTTAAGAGTAGAGATAGAAATAGGCTCAAATTGCGATAAATTAACAATGATTTCTAGTGCATTCGAAGGCTCAAATGAACACTGCTGTATATTATTCCGAACCTCTGATATGCGATCGACAAAGAAGTGTAAAAAACTTTCACATAAATCAATAGACAAAACAGTAGGTGCCTCTAATTTAGGAATCAATTTCAAAACAGAATCAATTGTTGAGAAAAGAAATCTCGGATTTTGGCGATTTTTCTCAATAACATTTGTGAAAAAGCTTGTCCTAGCAGATTTTACAGCCCGTTGAAATTTAGACAACGAATCTTTCAACATTTCATAAGAGATTTGCAACTTATCTTTCTTCCGTTTCCGTTCACATCTTCTACATTCCCTTCTTAGGGACCTAATTTGTCCATTTAACCATGGAGTTGGTTTGTGCTTTCTATGCACCTGCCTTAGAGGTGCTACCTGATCAAGTGTGTCCAAACAAACAGAATTAAAAATGTTAACCGACGACTCCACGCTAAAACGGGGTGATAGGAAGTCCGTTTTTATATCCAGCATAGAGTCCATAAAATTTTTATTGAAATGCCCATGTATAGTTGATTTTATCGAACGAACCAGTCTCTTTGTAGTACAGACTTTTTTTCGGTTGACATGGAGGGAGAACAGTAAATAAAACAGGATTGTGATCAGCAACCAGGATATCATCTATGATAATGTCACTGACTGATAAACCAAGTGACAGAATCAAATCCAGCGTGTGTCCATGGATATGTGTAGGACCGTTAACCATTTGCTGAAGGCCAACAGAGTCAATGAGATTTAAAAAGTCTTCTGAAAGAGAATTTGTTTGACAGCATACATGAATGTCGAAGTCACCCAGTATTAATATTTTGTCATATTTCACAATAATATCCGCTAAAAACACAGACAGCTCTGAAATTAAGTTCTTATTAAGTCCAGGTGGTCGGTAAACAATAGCACAAAGCACAGGAGATAACAGTTGCATTTCAAATACTTGGAGTTCAAAACTTGAGAAGCGCTCAGTATTGAGCCTATTACAAATAAAAGTATCCTTAAAAATAGAGGCCACACCTCCTCCCCTTCCCGTTTCTTGGGGAGTATTAAGAACTGAAAAATTGCTAGGTACCACTTCTCCAAAGACAGACATATCCCCAGCATTCAACCACGTTTCAGTAATAAATAAAAAAATCTAAGTTTCGAGCTCTAATGAACTCGTTTAAAATAAAAGTCTTGTTTCTCAAAGAACGGACGTTTATCAACTCCAACCTGATTTCTGGTCCCGCATCGTCCACCGAGATACCGTAAGGCTGCTGCAGGCCAAGTGGTACAGGGCGAAGATTCTGCAGATTAGCTCCCCTCCAGTAGGGACGCAGGGCACCGACACAGCACCCGGCCGCCACTCCATCCCCACAGTAGCACATCCACTGGGCAAGGAATAATCAGCGGCGGCTTAGTGATTGGGAGCCGCAACTCACCTCTTCCATCTTCAAAATATTTCTCATATGAACTTCGAATATTTAAAAGTGTATGACGGTCATAAATCAGTGCGGAGGTAGCGTAATATATAAACAATGTTGTTAATAAAACAACCATAAAAAACAAACAGGAAAGGACCGAGAGACGGCACAGCATAAGCACCGGCGCCATCTTGGCGCCATCAAAAAAGCAACAATTTGAGCAAAAAGCTGAAAAAATCACGTTTTTGTCAAAGACTACATCTAGATCTAATTCATAACGATGATCAAAACATAGATGGATAGAGTAGATTGAGTCAACATACTCAAAGCTTTCACAGTTCTAAAGCTTGTCCTGGGTCGACTTTTCATTCAGTATTCGGTAACATTAGGCAGTTTGATTAAAGGGTTACTTCAGGATTTAGCATTAAGCATTAGTAGAAAACCTGTAGTATTTTCGAATTACCATGCTTTCCACCCTCATATCCCCCTGAGACAAGAGATTTCTGTATTTTTTTGTCTGGAAAAAATCCTCCGATGACGCAAAAATCGTCATTTTGCATCATCGGAGGATTTTCTGGACAGAGGCTAAAGACTACAGCCAGTAGAAGGCGTTGTTCCGCATGTTTTCAAACCGCCCATACAGGGTGAGATCTCACTCAGAATGTACACAGTATCAGCCGTCTTTCTTTGGAAGCTAAGCTAGCAGGCTCTTGTTCTGTGGAGAAAGCTGAATAGTCGGAGAAAGCTGAGTAAGTAACCATCCTCCTTTTCCCGGACTTGTCCGGCGGGCGAGATCATTCAAAATGTCCGGGATTCAGCTTTTGCTTTCTGCGGTCGCCATTCATTGTTTACATGCACACCTTTCAATCTAACTGAATTCATTCCGATTGGTGAATTTGAATGTAGTGTTTACATGAACGCTAAACAAGTGATCATATGATGATCGTTTTACCAATGCTAAGAAAAATTCCCGCTCCTCCGTGAGAGATGCGAGACCCGGCGCGTCTCAGTAATGACGCCACCGGCCTCGCACCGTTCACCCGCGGCCGTCAGCCTCGTCCTGCTCGCCACAGTAAACATGATAACGTTCTCCCGCGGCCGTCAGCCTCGTCCTGCTCGCCACAGTAAACATGATGAATGGCGACTGTAGAACGCAAAAGCCGAATCCCGGACATTTTGGACGATCTCTAAATCCCTCGCAAACTCATCACGTAGGCTAGCTTTGTTGTTTTCAACTGCAGTGCGCACTCTTACCGGTAGGCGTGGCCTCCTAAGGCAGCGAAGCAAGTGCATTCTGGGAGTTGTTGTCTTTCATCCACATAAGCCAAAAATACATTTTCTGGCTTTTCTCAGTCTAGAAAGCTCCAAATTAAAAAAATTCTTCACATTTCTTCTACTTAAATGACCTATTTTAAATACACATTCATCTTCCCAGAGGTGAAGTATCCCTTTAATGTGGTGTTAAATGTCTTCTTTTTCACCTGTATTTTTTGATCAGGAGATTTGGTACTCTTTCAGAAGTCAAAGTCAAGTTTGTTTCTAGAGCACATTTAAAACAACAGAAGTTGACCAAAGTGCTATACAATCCAGATCATGAATCAACAACAACAAAAATAAAATGACATCAAAAAGACAAAAACACACAGCTCTCAAACTGAACTAAAAGCCAAGGATAATATTGGCTTGTGTTTTAAGCAGTGGCGGCTGCTGGTCTGTCAAAGAGGGGAAGCTCATTTTCTACATCATAAAAATGATTCATTTATTTATACGTAAATTCTATGTTCCTTTTCAAGAAAATGCTCTGTGAAAAATGAATGTAATAATATAATAAAGGTAGAAATAATAATATAATAAAGTATAATAATAAGGCTACTAATAATAAGATATTTTTTTAATTATTTTTGAATTATTACTAATAATAAAATAATAATATAATAAAATATAATAAGTAATAATATAATAAAGGCATAAATGTATAATTGTGTGAAATGTATTATAAAAATTGGCTAGCAATTTCGACAAGCAAATAGCAAGAAATAAGTTGCAGCAGTTTGTCTTTGAAAAATCCGCGATGGGACTGTGCTCGAACAGCTTCAACATCAGCGACTTTTTATTGTATGAAATCGCTGTCAATCAAAAGGAGACGAAGCCTTTCGACAGACCCTCCAATCATCACGCGGAAGCCCGGAGTCCGGGCCAGCCCACTCCCCGTTCACCCCCAGAGAAGCTGAGCTTCCATGGGCGGGACATAATCGCAGCATTTATCCAATGACCGTCTAGTTTCGAAGCGCTGAAAAAAAAGTCAATGGAAGCTGGGCTTCAATGGGGAAATGCACTGTGACGCTACGGGAATGTATGAGAAGGAAATTGAGTCAGCCGACCTGTAACTGATTCTGAACGAACTCGTCTTTGAGACGAACGTCTTCTAACGCATTTTAGTCAATAAAATGTTAATACAATAGTACATATTTGACCATTCATTTTTTTGACATTATAGGGGAAGCCGAGCTTCCCTTGCAGTCTTAAAGAAATCGCCACTGGTTTTAAGACTAGATTAAAAAGCAGATAGTGTTGGGGCCAGCCTCACAGACAATGGTAAATTATTCCATAGTTTAGGGGCCGCAACTGAAAAGGCCTGATCTCCCCTATGTTTCAGCCTTACTCTAGGAACAGCCAAGAGCAAACAAACTGCCGACCTAAGAGACCTAGATGGAACATGTTGTTGTATAAGGTCAGAAAGGTAGGTCGGGGCTAGACCATTTAAGGTTTTGTAAGCAAACACTAAAATTTTAAAATCAATCCTAAACCGTACTGGAAGCCAGTGAAGGGAAGCCAGTGTGGGAGAAATGTGGTCACGCTTACGTACCCCTTTTAGTAGTCTTGCTGCAGCATTCTGCACCAACTACAGGCGTGAGAGAGATGCCTGGCTGACACCAGCATAGATGGCATTACAATAGATTATGCAGAAGATGCGTAATAGTGCCCCCTACCATAAAACAGTAAAAACACGAAATGCCGGAAATTTCCGTCAATGGCGGTGAAGCGTTTTGTCACAAATAATGGAAATTTCCGTCAATGGCAGTGAAAGAGTTAATACTGAAGAAATCCATTTTAAAATAAAGATGCAAGTAACAATATGGGGTCAAGCAAGCACTGAAGCCATAGCAAGCACATGGCATGGCAAATAAAATGGTCAAAGGAAATACAGGATTAAACTTTTGACCTTCAGGTCAGCATAATTATATCATATAAAATGCTTTATGTGCATGTTCACATTTGAAAGACGCTTTTATCCAAAGCAACTTACAATAGAGGCTCTTACATCAATCACCAGAGCGAGCTGTGCTTGCACCTCCTATTCAGGCAGGCACAGCAGTTCCTGCTTTTGGCAGAAACCAAACTGCTCTTCCAGATGGCAATTTACTTTCTGGCTGAAGATTTGGAAACTTTGGGTCTTTTCCCTGAAAGGTAACAGCTCATAGATTCTGCTCTCTCAACTGAGGATGTTGAGACACTTTTGATTTCCAGAGCTCCCACCACATGAAAATTGTATGACCTAAAATTGCAGAGTTCCTTTGTAGGATCTTTCTGTGGTCCTGGAAAGTTTTGTTTTTTATTAGAGGCTCCATTTGAGCCCTTAGAGTCAGCCTCAGGGAGGCTTCTCACTTTTAAGGTGGCTCTACTATTTGCACTGACACTGCTCAAAAGAGTAGGAGATCTACAAGCCCTGTCAGTAGACTTTCCCCAGGTATGATCAGAGCTATTTTGCACACCTCCTGTAACCAGCCACCCGGTCGTACTTCCCTTCGTCGTATGAATCGCTGTAGCAATAGAGAGGCTGCATCTACTATAACCAATCCAGGCTCTTAGGATTTATGTCGGGCCAGTGGCGTACATTCTCCCAGTTTTTTGCAAGTGTGGATCTATCTATCTGCTATCATCTGCAGGTTGGAGTTATGAGCATGACAAAAGGTTGGGGCATGCCGAATGGTAGGGACGTGGAGAAGGGTCTTTATTATTGGTTGCGAAAGCTGTCGACCAAGGTGTGCGGCAGGGTTAGTTTCTGTTCACACTAGCAATTCACACTATTCGGAACCATGATAACAGGTTTTCTGCTGTTTGGATTAGGCATTGCCCTGGTTTATCGAGGAATTAAGAAGACGGTGACAGCTGTCCAAAACCCCACAAGGCTGCCCGTCATGATTGAAGCAGTGAGCAGAGCTGTCAGCACTCAGACTGTGACTATGAACCACAATATGGATAACATCATGGAGAAGCTCACAGCTTTGCAAAGGCAAATGGATCGCTTCAGAGACCAAGATGGACCAGGAGCTGTGTAAATTGGAATGCGGCTACTCGTCCCAAGACCAAACAACCCCAATCTTATCTGCTTTCGGCCCCCATCAACCAGCACTGGCCTTGGCCAAGGCCTGTTGGAACAACAACTCCCCCGGAAGAGAGCACTGCAGCGAGACGCTCTTGCGTTCCTTCCCCCACTCCCCACAGACACCTGCTGATTGTTGTCTGGGACCTGATCAAGGTTGTCTCCATGGCAACTGCTGTGTATCGCTATGACATCCTGCAGACTAGCATCTTTTATAGCTCTATCTAGGGGTGGGCCCTGACATAAGGTTTGTGCTGCAGCCGGCTGGCCCTCTCCGCACACATTACTCAGGATTTACAGTCTGGACATGGGCACAACCCCAGGGTCACAGATCCTTCAGGGTTTACCAAGTCATGTCTGCATTGAACAGTTGTCTGTGCCAGTATTACACAGCCTTGTTGAGCAGACAGTCTTCCTCAGTGTGGCAGCGTTGGTAATGACATTCCCATAGTGTCAATGCCATGACAGCGTTGAGTTACGAAAGGGAACGTTTCCGGTTACGCATGTATCTTGGTTTCCTGAAAGGGGAACTAGATGCTGTCATGGTGTTGACACTATGGAAATATCATTACCAACCCCTCTTAGGGAACCAGGTTATATACGAAACCTGAGACATTTTTCCTTCAAATGATATTGAATCTGTCCAGTGATATTTTTGATAGCACATTCACATTTTGTAACAACATCTCAATCTTACCTGGATGTTTTTTGTTTCCTTCGTCTGCTAAGAAATGAAGTCCTCTGGTGTCTTTATTTAAAATCTGAAGTTCATCAGGTTTGGGTTGTAACACTTCCTATTTTTGAAGGAATGGTTAAAAAAAAGTAATAAAAAAAAAACTTCCACAAAGGATTTTTATCCTTAATCACATGAAATACATCAGGTTACACTTGCACATTTTGTCTGAGGGAGAGCACTTACCTGTGCATTCACCGCAGCTAGGGTCGCCAACCATAGATATGTACAGTAGATGCAGCTCGGCTGCTTCAGGTACGTCAAAGGTGCCGCCATCTTGGAATCGTCAACAAGGAGACCTGTTTGAATGTCAATGTGAAGGAGATGCCTGTCACGACCTTGTCTTGTTTAGTTTCATGGTCATATTCTGCTTAGTTTTCCCTGTCACCATTTGTTCTCGTTCTTTGTTTGTTGTTTCTTAAGTGTTCCTTTCTAATTATTTATAGTTATAGGCTGCCTGCATTTTTCTTATAAAATAATGGTAAAATTATTATTATTATTTTAATTACTATATTATATTTATTTTTAAATACTGTAACTTTATAATAATGAAATAGTGCAACCCTAAAAGTAGGCACAATGTTAATGTTAAATCGCAATTTTAACCAGATTTCCCCCTAAACTGTGCAGCCCTAGTTGCTCCTGATTTCAGCATGTTCACAGTTGTTGTTGTTTTTTTACAGGGACCAGATGCCTCTGATGAGTCCTGCTGACTCCTCCTAACCTTCTCTGATCAAGTCAAGTCAACCTTTATTTTTATAGCATATTTAAAAACAACCGAAGTTGACCAAAAGTGCTTTACAGATCAAGCAAGAATAAACTTTAATATACTTTTTTTTTGAAATACAACATCATACTCTCTTTCAGCTTCAGAAACCCATTTCATGATCTATTCAAAGCCAAAGAAAACAGATCTGTTTTTATAGAAGACTTAAAAATGGCTAGCGATGAAGATGACCTCACATGGAAAGTAAGACTATTCCATAATTTCGGACCCATCACCGAAAAGGCACGGTCACCCTTAGATTTACAACAGCAACGAGGAACTGCCAATAGCAATAGGTCAGAAGACCTGAGTCTCTAGTTGGAGAGTAAGGCTGGGCATACACTGTGCAATTTTCGTCCAATTTTGAGTCGAAATCTGACTTGTGAGACTCTTTTTCGGGTCGGGACGATTTTCAGCAATCGGATGGTTGGATGAATTTCTGGCATGTCCGAAATTTTGGTCGCGCCTCGTGACTAAATCGCACAGTTGAAGCAGAGCTACGAACCGATTGCCCTAAACTCAGTGGCCCTCATTTATCATTCTTGCGTAGAAACGGGCGTATATATTGGTGTAAGATTATGCTTACAATCCTCTCATCGCCTGATTTATGAAGCTGTGCGTACCTTTGAAATCCAGGTGTACGCAATACCTGCCCTTGATAAATGCCGCGGCTGAAAACGATCGTCATTAGAATAACACGCCCCTATATATTCAAGTCTCCGCTCCCCCCACGCCCTCATTTTACGCCATGGACACACGGAAGACGGCATAGAAGAGAAACTTCTTTGAGAAAGAGAAAGTGAAACCAGGGAAGTTGAAATAAACAAAATTGATTTCTAGATTTTTATTATTAATGACGCTTATTGTTATTTAGAAGAAGAATGTCGTTATTATTATTATTAGTATTATTATTATTTAAATGAAGAAGAATGTTATTTTCATTATTTTGTCAGTCTGAATAATTGTTTTGGTCATTGAAAGCCTTTCATTACTAAACCCAGTCCGTGCACACCTGCCGGGCCTAACCCTGGCCTAACCATCGTTTCAAAGAATAGTACAACGGCGAGCGCGTCGAGTATATAAACGCCTCGTCCGTTTGGGGAGGTGCGCGCGCAGTCTGCGGAGACTCGCGCTGCGGAGCCAGGCGAAAGTATAAACAAGGCTTGAAACGTCAGGTAAAGCGCACAGATCGCAACTGAAGGAATACGTATGCCTACAAATCAAATGCTTTGGTCAAATCACACAAATTAAACATTGAAGTCCATGTTGCACAAAATTAAACACTGAAGTTTATAATTACTATGTTGTTGTTTTTTTACAGTGGGTCATAATATATCATATCTTTTAGTTTGTCAGTGCATGCGTTTTGTGGTGTTAGGAATTGTTTTTCTGCGCATTCCCGCACTCAAAACGTGCGTACACCACCTCCTGAGCTGGCGTAGGATTTGAGCGTGCCGTACGCCAACGTCCATATTGATAAATCTCAAAGTCACCGTGGTTTTGGGTGTACGCCAGGTGTACGCTGGAAATTTGGTGTATGCACTTTTGATAAATGAGGGCCAGTGTATTTTCCCTCACTGTGCCTGCGCAAAAACAGAAGTGTCACCATTTCATCTTTAATGTAGCAAGAAAGAAAATGAAAAGAGGAAGATCTTCAAGTTCTGTATATATAAAACTAGCCACAAATTACTGTTGCCTACCTCCAGTTCGTGTTGCAAAATGGATAAACCATATTACCCATGTCTTTCAAGCCACCTGTGATGTAGCTACACCCTGCCTCTTTTATTAATTTGTTAAACAATTTTCATGTTACACAAGCTGTTTTTAAAATAAAGCTGTTTTTCATGGTGACTGTTACGAGCCCATCAAATGAATTAAAATGGAACATCATAACACATAAAGACCACAGAGATTCAGTGACGGTGCATAAATTATTTATTTATAAATGATTTAAATAATGAATAATTTGTCATAAGCAGAGCATGGTGGTAAAAGAAAGTAACAAAACAAACAAAAAGATTACCCTGCACCCACATATCTACCGGAGAAATAACACTTGCCTACCTCCCAATCGAAAACAAAAGACAATGTTTTCCGTGAGTCTAATAACCCTAATATAGCAAAAACGCCACCGCCGAGTCCTGAAATCCATGGGGAATTTAGAAAGTCGCAGACTGGCGGTGTTACATCCCCCAAAGCCATTTGTTCGCCAGGGTTTGGTTTATGCTCTGTTGCTATGGATCGTCATCACTGTCCTGCATTCTCATTGGTTTACGCTCTATTGTTATTTTTCTTCAAAACTGTCCTGCGTTCTAATTGGTTTAGGCTGTGTTGTTATGTATCGCCATCGCTGTCCCACGTTCTCATTGGTTTAGGCTGTGTTGTTATGAATCGTCATCACTGTCCTGCGTTCTCATTGGTATAGGCTCTGTTGTTATGGATTGTCAAAACTGTCCTGCGTTCTCATTGGTTTATGCTCTGTTGTTATGAATTGTCATCACTGTCCTGCATTCTCATTGGTTTAGGCACTGAGACCTCAAACAGAAAGCACAAAGCCTTTCTTTAAAATGAATTTCGTTTTGTATTAATTGTATCTTAATTTTAATCCATGTTTCATCAACCAATTGCCTGGATGATTTAATAAATAAGAAGTAAATATAGTAGGCCTATATAGACAATAGATAATCACGACACAGACGCGCCAGCGAGTGAACTGGACTCTCGTCTCATAAATGAACCGAAACTCAGCGTATAAGGGAGCCTACTTGCCTGACAGACCTGATAAATATATCTATAAGCTTGGAAGGTCTTCTTTTAAACAGAACAATTCAAAACGAAAGAAAACAGACAGCTGCTTGAGTAGCCTAATCCGTATGAAATGTGCATTTCTCTCTGGCTCGTTCACTACTGCGAAGATTGCGAGGATAGCATCGTCAACTTCATCTATGCAGGGCACTGACACAGAAAACACTTGTTTATTAATAAACAATTAAATTGTCTCCTTGCTATATTTTACATATTCATAATCATTACTTTTGCCGGTTCTTTGTGACAGCTTTTAGGTGCTTTATTGGCAGCGCCACCCTTACATGAACGTGTCACCACCGCGTCAGCACCGAAAATAGGAAATTTTTTTCAATCCCTGTTTTGGCAGGGGAAAAACTGATCAGAAAATGTAACGAAACGTTGTAGAAATGTAGTGGAGTAGAAAGTATAATAATTGCAGTAGTAAAGTAAAATTCAAAAGTATGCACTATTGATTCTACTTAAGTAAAGTAGGCCTACAGAAACGAAGTATTTGTACTTCGTTACATTCCACCACTGCTGATTAACAGTAGGCTAATGTCCTAATACCTGTTGATACTACAACAATGCAAATATGCTCTTAACCTTGCAGTTTTTCACATATCATGTAAGACTCAATTTCTCCATTTCTTTGCACAAAACTCTCCAGAAAATGCCATTTGATAGTTCCCATATGGAAAAAGTTTGCTAAAAACTCATGTGATTCTTATATGTTCCAACAGAATATTGTAAGGGACATATATGCTGCAAAAACCACATATATAAATTGCATAATATTCATGTATTTTTAATCATATTATGTCATATATGTCCTACATACAACTGAAGCCATATAGATTTTCATGATGTAAAAACATAGGAAAATAATGTTAATTTAATATGAATGTCCAGCATGGATGTGTATAAAACACAGTGCAGTTTACCAGTCAGTATAAGGCTGTACTTCACTCATGCTTATTCTTATCTTGTCCTGAGTCGAGCTCTATGCCTGTAGTCAATCATGGTTACTGTATACTGGATAATCAGCCTTAGATGAAACACAACATTTAAACTACACACACAAGCATACATTTTAATTACAAAATTATTTATTAGAGTGTGTTCTACAAGATACAGTTGCATATTTCACATCTAAATAATTTTCATTTTAAATCCTGCATCACCAGATTTCATTTTCATTTGTGACAATTTCTCTAAACTTTATCACAGTACAACTATGGTAGCCTATATTATACAACAGTTCTATTCAGCATAAAACTGGGTTAGGGTTAAAGTGTTTCTTATGGGTAAAATAAAAAATAAATTCAAAAAAATAAAAAAAAAATAATTCAGTGGCTTAGTAAATATCACAACAATAATTAACTTTATTCACTTAATAAAATCTCTGAATATCATTTACTTGATAGTTTGAGATGAACATACCGAAATAATTGACTAAAACTCCAACAATTAATTTTGTCTAAAATTTACAGTTATATTTAAGTTTTAAGTTTTTCACTAAAATAATTTAGTATTTGACTAACCAATTATTTATTTAAAATACACTGAGCTAATATATTTGTGAAATTTCCATCACCATATTTGAGAATGGATAATTAAACTGATCTGTTTCAAGAACCACAAATATTACTTAAATAAAATCAATATTATTAATATTTAACACGCATAAGAAATTAAGTTTACTCAATTAAAACAATTAAAATAAATCCTGACTGAAAATCCTCGCAAATATCATTTCTTTCTAAAAAGGAACACAGTTGTGGAGATACTGCCTTTTCTAGTATCTTTGACAGAAAAGGTAGATTCGAGATCGGCCTGTAATTGACTAATTCTGTACGATCAAGTTGTGTTTTTTAACAAGGGGTTTAATCATAGCCAGCTTAAAGGTTTTTAGTACCTTTCCAAGTGAGAAAGATAAATTAATGATATTAAGAAGAATTAACATTCTGACTCATTCTGCTAACACACACACACACACACACACACACACACACACACACACACACACACACACACACACACACACACACACACATCAGTAATATAAAAGGTAAAAAATAATATAATAGTTAAATACAACTTTGCACTTTTTAGTATTTTGAGTTTCAACTTCATGGTTTCAAGTCAAGTCAAGTCATCTTCATTTATATAGCGCTTTTAACAATGTAGATTGTTTCAAAGCAGCTTTACAGAGATATTACAATATTTTCACAATTACTAATGTCTATCCTCTGAAAACTTGCTTTAACTTTTTCTTTCAGTGAACATGTAGATTGATTTGCTGAGCAATGTATTAACCTTCTCTTAACCTTTACTCCAAAACACACTGACACTGCCTGTTGATATTGTTTTAAAATCACATCTTACCTGAAGTCTCTGTTCCTGATATGGTAAGAAGTCTGAGGCTGTAGTTATAGTTAAGTTCTGCTACTGAGGAAATGTCTCATGAAAAAGTGTGTTGTAAGAAAAAAGTGTTCTCAGAAATGTTGAGAAAGGTTGGAGGGGAGGTGGCCCAGTGGTCATTGCCCCTTTTGACCTTGAAATGCTTTCTGGCAGTATACAATCATTTTTGGCAGTATACTGTGTTTGTGTGGCTACAGTGCCAGGGCTGAATTTTTGTCCCAGTCCGCCCCTGCATATAGGCCTACAATATACATTATATTCTGTTCAGAATATTCTGTTCTGTTCACTGTACATCAGATTATGTTATCTTATATCCCACCTGTATTTAATACATAAGCAAATATTGCAGACAATATAATCAGGGCATGGAGGCGCCGACGCTATCACTTGCATTGCACGTGAACTGAAGCTCGTCTCATAAATGAACCAAAACTCAGCGTATAGGCTACATGCCTCACAGACATGAGAAATATATCATTTGTGCCAATGAGGCCACAACTCGTGTGATGTGTAGTCTGGTAAACAGATTCACATACTGATTAATGATATAAAAAATATACAAGTATGTGATCATAATTAAAGTAATTGAGAAGAACATTTTAGGTGTTCTGTTTAAAATATATATAATTTATCTTATAGGGATGTGTAGTGTTAAATCATTTAAATAATGCTTCCTCAATAATCATTTCCCTTTTTATGCATCGGATGAGGTTTAAATTTTTTATATTGCATGACATTCGAAGCTTCTAAAGTCATTAATCACATGGTAGTGTCATTTCGATACAAGCATCGGCTGAGTGTATGTAGGGTGAGGGCAGGTTGACACAGACTCAAATATATGATTGAATAATGTCAGAAATGCCAGTATATAAAATTTCTAAATTGAACACAGAAAGACCATACAATAATACCAGATCTAATGTATGACCCTTGTTGTGAGTAGGATCAGTGATGTGCTGTACAAGGGTTAGTGACCCTAAATTAATTTACCAGCAGCTTTGATGGACAGCATACATGGATAATAAAATTCCCAAGAGTGAGGAGTCTGTCACCACGAGTCACTAGTCCAGAGAGGAAGTCCGAAAATTGTCGAATAAAATCCTTGTTAAATTTGGGAGGTCTGTAGACGAGTACACAGAAAACAGGATCCAAGATGTCAATTTTTTACAACTTGGCCTCAAAACTGGAATACATGTCCATAGATAGATACAAAGGCCAGAAATATGTTAAGGAGGTCCAAAGGGGCCCTCTGTATAGCTGATTTATCATTAGCTTAACACAACCATGTAAATTATAAGTGTACACTTTTACAGCACATCAAAAAGTAGAAAATTTCATAGGATTATCATACATTTTAAACACTACATAATAGCTTAAAAAAACAACAAATATTTTCATATAAGCATTTAAATGAAATGAAAACGGTGTTAAACCCACTGGGGTCTGGGCTGTTTTTGGGGCCCTTGAGATGTTCTGACATGCCCTGACATTTGTGTTTTTTTCAGTTGCTTATAAACATATTAATGGCAAAGGTGTAAATTCACTCTACATTCACTATAAAGCACAAACAGGGCTACAATAATATGTTAGCCACGTGTATGTACATGTTTTCATTTTTGAGAGAATAATGTTTATGCATGGATATTGAAAAAACTAAAAACTAAAATTTCTGAAATAAGGCCACAAAACACATAGTAAATATGTGTCAATAAGACTTTTGACTAATGGATGTCCTCGCCTAGAATTTTTTTCTTCAAAATTGTGTGAAAATAGTCTTGCTTTATCGTTCATATAAAACCATACATTGATTTAAATTGATGTAAAACAGGTTTTGCTTGGAAAGCCAAAATGCGAGGGGGCGTGAACGAGGAGTGGTTTACACCTGAGAATACAATGCCCCACCCACTCTGCATAATGATGAGCCATTCACTCAGGTGTGAAACTGACTGAGCCACAATGCAAGGACAAAATATATATTTAGAAGAAGACTTATATTGACCATTTAAGATTTTGCTTATACATCTATCTTGTAAATATGTTTTGCTATTTTATTAAAAAGGTTACAATTACAACAATAATTACAATTTCAACAATATTTCAAGTGTACTCTTTCTTTGTAAAAAAAAATTATTATAGGCCTACATTTTATCTATGTATGCATTAGTTTGAATTTAGTCAACATTGGAACAGCTAACATCTTAGTTGATGACTTATTTTTGACAAAAATAGTAATTTATATATAGAAATTGCTAAACAAAAGCTTATTTGACGTGGCAGTATATTCTACAGTAAAAACTGTACCCAAATCTAGTCAACAAGATGTTGTCTTTCATATTTCGCCTGACTGTAACGTTGTTTTCATGAAATATTAGGGCATATTGTTAATTTGCAGTTTAATACGTTGCTTATACAAATAGCCTACATTTTATTTCAACATATTTCAGTCAATTTTTACTCATCTCAGTATAGCAATACAGTTTGCTAAAACATCATCATTCATTCACACACGTGATTTAAATTTAACTTCTGGCAAAGAAGTTGACAACAGTCAAAGCACCTTATGTTGTGATTGCTAGCCTATATTTACTTTAAAGGGGTGATGAACTGAGAAATCAAAATTTCCTTGAGCTTTTGACATATAAGAGATCATCATACTATAATAATACCCTGTAAGTTTCAGAACTGAAAACTACCTTGTTAGTCCAATAAAAGCTTTTATAGACATCAGGCTCAGCAAATGACTCGTTTTTCAAAGTGGGGAACTATGACGTCAAAGAGGATAAAACACCGCCTCCACAAAAGAAGACCAACGCCTACTCACCCAAACATGCTAAAAAACATAAGGCGACATGATAATTGCTAAACCGGATCGAGCTACTTCCAAGCAATAAACATGCTGTTTACTAAATATTGTGCAGTGCCTGTTTGTGGAAGAAGACAGTCTGCATAAGCTTCCTTCGGATTCCAGCATGGTTAAACTTTATTAAATCAGTCAATCACAATTTCCCGACACGGATCTGCCAGCAACATGTAAGTAACCATGTGTACTCTAATGCCTGATCTGCGATCAGTGATTTCTGTGTAATTATTCAAGTTCAGATATTTCTCTTAAAATCGTTCAATACTGTTTATGCATCAGTGACTAAACGATCAACTTCACTTAATTTCTTGTAGTATTATGAAAATAATCTTTTTTAAACTGTTATTAAATTATATACAGAAAGCGATCAAAGAACGATCCCTATTCAATCGCCCAAGCTGTCAATCAAACAGCACAGCGCGAGCCGCGAGAGCTTATCTGGACACTTACCAAACTCGTGATGAAAATAATGACACTGTTACACTACACAACGAAGCTCTTTCTGTGTATTCACATCGTGTTTGCATTGTGATTTGGTGTAAGCATTTGTGAGAGTGCAAAAATTGCGTTGCAATGATAAGATCTTTATTCACGCGATCAACAGACTGTCTGTCATCTGCTCAGTCAGTGCTCGTCATGCTGCAACCTTTCATGTGATCATGGAATAGATTTAAATATAATGCTTTAAACGATACTGTTCACAATTTGTTAATCTCGATAGCTGTAATAGTAAAAACGTAGTAAAAGTTTTGGAGAGAGTTCATGTAATACTAGTTATTTCATATGCAAGCATGTCAGCCAATCACAGCAGTGGGCGTTTGCACTGCAGTCTCACAGCAGACACGCCCCTTAAAACAGAGCGTTCAAATCTGAAGCTGAAATCAGGCTTGGAAAAATGGCTTTTATTTATACATTCTGACAATTTTTGATGTAAAAATCATACTAACATTATAGGGGCACCCCAGGCAACATTATAAAATAATAAAACAATCCAGTTCATGACCCCTTTAAATCCAGAAAATTTGTTAATGAAAAAATTATTAAAATTAAGATACAACTGATACAAAACGAAATTCGTTTTAAAGAAAGGATTTGTAGTACTTTCTGTTTTGAGGTCTCTGTGAAAGTTTGAAAGTCTTGACAAAATCATATTGCAACATTTAAAGCTGTGCTCACCCGGAGAGAGTCGTCATGAAACAGCTTCACAATCAGTCTTTTCAACCTTATAGTATCATTATTTCTGTGATACAATAGGCTAGTTCAAATTATCATAGAAGTACTAGGATAAAAGTTTAAATTTCAAATATAAACACTGATGTTAATGATAGCGTTCAAAATAGAGTAAAGCCCCAATCACACCTAACGCGTTTTTCCGGTTCGAAAACGCGAGGCGCACAGCACTGCCCCAATCACACAGAACGAGCAGTGAACTGCGTTTTTTGTTGCTAGGCAAACACAGAAACAGCTGTCCTGTCAGTCAAATAAACGTCAAATCAGAATTTTATTAACTTTGTTTATTTTCTGTTCACATTGTGGTAGTTAAGATTCGAGAAGTCTTTAAGCTCCTGGTAACCCGCGAGAGCACCACAAGTTTATCCTCCATCATCGCACTCTCTGGCGTTCAAAGCAACTGTAGCTTTCATCACTACAACGGAAGACCCGCCTCTCCATTCATTCGATTCAAACTGATTTTTTTTCAACTCCAAAAATGTGAGGCGCAGCCGCCGGTTAAACGTGAGGCACACTAAAAGTGACTGTTACAAAATGTATTTGTTATTGAATCATTTATTAAAGAGAATGTAGTACTAACTGTATGATGCTTCTGAAATAAGTCAGAAAGATGTGATGAATTGTTTTTGTAAATATGACTCATCTTATACATCATGTAGCCTATACAGTCTGTAAAAGTGTATGATTTAACATTTTCTGATGGTCTAGTGTTAAAAATAAATTAAAAATCACAATATCGAATCGCAATTATTAAAAAAAAAATCGTAATACCAGCAGTATCAGCACCCAAGTATCGTGATAGTATTGAATCGGGAGATAGTTGTATCGTCCCAGCCCTAGAGTTCACGAGAGCAGCGAGAACTGAGATGATGATGCAGATGGGTCTCGATTAGGGATGGAAACGGTTAATCGATTGTCGATTAATTGCCGACAAGAATATACTCGATTAAATTTAATTAATTGTCGGCGAATTGACCTATGGCTAAGCCACGCCCCCTCCACTCACTCGGACAAACAGTCAACATTCGGTAACGGGCGCTATGGCAGCTGTCACAGTCGGAGACATTTCACAGGAGACAATTGATGATTTTTGGAGACAGAAAGATTATATATCATCTCAAAGTCACCAAAAGGGCCTTAACTATGCATTGGAGGGTTATATTAATCATTTTATTTTGAGAAGGTCGATGAAAAGCTTCAGCTCCAGACAAAGAGTTAACGCTACAGGTCAGTGTGTAACGTTATAGTTTGGTGCTATTTCGGTTTAAACGCTCGCTTTATACGCGAGTCCTATCGCTTTGGACATGCAAATGGGTTCAAAATGTTCAAGCGTCGAACTATAATACTGATAATCTAAATCCTTAAGGAGAAATACTGTTGACCGAAAGTTCTGAATCCCTACTCCCCGTTCCGGAAGCAGGAAGTGTGACATAGGCCTATCTGTACTAATTTGCCATACTATGGAAGTAGGAATATAATACTTTCATTGTATGACAATAGCAGCATTGAAAAAAGGTCTTCTGAAGCTTTTATAATAAAATTATAAAAATGTATAAACCAGGGCTTGGCATTAACCCTGGTCTTGTACTTGTCCTTTGGACAAATAAATCGTTCATTCGCTTGTCAAAAAAACAAAAAAAAAACAAATAGCTTGTCCAGGAATATATAATTTTTTTGAAGTAAGGTTATTAATCTGTGTGTAACGTATGTGTGTGTGTGTGTGTGTGTGTGCGGCTGTATGCTTAAATTAAAAGAGCACATTAATATAAAACGGTGATTCAACTGACTTACCTGCGAATTAAGCGGTTGCGTGACATTCATGTTAATACTAGGCATGATGGCATTATAAAACCCCAATTTGCCCTCCAGATGGGCATTCCGTCACGTGAAAACTATGAATTAACCATCCAGTGAATACTTTTTAGTTTACATCCATTCACATTGAAAAATTGCCGGCAAAACTTTTACAAAACCTCAAATCAACACATAAGATTAAAAGCCTAAAGCCTTAACATACAGCTAAAGTCTAATCAACCTAACCTTACCTCTATCGTTAGTTAACGTTAACGTTAGCCTAAAAGTTGAGATGCTAACATACTTTTCCCGAAGACACTAAACCATTTCTATAAACTAAATATTCAACAGAATTGTGTCATTTACATGAAAGAATGTGTCAGAAACATTTTTATGTACTATTTGTGTAATGTTGGTGACTAAACTCACTAAACTTACCTGAAATTAGCGAAGACAACAGTGAGAGACGGAGTTGTTGCTTGTCATCAGTTGAGCGCCCCGCCCGTTTCCATGGTAACTCAGTTCAAATCTGGTTCAAATGTAACTTAGAAGTCACGCAGAATTTACATAAAAGAAGAATTGATGGAGGGAATTATTTGATAATCAGATAAAATATCCTGAAATGTGAGGTTTACATTATTAAGTGTATAGGCTAGTGGCCATCACCAAACTGTAAACAGAATGAGTATATGAAGCATAAGTGTATGTTTACAAAATTATTTATATAATAGGTTATAATATAATAGGCTATAATATAATGTAATATGTAATAGCCTATAATATTATATAGCTTTATAAATGGTAAACGTGTTGTAGAAATAAAATTGCAAAAACATTTATTAAAAAGATATAGGCTAAGGCATGAATATATTTTGTGAAATATACACAATATGTACACATATTTACAGATTTAACATGAGGAACAATTTAAAAGATTTATGTTCAATGTATTTTTTAAATAATATATTTTCAAAATGCATTTCAATATATTTAAAGGAGCTGTATGTAGTTTTTAGCGGCCTCTAGCGGTGATGTTTCAGATTGCAACCAATAAGTTTAGAAGTGCGTGCTCTTACGCGTGCTCGAGTTTATGAGCGAGCACTGTGGGTACCGGCCGGACTGAGACGCAACACACCGGAGAAAGCATCGCACAAAATGCTGGAAACTCAGGTAAACTCCCACTGCAACGTTACAATAATAGGCTACTTTTATCAGCTTGACGTTGAACTAATGCTCCATGCTCGTACCATGATAAGTATGGAACCCTATCAACCTTGCCGAATTTTGCCACTGCAGGCACTAACTTCACATTTTCTTCAGGAAATGTACATTCTAGGTTTGTAGATAAGGTTTCTCCATGATTCAAATGCCCTGCCGATGTTGATCCATGTTTTTTACCCGAAGTTCATCCAATTCACGTCTGGCCTTACGAGCTTCAGCAGAAAAAAAAACGTTTTTTTTTTTTTATCAATATGTGGAGTTTGTGTTGGAGTCTGTGACGTGTTTTGTTTTGCTGTGCGAAGGTCGTTTCTTAGTGTTATCAGACATGTCATAAGTTGCATAAGTCATAAGTCCATGTCATAAGTTGCAGTGTCGTCGCTGTTGAGTGCAAAGTCAGTAGGCTAGACGAGTCGAGAGACTCGGGAGTGCGCATGCAGGTGACGTCACTGGCGGTAAATCCGACTCGGGACCTTCATATAAAAATAAGAATTCTTGCTTTCAGAGGTAATAGCAAAACCCGCAAAGTGGATCATTTTAATGTGAGATTACAACCCCTTCACACACAGGCAAAAAATTGTGACACAAATGTGAATAGCATATCTATCTATACATCTATCTATAAATTATAGGAAGGTCTGTCTGTCTGTCTGTCTGTCTGTTAACAACATTTTCAAACTTGACAGGTTTTTTGCTACGGGCACAAGTAAGTGCAGTGTAAAGTTTGACGTTGTTTGGATTAGAAATGCAAAAGATAATGTTAAATATATCAGTAAAAGATGGTAATTGTTGCATAAACGCTCTGTCAGCTACACTGTTTACTTCTGAATATTGTATTTTATTCACAGCTTTTCTCGGAGTTCACTGTGTAGCCTGCTCCCTGAATCGTGTAGTTAAATTTTCCTTGGTGCTTTCTTCCATGCATAAATAAAAAATGTCACTGAACTTTTGCTGTGTAATTGTAACAATGAGCACTCAAACACACCAAAACAAAAATTATAAAAAACACACACAAAAACTGATTTTGCACGGGCAGTTTGCCATTGTAGTAACCTATTCACATTAAAGTAATTGCCTACTTTTATTCAACAAAGATGCATTACATTAATCAAAAGTGACAGTACATTTATAGTGTTACACAAGCTTTCTATAAATATCTTATGATCTTTACATTCATCAAAGAATCCTGGAGGGAAAAAACAAAACCGTTTTAAACTAATAATAATCAGAAATGTTTTGTGAGCATATTATTCCTTCAGGTAGATTACATGTTTTCTTGCGTGGCTGGATGTTGGACTCATGAACAATAATCACGTTGTTTGCATTCGCCAAAATTTGCCGAAATCAAAACGTGGATAGTGAAAGAGAATTACCGTTAGCGCGAGACGAGTCCGGCTTGAAGAGGAATCGACCAGACGGCAGAGGATTATGTTCGCAAATCAAACAATGATTAAAAAAAAGCTGTGATATGTCATCATATTGGATGATGACAGGTGTCGGTGATCATTCTCAAGTGTCGTGATCAGCACTGCTGCTGTTGTTGCTGTATCAGTCAGTGGTTGTGACCGGAGGGTCTTCAATCTCAATATGCCTTGGAGTTGTCATCCTGAAGTGTGTATGTAAACTCCCGAGCGTGATCGATCACCCAAATCACGTGACATGCACTAGTAAATAATATATTAATAATATTTAGTAAAACTACGGCTCTTATTAGTTGTTAAAACTGTACTCATTAATTACTATTTATTCAAATGTCAAGGAAGAACATTTTGTGACAAAGTGAAGTGAGAGTTGGGCAGCAGGGGGCGGGGCACATTCGGTTCGACATGAGAGTATCGCGGTACAAACCGTGGCTGTTGTATCGCGGTTTTTCGGTTCGGTTTGAATATCGTTACACCCATAATATATATATATATATATATATATACAGGCTTGGGAGGGTTACTTTAAAAATGTATTCCGTTACAGTTACAAATTACTTAATAAAAAAAGTATTCAGTAACGTAATCCAAGTACTATAATATGAAAGTAATGTAACTGATTACTTTTGGATTACTTCAAGGTCACGTATATAGATAAAGTCAAGCAAGAAGAAATATTATTTTAAAAAAACTTTTAAAAAAACTTTTATTTATTAAGAATTTGGTCCAGTGTACAATATTTGCAAAATATACACACAGGCCTGAATATATATTTATGTAAAGGGCTATACAGACATCTAGTGGCTAATGTATGCTATTACAGATTTTTTTTCTTTTTTTTTTAACTAATTTTAACTAAAAAAAATAAAAACACAACATTTAACATTTTTACACAATCTACATAATAGTTTATTTTAAAATAGGCTAACATGTTGACTACATGTTTCCGTGATCTTTCTTAATTTGCCTGACTGAACTTGGGGCGTTGGCAGTGGGAGTTCCCCTACGTTACCTAGACAGCGAACATCCCGATCCCGTTACGTGAGAAAAGATTAAGAAAGGACATTTTGGGAACTAAAAAAGCTACTCTCCTAATTTCTACAAAATTAAATTTCCATGAATTAAAAGCGATTTTACCCGCAGGCAGCATCGTTTCTACTAGCAGCAGTGATTCAATCTGCGTCTGAGGAGATTGTAGAAAGCTGTTATTTGCACATGCACCAGCGCGTGGCACACGTGAGTTATTACTGGCAACAGAACCAGGAACTACTGTATAATCAAGCAGCGCTTAATATAGTGTTATTATGCCAAAATACTTATTTAGTTTTAAATGAAACCATTGTAATCCTGAAAGTATTCCCCCTTTTTTCAAAATGTAACTATAATCTGATTACTACGTTTTTTGACGTAACTGTAACGGATTACAGTTACTGGATTTTTGTATCCTGATTACATAACGGCGTTACATGTATTCCGTTACTCCCCAACCCTATATATATATATATATATATATATATATATATATATATATATATATATATATATATAAGCATTTTTTTTATAACAAATTCTTCTTAAACATATACATGCATAGGTATTTATTTATATATACAGAATAATTATACACCGTACAACCCTAACTCTAATATTATTTAAACGGATTCATCACGATTTATTGTTTCACAGCCCTAATTTTTTTTTTTGACTTATTAGTATTGACTTATTAGTAAGTATTATTACTATTGCTTGATGTATCTCCTTATGCATAGAAAAGTATTGACAAATGTGTTTGAAACAAAAAAGCTGGCCGACATGCACTAATTGTAAAAAAAATAAAATAAATGCATTAACCGTGCTTGCATTTTTAAGGAGTTTATTTTTAGGGCTTGCATTTTTATTGGCTGAAATTCAACATCTCACCAACTTCTTACACAAATGTTACTGTGTTACAAATGTTACCTAACCCTAATGCCTTTTTTATTTATACTGTATAAAGCTGTATAAGTAATTTGCTTTGTACAACACCACACTCCTGAAATTGCTGCTTTAGTATGTATGCCTTCATCGCTGATCGATTGCTCCTGTCTGCCTCGCTGCCTGCTGTGAGTGTGTTTGTTTGCTTCGGTGCTGTAAGCTCCGTCTTAGCCTCGTATTTCTTTGTTTTGAACCATCATTTACTACCATTTCTAGTTGTTTATACTACTACATTTTACCCAACATCTCAGACACCTGACATTGCTAGCTTCCGTTACTAGTACTACTAGCACAACACGCTAGTAATTCGCTAGCCTGTTAACGCGCCACCGGTGCGCTCAGCTATTTTATTTATTTATTTTTCTCTCGCGCGTCCGCACATTTGAGTTCATAAAAAGCTCAGGTGAGTAAGAATCAGTCAACAAACACGGTGAGTAATGTCTTGTCCTGTTATTGTCACCTGCACTTCATGTCACATGTTTAGCATAGCCTTTTCTGTCGGCAATATAGGATTTATATGTGATAAATGTAAGGAGACAGTTAGGTTGACAGAGAAGATTTCAGAATTAGAAACACGCATCCAAACTTTAATTGAGGATAGTAAGAGTGCTAGTGCTTTAGATTTTTTGTATGCGCATAGCATAGTGAACACTTTACATGAGTCGGTTCCAGCTGAAGTAGAGCCTGTGCAGCCGGGCAAATGGGTGACAGTGAGGGATCGCTCTAGTCACTGATCAAAAAAACACTCTTCCGTTCCGATTACCATAACAAATCGATTTGCCCCGCTCAGTGAAACACCCACTGAGAATGATTGTGCCCTAGTTATTGGTGATTCTATTACACGGAACGTGAAAATAGAGACACCAGTCACCATAGTCACATGTTTGCCGGGAGCCAGAGCGCCTGACATCAAAGCAAATTTAAAAGTGCTGGCTAATGCTAATCGTAAATTCTCTAAGATCATTATTCATGTCGGCACTAATGATGTTCGACTCCGCCAGTTGGATATCACCAAAATTAATATTAAAGAGGTGTGTGAACTTGCAAGTACGATGTCAAGGACTGTAATCTGCTCTGGCCCCCTTCCTGTTCCCAGGAGTGATGAGATAGTCAGCAGATTGTGTTCGCTTAACGGTTGGCTGTCTAAGTGGTGTCCGCTTAATAATATAGAATTCATAGACAATTGGAAAAGTGTTTGGGGCAAACCTGACCTGTTGAAAAGAGATGGTATTCATCCCTCCTGGGATGGTGCTGCTCTTTTCTCTAGTAATATGGCTCATAGTCTTAGAGCTCAAACATGACAATCTGGGGCTCAGGTGGGTTGCTGAATATTCGATCGCTTACTTCCAAAGCACTCGTTGTTAATGATATGATTTCAGATAATAACCTAGATGTGCTGTGTTTGACAGAAACCTGGCTAAAACCAAACGATTACATTACTTTAAATGAATCCACCCCGCAAGATTACTGTTATAAACATGAGCCTCGTCTGAAACACAAAGGGGGTGGTGTTGCTGTAATTTATAGTAATAGTTTCAAAACCACTAAGAAATCAAGTTTTAAATATAATTATTTTGAAGCATTGATGCTTAATGTAAAATATATAGTGTAAACGATAAATCACGTTTGAGATTTGTGCTGGCTACTGTATACAGGCCACCAGGGCACCATACAGACTTTATCAAAGAATTTGCAGACTTTCTATCAGAATTAATATTGACTGCAGATAAAGTACTAATTGTTGGTGATTTTAATATACACATCGATAATGAAAAAGATGCATTGGGATTGGCATTTAAAGACATTGTAAACTCAATTGGAGTTAGACAACACGTGTCAGGACCTACTCATCATCGTAATCATACTCTAGATCTAATATTATCACACGGAATAGATGTTGATGCTGTTAAAATTCTGCAGCAGAGCGATGACATCTCAGATCATTATCTAGTCTCGTGTAATTTGCATTTAGCCAAGGCTGCAAAGCCGACTCCGTGTTTCAAATGTTAGAACTATCACTTCTGCTACTAAAGATTGCTTTATTAATAATCTTCCTGATCAGTTTCATCATCTCAGCATCCCAGATAGCTTAGCAGAACTAGATATAGCAACAGAAACTCTTAACTCTCTCTTTTCCAGCACTTTAGACACAGTTGCTCCGTTGCGCTTAAAGAAGATTAAAGAAAATTGTCCAACGCCGTGGTCCAACGAGCACACTCGGGCCCTTAAGAGAGCAGCCAGAGGAATGGAGCGCAACTGGAAGAAAACAAAACTAGAGGTATTTCGCATTTCATGGAAGGAGAGCTCGATTACGTACAGAGAGGCTTTAAAAGCTGCTAGATCTGCTTATTTTTCAACCCTATTAGAAGAAAATAAACATAATCCTAGGTATTTATTTGAAACGGTGGCTAAACTAACAAAAAATAAAGCTTCAAGCACCGAAGTTTCCAAGCAACACAGCAATAATGATCTGGTATTATCATGATAAGCAATTATCTCTGTGGTTAAAACATTTAAACACAGCACGCCACAGGAAAAGTGTTCAGAAACATCGCATCCACAACAAATATTTCTATATTGATTGAATTTGAATATAAAAAATGTTGTAACTTCTCAGTAATGAGTTCATGTTTAAGTGTTTAACTCCATTAATTTGAATGGCATATTTCATCTAAATGTTTATATCAGAAGTAAAACATAGTTTAAATCATTATTTTATTTATTTAAAGTGTTATTTGCGTCAGTTTCACTAAACGGCCCAACGCGCCAGCTGGTGCGGACATTTAAGAAGGGATGGATATTTGCTTCAAGTGACAGGCTTGGTGAGTGAAATTATATTTGTATTATCTTTCTGTATATGTTTAATTTTCTTTAGATTTTCTGTCTAAAAGTGACCAAAAAGACACTTAACTCCAGCTCACCATCTGTGTCGCCAATTCCCTTTGTCTCCAGAATGTGTGTACGCACGCCTCAAAGTTTGCTTAAAGGTGCGCACATTCTCCCGTTAAGTTTGTTTTTTATAGATCACAACCTTTGCGTGGGAACTGGCGTACGTACGTTTCCAGCCCCGTTTTGTGCGTACGCACGCTTTATAAATGAGACCCCTGAGCTTTTTATGAACTCAAAGGCACGGGTGCGCGAGAAAATAAATAAATAAATAAATAAATAAATAAATAAATAAATAAATAAATAAATTAAATAAAAAGTAGCTGAGTGCACGGGTGGCGCGTCAACAGGCTAGCGAATTACTAGCGTGTTGTGCTAGTAGTAACGGAAGCTAGCGATGTCAGGTTAATCTGAGATGTTGGGTAAGCTGTTTTGGTAGTAGTATAAACAACTAGAAATGATAGTAAATGATGGTTCAAAAGAAAGAAATACGAGGCTAAGACGGAGCTTACAGCACCGAAGCAAACACACTCACAGTAGGCAGCGAGGCAGACAGGTATGGTTGGAGAGGGAAGAACCAACTGAAGTGCGGGTAAGAAGTGTATTTTAATGTTGTTTATTTTTCACTTGTACTTAAAGATTAGAGATCTACAAGACAAATTATGTATATTTGTATTTTCATAAAAAATGTAGAAAGTTAAAATTGAGCTTAAATGTAATGACCCAATCAAGAGTTGTTTCATTAACGAGTGCTGTTGGAGACACAAGAGTTTGATTGGGACATGGAAGTGAGAAGCTGTGTCAAGAGATTGAAGATAAACTGTCTGAGGATAGGAACTATCCAGGTTTGTCAAATATTGTATTTGTATATTTTTCTGTTCTTGCGCTTTTATAGTCTTTACTGGTTTATTTTTAGTTTAATTGTGGCTTGTTTTATACACCAACTGTCACAGTTGTGTTCTGTTTAGTTTGTTTTCATTGGACTTGTCTGCCTGTCTTCATGTTATGTGTCATCATCATTATCAGTTCATCTGAATCATCTGAGTTTAGTTAATCATCATCATCATCATCATCATCACCACCTGTGTTCTGTTAATCAGTGTTCATCTGTGTTAGTATTTAAGTTCCTTCAGTTCAGTCAGTCTTGGTCCATTCTCCGTTGTATTTAGGTGTGTGTGTGAGAACCTACTGCCTGTCTGTACCTGTTTGAATTATCTTATTAGTAAATGTTTTGCATTGGAACTTTTGACTCCTCATCTTCTTCTGCCTGCACTGCACCCTGACACCAACGATGTGTGAATATGAGGAATTAGTTAATTGCTTTTTTATTGTCACTGGAAAAGGGTGAGTAACATTCTGCTACATTCCACACAAAGCTTGAATAGTGTGTTTATCCCACAGCTCTTCAGAATTATTGATTTGAATCTGAACCATTTATAATAAGGACTGTCTTTGTATCCCTAACAGGTCTAAAGGGACTCGTTTTATTTTAAGCCTAAAGTTTGAGTTCTTTGGATGTGTGCAGTTTATTTTATTTATTTTACAAATACACATTATTTGAACATTGAATTAAGAACTTTTTTGTTCTTAATATTGAACCATTTAATAGTTTGCCCTGAGTCATATACAAGCACATCACTTATTGACTGTCGTAAATTAAATTTCTGTTTAATACTCCTGAAAATGTTGCTTTTGTATTTATGCCTTCACCTTCACCTCATGTATCCAGTTTAAGACTTGTTTTTCTGCCCATTGTCTCAATGGCCCCTTTTTTTGTGTGTTCCCCCATCCCTTGTATTTCTGACCTCTCTTGTCGTTTGTCTTTGCATTTTTTTTCTAAGCTTATTTTTTTGTTGCTTTTTGTGTTATTGATTTAATGTCTTCTATACATCTTTAATTTATGTTCCTTACCCACTTAGCCATTATGCTGTTTATTGGCCCTGTCCCATTGACTATTTTATGACCATTCCCATGTACTAAAACTGTTGAATTTTGTATTGAAATGTACTGTATAAATTCTTTTGTCTTTACAGTTTGTTTATTTTTTATATGTATGCACTTGTTTTCATTTAGTGGCTGTCTTATTATGCCCTTTTCTGCGTTGTGATTTTTCTCTATGTTCTTGTGCCCATTTGTATTTGTTAACTTTCAACCCTGTATCCCAACAGTCCATCAATTACAGATGCATATCAAAGTCATTAAAGGCTTGTGTCTTCAGCTCTGACTAATCTGAGTTGGTTGTCCCCCTGGTTCAATCTGGCCCATTCACCATCAGTCCAACTATCCATTCATCGACTGTGCCATGGCCCTTCATCCTGGTGATGCTTCTGGTTCCCGCTGTCAGCAACTGCCTTGGTCTTACCTTTCTCCAGCTTCAAATCTGCAGCCGCCACTCATCCTCTTTTGCCTCTTTATTCATATTACTTTCATATTTTTTGTACAGTTTTGTATTCCTGTTTAAGTGTACTTGTAACTCATGCTCCTTTATTTGTCCCTTTTTTTTATAGATATTAATGGTTTGTTTTTATGATGTTGACTGATTGTAATGTATTTTTCATTTATTGTAAAAGTGTTTAACAATTTGTTTTGAAACAAATAATTAAATCTATCAATTTTGTGTCTTTTAATTAATTTTATGGATTTTTAAAAAAAATTTTTTTTTGGAAAAAGGGGTAGAGTCCCAGGGGTAGAGTCCCAGGGGTAGAGTCCCAGGGGTAGAGTCCCAGGGGTAGAGTCCCAGGGGTAGAGTCCCAGGGGTAGAGTCCCAGGGGTAGAGTCCCAGGGGTAGAGTCCCAGGGGTAGAGTCCCAGGGGTAGAGTCCCAGGGGTAGAGTCCCAGGGGTAGAGTCCCAGGGGTAGAGTCCCAGGGGTAGAGTCCCAGGGGTAGAGTCCCAGGGGTAGAGTCCCAGGGGTAGAGTCCCAGGGGTAGAGTCCCAGGGGTAGAGTTAGGGTTAGGGTTAGGGTTAGAGTTAGGGTTAGAGTTAGGGTTAGGGTTAGGGTTAGGGTTAGGGTTAGTTAGGGTTAGGGTTAGGGTTAGGGTTAGGGTTAGGGTTAGGTAGGGAGGTAAAAACGACTTTCACCCTCATTAGTAACCACCCTCATTTGCATAAAGGGCATCTGATTGGCCGAATCTTAACTGTCCATATATCTGCAACGGTGTGTTTTATCTGTACGAAACTTGGTTTATATAGTAATTGATGTATGGCTAGTCGACTGGTGGTGGTTTGGTGCGCCTCTAGCGCCACCAGGTGTGTAGACACGGTACTGCACTTTATTTTTTAGATTTGTTTTTTTTTAACAGGGGTCTATTTTATAAATTTCTGTTGTATGTAGGGTTATTTTATATAGGGGTGGTCTATCCTGGTATATTTTGGGTAGGGTTTGTTTAGGTCCCGCCAGTGGTCAGTGTTTTTTGGTTTTGTTTTCTGTTTTTTTGTGCAGGTGGTGGGTAGGGTTAGCTGGTTAGGTGAGGTAGCGTGCCAGGCCTTTGGCCTTTGACCCTGCATCCATGCAGACGCCCTGACGCAAACTGAACTTGAGTTTTCCCCCAGCTGTTCACCTGTCAATGCAAAATGGTTGCATTTGCCGTGCATATCAGCACGAGTGCTGAAACAGCACCAATGCTGACAGGTAAGTGTCTATTTCTATAGATAGATTGATGGATGGAGTGATGGATGGATGGATGGATGGATGGATGGATGGATGGATGGATGGATGGATGGATAGATAGGTACATGAGTTTAAACAACTTTTTGTTAAAAAAAATGTTTTTGTTAAAAAAAATGTTTTTGTTTGAAAAAGTGAATGTTTTTTAGGCCTGTGTTACATTGATGGATGGAGTGATGGAGTGATGGATGGATGGATGGATAGATAGATGAATAGATGAATATATAGATACATGAGTTTAAACCACTTTTTGTTAAAAAAAATATGTTTTTGTTTGAAAAAGTGAATGTTTTTAGGCCTGTGTTATACATGGATGGATGGAGTGATGGAGTGATGGATGGATGGATGGATGGATGGATAGATAGATAAATAGATAGATAGATGAATAGATGAATATATAGATACATGAGTTTAAACCACTTTTTGTTAAAAAAAAAAGTTTTTGTTTGAAAAAGTGAATGTTTTTAGGCCTGTGTTATACATGGATGGATGGAGTGATGGAGTGATGGAGTGATGGAGTGATGGATGGATGGATGGATAGATAGATGGATAGATGGATAGATGGATAGATGAGTTTGATCGACTGTTTGTTCATATTTTTTTATTGTTTTGTGTTAAATATTGAAAGTAGTCTTTGGCCTAATGGTTAGTTTGGGTTTAGGGTTAGTTTGGGGCTATGGTTAGGTTAGGGTTAAAATGGCATATAGGTAGGGAGGTAAAAACGACTTTCACCCTCATTAGTAACCACCCTCATTTGCATAAAGGGCATCTGATTGGCCGAATCTTAACTGTCCATATATCTGCAACGGTGTGTTTTATCTGTACGAAACTTGGTTTATATAGTAATTGATGTATGGCTAGTCGACTGGTGGTGGTTTGGTGCGCCTCTAGCGCCACCAGGTGTGTAGACACGGTACTGCACTTTATTTTTTAGATTTGTTTTTTTTTAACAGGGGTCTATTTTATAAATTTCTGTTGTATGTAGGGTTATTTTATATAGGGGTGGTCTATCCTGGTATATTTTGGGTAGGGTTTGTTTAGGTCCCGCCAGTGGTCAGTGTTTTTTGGTTTTGTTTTCTGTTTTTTTGTGCAGGTGGTGGGTAGGGTTAGCTGGTTAGGTGAGGTAGCGTGCCAGGCCTTTGGCCTTTGACCCTGCATCCATGCAGACGCCCTGACGCAAACTGAACTTGAGTTTTCCCCCAGCTGTTCACCTGTCAATGCAAAATGGTTGCATTTGCCGTGCATATCAGCACGAGTGCTGAAACAGCACCAATGCTGACAGGTAAGTGTCTATTTCTATAGATAGATTGATGGATGGAGTGATGGATGGATGGATGGATGGATGGATGGATGGATGGATGGATGGATGGATGGATGGATAGATAGGTACATGAGTTTAAACAACTTTTTGTTAAAAAAAATGTTTTTGTTAAAAAAAATGTTTTTGTTTGAAAAAGTGAATGTTTTTTAGGCCTGTGTTACATTGATGGATGGAGTGATGGAGTGATGGATGGATGGATGGATAGATAGATGAATAGATGAATATATAGATACATGAGTTTAAACCACTTTTTGTTAAAAAAAATATGTTTTTGTTTGAAAAAGTGAATGTTTTTAGGCCTGTGTTATACATGGATGGATGGAGTGATGGAGTGATGGATGGATGGATGGATGGATGGATAGATAGATAAATAGATAGATAGATGAATAGATGAATATATAGATACATGAGTTTAAACCACTTTTTGTTAAAAAAAAAAGTTTTTGTTTGAAAAAGTGAATGTTTTTAGGCCTGTGTTATACATGGATGGATGGAGTGATGGAGTGATGGAGTGATGGAGTGATGGATGGATGGATGGATAGATAGATGGATAGATGGATAGATGGATAGATGAGTTTGATCGACTGTTTGTTCATATTTTTTTATTGTTTTGTGTTAAATATTGAAAGTAGTCTTTGGCCTAATGGTTAGTTTGGGTTTAGGGTTAGTTTGGGGCTATGGTTAGGTTAGGGTTAAAATGGCATATAGGTAGGGAGGTAAAAACGACTTTCACCCTCATTAGTAACCACCCTCATTTGCATAAAGGGCATCTGATTGGCCGAATCTTAACTGTCCATATATCTGCAACGGTGTGTTTTATCTGTACGAAACTTGGTTTATATAGTAATTGATGTATGGCTAGTCGACTGGTGGTGGTTTGGTGCGCCTCTAGCGCCACCAGGTGTGTAGACACGGTACTGCACTTTATTTTTTAGATTTGTTTTTTTTTAACAGGGGTCTATTTTATAAATTTCTGTTGTATGTAGGGTTATTTTATATAGGGGTGGTCTATCCTGGTATATTTTGGGTAGGGTTTGTTTAGGTCCCGCCAGTGGTCAGTGTTTTTTGGTTTTGTTTTCTGTTTTTTTGTGCAGGTGGTGGGTAGGGTTAGCTGGTTAGGTGAGGTAGCGTGCCAGGCCTTTGGCCTTTGACCCTGCATCCATGCAGACGCCCTGACGCAAACTGAACTTGAGTTTTCCCCCAGCTGTTCACCTGTCAATGCAAAATGGTTGCATTTGCCGTGCATATCAGCACGAGTGCTGAAACAGCACCAATGCTGACAGGTAAGTGTCTATTTCTATAGATAGATTGATGGATGGAGTGATGGATGGATGGATGGATGGATGGATGGATGGATGGATGGATGGATGGATGGATGGATAGATAGGTACATGAGTTTAAACAACTTTTTGTTAAAAAAAATGTTTTTGTTAAAAAAAATGTTTTTGTTTGAAAAAGTGAATGTTTTTTAGGCCTGTGTTACATTGATGGATGGAGTGATGGAGTGATGGATGGATGGATGGATAGATAGATGAATAGATGAATATATAGATACATGAGTTTAAACCACTTTTTGTTAAAAAAAATATGTTTTTGTTTGAAAAAGTGAATGTTTTTAGGCCTGTGTTATACATGGATGGATGGAGTGATGGAGTGATGGATGGATGGATGGATGGATGGATAGATAGATAAATAGATAGATAGATGAATAGATGAATATATAGATACATGAGTTTAAACCACTTTTTGTTAAAAAAAAAAGTTTTTGTTTGAAAAAGTGAATGTTTTTAGGCCTGTGTTATACATGGATGGATGGAGTGATGGAGTGATGGAGTGATGGAGTGATGGATGGATGGATGGATAGATAGATGGATAGATGGATAGATGGATAGATGAGTTTGATCGACTGTTTGTTCATATTTTTTTATTGTTTTGTGTTAAATATTGAAAGTAGTCTTTGGCCTAATGGTTAGTTTGGGTTTAGGGTTAGTTTGGGGCTATGGTTAGGTTAGGGTTAAAATGGCATATAGGTAGGGAGGTAAAAACGACTTTCACCCTCATTAGTAACCACCCTCATTTGCATAAAGGGCATCTGATTGGCCGAATCTTAACTGTCCATATATCTGCAACGGTGTGTTTTATCTGTACGAAACTTGGTTTATATAGTAATTGATGTATGGCTAGTCGACTGGTGGTGGTTTGGTGCGCCTCTAGCGCCACCAGGTGTGTAGACACGGTACTGCACTTTATTTTTTAGATTTGTTTTTTTTTAACAGGGGTCTATTTTATAAATTTCTGTTGTATGTAGGGTTATTTTATATAGGGGTGGTCTATCCTGGTATATTTTGGGTAGGGTTTGTTTAGGTCCCGCCAGTGGTCAGTGTTTTTTGGTTTTGTTTTCTGTTTTTTTGTGCAGGTGGTGGGTAGGGTTAGCTGGTTAGGTGAGGTAGCGTGCCAGGCCTTTGGCCTTTGACCCTGCATCCATGCAGACGCCCTGACGCAAACTGAACTTGAGTTTTCCCCCAGCTGTTCACCTGTCAATGCAAAATGGTTGCATTTGCCGTGCATATCAGCACGAGTGCTGAAACAGCACCAATGCTGACAGGTAAGTGTCTATTTCTATAGATAGATTGATGGATGGAGTGATGGATGGATGGATGGATGGATGGATGGATGGATGGATGGATGGATGGATGGATGGATGGATGGATGGATGGATGGATGGATGGATAGATAGGTACATGAGTTTAAACAACTTTTTGTTAAAAAAAATGTTTTTGTTAAAAAAAATGTTTTTGTTTGAAAAAGTGAATGTTTTTTAGGCCTGTGTTACATTGATGGATGGAGTGATGGAGTGATGGATGGATGGATGGATAGATAGATGAATAGATGAATATATAGATACATGAGTTTAAACCACTTTTTGTTAAAAAAAATATGTTTTTGTTTGAAAAAGTGAATGTTTTTAGGCCTGTGTTATACATGGATGGATGGAGTGATGGAGTGATGGATGGATGGATGGATGGATGGATAGATAGATAAATAGATAGATAGATGAATAGATGAATATATAGATACATGAGTTTAAACCACTTTTTGTTAAAAAAAAAAGTTTTTGTTTGAAAAAGTGAATGTTTTTAGGCCTGTGTTATACATGGATGGATGGAGTGATGGAGTGATGGAGTGATGGAGTGATGGATGGATGGATGGATAGATAGATGGATAGATGGATAGATGGATAGATGAGTTTGATCGACTGTTTGTTCATATTTTTTTATTGTTTTGTGTTAAATATTGAAAGTAGTCTTTGGCCTAATGGTTAGTTTGGGTTTAGGGTTAGTTTGGGGCTATGGTTAGGTTAGGGTTAAAATGGCATATAGGTAGGGAGGTAAAAACGACTTTCACCCTCATTAGTAACCACCCTCATTTGCATAAAGGGCATCTGATTGGCCGAATCTTAACTGTCCATATATCTGCAACGGTGTGTTTTATCTGTACGAAACTTGGTTTATATAGTAATTGATGTATGGCTAGTCGACTGGTGGTGGTTTGGTGCGCCTCTAGCGCCACCAGGTGTGTAGACACGGTACTGCACTTTATTTTTTAGATTTGTTTTTTTTTAACAGGGGTCTATTTTATAAATTTCTGTTGTATGTAGGGTTATTTTATATAGGGGTGGTCTATCCTGGTATATTTTGGGTAGGGTTTGTTTAGGTCCCGCCAGTGGTCAGTGTTTTTTGGTTTTGTTTTCTGTTTTTTTGTGCAGGTGGTGGGTAGGGTTAGCTGGTTAGGTGAGGTAGCGTGCCAGGCCTTTGGCCTTTGACCCTGCATCCATGCAGACGCCCTGACGCAAACTGAACTTGAGTTTTCCCCCAGCTGTTCACCTGTCAATGCAAAATGGTTGCATTTGCCGTGCATATCAGCACGAGTGCTGAAACAGCACCAATGCTGACAGGTAAGTGTCTATTTCTATAGATAGATTGATGGATGGAGTGATGGATGGATGGATGGATGGATGGATGGATGGATGGATGGATGGATGGATGGATGGATAGATAGGTACATGAGTTTAAACAACTTTTTGTTAAAAAAATGTTTTTGTTAAAAAAAATGTTTTTGTTTGAAAAAGTGAATGTTTTTTAGGCCTGTGTTACATTGATGGATGGAGTGATGGAGTGATGGATGGATGGATGGATAGATAGATGAATAGATGAATATATAGATACATGAGTTTAAACCACTTTTTGTTAAAAAAAATATGTTTTTTGTTTGAAAAAGTGAATGTTTTTAGGCCTGTGTTATACATGGATGGATGGAGTGATGGAGTGATGGATGGATGGATGGATGGATGGATAGATAGATAAAATAGATAGATAGATGAATAGATGAATATATAGATACATGAGTTTAAACCACTTTTTGTTAAAAAAAAAAGTTTTTGTTTGAAAAAGTGAATGTTTTTAGGCCTGTGTTATACATGGATGGATGGAGTGATGGAGTGATGGAGTGATGGAGTGATGGATGGATGGATGGATAGATAGATGGATAGATGGATAGATGGATAGATGAGTTTGATCGACTGTTTGTTCATATTTTTTTATTGTTTTGTGTTAAATATTGAAAGTAGTCTTTGGCCTAATGGTTAGTTTGGGTTTAGGGTTAGTTTGGGGCTATGGTTAGGTTAGGGTTAAAATGGCATATAGGTAGGGAGGTAAAAACGACTTTCACCCTCATTAGTAACCACCCTCATTTGCATAAAGGGCATCTGATTGGCCGAATCTTAACTGTCCATATATCTGCAACGGTGTGTTTTATCTGTACGAAACTTGGTTTATATAGTAATTGATGTATGGCTAGTCGACTGGTGGTGGTTTGGTGCGCCTCTAGCGCCACCAGGTGTGTAGACACGGTACTGCACTTTATTTTTTAGATTTGTTTTTTTTTAACAGGGGTCTATTTTATAAATTTCTGTTGTATGTAGGGTTATTTTATATAGGGGTGGTCTATCCTGGTATATTTTGGGTAGGGTTTGTTAGGTCCCGCCAGTGGTCAGTGTTTTTTGGTTTTGTTTTCTGTTTTTTTGTGCAGGTGGTGGGTAGGGTTAGCTGGTTAGGTGAGGTAGCGTGCCAGGCCTTTGGCCTTTGACCCTGCATCCATGCAGACGCCCTGACGCAAACTGAACTTGAGTTTTCCCCCAGCTGTTCACCTGTCAATGCAAAATGGTTGCATTTGCCGTGCATATCAGCACGAGTGCTGAAACAGCACCAATGCTGACAGGTAAGTGTCTATTTCTATAGATAGATTGATGGATGGAGTGATGGATGGATGGATGGATGGATGGATGGATGGATGGATGGATGGATGGATGGATGGATAGATAGGTACATGAGTTTAAACAACTTTTTGTTAAAAAAAATGTTTTTGTTAAAAAAAATGTTTTTGTTTGAAAAAGTGAATGTTTTTTAGGCCTGTGTTACATTGATGGATGGAGTGATGGAGTGATGGATGGATGGATGGATAGATAGATGAATAGATGAATATATAGATACATGAGTTTAAACCACTTTTTGTTAAAAAAAATATGTTTTTGTTTGAAAAAGTGAATGTTTTTAGGCCTGTGTTATACATGGATGGATGGAGTGATGGAGTGATGGATGGATGGATGGATGGATGGATAGATAGATAAATAGATAGATAGATGAATAGATGAATATATAGATACATGAGTTTAAACCACTTTTTGTTAAAAAAAAAAGTTTTTGTTTGAAAAAGTGAATGTTTTTAGGCCTGTGTTATACATGGATGGATGGAGTGATGGAGTGATGGAGTGATGGAGTGATGGATGGATGGATGGATAGATGATAGATGGATAGATGGATAGATGATGAGTTTGATCGACTGTTTGTTCATATTTTTTTATTGTTTTGTGTTAAATATTGAAAGTAGTCTTTGGCCTAATGGTTAGTTTGGGTTTAGGGTTAGTTTGGGGCTATGGTTAGGTTAGGGTTAAAATGGCATATAGGTAGGGAGGTAAAAACGACTTTCACCCTCATTAGTAACCACCCTCATTTGCATAAAGGGCATCTGATTGGCCGAATCTTAACTGTCCATATATCTGCAACGGTGTGTTTTATCTGTACGAAACTTGGTTTATATAGTAATTGATGTATGGCTAGTCGACTGGTGGTGGTTTGGTGCGCCTCTAGCGCCACCAGGTGTGTAGACACGGTACTGCACTTTATTTTTTAGATTTGTTTTTTTTTAACAGGGGTCTATTTTATAAATTGCTGTTGTATGTAGGGTTATTTTATATAGGGGTGGTCTATCCTGGTATATTTTGGGTAGGGTTTGTTTAGGTCCCGCCAGTGGTCAGTGTTTTTTGGTTTTGTTTTCTGTTTTTTTGTGCAGGTGGTGGGTAGGGTTAGCTGGTTAGGTGAGGTAGCGTGCCAGGCCTTTGGCCTTTGACCCTGCATCCATGCAGACGCCCTGACGCAAACTGAACTTGAGTTTTCCCCCAGCTGTTCACCTGTCAATGCAAAATGGTTGCATTTGCCGTGCATATCAGCACGAGTGCTGAAACAGCACCAATGCTGACAGGTAAGTGTCTATTTCTATAGATAGATTGATGGATGGAGTGATGGATGGATGGATGGATGGATGGATGGATGGATGGATGGATGGATGGATGGATGGATAGATAGGTACATGAGTTTAAACAACTTTTTGTTAAAAAAAATGTTTTTGTTAAAAAAAATGTTTTTGTTTGAAAAAGTGAATGTTTTTTAGGCCTGTGTTACATTGATGGATGGAGTGATGGAGTGATGGATGGATGGATGGATAGATAGATGAATAGATGAATATATAGATACATGAGTTTAAACCACTTTTTGTTAAAAAAAATATGTTTTTGTTTGAAAAAGTGAATGTTTTTAGGCCTGTGTTATACATGGATGGATGGAGTGATGGAGTGATGGATGGATGGATGGATGGATGGATAGATAGATAAATAGATAGATAGATGAATAGATGAATATATAGATACATGAGTTTAAACCACTTTTTGTTAAAAAAAAAAGTTTTTGTTTGAAAAAGTGAATGTTTTTAGGCCTGTGTTATACATGGATGGATGGAGTGATGGAGTGATGGAGTGATGGAGTGATGGATGGATGGATGGATAGATAGATGGATAGATGGATAGATGGATAGATGAGTTTGATCGACTGTTTGTTCATATTTTTTTATTGTTTTGTGTTAAATATTGAAAGTAGTCTTTGGCCTAATGGTTAGTTTGGGTTTAGGGTTAGTTTGGGGCTATGGTTAGGTTAGGGTTAAAATGGCATATAGGTAGGGAGGTAAAAACGACTTTCACACCTCATTAGTAACCACCCTCATTTGCATAAAGGGCATCTGATTGGCCGAATCTTAACTGTCCATATATCTGCAACGGTGTGTTTTATCTGTACGAAACTTG